>OZ010791.1:434332066-435582066 GCA_963932465.1 Maratus speciosus | reverse complement strand
CCCTTCCTGCCTGATTTTTTCCTGCATGCAAAAAAAAAATTTAAAGTTTGCTAAATAATAATGTTACATGATCAAAAATCACTCAAAATTCGAAATTTTCAAATCCACCTTAAATTAAGGCCGATTTAAGTTCGTGCCATATATGTCACACCATGCATAGTGACTACGTTTCTATAGTAATGAAATCAGCAATAAAAGTTGCATGCAATTCTTAAAACTTCAAAATATATAGAAAAAGAACATATAAAATCTATTTGAGTATGTGTGTTTCAGTCTACAGTAATTGATACCTATATAGTTTATTGAAAAGTGAATTTACAGAAATTGATACATGTATCGTTTATTGAAAAGCTACATTCTACAGTACCTTATACATGTTTCGTTTAAAAGTACAGGCTACAGTAACTGATACATATTTTTGACTGAGAACTACAGTCTACAGTAACTGACACAGTGTTGTTGAAAATTACAGTCACTCGATGACCCAGGGCCGAAACTAACGTTTTTTCCACCCGAGGTAAACATGGATTTTGGCGCCCCCCTCCACCGCAAAGTATATTTACAAAGATAATTTCACTAATTTTTTATTAGCCAACTTATTTAAAAATTTAAAATATGTAATCATAAAATACGTAATACTGAATTACGTAATGTGCTTTGTAAAATATTGACTCATTAAAATCTTGTACACGGAATCGAAAGGAATCGAAAAAATTCCGCTTTATACAGAATCCTTATGCCACATCATCTTTAGATTCTGGTTTGCTTCGGCATACCCCAGACAGGATTATTTTAACAATACTGTGCTAAACATAGATGTGAGGAAAATCGACAATCAAAATCTTCATTTGGCGTCCCTTTGTTCTGGCGCCCGGGAATATGCTCCCTCTGTCGTCCCCTTAGTTTCGGCCCTGATTGACCCTTCACTCAGTGTGGAACTTGGCAAAGCATTTTCGGTCATTGTTTAGACAAAGTGACACTTCATATTTTTTTTATTATTTGGTGAATAAACAAATACACTTTTCAACCGCTATTGAAAAATACAACCTGTCAATGCATGGTGTGACATATGTGGCACGTGCCGAGTTTTACGTACTACATGTGCTAGCATTTCTACAACGTGTTACTACCATGATATATTATTCACAAGGTACATACAAACACAGCTGTATTTTTTTCAGTACAGTCTTCTTCTTTTTTCCACACAAAAACAACAAAAATAATCTCTATCGAGCAACACAAAGTAACAACTATAAATTTCTCACCGTTCGCCTCTTTTTTGGTGCCAAAATCCACTCGAAAGGAGGCAGCTTCTGTTGGAATCACATGCCTCATCCACTGACGTATTGAACTAAGAAAAATCGAACTTCTGCGATTAAAAACAACTGCAGAACTACAGTAATTTCAGTATGTGCCACATATGTCACAGTATGCAGGAAGGGGTTAAATCAATAGAATTATATTACTTTAAATATTGCTTGTATTGCAGTGAAACCTGGAGCTTAGTGAACGTATTAACACGGGCTTGTCAGTGAGGGGGTTAAAAGAAAAAATAAATTTTATAAAAATTACGAAATCTACCTTTTTATACGGTCCCCCAGCCCCTATAGTTATATTAAGTAAAAGTTTACACATATCATAACAGATATAAAACAAAAAGTTTGACACATGTACTTCAAAAATTGACAGAGTTATTAAATTTCAAAGTTTGAGATTTTTGCACATGAATTTGTCTTTCATTGAGGTATCAGTTAAAAAATGAATTAAAGTGATTCGAGTTCAAAATCAGGGTGCAATGTCCTTTTTATGGCGAAACCACCTTTAGCCGGTATCGCCAAATCGGGGAATCACCAAAGAGGGTTATTTCATATAAAAATTTCAGCTAACTTTTAGGGGTCGAAAAACATTCAAAAGTCAAAGTAGGTAGACTCGACAACCGGAAAATAAAACACACTCACTAAGGACGAGATAAATGGCAGCAGAATTGTACCCTGATTTTGATCTCGAATTACTTTAATTCATCTTTTAACTGATCCCTCAATGAAAGACAAAATCATGTGCAAAAATCTTAAACTTTGTAAATTAATAACTGTGTCAATTTTTGTAATAAATATGTCAAACTTTTTGTGTTACATCTGTTATGATATGTGTAAACTTTTACTAAATATAACTATAGGGACTGGGGGACCGTATAAAAAGTTAGATTTCGTATTTTTTATAAATATGATTTTTTACTTTAAATAATGCCACAACATGAATATTTACCTCATTTGAAACGTTTTTGTAATTGGAACTATATGTCTATCACCAACGGTTGAGAAATTAAAGGTCGGCGATAGATAACACATTGTACCCTGTAAGAATAAAAAAATCCGTTTTTGAGTTGTTCTTTATAGTGTATTAATCAGTTTCCTCAACTTGGAATATAGGTTTTTTGGATGCTTTAAAAAAAATACTTTAACGCAGTCATTTTCGGAAACTTTACCATGTATTTTTTATGGTCTTTTAATCAGTCCGAAATATAGGTTTTTTAGATGCTATCAATTATGAAGTAAGCATTTTCATGTACAAAAAATAGGTTTTAGAGACAAATGTGATAAGGTATCAGCAGTAACCTTAAAATTAATATTACAGTCGAACCCGAATAAGACGCTCATAATAACACGTTAATGCGCGATCCCGCTTAACCTTTTATCTACTGACAGTACTTATACGTACCATTAAAATAACTTCTTATAAAATTCATTTAATACATCGATTAGTTGTAATACAGTTTAGAATGAGTTATAGATACATTACTTTATCATGTTCAAAAAGCATTATTGGTTACTCAAAACAAAAATATTTTTAAAAGGATGATTTCTTTTGCCTTTGCATCATTTCAACTTTCTTGGCGTTGAGAGGGGGGGGGGGGGATTTTTCAATTCGGAAATATTTCTATATTTGTATTGTAAGAACATTACATTTGCACATTTCCTAATTCTACAAAATATTAAGAAAAATATTTAAAATAAAGGATTTGAGTGGGATTATAAATATTGCATAAAATCCCCATAAATTCATATTTAATTAATCCTTCTAAAATTTATTAAATGATTACGTAAATCTTCTAATGCAGTTTGAACAATTCACGAAAAATGCTTTAGAAGATAAAATTTTCAAGAATTCATAATTCAGTGTATAAAAGGTTAATACGCGGATTTCTTTCCAATCCCTGGAACAGCGCCTATAAGGCTAATGCAAAAATATCACGTTTAATACGCGAACGGTTATTACGCGATCCCGGTTACTACGCGATAAATTTCCGGTCCTTTGGGGAAAATATTACTCGCGAAATTCATTTATTCCTTCTCTCTTCTCGAGTTTTGCCAATTTAGCGGATTTCTTTTTATTCAGATTAAAAACGCTCAAAAACACGCTAAATTAGCAACACTGTAATTTTTTTTTTTTGATTCCGCCTGCTAACATTCTTTGTATCTCGCTTCGACCATGTTTTTATTGTAGTGGAGAGATATAGCCGAATTCAGGTTACTCAGATACGTCATAAAAATTATTATGATTAGAGATAATCATACCTGTTAGCGAGGTTTTAAATGTACATTATATCACTACGATGCTTTATAACGCATATTACACATAACAAAAAAATGAAACTCATAAAGATTAAACAAATATGACTCCGGATGGATAATTCTTTTATGTTTTTTTTTTTTTTACATTTTGCTTTGCTTGCAATATAACAATATTTTTTGCACAAAGATTAATAAGGATAGTTTTTTCTTATATTAAAAATATTATAATGGTACTCATTATTACATACTCATATTGGTTCTCATTATTAAGTATTAAATATCATTTAAAAAATTGGGTTGCGCTTCAAAGAATTAATATTTTATTTTTTTTTCTGTTAAAAAAATTAATTTAGTAAGAAAATTATTTTTGTTGTTTTATTTTTGGTTGCAACACATTAATCCAAAATAAAGTCATGTTGGAATCCATATTTTTTTCTGTTATTGTTCCAGTCGGATTAATTGTTTATATAATAAAATAAACAATGAGTTAAAGTAGAATACAATTAAATTTTAATCTAAATATAGGTATAATACACAATTTTATACCGTAAACATATAAATAAAAGCTCTAAAGTTCATTTGATATGGTAAAATGTGTAATTAAACCCAGTTTCTGCAACAATTTACAAATCAAGTTTAATACGCGGTCCCGTATAATACGCGACTTTTATCCATTCTCTTGAAACGCGTCTTAAGCGAGTTTGACTATATTTTGTTACTATTGTATGTGTAAATTCAGTTATGCATCAGAAAATGTTTAGTTCGGAATCCATAGCATAATAAAAACCGGTATTCCGGTTTGAAAAAACTGATTGATACACTATAAAAACAACTCTAAAACTTTCCTGAAAATCAGAGCACCAAAAGAAATTTTGTTTATATAATTGCTTCTTTGACTCTTCAAAATATACTAATTTCTGAAAATCCTTAAAATAAGAAACAATTTTAGGAATCGTAAAAAACTCTGGAGCATTTTCGCATAATATTGTATTTGGTTACAAAATATTTAGATTAATATTAAAGATTTAGAAGGTAGATTAAAGTACATTTGCATTTTATTCAGTGTATTGTTTTCCTTATTTGGGACCGCAAAATTTTTATATCATGACATCATTCATTTTTTTTATTAAAAGTTTCCATTCTCTAGAAAACACATGTTAATCATCTATAAATGTTAAATAAATATACCATTGAAAGTTTTTAAAAAATACCTAATTTTAAACAATATTTACAGTTCTGAGCACAGACTTCTGGTGTCCATGCCTTAATCCAGCCGATATCTAACTTGATATTCGAAAAAAAAAACAGTTTTAAAGAGATGAATTAGTTAAAAAAATTCTCTGGTTCAGTTAATTTATAAGCTTCAGAAACGTATATTCGTTATTTAAAGGTTGCGATAGCTTTCCTTTGATTACCGTAATGTACTTTTAGATATAGTTTCTCAGGCTAAAACCACTAAATTCACATAATTTTTAAAAAGTATCTCAATCCCTTTAATAAATAAAAAGTTTAAGTGCTTCATTATCGCACCTCAACTGTTTCTTCTTCTCTCAGGAACTAAAATTAATCAAGACGTTTATGTTCAGTATAAATTCTTCATAATTCGTCTAGATGAACAACAAATTATGAAAAATGTAGAATTTATTCTATCATTATTGATAATGTAATATAGAAAGTACTGATAAGATTTAAAGGCGACTGAAATTTGTGTTTAATAATACATAAATTAATTTCAAATTGCATAAATAATAAAAATAAATATTAAAATGTATTAACAAGATTACAGATTTTTATTATACAGGCTAAATATAATTAAAGTTACATTTTTAAAAGGCTGTAAAAAGGAACCAGTGGTCAGAATGACCTGATGTTTCATCTGTGTATACGTGGAGCAATGGAAATTTGTTCTGTGAAAGAAAAATAGTTCAAAAGTTGACTTCGAGGTGGCGCTGTACTCGGCATAAAATGCTATTTAAAAAACGTGACCTGCCCTTGTGGCACTCTTTTTTCAAAGCCTACCCACCATGACAAGGTGGTGCCATAGCGGATAAGAAAAAAGTACGTTTTTTATTGTTCCTAGGCAAAAACCATCGAAAAAGTAAAACGGAAATTGATTTTTAAATGTCTCTAGGCCAAAATCCGTAGAAAAAGCAAAAACTAAATCGGTTATAATTGTCTCTATGGCAGAACCCGTAGAAAAAGCAAAAAAGGAAATCGGTTTACAACTGTCTCTAGGCCAAAATCTATAGAAATAACAAAAACAAAATCTTGTTTTTAACTGTCCCTAGGCCAAAAGCCGTCTTAGAAAAAGCAAAAACGAAATAGCCTTTTTAATTGTCACTTGGCCAAAAACCGTAGAAAAGGCAAAAACGGATTAAACCAGAAAGGAAAAGAAGTCGGGAACGACTTGCTTAAGAAATGTTTGATATGCTGTCCACCGTTTTCTCCTAAGAGCTGAAAGGGCAAAACAGCATATCCCGCAACAGATCGGAGTGCTTCAGGAGTGATATTGTGAATATGTTGCGTAACGCGTGTTTTTAGTTTACATAAGTTCGCAATTGGGCCCATGTAAACAACATGTTTTAGGTAAATCTACAGCCAGAAGTCGCAAGGGTTCAGGTCAGGTGGTCGTGGCGGGCAGGCTGTTGGAAATTGGCGCTGATAATTCTGTCATTTCCGAAATGGAGATTCAACGGCTGCTTCACTGGTGTTGCAATGTGCGGAGGGTTGCCATCTTGCATAAAAATGTGCTATCCACACATCCGCGCTGTTAAAATGCTGGGATGAGCTGGTTGAGCAGAACTGATTCACAACGTGTGCCATGGTCTGTACAGGTGACAGGACACGAAGGATTAAATCTCCTTGAAAAATAAAGGGCTAACGATGTTGCCGTAAAGCCGCATCACACAGTGACATTTGAAGAATGAACAGTTAATGGTTACATTTGAAACGGATACTCACAGGACCATATTCTACAATTTTGAGTATTGACAGAACCTTGGAGATGGAAATGAGTTTCGTCTGACCACAAAATGTCCCATGGCCATGCATTGCAAAATTTCATTCGAGCAAGAAATTGCATTGCGAATGCTTTTCGTTTTGGCAGGTCAGCAGGAAGCAACTCCTGAGCATGCGTAATTTTGTATGGATAGCATAGCAGAATCTTTCGTAAAATGTTTCTAACCATGCTGACGGACATGTGTAATGTTCTGGAAATTCCCCGTCCACTGCATGTTCCCAAAGCACTGCTTGACCCTTCCTGTAATGCTGTTGCCACATCTCCACTGACGTTGAAAGAATTGCTTTCCTCTCTCTTCCACATTTCATGTCATATGAACCCGTCTTTTCGAATTTATCAATCATCTTCAGTAGACCGAATGCAGTAATCGAGCCGGAGCCGCTTCTCAAACCATTTAATGTTCGGAATTTCTTCAATGCAATTGCAGCACAGCCACCGTTCTTGCAAAAAAGCTTCACAAGTAGAGACCGATCCTTCAATGATAGCCATGAATCTCACACGCAGAATAACAGGAACTGCAAGTTTCCAGCCTTTTTTTATCAGAAGTGTAATGTGAGGTGCACATGGCACGTCTTTTGATTAGCATCTTAGAACAAATACAGCGATGTCATCTATCGGTGAACTTTTAAACATTTTTTTCTTTCACAAAACAAATTCCCATTTCTTCACGAATACTCATCTGAAATTTCAGGTCATTCTGGCCAGTGGTTCTTTTTTTACGCCATTTGAAATTACAACTTTAATTATAATTACCCTGTATATATGGTTTCTTCATTAAAGTACGTTGTGAAGAAACGCACTTTACTTTTTTGCCTGTTTTCTCCACATAACATACGTATCTATATTCTATACGCACATAAACACTACCTAGTGATATTTAAATGAACAATGATTATTGATGTTGAAATATACTAATATTGGTAATATGTTACATTATTGCTTAACCAGCTTAATTTACAAAGTAGTTAATGCATTTTATAAATTAAATTATAAGCAAAAGGATAATAATTAATTGAAAAATCTATTTAGTTTTATAGATTCTAATTCTATTTTTTCTTGTTATTGTATTTATAAATATTTCAAGCTTAGATCATTTATATATTTTTGTTAAATTAAGGAAGCAAATTTTCAGAAAAAAATGATGTCTTTTTATTACTTCCTTGTCTTTTAAAATACTTCTAAATGGGTGCTGTAATTATTTAAATATAAAAAAAAACATGAAAAGTCCATCAACGTACGTTAACGTAATAAAATTTCATGTAGTGGGCAGTAAATTAATAGATGGTATTTAACCAGCAACATTTAGAAAAAATGTCTGATATAACAGTATCTTAAAACTAAACTCTGTGGCTATACAATCCATGAACGATCAGGGCCGACAGTGCCCATCTCTGTTTTCTTTATCCTGGGCCCCCGAGGTGCTACACAGCATGCGTCCCAGCCAGGTGGTCAACCTAACGCGAGACCCTCGGTGTTTAGTTCCCAAGCAAGCTTGGTACTCACTTTATCGACCCCAAAGGGATGAAAGGCTGAGTGAACCTTTCCCAGTCGGGATTCGAACTCTCAACTTGCGGCGTCGCAGTCCGAGGCCCTGACCACTACACCACTGGGCTTCTAACAATATTTTAAGTAAAGAAAAATAAGAATATATGAATAAAAGAAAATACACATTTTTTTAAACATAATTAATTTAATAAAGATGTAAATATTTTCAATTTTTTTAAGTTATAGGAATGCATATCATTCAGAAGAAAATGGATTTATACGAAACATGTGTTTTATATTTTTCTAAGCCATAGACCGGCACACATGAAAATCATGGGGGGGGAGGGGGGTTACAATAAACAAAAAAAAATTTTTTTTCGAAAAAACGACCCTTTTTGATTTTTTTAAAGGTTAACTGCGATATATTTTTAATTGATTTGCGGCATTTGATACGTAAGAGTACGGTCTTTCAGAATATATCTTCCGTTTTTAACTCTACTTAGTGGCTTGGCCATTGGAAGTTAATAAATAATGACGAAATACCCCCCCCCCCCCAAAAAAAAATACTTCTTTTCGGACCCGTTAAGTAAATAGGATATCGCTAGTGCTTTCTCCCTCTCGAAAAGACAGAGAATTTTTAATGAGAGTTCTTTGTAACTTTTAATTAATAACTCAACTAATTATTAGAAATTTTTAATTCTGAATCTCAGAGGTGCACCAGGAGAGTTCTTGGACTAACTTCACACAAATTTTCAGTCATTTTCATGCAATAAAATTCCTAAACATCGCACACACACACATACGGAGCGAAACTTTCTTTATCCATACAGACTAGCTGCCCCGCCAGATTTGTATTATTTTATATCTTTAACTTAATTTTGTCTGAATTTATGTTTTAGATGAAAAAATTGTGAAAAAATATTCAATTGAAAGTACATGTTACTTAGTATTTTACTTTCGGCGTAATTTGATCAAGCGAAGTGTCGCGGTAATCGAAATTGGAGAAAATATGTTTATAAAATGCTGTATTTTTAATTAATTTAATACAGTTTTAAATTCATAGCTGTTCTTGTATTTTTAAACAATAAAACATTATTATTAAAAAAAATGAAATGATTAAAAATCAGATTTCTGATGACTCACTTTTTTATCGTTACATGAAATACTGTTGAATTAAGGTGTGCTTATCCCTAGAAGTGCTTCCTACAATTTTTTTTTCAATATTACACAATCAATTGTGGTAAATATCCGTTGTTTCAGAAATGGATGTTAGATCATTTCTGAACGTTTCAATTAAATGCAATTCTTAATCGGAGGCTTGTTTTGTTCCAGCTCCATTTAGCTTTATCCCTCCTATTCTGAAGAAATTTCAGTCTTTTTCTCTTTTACAAATTGAGAAATGGTTGCATCTGGTGATGTGGTGACATGCTTATCAAAATCTATATACATCTGAACATTCCTTGTTATATCTATTTCGCGATATAGCAACTCTTTAAACAATGTTGGAAGAAGGATATCCTCTTCTTCCTTACCTTCTATACACACGGGATCTGATTGAGCATAGATTATTTTCTATGAAATCAGCATGTTTGAAACAGTTATGCATTGTCTTAGAGGTATGTCAGCCCAACTTTTATGAACGTACTTTAGAGCATCTAGAAGAAACGGTTTGAAGTCACGGCCTTCATCAGTGACTTTTATCCAGGCCTTAACCAGTAGTTTATCGTAATCCCGCTTAAAGTTCAAAATGATCCCTTGATCTAATGGCTACAAAATTGCAATCGCATTCGGCGGAAAATAAATTTGTTCAATCGAGTTTAGGTGTGGTACTTCAACGTGTGCTTTTCAATTGTCTACTATGAAAGCTATTTTTCGATTCATAGAGATAAATTTTCTGTCCATAGATTTTAAAGTCCCTTCCCAAATTTCGGATGACATCAACGATTTTCGGTTACTTTCGTAGTACACTGGCAAAGACTTCACGTACCGAAAGCAACGCGGTTTTTTGCTTTTCCCGATAACTAATAGCTTAAGCCTTTTAGAACCTGACATGTTTTCTCACAATAAAACGTTTACCTTTCTACTCCCTCAGCATGTATCAAATTGAAAACTCAAAGTATTTTCCTGTAAGGGTCGAAAAAAAAGAGACCCATTTCATCGAAATTGAAAACATCATCTGAAGTGTAACATTCCAATATATCTTTCAACGAAAAAAACTTTCCAATCAGAGACTTGACAGTGGCTTACTGCCGCTACTTTGCCGCACATTTTCTTGAAAGAAAGTTTTTTCCGCGACTTGAACCTTGCTATCCACCCATTAGTTGCTGAGTACTCCAAAACTCTCATTTCTCTCGATATTTTTATTGCTTTTTCTTTTAAAATCACACTCGAAATCGATACATTTTGACATCTTGCATGGATTTCCAAACAATCTGGCCCCACCAGAGGGCGAGAGGTTCTGCTCTCGAAGCTGGTAGACGGGAGGTGCTGCGTTCGATCCCAATCGCGCCCGTCGGCCTAATCGTTCGGAGTTTTCGTGGTTTTCTTCGAACCTTGGATTCCCAAGCGTTAATACGGGTTAGGTTCCCTTAGAAAGACCCCCACGAAGGGCACTCCCCCCTGGTTCTATATCCCTCGAGCAGATAATTGGCCGTCAAAACTTAACCAACAACAACCAACCAAACAATCTGATATTTGTCATGCTGTAACTTTCATATATATAAACCGGTTTGAATAGGATTAAGTATGTACATTGTACATATGAATGCATCGACCAAATTCGTGGGCCATCTTCATCCGCCATTTTGTTTCAAAATTGCGGCTATTTAAAGAAATTGAAAAAAAAAATTAAAAAGCTGCGCAAATAAATTAAAAGCGGAAAAATATTTTTTTTCTTAAGAATTTGACCTTAATACAAGCATTCCGAAGTATGTTTTATTTCGTCTTTATCTTAAGAAATGGTTGAGCTATAGCAGTTTGAATTACTAGGGTGTCTGACATTTTCAAACAATCTGATATTTGTCATGCTGTAACTTTCATATATATAAACCGATTTGAATAGGATTAAGTATGTACATTGTACATATGAATGCTTCGACCATGTTCGTTGGCCAGCTTCTTCCGCCATCTTGTTTCACAATGGCAGCCATTTGCACCGTGCACTGCTGCGCAATTAAATATTATTAATATCCGTTAGCTTCAAATTCTCGCCTATCTTGGCGACCAAAAATAAGCAACCATAAATGATGCCAACTTGGCTATAGCTTACTACTTTTTCGGAATTCTTATTCAAATTCAGTATTGACGAAATATTCTCTTTTCTGGTTTGTCGTATTTTAAAATCTTAAAATTTGAGTAAAATTAGCTTCCAGTAAAATTTGCAAAATTTTAAAATCAAGAAATATGAAAGCTACCTCTTCCTCTCGGCACTGGCCGAAAGGACTTCTTAAGACATCTTTTTATCAAAACGCCTTTTTAACATTTCTTACACTCGCTTTACTTGGGGAGGTTGAATGCGTTTATAAATGAAAAACAGCTATTTTCGATGAAAAAATCGAATTCCGGCGCTAAAAGTTTTCATAAAATTTTATTAAGAATTACGAATTTTGGGCAAATTATCTTATGTTTCACAAAAAAATGCAACTTTGATCTTAAAAATTTAATTTTTTTTTTAAATTGCTTTGATACCTTGAAACGACTAGAAAAGGGTTGTTTTACAATTAGAAAAAGAATTCTGCCGTCAAAAAGGGTATTTTTTAAATTTTAAGGTTCCGTTCGTATAAATTAAAAACAGAACCATTATAAAATCGCCCCTGTGTCTGTCTATCCGGCTACCGCAGCCACTTTACTCGTAAACTATGGAACGTGAAAAGTTCAAATTGGCTGAAATAATAAAGGCTATTCACCCACATAATTATAAATTATTAACCATTCACAAATATATTTAAGAAAAATGTAGAGTGGGGTAATTAAGTTACTAGAAAAAAAAAATCTTTTCTTTGTATATCATGTGAGGTATAGTGTGAAAGCTTATGTAAAGCCGAACTCAAACATATATTTCTTTTAATTTTAGGTATTATATTTTCAAAAATATCCTCCTATCTATTGTATACCTAAAGATATCGTTCGTTCCTACACCCACTTCCGATAATTAACTAATTACTTCCTGTTTATTTAATTGGCAGTAACTTCTTGTCTAATAATCGCAGGAATAAATTTAAAGCAGATTTGAAATCATAAAGATTGCTATTTCAAATAAAACAATGAAATTTTGAAAATATTATCCATAACGGGTATTTTAACCTTTTATCTACTGACGGTGCTTATAAGTACCATTAAAATAACTTGTTATAAAATTCATTTAATACATCGATATGTTGTAATACAGTTTAGAATTAGTTAAACATACATTACTTTATCTTGTTACAAAACAATTATTGGTTACACAAAACAAAAATAATTTTAAAAGGGTGATTTCTTTTGCATTTGCATCTTTTCAGCTTTCTTTCCGTTGGGGGGGGGGGGGGGAGGGGGGGGCAATTTTTTAATTCGAAAATATTCCCATATTTCTATAGTAAAAACATTATATTTGTAAATTTCCTAATTCTACAGAATACCAAGATAAATATTTAAAATAAAAGATTTGAGTGGGGTTATAAATATTGCACAAAATTCCTAAAAATTCAAATTTAATTAATCTTTCTAAATCCTTCAATCCTTCTCAAATCCTTCTAAACTTTATTAAATAATTATGTAAATCTTCTAATGTAGTTTAAACAATCATTGAAAAATGCTTTAGAAGATAAAATTTTCACGAATTTATAATTCAGTACATAAAGGGTTAATGCATGCAGACAGTTTAATATGCCTTTTCTAAATAAAGTATTTTGCGCACAGCAAGAATTTAATATTAGAAACCGTAAATGTAAATTTGTTTAATACTTGTCAGATATTGCTACGTTTCGAATTTTTCTCCATAACTAAAGAAAATACTATACACTAAAAGATATTATGTTGAGAAAGAAAATTATTACAATCACTTGAATATTGCACTTTTTTTAGAAAAGTGATTGATTCGAAAGAGAAGCATACTGCATATTTCTAGTTATTCGGTCTGAAAAAATCAGATATTAATAAAACTATCCATTCTTTTTAATCAGCTCTTTGTTCAAAACCCGTTTTATCTTCATAACTTTCTTCTTGAATAGTTTGTATCAATAAGCGTTGTAAAATATGAAAAAATAGATTTCACTTCTAATGTAGTTTAAACAATCCATGGAAAATGCTTTAGAAGATAAAATATTTATGAATTTATAATTCAGTACATAAAGGGTTAATGTACGTAGACAGTTTAACATATCTTTTCTAAATAAAGTATTTTGCGGACAGAAAGAATTTAATATTAGGAACCGTAAATGTAAATTTATTTAATACTTGACAAATATTGGTATGTTTCGAATTTTTTCCCATAACTATAAAAATACTATACACTAAAAAATATTGTCTTGAGAAAGAAAGTTATTACAATCACTTGAATATCCCATTTATTTGTTAGTGAAGTCATTGATTCGAAAGAGATGCAAATTACTGCATATTTCTAATTATTCTGTCTATAAAATCAGATAGTAAAGAAACTATCCATTCTTTTTAATCAGCTCTTTGTTCATAATTCGTTTTATCTTCATAACTTTCTTCTTGAATAGTTTGTATCAATAAGCACTATAAAAGATTAAAAAATAGATTTCATGGCTAGTGTAGTTGAAACAAACTACGAAAAATGCTTTAGAAGATAAAATGTTCCTGAATTTATAATTCAGTACATAAAGGGTTAATGTATGCAGACAAATACTATACACTAAAAAATATTATCTTGAGAAAAAAAATTATAACAAACACTTGAATATTGCATTTATTTTTAGTAAAGTCACTGATTCGAAAGAGAAGCAAATTACTGCATATTTCTAATTAGTCGGTCTAATAAAATCAGATAGTAAAGGATCTATCCATTGTTTTTAATCAGCTGTTTGTTTAAAGGCCGTTTTACCTTCATAACTTTCTTCTTGAATAGTTTGTATCAATAAGCACTATAAAAGATGAAAAAATAGATTTCACGAGCTGAGATATTATATGAAAGTACTTAATATTTGCTATAAGTGATAAAAAAAAGATTTAAAATGCAAAAAATACCTTTATTTAGTCACATTCGACATGTTTCATTGCCACCGGACGGCAACATTCTCAAGAATTAAAACCATACAAATATTTTCGCAAAAAAATTTTTAATTGAAAAACTAACAAACAAAAATCACGCGAACACAATCATAATGAAATTAACTGCAATTTTAAAAATGGATATTTTGTGAACGGGAATTATTTTATATTATTGTTTCATTATTCTGTATAGCATCCCTTTCCAAATTTTAGGAAGCTCCACGAATGCTGAATCATTGCATATTTTGACACTGCATAAGAATATCTCTATTGATTCTCGGATAATGGATGGCAAATAAAATCTTGATGGATAAATTATTCTACTATTTTAAAAATTAATTTCTTCGTGTAATTTTGTGTTCGCGTTATTTTTGTATACTAGTTTTTCAATTTAAATGTTTTTTGTGAAAATATTTTTATTATTTTAATTCTTGAGAACGTTGCCGTCAGATGCAATGAAATATGCCGAATGTGAATAAAGGTATTCTTTGCCTTTTGAAATTTATATTTATCATTTATAGCAAAAATTAAGTACTTTGATGTTTTGAAGTGATTTTTATATATAGTTTATGAGATATTACAGTTTTTCCTTTTTTATCACTCACTTGAAGTGACTTGAATGGTGAAATAAGATTATTAATTAGTAATCTGAATCTATTAATGCATTACCTAGAATGGAAAAGAATGCTTAAAATATCTGTGCAGCTTCATATAAATGCATTTGGATGCATTTTTCATTAAATGAATTTACAGATGTGTGACAAAATAATACGAACACCTATAAAATAAGATAAAAGCTTTATTAATAGGGAGTTGGACCACCCTTTGACATAAATACAGATTGTATGCGACGTGGGGTGCATTCATAGAGATCATGAACAGCATTTAAAGGAATATGAAGCCATTCTTACCCGAGAGCAGTCTCTAATTCCAAAAGCGCAGATGGCGGAGGAAATCGAGCACGAAGTTTTGACTCCAAATATCCCCACAAATCTTCAATAATGTTCAAGTCAGGAGACTGAGGGGGTGAAACAAGATGTCCTACTTCCTCCTCATGCTCTTCAAACCATTTTTGGACGTTTTTAGCAGTGTGGATAGGAGCATTGTCGTCTTGATAAAGTGGACATTCTTTTGGAAATAAAGTCTGGACAAAAGGATGCACCTTATCCCCAGAATATCGACATAGTGAGCAGCTGTAACCTTCCCAAGCAGAGTAACAAGTGACGCAAGGCCACACCAAGATATCGAAAAATACCATAAGGGAACCACCTCCATGCTCACAGTCGGCAGGAGGCAATCAGGAAAAATGCTTCTGCGGACTTTCTCCACACATAAACGTGTCCAGTTGTCTGAAATATGGTAAAGATTGCTTCATCATACCAAATGACTTGTTTCCACTGTTGAGGAATCCAGTTTTTGAGTGTTTTACACCATATGCGCCGCTGAAAAGCATGATATGATATCACCGATGGCTTACGAATCGCAACTCTTCCATAAATGTTCGGAGGATAAAGTTCCCTTTGGACAGTTCTTGCTGAAATGGGATTCTGGAGATGGCTTTTTATCTCTGACGTTTTCTGGGATAAAGATTACCTGCGCTTTCGGATCGCTGCGCGGGTCAACTCTATTTTATCCCTTTCAGAAAGCTTTCTTTTCAATCCAATGTTGTATTTCGCAGAGGATACTTTACTGCATTTCGTATACGCTGTCATAACGGCTGACACAGTACTCCTTGCACGCCACAAATAATTAGCGTATCCGTCACAGAGCAACCAGCGCACCGCATTCCAACAATCATTCCTTTTTCGAACTCTGACAGGTCAGTCCTTATTGAGTTTTCCATAGTATATGGTTAGCACATACAGCACATATGACTGATGTTGAGCGACTGATGCCTTACCTTTCATAACCACTAGGTGGCAGAATTGAGTGCAAAGTGACATGCGTGTTCTGCTTCTTTAAAAAAGACCATGCCTTTTTCATGGGTGTTTGTATTATTTTGTCACCCATCTGTATATTTGGATTTCAAAAATAACATAAAATAGTGCTTTGTATAATTTCGTTTCTGTAATTGTTTTTGAACAAAAGTTTATTTAAAATACGAAATAAGTAGTAAACATTCTGAATTTTATGAAAATTTGCACCTACAGTTCAAATGTAAAAAAAAAAAAAAACCCATCGTAAATGAAACTATATAATGCATTTTAGTGACAAGAATATTGTCTATAATCTTTAAATACAGAGTAATAATAAACACAACTTTGCTAATGTATGAGATGCCAGCAATGGTTCCGTTATTATGACTTGTCTGACTTTTATTATTTAAGTATGAAAACTCAACAATAATGATATTTTTGTTATCTTGTAGCAAACAATTTCTTGTCCATAATAATTTCTGTATAAACATTTAAATTCATATTTCTTCTTTATCTAGTTTTATTACTTTTTTTAATTATATATATATATATATATATATATAGGTATCGTGCTCTAATAATTTTTAATATCCTGTGTGAGGTGTATCTTTCTTTAGATCTCTTGGATTTTTATCATCTATTTTCTCTTATGTTTGCGTTATAAAGAGCTAATTTTTGTCATTTTAGGCTTAATGCCGACAAAATTGGATGAAATAATGCATCTTCTATGAATGAACCCACAAGCTCCTCTGAAGATTCTGTGGGTTATTCATAGTTTCTTATTTTACATACTGGTTTCCTATGTTCATTTCTAATTCATCTTTAGAACTTTACTAATTTGTTCACATATTTGTGATTTCAAATTTATTATATATATAGTATATATATATAACCATTATATAATTACAATTCATCATCTATTTCCGATTACTAAAACCAATTTAATAAATTTAGCTTCAATACATAACACTGATGTTATACAAAATACAAACAAATTACAACATTTCTACATATTGATAAATACATGTATCATATACTGTATTAGCGTCCACTATTATAAATTATATAAATTAATTAATAACTAATGAACAACAGTGATATGATCATGTTGAAATTAAGTTTAATGTAGACCATGAAAAAAGAGAAACATGCAGCATAAAATGGAATTTCTTATATCAAGGTATCAAGTAACTACAAAAGTAGAAATCATATGATAACATACATAAAACCATTATAACACTATACAAGTTATCAACAACTAATGAGAATGTATAAATTATAAAATAAATTATTCAAATTAAAAAAGATGTAAAAACCATTATAAAATTTTTTATACTGATCCTTATAACAAGAGCAATATGGAATATATTATTGCGTATGTGTCTAAAACTTATGTCAAAAGTTAGAGTTATTTAGATAACAGTTTCATATTGGAGATTTAGATCTTTATATTTTATACTAATGGCTTTATGAACTAACAGAATTTGATAAATCTTTTTTATCAGTTATGTGTCGTGAAAATTCAGAAATTATTTCGATATTATGAGCAGTTTTAAAGTTACTTTCTGCATGTGGCTGGACACTAAAGTTTTTTTTTTTCCAAATTAATCATGAAGTATGACAATATGTAAAAAACCCCTTGTCATTCCAGTTATTTTTAAAAAGTAACTGAAATACTTCTCAACACATCTTTCTAGATTTTTGCAACATTTGGAAAATATTATATAATTCGATCTAAATATTTTATTTGTTACATTATGCAAGAAGAAAGTGCTATTATCTTCAAATTCAGCAGTTGAAACATATTTTACGTAACTTTTCATGTCTAACTGCAAATTTAATTCATTCATTACACATTTCAATAAATATCTTGTCCTACGCATTTTCAATTATTGTTTCAAATTCATGAAATTTCTTTGAAAACTTACAAAAGATATGCGAAAGAAAAACTAGAATTTCATTGATAAACCCTTATTATTATTACTTTTAATGCATGGCTCATTGTCACGAAAGTACATATATAACAGAACATAGCAATTAAATTACTTGAGAAATATACAGGTTATTTTTAGCTTTTATGATACAATCTTATTATAAATATTTCTTTCTTATTTAATATGTTGTTTGTTCTCTGAATGCGCTTGTGGTTGAAATTATGAATTCATTTATGTTCGAATTCAAAGATATTTCCATCTGGTATTTCTCTAAAGACTTCAGAATGTAAATGATACTTTTCTCTTTTTGTGGTGAATTTTTATTTTTATCTTAATATAGATACATCATATCGCTCACCGGCAAGACAATGGACACATCTCGACAAAATTAAATTTTACAGGAGACACAAAAGAAGATTTGCATGATTTTACTGTAATATGAAATTATAGCAATTACACCGGCATGCAAGAATTAAAACAAGCACAAAAGCATAAAACACTTAAGAATGAAGACGTAGGATGAAGTTCGGAGGTTGGGTAAATTTACCTCTCCACAGAATCCACCCCTTTTCTGTGGTCTCACGTGGACATATAGCGTAATAAAAGGATTTCCCGTATAACTACACTTATGAAACTGTTTGTGTAGCAGTGCACACCTATGACAGACCTATTAGTGGAATAAAACGACAATTGAATTTTTGCGAGATGTGTCACTTTTCTTGAGGCTGAGCGATATGTCTACCCTTTAGCTTTTTCAAGAATTTCACGCATTAGATTTGAAAATGTATTCCACTAATTTAGATCGCATATATCTTGTAGTTTTTATTTCAATTAATATTATTATTTTGAAATTAAAATTATAATCAAATCTCATTAAATTTAGATCATAAATATGTTGGAACTACTTTTTTAGATTTAAAATCACGAATTATCCTCATTATATTTGTATGACATAATGTATAACAATGCTACTTACAAAATAAATGAGAACAAATTTAATTTCACGATATACGGTTCGAAGACTTTTACAGTGCTTTCAGTGAAACTTACTCATTTACTAATATTATTTGTAACATTAGATGTAACAACGACTTGTGTAATAAGTTTATTAAAATAAATATTACTTAAAGGTTATTTACGTGAATTCAGTCAAGATTGCAGCAAAATTTGACAACGCCGAATGAATAAACTATGAGAATGCTATTTAAATATACAAATTATTTTATGTAGAAAGTAGATAGCACTAATTTAAGAATTATGAAAGGCAATGCAATACCAGTGCTTTATTTTGGCAAAACTTTTAAGATATAATTTGAAGCAAGTTTGGAAATACTACATTAAAAATTCGCTAAATTGGAAAAAGAACAATAGACTAGTGATTCTATGTTATGGTTATTTTAAATTGCGTTTTATAATATATATAAAATAAAAACGCTGAAAAATTTCCAGTTCATAAGTTCCTTTTATAATAATAATAAAATTAATGATGTATTATATCTATTATCAAATATACTATCAGGCGATAAATTTTATTTTCCCATTTAACTATAAATCAGTCGTAACTATTTGTAAATCATAACTTGCTGTATATCTATATATTTAAAGATGAAAGAAGATTTTTTTTTTTTTTTTAATCCGGGAGGGAAAACTATTGATTCAATTTAAGGAGTCTCAGGACTTTTAAAGCTTCAAAATATAAGATATTTTGAATTTTTTGGTGTTAAACTACTATTTTTTCTGAACATTTTGATATAATTGTTTCCTTGAAATTCCCATTAGAACAGGAGTTATGGCTTTTAGAGTTATAGCCGCTCAATAGCTGAAGCGGCGTTTCCGAAACTTTGAAGTCATTTTTCTCCAAATGCCGCTTTTTGGGCATAGTGCGCTCGATATCTCAAAAACTTCAGATATTTTTTCATGAAATTTTCAAAACATATGTTTCATGTTAGTCTGTATAAACTGAACCTAAAATTTACTTTTTAATTAAAAAAAAATATATATTTTTTAATTGATTATACTGTTGAAATTTTCAGAATTTTGTATTAGCTAAATATAATTTGTATTAAAAATATAAAAATGCCTTAAATACAAATTTATTTAGGTTTAGAGTAATTATTAAAAAGCTGAAGTATTAGGGGGCACCAAAATTTTCATTATAGTTGCAATATTTATAATGAAATCCTGTGCAGAATCTGTTATAACAATTTTTTGCTCGAGAAATGTCTGACAGTTTAGATCCCCCTGTAAATGCTAATTCTGCAGCATGTAATTTCTTAAATACATGAAATGAAAGAACATACTTATATCTTTATCCCAATTAAAATTGTGTTTTAAAACCATATACATTTTAAGATGTTAAATGTTGAAAATTGTCTGTTTTTATTTTTCCTAATTTTAAGATCCCTGAGACCCCTTAATTCACTTTGTTCTTAAATGAAAGATGTTAGTTTATAGGTGTGACAAATTACGTTTTTGTGAACGTAATTCCTATTATAATTCCTAATAACTTAGAAATAAAAATTTATTTCATTGTATGTATGTGATATGTTGGAAAGTACTCTAGATACCTACAGGAAGACAGTGGAGTGTATATACGTTGTTATAAGCCGTATAACTTCAGGATAACTCCGTATACTGTCTATAGCTATAGCTTGCACTCTTTGGTGCATTCCTTCTTCCTACACCGCATACCCGCTTGTTTTCTTACCAAACCACTGGTTACATACTCATAGTAAATGCTCAATACGCGGGAATCGTTATTATACTAAGCAAAAGAAACACGCTGATCTGTTTTTTCGTAGTCTTTTGCTGTGGAATATACACTCTACAAACATGTGATTTTTCCTGGACATTATGTGGTAATTTTTCAAACACCGATTCTGTGAAAGTGAATTCAGGTAACAAGTGAAGAAAAAATCGAATTCTTCCTGTCACTTGCACCGCGCAGCCATTAGCAACGCGACGTTAACCACATCTTTGAAACTTTACCCCATTCATAAAGACAGAAACTTGTAACTTTTACAGCAACTGTGTTGACACCCGGGGGTGCTTGCACCTTTTGTTGTAAAATGTAGTTTTTTTTCTATATAGTAAAGAGTGAGGTGGCTATTTTGGTACTCATTATATTTGCAAGAATGTAGTACTATTTTACTTATATAATCAGACGGAAACTGTTTATGTTTTGTGGTATTCAATTTTTAATACCGAAGGCAAGCATTATCAATAATTACTATTTGATCTTTGTTCTGTCCATCAACGTAATGATTTCTTCCTTTTCTTAAAAGATTCTTTATTTTCCTTGGATTTATGTAGTAGTAAATTTATTTATTATTAATATGTCCAGTTTTCAATGGTAAGAGACTGTTATTTAACTAGTTTTCACTAATAAAAAAAAAAAAAAAGTGTATACTTTTTTATAATTCAAATCTTTAAATTTCTAACACTAAAAAAATTACGCATTATTTAAATTATATTTGTAGAATACAGTAAAAATTTAACAGTACATTTTATAATTAGGTACTGAAATTGTCATTTCTAGAGTAAATTTCACTAACTAAATTCTTTCTCGGAGAAACTTCAAGCATAAGCCAGAAAGTTTTGTATAAGATCTAGTGTTGCATAAAATACAAACAACATTATTTCTTCATCATTTAACACTAATTGTTTCCTTCTAGCGTTCGTAAACATATTTCTTTCAAAGTTATGTTTTTTTCAAGAAGAAAAGTAATTTCACTTGACAAGTTAAATAAGTGACTAATGGAACATGATTATCCTTATTTCACTTTTTAAAAATAAAACATAGTATTTTTTTTATGACACTAACTTGCTTCAGGTATGAAAATAAATTTCAATACCCTGTAAATGTATGTATTTATTATTATATATAAAAAAAAATTCTAGAAGTATTCATTTTCATTGCAGAAGAGTGTAAAATAGTTATAAATGAGATAGTCAATATTTTTTATTTAAAAGAATGGTTGTATTTACATTTAATGTATTTCAAAATTTCAATGATGCGCTAAGAGTTATTTTACAGTTATATAACTTTTTACCTGTGCACATGGCATAAGCATAGCTGTCAATTCCTACGCCTTTTTATTTCTTATAAACATGTTTGGAACAAAAGCTTATTTAATAAAATGTGGGCAGCGTTCTTTTATTGAAATGTAGTAATATGTTTATTTTTTTTTTAATATAATGTCTTCAAATATGTTTATTTGATTTTTTTAAGTTTGAAGTCAGCGGTCATGCATATGATATACAACCATGTAATAATATAAACAGAAATACAGTTGAATAAAATTTTACCGATATTCGTTTAATGTCTGTACAAGTAGGTGTAATAGTTTCGAAATAAAAATGTTTAAAACTTGGTTTAAAATTTTATATTTCAAATGTACTTTGACCATTACATAATCGTACAACAGGGTGGTTTTCATATAAGAAAATTATATGAGCTGCAAGCTTTCTTACAATTTATTGCTGTTGCACACTTATGTATTAAATATGATCTTAGATCGAGAATGTTTTTGCATATACTTGTAACTATTTGAAAGCTAACTTATACTACACATGTGGAGAGTACTTAGAGATATTTTTCCGTAACGGAAATCTCTTCAATTGCAATTTGTAAATGATTTTATTTTCCTGATAAAAGATTTTAATTTGTTTTAAATTTTATTAAGAAGTTGTTTTAAATGAAATAAAAAACAGAAATAATGCACCTTTAAGATTTAAAAGAAAGATTTTTATACTCTCGAAGTGAAAGATATTTTATTTGAAAAACTAAATTTTATAAAATTTTTTTTAGTCTTTTTTTAAGATATGATGAAAAAATTTCAAACTCCGGCAATTCTGCTCTACAAAGTTTATTTGATATAATCGTGACTAACCGTTATGCATCAGTGTTATGCATGAGTTTACTTACCCCCATATGCTTATTAAGAATATGCAATATACACGTTATAGAAACTCTCTATAACGTGCTCGTGGATTAAAGCATTTACGTTTACTAATATCCCAAGAAATTTAAATTTTGTCTTTACTTATATATATATTAGGGTGGTCCTTAAAAAATTAAATTTAAAATTTTCTATGGGGCACCCTCCTATTTTGTTCTATGTATAAAATAAAGACCTCCACAAAAATTTCAAAATTTTAAAACATTTTTTAGGGGTCGCTACCAAGGTTTGAATTTTTAAAAAAAATTAAAAATTGACATATTTATTATTCTAATAATATATTATTAATACAAATCCATAGCCATTGCCAAATGGAATCATGGTATGATATTAGGCTGTAAAGACTGTCTTTTGTTTCAAGTTTCAATATATTTACACAACCTATTATCCGAACACAGTCAAGAGTATTTCATGTCTACACTCTATTTCGCCTGAACTTGGCCCCATTGTGAAAGGTAGAGAATCTAACATTCCGCATTGAAAAATAGTTCTCCGTTATTGTTTAATCTTAAATATCTAAAATGCGTAGGAATTTATAAGATAATGTTTATAAATTATAGATTTTGATTTTTTTATATTCGTAAAATATCATACTAAATGGCCATATTTGTATCAAAGAGTATCGTATCGAACAGTATCCTATCATTCGTATCAGAGCACCAAAATTAAAAAAAAAGTTTTCGGAAAGCTTTCCTTTGACTGTTCACTGGGATTGCAAAATTTTAGAAGACATTTCAGGATCTGAAACTGTAGACAGATTAACCATTATTGTTTCACGTAAAGGTACTGACCATTTAAATAGCTGTTCCACAATTTCAATCAGGAACAAGTGAGGATATAGCTCCTGCTGTTAACGAAACATTGGAGTTGTGGAGATTATAAGCAAGTAAAATGTATGACTTTTGATATAACCTTTGTTGATACCTGTTTATCAGGAGTAGCTTGAGCTGTTCTTGATTAGAATATGAACAAAGAAATGGTTTGGCTTGTAATCATCACATCCTTTAAATTATGCTTGAGGAAGTTGTTATTAAGTCTCTCGGAATTTCAAGCGGACCGGACATACCATTATTCCAACGATTTAAAATTTCGTGGATGTCTATCGATTATGGCATATTTCAGACACTCATAACTGACAATTTAATCAATGAAAAAAATAACACATAATGCGTCCGAAATTACAGAATTTGCTCAAAATCATCTTAGAGATTTTCAACCAATGGACATACAAGGAACCGATAGACCTTGCCATCATTTTCTTAGGAGCAGTACCCGAAAGAGGTGCTTACATTAGAGCTCCAGGTGGGAATTGCATTGGGCTCCATGAATGGTGAAGGTGATGTACTTGCTCAAGATTTATTTATTTAGAGATCAGTTTAAACTCTCTAAATAGAAAAAATCTGGAGTTCGTCAAGTTTTCTCGTTTGTTGTGACAATCTACATTCACACTGGTATCAGTCCCAGTGATTTATTGCTCCCGAAGAACTTGAAAAAAGACGAAAATGTAAATTAAATAATTTCTTTGTGTGCTTTGAAGAAATTCCTAGGACATTTCTGTACTTCACAGAACTAGTTGCTTTTGCATTTTTCGATGGCAATGACTTTTTTGAAAATAAAAGAAAAATGGTGCATGCTTTGAAAAATGAAGAAAATTATGAACCTTTGAAACGTACACGGACTGATCCTGATGTCATTCTCCAAAATAGCTTTCAAGATTTTCTAACAAACAGCACTCTGGGTTTTTTTTTTAAATTTACCTTTAGACTTTTTTGAAACAGATGCAACTAATAGGAATAAAAATGAATCCTACAAGACATGTAAGGCACTAGCGACTTCAGTCAAACTTGTTAATGATGTAGCCGAAAGTTATATAGCACTCATGGAGGAATACAATAAACTTCATTCAAAAGATAAAGAACAAAAACAGTATTTCAAGGATATGATGATGGTAATCCAAATCATTTCTTTGTTCATATTCTGCTCCAGAAGAACACAAGCTTTTCTTGATAATCCGGTATTAACAAAGGCTATATCAAAAATCATAAATTTTACTTGCTCGGTACTCCTCACGACTCCAATATTACGTTACCAGCAGAAGCTATTGCCTCTTGTACTATCCTGATTGAAGTTTTGGAACAACAAGCAACTGGTCAATACCTTTACCTGAAACAATAATGGGTAATCTGTCTACAGTTTCAGATCCTGAAATGTCTTCTAAAGTTTTTCAATCCCAGTGAACAGTCAAAGAACGCTTGCCGAAAACTCTTTTTTTAAGTTTTGGCTTCTGCTTGCTCGTCTTCAGATACGAATATGTCCATTAAGTACGACATTTTACGAATATCAAAAAGTCAAATTCTATAATTTATAAACATTATCTTATAAATTTTTATGCATTTTAGCTATTTAAGATTAAACAATAACGGAGAACTATTTTTCAATGCGGAATGTTAGATTCTCTACCTTTCACAATGGGGCCAAGTTCAGGCGAAATAGAGTGTAGACATGAAATACTCCTGACTGTGTTCGGACAATAAGTTGTGTAAATATATTGAAACTTGAAACAAAAGACAGTCTTTACAGCCTAATATCATACGATGATTCCATTTGGCAATGACTATGGATTTGTATTAATAATATATTATTAGATTACAAAATATGTCAATTTTTAATTTTTAAAAAAAATTCAAACCTTGGTAGCGACCCCTAAAAATTTTTTTAAAATTTTGAAATTTTTGTGGAGGTCTTTATTTTATACATAGAACAAAATAGGAGAGTGCCCCATAGAAATTTTAAAAGTTAATTTTTTAAGGACCACCCTAATGTATATATATATATATATATATATATATATATATATATATATATATATATGTAATATATATATATTATAAAGATTGCTAAATAATTTAGCGACCTGGGAATATAATTAATGGTAATATATATATATATACTATATATATACATATACATATAACCATTAAATAAACATTACCGAGCAGCAACAAAAACTGTGATATTCTGAATGAAATGACATTAACAAATATAGTACCCCCCAACACACATAATATGGATATTAAAAGTACTATCTTACGAGTATTAATATGGAAGAATAAAAGAAAAATATGGATACCGATAAAAATAATTGAAAAGTTTATATATTGAATTACGTTATCAAGGGTACAGAATTCAAATATATAAGAATAAATACTCGTTTTCTGTGGAGAAAAAAAAGCTATAAGCTGAAATTCTCCCCCCCCCCCCTGTACCCAAACGACTACATGACCAAAAGAATAGATGCAAGATGAAAACAGAATAATATTAAATGCCATGAAATGGAAAAATCAATACATCCTTTAAATAATTAATTTATATCAATGAAATATAGTAATATTACACAGCCTAGCTAATTTAAACCCATTTTAATTTAATACAAATACACACCATCACATGTTAACCATTACCGCTATAACTTTAAGGTTACTTTTGCAGTTAATATGAGACAGATATTAATACTTAATAGTAGCAGTCAATCCATTTTGAAATACCTTGATAAATACAATTAATTAATATAAATAGAAAATCATTACAATATCACTATTTAAAATATTTATTAACACTTTTAAAATTACTAAACTAAAGTAAAAAATACACAAAACTATTAATTTATATTATACCCATTAACGAGCATAAGTGCCACCTAGTGTTTAAAGAAATATGAAAGGATATTACACTATTAAAAGCCATAGACATAATACAAACTAATATTTGGTTCTGACATCTATTATTCTAAAATGAAACTATTTTGACAAAAATGAAACTCTTTTGACAAAAATGAAACTATTTTGATAAAAATGAAAGTATTTTGATCTAATTACTTAAGCTATGTTTTCTTTTCACAATATCAAATAGCTAAAAGAGGATGAAAATATAGATAAAAGACATTCAAAAATGTCATTAGTTGAATAAATGAATTAATGCTTTCTTCATTCCTATTCTCGCCATACTATTTTTAACATTCTTGATCCAATTTTATAATTATTATTATTTATTTAACTATCCATTTATATAATTATATTTAGTTGTAATGAAATGGATATTATATCCTAGTAATTAAAAATTCCATGTATTTAAATAAAGGAATCATAGTAACCGTAATGAAGCTAATGCTTGCAAATTTTACCATCTGCTTTACCCAACATTTCCCAATAAATGTATAATACCATATTATACATTATTATTAACAAAAATATTAATTAAAGATAAATGTTATTAGATTAACCACAATTATTATTACTAAGATACTATGTACCATAAAGACATAAATAAACATATCTATAATGAAATTTAACATAACAGATGTAATAACAAATTATTAGAATATAAATAGCCTATAATGCACACAATATATTCTGCTACCAAACCCAATTAATCTATATGGAGAATTTAAATAATTTTATAACATTGATAATATTATGCTAAAACATATAAAATAAATTATATATAATAAATATATATAATTATGATACTTAAAAAAAACCAAGCATTAGCAACAAACATAAAAAATAATTAAATTAATAAATTGAACAGAAAATGAAAAAAGGATATTTGTAGAAGTTAGTCAGAATCTTCAGTTTCCAAATGTCTCAAGTTCACAAATATAGTGTGTGGTTTATTTTCATATTACCCATAAAAAAGCTAAAAAATATGAATTTGGGACTACCAGACACAGAAAACCGAGTAATAATCTATAAGCACTAATTAAGTTCAAAATGAAACAAGATAAAAAAGAATATAGGAATAATAAATAACAAATAACCAAATTTTAATATATACTGTCATTGCAAGAGTTATATCAAATAAACTGATTATGCATATTATTATCTATTAAGATGGTATATTAATCCAATAAGATACACTATTAGAAATTAATATGATATTGTCCTGAGTAGACTAAAAATTAATTACAAGTTAATCGTAAACTTTATTAAATATTAATGAAGATGAAAAAGTTTAAAATGAATCTATAATAATAAGGAAAGAATTTTGTGTGTGAATGAGTAAGTGTGTCGACGGTGTTCTGAAGAGACCACTGCACGTAGAGCTACAAAATTTGGGGAAAAGGTACGTCTATATATGAAGTTTTGCACCTCAAAGCACGATTTTCGATTAGATTTTTTTATGTAATTTTTTATGCGATTTTTAACACTTTTTTAAGTTGCGAGGCGATTTTTCCATATAAGTGAGAAGAATATGGTTTCTTTCTTTTAACCCAATATAGTAAATTTTGTTCTCTTTTCAAAAAAAAAAAAAAAAATTATCCGGAATTCGTACAGCTATTTTTGAATTTTTAGCGAATTTTTTATGCGATTATTGAACAGCATGTAATGCATCTCTATACCTATAAGGGGGGGGGGGGTTACCATAGGGGGGATCCAGTTCTGTCGCCAAATAACGTCAAGTTTGTCGCCAACTTGGCAGTATATCGCCAAATTTGGCGACCAAAATGAGTCGCCAAAAGTGACGCCAACTGGGCGATATCTCTAATATTTCGCCAAATTCCCATAGACTTCCATTGTAAACCAATATGGATTACTTGCTTACAGAAAATCAACAAATTGAGATATTTTAATGCAACAAAAACTAATATTAACTTAAGTGATTATATTAACTCGATTTTTCCACATTAGGAAAAAGAATACGGTTTCTTTCTTTTAACCTAATATAGTAAATTTTGTTCTCTTTTCAAAAAAATTATCCGGAACTCGTACAGCGATTTTTGAATTTTTAGCGAATGTTTTATGCGATTACTGAACAGCATGTAATGCATCTCTATACCTATAAGGGGGGTTACTGTAGGGGGGATCCATTTCTGTCGCCAAATAACACCAAGTTTGTCACCAACTTGGCGATATATCGGCAAATTTGGCGACCAAAATTAGTCGCCAAAAGTGACGCCAACTTGGCGATATGTGTAATATTTCGCCAAATTCCCATAGACTTCCACTGTAAAACAATAGGGTTTACTTGCTTGCAGAAAATCAAAAAATTGAGATATTTTAATGCAACAAAAACTAATATTAACTTAAGGGATGATATTAATTATATTTAAGGGAGTCCAAGTAAATTAATTACGAATAAAAGTAACATGATCTAATGCTTAGCATGATTTCCAAACCATAAATTTTAAGAGAGCCCACAGGTTCAAAGGAATTTGACTTGAAACTTTTATCCCATTATAGTAAATATTGACTTTCGTGATTTTTGAACTTTTTGTGATTTTTAATGCGTTTCTTCGCGATCTGCTGCAATTTTTTGACATTGCATTTTTGACCTAAAGTACATTCTGCCCTCATTTCAATAACGTTTATTCGTATTTCGTATAGCAATTTTCGAAATTTTCGGGAATTTTGTATATGATTTTTAGTGTATTTTAGCGATTAGCTACTATTTTTCCACATTAGTGAAAGCAATCAACTTGCAATCTTTGAATACAATATATAATTTTTTTTTCTGTTTTCAAAATTTGAGAAGCGATTTAAAATTTTTTCGCGATATATTATTTTGATTTTCAGATCTTTTTCGTAATTCCTGCTGTTTTTTTTTGACGTACCCGGGCAACGCCGGGCAAGTTCACTAGCATATAAATATAACTACACCATTATACATATAAAAGCATCGAATCAATATCCATTATGAAATGTGTATTAGCAACGTATATAAATCAAACGCCCCCACCCCTTTTTTTAATTTATTTATTTAAATTAACCATTTCGTATTATCCAGACAACGCCACCCTGCTCAACACTCTGACATCTACCCACCCATCCGTCCGATAATATTTTTTATTATTATTTTACAATTTTTTTAAATTATTTTCTTATTTTATGTTTTTTTTTTTTTTTTTTTTTTTTTTTTTTTTTTTTTTTTTTTTTGTAATTTTGTTTACGCATGTGTTAATTTGTTTTTTAAGATCATTTAAGTACTAATTGTATATTAAAGAGTATATGAATTTTTTTAGAAAACCATGATTTAATGCATCATAAATTAGTTTTTTAATATTATTGTTAATTAGATGAGAAGAACATAAACATTTTATTCTATATAAATGATTAAGGATTATATTACGATATGCAGAATTATGAAGACAAGATTTAAAAGTCAAGAATGTATTAACTTTGAATTTAAATTCTTTACGTTTATCATATAGATCTGTTATTATTTTGTTGTCTTTTATTATAATTTTAAGATCTAAAAAGTTAATTGCATTGTTAGATAAAGAGGTTTTCCGTTAATTCAAAATTAGTGGGATAATCTACTGGAAATTGAGAAATATCAGTTTGATCAGTGGCAATTAAAATTATGTCATCAATATAACGATATAAATGCAGATTATTATTTGTAAAAGTACGTTCATAGTGATATAAGTCTGATAATAAACTGGATGTACAAGCTCCTTGTGGTATACCGACGTGATGTAAATATAATGTGTTATCTTGCAAGATATAATTATTATAGATTATGAAGTTTGTTAAAGATTTAAAATAAGCTATATGTATATTAAATGGTAAATCCAGTTTATGATGATACTTTTTAAATAATGCATTTATAATATTAGGTAAATCTAATAAATCTATATTATTAAAAAATCTTTGAAGTCATATATCGCTATATTATTTACACATTTAAGATTTTTCATAATATTGACCACTTGATAGCTATTTTTTATACAATGTGTATTATCATTGGTTGTTGTCAGTATATATATTTAATTAAGAATTTTTAATAGAAGTTTATTGGCTATATTATTATATGCATTGCATCCAATAGTTATAGTTTTAAATTTAATTGGTTTCTTATGAAATTTGGGAATAAGAAGTAAATAAGGATAATTAAAGTTAGTAGACTGAATATTTAATAGTTTATAATAACTTTGAATTTTACGATTATTTACTATTACATTTTTATTAGTTTTTTGAAATGATTTATTAGAAGAAATACAGGATGTAAGAATTTGGTGATAATAAGATTTACATATGATTGCATAATTATTAGGAAATTATTTCTCTACATATGTAATAACGTAGTTTTTTTTTTTCTTTTTTTTTTTTTTGCAATTTAGTAATTTGTTGGAAAAATGCTTTGTGTTAATAGTAACCAAATCGGAAATATTATATTTTAAAGCAAAGCCCTAGTTAATTTTTCAATAACTAGTATTTTCTATTGATTAAAATATTCAGTTGGTTTATTGTAAGAAATTGAAATTTTATATATAAAAATATCTATATCATATGTAAACTGTTTTATAATAGATTTTACATTAAATTTAGATGGAAGTCTATATTTAGTACCATAACCCATTAGTTTTTTCAATTTAAAATCATTAACAATATTAAGATTTCCAATGATTATGTGTCCATGATCATTGTTTATGTATTTTTTTAGAGTGGGATCATTGCATTTACACGGAAAAGTACTTGCTGGTAATGTATTTTTGAAAATGTATTGTAGTTAAAAATCTTTCTACCAATTGTATTGGGATATTTAAAGGTTTTTGATATTTGACGATTATTAATACGAAAAATACAGTTTTTATCATTAATTATAGAATTGATATTAATTTTATTAAATATTTGATTTGAAAAAGTTATTATCATTTGAGTATTCGTGTTTTAAATTTTATCTTTTTTTTTTTTTTTTTTTCTAAATTAATATTTAAAAGATTAACTCTAGTCATGATGACATAAAAAATATATCAGAGAGATGTTTAGAGAAAGATTTACTAAGGAATACATTTAATTGTTGTGCAATCTGTTTCTTCTTAATAGCAAATATGTATTTTCGAATTAATAACCAGATATAATTCTTTAAATAGTTACTTTGAAGATTATTTATTTGTTTAGTGATATATTTTTTGGAAACTACTACTGCTAAAAAACACTTTCCACGCTCGTTTCGTGTTGTTTATGCGTTTTCGTGGTGCACAATTTAAATTATGATTAAGTGTAGGATAAATTGGAGAATAATCAATAGTATTATTTATAGATGAAAACACTTTAACAGGTCTATTAAATATTTCACTATTAAGTCCATATGGATAAATGGTGTTATAATATTTCATATATGATGTTACAGACGTTCTGATTTATTTTTTAGAATTTGTAGGATTTCAATTGTCGTATTTTTAAATTGATATTTATGAAAATGTTGAATTTCAGCTGTAGACTGTATATTTTTTGCTTTGTTTTTATTAGTGTCTGAACGATGTTGATTGATACGTTTATGTATTGGACCTGATGTTTCACCTATATATTTCAAGTTACATAAGTTGCACTTTATACTATAAATTACATTAAAGGCTTTACAAAAATTTGAAAAAGTAGGATCTGAGACAATTTGTAACTGAGAAGCGTATGGACATGCCTTGCACGGAGCATCTGTACACTTGCCAAAAAATAATGGACGAGGAGGAGAGTATAAATGGTCACTGAATGACGATCCAGGAACAACCCCATTATTGTTCCTGTACCGGACACTACACTGCATAGATACTGAGTGTATCTTGCCAGGATCAAGATTTTTGCTAAGAACTGCCATATTATAAAAAAAAATATATATATAGAAAATGCAGTAATTGCAAAAATTATATAAGTTAAATAAAATGAAAGTCAATAATAAAAGAATTAAGAAATCTTGATTAATGTAATTAATTTCATAATGTTAAATGTCTTGAGTATGAAATATGAAATTATGTACAATATGTACAAATCAGAGAAGCAGTACTCATGAAACCTCCTTTAATAAAACCATAACCATAATAAAAATAACCTGCAGTGAAAAAACTACAATAGCAAGAAACCAATGGACTTTTTAGTACAAAAAAGTCTTAAATAACCAAGTCTATAATTCAGAACCAAGAATGACAATAAGCATGAAAAGACTGTCATAACGCTATCCCAATAGACTTCTCAGTACATAGTAATATCAATATATATGACTAAAGCATATGACCATTTAAACTATTATTAGAAATTATTTTTTGCAACCCAATATTGATAGATAAATAAAGAATAACATTACATAATAAAGTTATGATAAGCAATAGCAAAATATTTAATTAAAACTATTGTATAGCTATAGGACAATATCATACAATAACATCAAGAAAATACATATAACTTACATATCTGTATTGGTAAAAATCAATTATCAATCTTTACGATGATAAGAATGCATAATTTAATGGAATTTCCTAAGAGAGGTAACAGATAACTACAGGGTTGAAATCATATTGATAATACTCAAAGATTATGCGCTATTGCAGCAGAGATCTAAGCGTATAATATTTAAAATATTGCTAAAAAGTATTTAGCTACCATGGTTATGTATCTAATTTTTTTTTATAAGATACCAAAATTAATTAGGAAAAACAATTCAAAATGAATAGTTGATATTAATTATGAAAAGATATGATAATTAAAAACATCATAAATAGCTTACATTCATAATTACATGCGCAAATGCATAACCATTAAATAAACATTACCGACCACCAAAAAAACTGTGACATTCTGAATGAAATGTCATTAACAAATACAGTACCCCCCCCCCCCCCAACACACATAACATGGAATATATATATATGATAATTGAATGGAATGACAGGTAAATATTTGCATACATAAATAGGCAGATGCATTTATATACACGTACTTTCCTTAAATGTTACAAAATTTTAAACCCATATATTATGTATAATATTGTTTGAATTGTTCCCATGAGATAGTTATTTTTATATATATTTTCCACAAACAAAGATTAAGTATGTCATATGTCACGGCGCAGCGCGGCGCAGGTATTTGGCCCGAAATCCTGGCCAAAAATATTTTCCTATGTAAATATAGTCCGATTCCCTTGAAATTCTTAGATGCTATTGGATATCACTATGACATGTTTGGTATTGTAAATGAAGTCAGCATTTACGGTTCATTTACAGAGACACTCAAAAGAATTCCTCTACATTATGGTCTATGGAAAAAATCGTTTTCTCTGTATTTTAATGATATCACACTATGTTAAACGAACTGAAATTTATATACATCATTGAGGTGTACTAAGGCACTTATTGCAGAATATGGTGTGCATAGAATATATCGTTCATTTACAGGTACACACAAAAGAATTTGGCTGAAGGGTAATTTAAACTATTGAAGTCTATGATCAATAGTTGAGCATTTGTAGTTGTGATATGCGTTTTTAAATTGAAATATTTTTTTAAATATCACTTGGTGTGGATACATTCTATAGATCATGTACAGCGCTGCACAAAAGTTTTCAAGTACATTTCCGTTAATTCACGGAAATAGCTGAATAGAAATTTTTAACTATGCTATGCATTTCACTGAACTAACTTTTAGCATACTATGTAATATACATACAAATCCGTAGCTTAGTTTAATATTTTATATCTTAAAAGCTGACGAAGTGTAAGTAAAATTTTAACACTTCACATAATAATAAGTAAACATTTTATAAATATTTTGACAACTAAGAAAAAAAAAACATCATTTAAGAAGAGCACAAAGAAAAAAGAAGTTAAAATATTAATTTACTAAGTAGATATTTTAAAAATACGAATACCTCACATGCCCTTAGACTTAACACTACCGGAGGGAGTTTGGAAGTTGAATGACTAGCAGCCTTAAAAGTTTACTGTTTATAGGAGAAAAGTAATTGTTGATAGATTATTTTATTTACTAGTAATGTTTAATTAAATGTATTTAATTGTAATACATCTATAAAATTTATTATTTATATTTTATTTACTTTAATAATAATTATTACATTTAATTTTCATTTAATAAAGATTATTTACATTTGATAAAGTTACATTTAATAATACATTTAATAAAGTTGAGTCTCTATAGTATAGAGATGCTGGTTTTTCAGTGAATTTAATAGATTACCAGTTTCAGTCTGATTCTTTAGAACTCTGTTTTTCATCTTCTTCATCACACTCTTCTTGACTTTCATCAGGACTACCATCAGACCTAGCTGGAAGAAGAACTTGCAGGGTCTCGCTACTGTATGGCTTGATCTTTTCCCTTGGTCTTTTTCTAGAGAAGTTTATAAAATGATCACTGCTTAAAAGAAGCCAATTTGGAACATCTCTATTGCAAACTTTTCTATTGCGAACTTCACTACTGCACTTTCTCGAGTACTTTGTACGGCACATTCTAAAGTGTTTGTTTCTGGTCTCGGCAGATTCTTCTAACCGTTGGCCAATGGGTACGACTGCTATCTTAATTACAGTGCCAGCATGAATCAAAACTTTGTGAATTGTTGGAATCATGGGGTACTAATTGCAAATGTTCACATACAGTCTTGCTGTTTCATCAGCAGATGTTTGGAACTTTTTTTCGTCAATGCGATGCCAACTTGTTATGACTTCCAATATTACTTAGAACCGTTTAATCGCTTCTAAGTCTACTCCAGAATTCTTTAATTCCTTCCTTTCTCCTCTTATTTTCTACCTTTGAGCCCCCGAAACTAATTGGGGAAACTTTTTCAGTAAATAAGTATTTACAATTTGAAGCCGATCTAATATTTCTATCAAGAGGTATCGAGTTACGTACGTATGTACGTACCTACATACGTACGTACATGCATACATGCAGAATCTGTAGGTTCCAAAGATCTCAGGCAATATCCTGCAAGCTAAACACCTGCAATACGACAGTAAAAATACAGTTTTTATCTTTTCAATTCTGTTGCCGCCAAAAATGGGATTTAAGTAGTCCCCCCGAAAAAAATTATATTAAAAAATGGCCTCAATATGCGGAACATTTTTCTGTGCAATTGGTATTCAGAACTATAACCAATAAGATTATAGCTAAAATATGGCACAGTAAATAATATTTTTTGAATTGTTCCCATGAGATAGTTATTTTTATATATATTTTCTACAAACAAAGATTAAGTATGTCATATGTCACAGCGTAAGTAATTAAATGTGTTTAAAATGAAATATGTACCACACACTTTATTATTTTGCTGTCAAAAAGCTCCTGAGATGAAACATTTCCAAAACATTGCTGACATTCAGAACTTTTTGCGTGTATGAAAATAGAAAAGAAAAAGGCATAAGAAGAAATAAGTGAGTCTCTAAAGCAAATAGAAATTTGTGCTGAACATTTATCATTTCTCTGACAGTATGTAAATATTTCGCTTTTTAATTCACCTCATATTTGGAGAAAAAATCTTTACTGCGCACACATATCTACCATAAATTTTGTAAAATATTAAACAAATACATTTTTCGGAACAATGTTTAAAACTTTCCAAGGAAGTATGAGGGTTCGTACGCTTCATGGACTTTCAAGCACCATTTACCAGAATTTTCGTAAAATAATATTTGGCTTATTTAATGAAAAAAAAATTCTATCGTCATATATAGCGAGCAGTACTTTATTAAATTCTTGGTACTAAAGCGCTTATCCCCTGAATCCGCTGATGCGTACGTATCCAGAGTATATGTTTTTATCTATCTGTTCAAAAAAAGGATGAAGTGTGTTATATAACAGCATGAAGTAATATATATGTTTAAAAAGATATGAGTTTTAGATACATCATTGTTTTGCAGAGAAGAAGTTTTAATATACATATGAAAAGAGAAATAAATTATAATTAAAAAAAAAAAGATATTTACAAGACAAGCTTTTATTATAATGTACTAAAAAGGAAAAATTGTTGATGAACTTTTTACTTTTCTCTGACAGTATGTGAATATTTCGCCTTTTAATTCACCTCATATTTATGGGAAAAGATCTTTACTGCGCACACATAACTACTATAAATTCTGTAAAATATTAAACAAATATATTTTTCCGAACATTGTTTAAAACTTTCCAAGGAAGTATGAGAGTTCGTACGCTTCAAGGACTTTCAAGCACCATTTACCAGAATTTTCGTAAAATAATATTTGAATGAAGATAAAAAATAATATCTTCATGTATAGCGAGCATTACTTTATGAAATTTCTGGTACTAAAGCACTTAAAATCCCCTGAATCCCCTGGTGCGTACACACCCAGAGTATATGTTTTTATCTATGTGTTCAAGAAAAGGATGAAGTGTGTTATATAACAGCATTAAATAATATATACGTTGAAAAAGATATGGGTTTTAGATACATCATTGTTTTGCAAAGAAGAAGTTTTATATATAGGAAAAGAGGAATAAATTATAAGTAAAAAAAGTGTTTAGAAGACAAGCATTTATTATAATGTGCTAAAAAGGAAAATTCTTGATGAACTTTTGACATTTCTCTGACAGTGTGTAAATATTATGCTTTTTAACGCCCCACATATTTAGGGAAAAAATCTTTACTGCGCACAGATATCTACCTTAAATTCTATAAAATGTTAAACAAATATATATTTCATGATATTGTTTGAAATTTTCCAAGAAGTATAATGTTTTTATCTATCTGTTCAAGAAAATGAAATGTGTTGTGTAACAGCATGTATTATATATGTTGAAAAAGATATGATTATTATATACATCATTGTTTTGCCGTGAAGAAGCGAGGAACTGAAAGATGACGCATTCACGGACCATACCACAGTTCAATCGAGAACACCAGCTTATTTCTTAAACAATCAATGGTATTTACTTGATCACATATATGATGACAATTGGGCTATTCCAAGCCAATGTTACCATTTTTAGAATTTTATTGTTTACATCAAATAGGTAATACACATATTTTCTGATAGTATTAAACCTATATATTTTATATTTTAAGCGTATTTCATAAAAAGTTGAATCATCAAAATCAATAAAATCCATTATAATCAGCATAGCTTCTTTTTATGTGCTTATTTGTTTGTCTGTTGCAAATTGAATGTTGATCTGTTACAGGTAAGATTACATATTTTTTATAACTATACCGTGGCAACAGTCAAATTTCGTGGAAGTCGAATGCTTTTGAACTGCCTCTGAATGAAAATACTTTTTGTTGTAATAAAATGTTAATATAAACATTTATGTATTTTAGCACCTATTATTTAAAGATATATATTGTGAATTTAATTTCCATATTGCTTATTTATTTTATTAAGGTGAATCTGTTGTTCAACTTGAAATATAGTTTTTCTATATTTATTTATTTTAATAAAATTTATATTACTTTATAAATAATGTAGATAAACGAAATTTCATAAATAGTATAGATTAATAGAGATAATGTGTCCGAAAAGCTTGGTAAATCCTGTTTGTCTGTTACAATACCACTTTTTTAATCATAATATTTCACAATAAATAATTTATTCATACTAACTATATTAATTTATCTTATAATATCATATACTAATGGTAGCCATCTTTTAATTACCTGATTATTAATTTTTAAATAAGGTATTATATAAGTCATTTTTTCCTCTATGACTGTTAGACTGTTACAATGGAATTGCGCAATTGCATTCCCTTATCAGAGAAGTGCTTTTGCTCCTTGTAGGGTGGCGGAGGCAAATTTCAAAAATTTTTAATAGATTATTGTATTGTCACCGGACTTACGTCATACAACCAAAAATTAGGTCAATTGTAGCACAGGAAGTGTGTTGAAATTGGAGTGCAAGATTTACACAAAGAAAGTTAAATAAAAGCTTGTAAAATTAGAAATGCGTAGATAAATTAACTATGAATCTTTAAAAGCAAAAGAAAATAAATTAGTTTTATACTTTTAAAATTTTGCTGATAGTATGACAGTGTACTAGAGCAAGTCTTTTAGTTAATTCAAAGTTTAATATGGTTATGTTTTATTACAAACGTATACACTTATCTTAAATTGTATAAAATATTAAATTAATTATGTATCTTATTATATTGCATGGAAGCATGAAAATCTCCCGGGAGGTAACTAACTGTCTTTATGTATCTGTATCAGGAAGAGGATGAAGTGTGTCATATAATAACATAAAATAATTAAATACGTTGAAAAGGATATGAGTATTACGTACATCATTGTTTTGCTATGAAGAACCTTTTTATATTTTTATGTAAAAAGAAAAAAAGATAAACACGTAGAGAAATTAACTGAAAATCTTTAAAAGCAAAAGAAATTAAATATCTGCTGTACTTTAAAATTGTTGTTGATAGTATGTTAGAGGAATATATCAAGTCTTTTAATTAACGACGTATAGTAGAACCTCTTTTATCCGAAACTCTTGTAACTGAAAGTCTAGGTTAACCAAAATCCATTTTTAAAGCTTTTTTTTTTTTTTTTACTATTACATTCCTTGTGTGCAAGCGATCCTTTCTGAACCACACGTACAGATAAATATTTTGAATCCCCTTTCTTAGAATATCTTTGAATTTAACTTGAGCTCCCGTAAGTTGCGGAGTGAACTGAAACACAATAAGAGGTTGGAGAACCGGAATATGTGAATGTGCTCTAGCAGATGAAAAAACGAACAAATTAGCAATTCTGCAGCTTTTGAATGCTTTGTAAAAGGTTTGTCTTAACTGGAGCAGCAGAAAGACTGTGATACTGGTGAACTAATACGTAGTATTAAAAAAACACTTCGTGATAGAACGGCATAGCAAAGGCAATCGAAACTGCGACAAATGAAACTTCGTTTCAAGCCCTTATGAAATATGTAAAAGGTATTCAATTTCAAAATAAAAATTCACGTAATTTATTCTTGTTTCATATTGCTATTGCTTTACTTTTATTAAGCACTTGTTACCATAATAAGAAATGTCGCATGTATTTGTCATTAATCTTAAATTTGAGGCCATCTCGATTTTCCGAAAGATGGTCGGTCCCAATTACTTCGGATAATCGAGGTACTACTCCACTTTAATATAGTAGTGTTATACTACAAGCACTCAAACATTACTTAAATTCTATAAATTAGGAAAAAAATATATTTTTACAATATTGCGTGACATTCTCCTGGGAAGAAACTGTCGTTATCTACCTTTCCCAGAAGAAGGATGAAGTGAGTCATAGAAAGGCGTGAAGTAAGAAATATATTTAAAAATAAATAAGCACCTCTTACATGATTATTTCGCTGTCAAATAAATTCTCAGATGAATCATTTCCGAAACATTTTTCATACACAATTTTATTTTACATTTATTAAAGAGAAAGAGAGGAAGACAAAAAAACAAATTAAATATGAATATCTAAAAAGATAGAAGATTTTGTTATACTTTAAAGATTCCTTTGATTGTATGGAATTGGGAAATATCAATTTTTCACTAACTCCATAGTAGTGTTTTTTCAGGAATAAAAGTATTTTCTCTTGACTATTTAAATATAGGGCTAACGAAACATCACTATCGTTATTTTTTTAAATAAGATTTATTTATTTTTTATTTACCTAATACTGAATTGTTTTTGGTATGGAAACAAAATTCAATGTACTATAATTCTTAATGCGAATTTAATATTTTAAAAAACTTCTAGACGTCCAAATTTTCCTTGCAGCATATTCTAAAATACTTTGACGTCAATATTTTGAATTAAATTGATTGCATTTAAAACTAGATACTTGAGAAGTGTTATTAAAAAAGAGATAAAAAATATCCTTTTCTTCTTAGTTACGTGACTATTAACCTGTATATTGTGCTTCACATATGCACCTGCGTAGGAATGTTTTTTTTTTTTTTTTTTTTTTTTTTTTTTTTTACTACTACACACACAAACAAGATTTTTTGCATTTCTATAAATTGTGAAACATATATATATATTATAATATTTTTAGAAAATTGCCCAGAAAGTAAATGTCCGAATGTCTTTATATATTCTAAAATAATAAAAATCATTTTTATGGAAAAGACAGGTGAACCAATTAATACAAAACACTCCCTACCGGCTCGGCCTACAGGCGGAGATAGATTTCGAAATTAAGTACTAATTTCACCAACAAAAACTAAATTGAGAGCAGAGATAAATCAAGTTTAACAATTTTATCTGGTCGCTTTTGACGAATTTTTAATTTCATTTTTCTGTAAGAGCTCGTTTTATCAGAATCATGTTAAGGCGGCATTAAAAAAAATAATTTTTCACGCCAACAACTCGAAATTTTCAGATACATTTTCAGGCTCATTTTTAAAATTAAAAACATGAAACTTGAAGCCGTGATTTTTTTAAAAAGATTTATAAGCGACATGTGTTTTTATTTTTTGTTCAATTAATTAGAACTTTATTTACAAACTATTATTTTCTTAGTACGACCACTTTGTTTTCGTTTCCAGCCCTATCGCTTCGGGAAATTTGGTTCAAAATGCCGACTTTGACAGCATTTTTTGAAATATATTCTGCCTTTATCAAAAAATCGACCAATACAGCCCATTATATAGTTTCTCAATAAGAGACCTGCCTATTAGATGCGTTTGAGAGCAGAAATGAATTTAAAAATGAGTAGAAAATGAGTAGTTTGGATCTGAGTACACCCTTAATACGATAATTTTTCGTCATCCGCTACTTTTGTTTAATTTGTTTTTGCTATAAGAGTTATTCCTATCAAAAACTTGTCAATATAAAAGTTATAGATAATATTACGAAGATTTATAATAAATTTATGTGGATTATATATATTTTGTGAATTGAAGAAGATATGAATTTTTTCCTTCTTCAACCCCCACCCCCTCCCTATTCCTTTTTTCGCTTTATAATTATTTTTGCAGTAAGAGTTTGTCCTGTCAAAAACATGTCAATATAAAATTTATAGATAGTATTAAGAAGATTTATAATAGGTTTAATTGAATTTGATATCTTAAGAATTGATGAAGTTATGAATTTTTTTCTCCCTAAAACCCTATTTTTCGAGCCCCTTGAGCTCATTTTTTATTTTATCAAAAATCTGTGATACATAAATTTTTGGCCCTTTTCCTAGAAGTAATAAAAACTTGAAACTGATTTGACATGTATTACAATTAAGAAGTTATTGGGTTTTTCCTGTTTTCACAAAACCCCTTCCTATTTCTAGCCCTTTGGTCCGATTTTGTCCATTAAAGAACTTGATCGAGATTTTCTGCCCCATGTTTTTCTGTATCATTTTGGAAGAGTTATGTGCAGAATTATGGAAGTTATCGTGTCCATAAAAAAGTGATATATATATATATATATATATACAACCTGTGGCCAGAAAGTTCGGTGAATGAATTTTCATTTCAAATACAGTATTGTGCAGCATCAAATATAATTTACTGTCCTTCAAAATAATCTCCATGGATGGTAAAGCACTGTTGTGAACGAGTATATAAGTCCTGGTAACTCCTGTAAAACAGTTCTTTCGGAATGGCTTTCAGCTCAGCCGTCATGTTGCGTTGAATGTCGGTGATGTCCGTAAATCACTTTCTCTTCAAGGCTGACTTTAATCTGGGGAAGAGGCAGAAGTCTGCTGGCCAAATCAGGTGAATAAGGGGGGGGGGGGGGGGGTGATCAAGTGTCACAACTCCATTCGCGGTCAGAAACTGCCGTACAACCAAGGCGGTGTGCGGACTCCGCCGTGACGGCCGAGCTGAAAGCCATTCCGAAAGAACTGTTTAACAGGAGTTTCCAGGACTTATATACTCGTTCCCAATAGTGCATTACCAGCCATGGAGATTATTTTGAAGGACAGTAAATTGTATTTGATGATGTACAATACTGTATTTGAAATAAAAATTCGTTCATCCAACTTTCTGGCCACAGGTTGTATATAGTATAAAGTTTTGAACTGGGGCTGGTTTTGAGTTCTTGGAGTCATGATGAGCGTAGATCTGCAAAAAAATTTTAGAAATTCCAACATGGGGGAGAATGTAATAGGTAGTTTTCCTTAGAAAATCTACCTAAAAACAAAATCCATAACATGTATCTTTTTGCTCTTATATGACACATGTAATCTAATTATTTAAAAAAAAGTAACATGTATAAATGAATATGAGTACTAAATTCTGGATTGTTTCGATGTGAACCAACTTCTGGAAGGTGATATTTCCGAAGCTTTCTGATGCACAAAACCTTTTACATACATAACAAGTTGGAAATTGCACGTCAAAAGTAGCAAATGAGGTGCGTTCGTACTATAACTTGTTTTATAAATATATTTTGCTCCGCATATCCTACGGAATATATATTTTCGTGCACTTCATAAGTTCATATCAGCTTCATTCTGTTTGAAAGACTGTAACATCATTAAAATGCAATTTAAATAATTTTTTTCCCATTGGACGTCATGTAACGGAAAAACTCTTGACTGTCCCTGTAATTAAACTGTAGAACCGATATTCATATTTGAATTGACTCGACAAAATTTCGCAAGAATTATGCGTTTGAAACTTCAGACTATTCGATTGTGTAGTTTTTGCTCTGTCATATGCGGACGGACGGACGGACGGACAAACAGACAGACGGACGGACCGAACGAGGACTATAGGTGCTACGTACTTATATAATTACGAACACACCTAAAAAGAGAAAGAGAAATAAAAAGTCTACGCTAGTAACAAGAAGACTCTACAAATCTAAAATTAAATCAATTTCATCGAATTAAAAATTTTCGATTGCATTTTATTATTTTTTAATTAATATTCTTTTGCATAGGATATCAGAGGGCAATGTCACGGGAAAATTTTATATGTTTACGAATTTTGTCACAGTATTATTTTTTAATTTTATTTTTACTATTGAAACTGGTGCCGTAAGTTACTAAGTCCCGAAAGTTACCCTAAAAGTACATATTTCTGATCTGAACTCGTAATCTTGTAAAATTTGAAAAATCTGTATACAATATACAAACCTGTAAGAAAGAATTAGAGTGATTTTGCTGAACATTTCTAAAAGTGAATTTTGAACTATCTTACGTGTTTTTTTATCAGAATTCTGGCATGATATCAAGTATATATTCTATTCTATAGATCTTGTACGTGCTTCACCAAATATTTCGACTACCTTTCTGGCTATTGATGATAATTGCTAAAACTTAATTTTTAAACGTTTTACGAGTTTTATGTGTTTATGTTTTATGTGCTTTCGAAACTGTTTACATTCAAAACTGAAAGCTGATTTGCGGGGCGGTCATCCCTTGTCGTCCCTGTTTAATAATGTATTTTCTCTCAAATTAGTTAACAACGAAGTTTCGTTTTTGTTCTATTTTTGAATTTGTTGAAAATCTGTTTTATATTCTATGCTCTGCAAATAATATTGAGGTTTTGTTTATCATTGTCAACTTACTTTTCTGAAGAATTCCAATTAACTTTTAAGAGCGCTACGTTTTTTACAGAAACATTGGTCAACTTCATCTAAAGTTTCTGATGTCTACTACATCTACATACATGTTTTTTAGTCATTTTTGGATACGATCACAGGTAAAAATAAAACAGCTTCTAGCAAGTTAGCCAGCTGTGTAAGATTGACAGTTTAAAATAACCGAATAACCGATGCTAAATGCATTAAAAATACCTTGACAATTCGACCACTTATCTATCTTGAAAGTTGTCCCGGGAAATACAATACAGTTAATTTTACTTTATGTAAAACTTCTAGTATAGGCCTATGCCCATTATATGTCAGCCACATGTTTCCACATAAATCACAAACTTAAATTTTGCCTCACTAGCCACACGCCAAACCTACATTTATATAACCTATAGAGTTGACTGGAATTAATTGTTACAAAACTTATTTCTCACCTCGCAAAAGCTGCGCTAGTTTACTATTATATTGGTACATGTGTTTCGTGACGTTGTTTAATGGATATGATTTATCCACTAATTTCTTGGTGAGTTAACTTCAAAAACATTGTTCTATGTCAAAATATTAATTTCACTTATCTTTATGCTGGGTGATTATTTATTTTATATCGTTCTACATTTTGATACTATGAAATTAATAGTACACTGTTAGCTGACAGTTAGCTTAGAGGTTTTATAATTTAAAGAAATGAATAACGCTCTAAAGATAAATAATTTCACACTTTTCCGAAATGCAGTTTCACACACTTAAAATCACACTTTTCCGCAGAATCAATGGTGTACGTTGTTTCATGTGACAACCCACCCCGGTCACAGAAACGATTGTTCATTTCTATTTCGTTTCAAAATCTATCACTAGTTCCGTATTCTGATTTTTTGGCATATTTATTTGTAGAATAACCAGTAAATAGCTGTATTTGAGAATAGTGGCAGTAAACTGCTTATAACAGTAAATGCTCAGAGTAAAGGTTCAGTAAAGCACATGCAACAACCCATGAAGGTCATTTACGAACTGCTTTTGCTTATACTCTAACATACCAAGCAAAACGTTACAACGACAGCCGATACTAAACATTGTACACACCCATGACTGCGGTAAATTGTAAAAATACTCCATTTTTTTTCTAAATTGTTTAAAAAAATATCAGCCAAAAAGTTTGGCAAACTACAAAACAAAAAATTTGCATTAAAGATAAGAGTTTTAAGACTGTAAATAGTCCACTATTGTTATGTATTTTTAATTTTAAAAAAATTCTAATTTTTGAAAATTAAAAATTTAAATTTTTGTTACTACGATACCTGGTTTCACCTAATTTTCTTCGAAAACTCATTTCTGCTAAGACTTCGAAAATTAGAGCATCCTTATTGGAAGTAATGCCCATTGACGTACATAGACTTAACCGTTAAATGCCTGATTTTTCAAAAATTATTGTAATAATGTTTTTCGGCTTTCATTTTTTAAATAAATCATGGGAAAAGTACTTTAAAAATCATATTTTGATTTAAGTATGGTTTACGGCCAAGAAAAAGTTTGTTACTAATCGTCAATACTGGTCTTTAATTGAAAAAATAATTTTCCTTGATAAAATTCTATAATATTAAACACACAAGAATTTTAAGAACTATAATAAGAAATAAATTTTACTTGCTCACTGCAGAACAAAATAGGGTATTTCACAAGCTTCCAAACAAAACAAAAAGAGCAAGTAGCAACAATTGAAAAAATAAATCTGTATTTATTCTAAAACAGCACAAGTGTTGCCATCTACATGTTGAAAATCGATTTAATAATATTTTCAGAATGTATTTTATTGGCAACATTAGGCATTATAGCTTCAATATTATTCTAACTAGGGGACCGAACCAGAGCTCGTCGGGTTACAGAATATAGGTGAAAACAATTTTTTTTTTTAATATACTTATTTTTTTACATGTAATATATATTTTAGATTGCCCACTAACATCAAAAAGAATTTTTATATGAAAAATACCAATTTTGCAATCAAGTAAAGTTTTGAAATTTATTAAAAGCGATACTTTCACATGTCACCACATGCCAGGAGTTATTAACCCAAGATTTTGCCACTTACGCCAGTCTTTCCGATCATTTCTGTGCATAAGCGCGTGGTTCAATCACATGTCTGTTAAATTTGTTCCTTATTTACATTAATTTATTTATTTTTCTATAGAAGAAGTTTTAACTTTGTTATGGAACATTAGAAGGAAACATATGCTGAACTTTTTACATTCTTTTAAGGGCAAGCGGATTAACCTTCCGTAATCGAGCTACAAGTGATAGAGATAAATTAAAAAATAATTTATGCTTGAAAATCTATATATATATATTACGCTATCGCACGTGACACAGAAATCGCGATTAATTGTTGGTTAATTGTTCAATTGGTTAATTGCAAACAATTGGCGGTTAATTGTTTAATGGCAACGCCCGAATGAAACTCATCTCATTGGCTATTGTGTAATATTTTAAAAAAGTGAATAACAATAAATAAATAAAAAGTTTAATTAATAACTGTAGAACAAAACAATTTATATAATTTTAAGAAATAAAATAAAAGTAAATAAACAATTTATTAATAAATAAACAACAGCATCCGGGTTACCATATCAAGCAAAATAACGACACTTTGGCGCCAGTTAAGTACTCGGTGCGTATGTGACATTGGCGTCAGAAAAAATCGTGCCAACGTAGTGCGTATATGACACCTGTGCATTCTTTTATTCATCTAATTTAAAATACAATAAATAAAAAAATAAATGAAGGTGCTTTTCCAGTATAGATACTTGGCGAAATAGAGAAAAGGTCCATGGCGAGAAAAGAAATTTTTTTCTGGCAACCGATTTAATCATAATATTTTTTTCTCAAATAAAACTACATAAAAGTGTCCATAATCGCAAAGAGTTCGTACTTTTATGTTAGCTGGGTGGATTTCTCGCCAATAGCATTTTTTAACTCGCCAGCAGCATTTTTTATTTTTCGAGGGGTAAATTAAAACAATGCTTTGATGTTGAAATTAAATGGTTTATGGTATTATTTATTCTTTTTCTTTTCTTTTTATTTTTTTAAAGAATTTTTTTTTTTATTTAAGTGAAAGTGTTATGTATTTTAAAGGTTTTATTTTTAAATTAAAGTCATCCATTCTAAATAAAATGAGTGAAAGTATTATATTTTAATCTGAGTTAACGAAATATATATATATATATAAAAATGCGACGGGTACAATGTTTGGCGATTTATCACCTGTGCCCCACTAACATAACTGTAGGGAGTTCTCGATTTCTCTATCAGAATCTTCAAATTTGGCGAAGGATTGAGCAAGTAAATTAAATTATGAATAAAAGTAACATGATACAATGCCTAGCATACATTTAAGGGAAGCCAAATTGGTCGCCACGGATGGTTAGTTATTTTAAAAAACATAATAACTCAGTCAATTAAGATACAATTTTCAAGCAAATTGCATTTGAAAGTAGATTTTTTTTCTCTATTTGACGGTTTAAAAATTGGAAATGGGCGATATTTAGAAATTTAAAAAATCGCTGACATAGCACGTATTTTAATTTCAATTTATCTTTTCAGTTTTTATGAGAAAATTGCAACAAAAAGGTACAGTAATATATTATTTTCTTTCTTCCGTGATTAATTTCCCTTTACTTTGAACCCTCCACGACTTTCAACAGAAATGGAGTTCTTCAGTTGCCACAATTACAAAAAATGTATTAAAAACTACAAAAAAATTAATATCTCAAAATTAAATTGAGATACAGCTTTCAAACAAATTGCATTTAAAAGAAAATTTCTTTCGTTACACGACGGTGTAAAACTTTAAAATGTGCGATGTTTAGAAGTTTAAAAATTTGCTTTAGAGAAAATTGCAAAACCAAAATTTTATTTCAAATTTCAAAGTGTTGCCATTAGCAGAATGACGTATGCGTTACGCACAGATATGTTTGTCCTTTATAATATAGATAGTATTTTAGAGCCTAAATTGGGTATGTTACCGAAAAGCAACACTCGGCATTTAAGTGTTAATTCGAAGAAAACACGTCCTGTATAAGCAACACATTCGTACCTTCTGAGTACCTTTCTATACAACATTACTTGGAAATATCAAATACGCTCATTTAAGTTTCATAACAGATAATAATTTAATCTCCATTATTTTCTCATTAATTCGTTCATTAATTATGTCTTTAATAAATAAACTTAAATTAGAACCACGAGATATCATTCTAGAGAAATCATTCACAATAACTGTTATTGAGCTACTTTTTCATAATATATATATTTCATTAATTTGAAATGTCTTACATAATATTGTACAAGATTAATTATAGTTATTATTAAATTTATTTTTATTATGATTCATGGAGTAATACGGCATTGAAATATGATTATGTAACTAAATTATCTTACCATTAGCAATAAATGAAAATTAATATTTTCGATTTTATATCATTATATAAAATGTAACAACACAATTTAAGCAATTACATTTTCCAGTAAAATTATAAGCAGAATAATAAATTAAAATAGTAATATAAATATAGATTAATAATAGAATAGAATTGTAGAGAAGCAGAATTATATACTAATAAAGGTATTGAGCATTTTGGTAATATGAGGTTTTGCGGAAACAAAGGAGATATTCGGCAAAGGTTAATTAAAATATATATATATAACATGAAATACTGCAGTAGATGGTGAAGTCTCTTACAAGTGTCCAACTTCTCTTCAATAATTTGAAACTTGCTTTAACCCCTTAACACTAGAAAGACGGCGAGCGGTCATTTTGACCGCTACCAAATGAATATATTTCGATTCGAACCAGAAATTTCTTTATAAAACTAGTTTAAAGGATACAAAGAAAAAAAAAAACTAGTTAAATAAATAAATTGATAATTTCAAATAAAAATTCTGGTATCAATCAAATATTTTTATAAAATTTGAGTAAAATTTCCTGTCTTTCTAGTGTTAGTCATCGCTTAATATTTGGAAAAAACATAAAAAAGTACCTATTTTTTATTACAGAAATTGAATAAATATAAGGTTTCTAAATAAAATATACAAATAGTTTATTTTTAAGGCAAAAAAAAAAAAAATATGTTATAGAACAAATTCACATTTGTAGAAAATCCATCGTGCGAGAATTCTGTGTCTTAATGTTTGTTTTACACCATACAAATTAATGCGAATAAGATCTTTATTTTCCACATCTTTACAATTTTTTACAAATAGTATTTGAAATAATATTATATACATAAAATTTTGATTATCAATAATTTTCTGTAGTGTGATATTAAAAATAAAATTGCTTGATTCATCAGAGTCCATAATTTACCAATTTATAGATCGTAGAAACTAAACCTGAACGCTAATATTCAGACTTCAGATTTAAATGCCAGTTCAATTTTTCTGGTTTCAAAAGTTTTTACAGCAATTAATTCTTCAGCCCGGAAATATGACGGGTACGAGAAATAACGAACGACACCCCATCCCGTGACATTGACGGGAGCGAGTATTAAGGGGTTAAAATACAAACTGGTCACAAAGATACTCGTAAATGCGATTTTTAAACTTTTGTTTCTTGAAACTTGTATTTGTCGAATTTTTCCACTAATATCCGCAATGTCTGATATAATTGTAGAATAACAGATTTAAAAAAAGGGAATACATCAATACAATTAATACAATAAATTTATTGGAACAGAGATCCTACTTTCGTACGAAGTTATATTCCTTTGAAATGCACACAGTGTTTCGTCTGGGATGTTTAGGTGTATTTATAGATGTTTATAATTTAATCACTTTCTATAACATAAAAAATACTTCAAAAATTTTTTTTGTCAATGTTGCTATTTTTATGCAAAACATTATTACGTAGTAAAATTTTAACTATAAGCTCAACAGTTATCTTCAAATTAAGAATAAAACGGAATGTACTCGAGGTATGAATTTTTCACACATATCGATCTGAACTTTGAAACTTTATTTCAGTGAAAGCATAATTTCAACATGCAAAAAACAAAAATTTTTAAATATTTGTTTCATAAGCGTGTAATAAGTGTATATTTGATAATTTTATTTGGTTCAATAGAATATAAGCTTTATAATGCATTTTGTAAAATCATGTTTTGCACATAAATTCATAAAAATGAACATTATTTAAACAAGTTAATTTCACTGTAAATCTGCAAAACATTACGGGGAAAAAAAAGACTGGTTTTATCATAAATCTCTGAAAACGAATACATAAAGCGTTTCTTTTGGAACAATTTCATAAAATACTTAAGAATTTTTTTAAATTATTTTTAAGCCCTTTATTTAGAATATTTTAATTCTAAAAACTAAACACATTTTTCAGTTTTATACGGGACTGGAAAAAGTGTTTCGACTTTTGCAAGCCATACAGAAATTCTTATTTCATAAAAAAATAAAATAAAAAATAATATGAAATAAAAAATATATACATTTACAGTATAACCTCTAAAATCCGGCATAATCGGGATCGAGTCTAAGCCGGATTTTTGAAAATTTCGGATTTCTGAAAGAATATCAAAAGTACTTCCAGTATTCTTAAAAGAACTTTTAGTCAAAATTTAATTCATAAGCAAGTGATAATTATGTCATAAAAAAGTAAATATTAAAAAAAAACTTATTTTAATTAAAATTTGCTATGTTACAAAAAAAAAAAAAAAATCTAATAAAAGTGAAAATTTTCAGTTCATGGGTGTTTTTTCTCTTTAAACCTTCGGGACGTCAACATTTGTATAAAACTGTAATATTTTTAGATTTTGTTTCTTAATGTCATATACAGTCGATTTGATTCCATACTCAGCACACAACTTTTTTACAAAACCTTTCTAAAACTCTTATCAAGTCCACTTTTACTGCGACAGACAAAATTAAATGCTTTATTTTAGAACCAACATTCCCTGATTTTCAAAAAGTAATCGTTCTATAGCTCCAATAAATAAATAAATAAATAAAAACTTCATAACTTCAGAGAAGAAAATACACGTGTTCATCCTGCTATTTTTCTTTCTCCCGTAAATTAGAAGTGTAAAAAAAGGAAGGAACAGATGACTTTGATGCCGGATTTTTGAGATTTCTGAAGTCATACAGTATTAACTGTCAAACAAACTCGAACAACGGAAATCTTCATTTGACTGTAAATAAGGAGGGAGTTTTCATAAATGTTTATTTTAAACCTCTTAGTATAAATACATCGACAGAAACCACTAGAGTTAGATAACAATATCCTATTAATAACAGAAAGATACACAATTTAGTAAAATACTTAACTTTTTGATTACGGGTTAGGACACCGTACGACCCTCCAACTATATTTTTTATTCTATCCGTACCACTTTTGAATGAATAATCTCAGCCATACACTAATAGTAGGATAATTATAAGAGAAAACTAGCAAAAGGAATATTTTTTATGAATTCTGGTGCCATTGAAATATAAAAATAATCGCCAGTTCTGGCCGCAATCAAAAGGTACATCAAAAGGTCATAACATCTAATATTTAAAAAAAATAAAAATAACCTACCCTTTATGTACTAATTACTTTTAGAAATTGGTCCAAACCGTTTATCGGAAAAATTCGGTAATTTTTTTTTATTTTATACATTTCTTCCTTTTCTTAATTGTCCGAGCAGTGTTGTATATGCCCTTTCAAAATTTTCAATGTGTTCCGCATTTACGTATTTATAGGTGTTTTTAAATAGATATAGCTTTCATCGTCCTCCTGATAATCGTCATTATTTTTTTCTTTTTCGCAAATATTTTGGCGATGCACTGTGGACGACCAGCCTATCTGGGAAGTCTTTGTCGAATGCAATACAGTTCTTAACCTGTCAAAGACATTTGTACATTCTTTTTTTTTCGTGGAAGTCGCACTTTATATTGAATTGAATTTATAGAATAACATCTCTTTCAAATGTAAGCTTTTTTTAAACTGGCCTGAGTAATACAGGGTTGTCGTAAAAAAACATCTGCTATATATGAACCCCTGGCGTCCTAACCGCTCAACCAATCAAAAAGAAATTTTAGATATACTTATTTGAAGGCATTCGTGATGATTTAAAACAATAAAACTCTTACAGTGAAAAAATTTCGAAATTTTCGAATGACCACAACTATTTTCTTTCATGCGCAAATTCATCAGCACATTGAAAAACCATAAATGGCCTTGGAATGATACACGTACGATGAAAACTGACCGCGTAAAACACTTGACAAAAAGACCATTGCAAACAACGAAGGGCGTGGCTACAAGACGTTTTTTAGTATCCTATTTTTTTTCTCACTTGTGAACTGAGTAATGTTGTAAGATTTGTCTTAAAATGTTTTTTGAGTTGTGTTTCTGTACACATAGAGAAAATAAAAATGTAATCATTTGTTTTAGTATGCTGAATACAGTGTTGCCAGATTGGGGATTTTTTAAAATCAGATTATCTGACTGTCACCACTTTTTTAAAATAGTATAATTCATCTTATTTTTCCAGAATTTTTAATCTATTTTTAAATAGGTCGAATATTTCTATTTCAAAAAAGTGGTGACAATGGATAATCTAGGGGCAAAAAAGTCCCCAATCTGGCAACACTGACTGAATGTTGAGTTACGTAGGAGGTGATCAGGATTGAGTGCCACGATATTACACCGACAACTTTAGTCATACGTGTATCGTTCCAGCGCCGCTTATGGTTTTCAATGCGCTGATGAATTTGCGCGGGAAAAACGAGTGTTGCCATTCAAAAATTTTGAAAATTTTTCAATGTAACCGTAACCGTGAGTAACTCTTACCGTAACTCTATTGTTCTAAATCATCGCGATCTCGAGCGCATACATTCAAATAACTACGTATAAAATTTCCTGTCGATTAGTTGAGCGATTAGGTCGCTGGAGTACATATATTGGGGAAGTTTTTTTATGACCACACTGTAGGTATTACCTTTAAACGAAAAACTGATCACGCAAAGTAGAGTAGCATTTGATATATGCGATCGGTCCCGGATGATATCAATAACAAAAAGTGATTGATAACAAAAACCGTGATCACATCCATATGCTGTATTTGGAACTAAATGACTTATTTCTACACATTATTAGAGAACATACTTCGAAGTTTTCTTTTACTAGACCTAATAAAATAAAAAACAAACTTTATGTGATAATAAGTGCTTAATGTAAAGCACAGAATAATGTTTCTAATAAACTTGAATCACATTCATAATTTAATAACAATGCATAATTCTTTTTAAATCCAGATTTATTTAATATTTCACTCCCATCTTTTCCTTTAAAACGTCTGAGATAATATATTTATTATAGAGATAATATATATTACAAGCAATTGCGTATATCTCTCATGAATTCACATTTGTTGCGCTTCACTTATTACTTAAAGACGTTAACATGTCTTAATTAAATGGGGATAAAATTTTTAATTACATTAAAAACGTGCAAACAGTATTTTCGATAAAACTGCATAAAAACACAGGTGCAAAATCTGGAATTAATTCCGTAAGTATTCAATGTAGCGGTTAAGAGAAGAAAAATAGTGGTTGATTTTTTTTCAGTACCTGATCCACCTTTCAAGTTAAATGTCAAACATTTCTAGAGCGCTCATTAGTTTCATTTATATAAACAGTTGCCATATCAATTTTAGAAAGAGCTACCTTGGAAAAGTTTTTTCAGCTTCATGTTACTTTATTTAGAGTTCGAGATATAGAGAAAGTTCATATCTTAAGGAAGTGTTCTAGGTGCCATTGATCATACAACCAAATACAAAAGAAAAGTGCCCAGTTAAACTGATGGCATTGAGCTCACAGTCTATTGAAACTAACTGTACTTTTACTTAAAAAAATAATGCCTTTCGAAAAATAAATTAAGGAGGGGTTTAGCCCCCCTCCCCCCTGATTCACATCTTTATACTTAAATAATGAACCTCCAAACCTAATCATGAAAGCGACTTATCAGAATAAACCGGTATACCAAATTTGAAGCAAATCAGACAGTTAAACCCATTTATCTAAATTAAGGGGTGTATTAGAATCCCGTTTCCCCCCTTTATACTTAACCATTGAACCTTCAAATCTAATCAGGGAAGCGCCTTATCATAATAAACCATTATACCAAGTTTGAAGAAAATCGGATAAAAAACTCACTTATCTAAATTATGGTGGTATAAACCGCCAGATCTCCCCTTTATACTTAAACAATGAACCTCCAAATCTAATCAGGGAAGTGTCGTATGAGAATTAACCGGTATACCAAAATTGAAGCAAATCTGATAAGTCTGTATGAAAAACCCATTTATCTAAGTTAAGTTTACTTAAGTTAGCCCCCGTACCCCCCTTTATATTTAACCAATGATCACCCAAAACTAATCAGGGAAGCGTCTTATGAGAATGAACCTAGAAAAAATATCTGAAGCAAATCGGATATTTCTATTAAGATTTATTGTGTTACATACGTACATACGTACGTAAATACAGAACCTGCGGACGCATTACCTCTCAGGCTTTAATACCTTGTGAGCAAAAAATAGTATTTAAATGTGATCTAACAGATTTTATTTTTATTAATTGTTCTGACCAATTGTCAGTGCTTAATTAAATTTGATCTGCAAGAGTTTCTTAGATAAGAACTGCTATAGCTCGTTTCAAAAACGAGGATATTTTTAATACTTAAAAATAATAATAATACTTTTTATTGCTATACCTACTATTTTCATTTTAAAAGATAAAATTAACTGTATTTTCTTATAAAATATCATTAAAATGCAATGGCGTTTAGGTTTTTTTATATACGATTTTTAGTTAGAAAATTTCATTTTCCAAATTGAATTTCTTTCGTTCTTCAGTATTTTTTTTATAAACAGTAAAAATATTATTTATTGGTATTTTATATATTGTATAATAAATTTTATCTGCAAAAATTTTAGAGTTGCATTTAGGAAAATTTAAATTAGTAATATATATATATATATATATATATATAATCACTCATCACAAATTTGTATGAGTTTTGATTATCGAATAAGGTACTAATCTATCAATAATATAAAGGAAAAAGTGTCTGTGAGTAACGCTGACCTGAATTTTACGGTGGCAACACCAGAAGATTATTAAACTTTTCGTTTTTATTTTTTTTAAATTATTTTTTTATTAATTATTTTTAATTTTTTTTTTTTTAATTTTTTTTATTTATTTTTCGTTTTTATTTAATTTTTATTTATCTTTTCGGCATTTTTTTATATACCGAACATTTTAAATTTTTATACCGTCGAATAGAGGAAATAATTTACCTTTAAATGCAATTTGTTTGAAAACTATATCATAATTTGTTTGAAAATTGTATCGCAATTTTCTCAATTTTCATTTTTTAAAAATAATTATCAAGCATGATTTTTTTAAATCTATCTCTGTCACTTGCAGAGAGACGGTTACAAAAGGTAAATCTGTTTCCAATAAATCAATATAAATAAATAGTTAAGGATTCGTTTTCTGCTTATATTCCATAACGATACTAAAATTTTATCAATCTAAAAATAAAATAATAAAGTATAACGCGTAAACCACAGAAAATATCAGGATTAAAAAAAAAAAAAAAAAAAAAAAAAAGCTTTTGGCGATTTGTTCGACAGTTAAATACAGGCATGAGGCCAATACTAAAGTATCGCTTTTAATAAATTTTAAAACTTTTATTTAACCCCTTCAAAGGCGGTGGTTCATTTTTGGACCTCCTAATTTTAATTCCTAAATGTCACATTGCTACCAGAATGTTGAAATTAAAAATTTTCTTTTATTAAGTACATGAACAAAAGCTTTTGCTTATTTTAAAATAAATTTGTTTGTAAATTCTGGTGTCATTCACACATTTCAGCAATTTCGGAACATAAGTATCTTGTCCGTGAAAGTGTTAAGGGGTAATGCGACAAAAATGTTTTTTAAAAGCGACAGAAATCAAGAAAATTTGAAAGTTTGAATTAGTGTATCTCTAAAACCTTATTGTGTATGAACATGAAATTTTGATTATTAATTAAATAGATTGTGCTTTTTAATATACAACATTAGAAGCTGACTCCTTTTTTACAGAATTTGTGTACTGTTGAAATTATAATAGCATTGTCTTTTACTTCGTAAGTCTTTGTACGTAGGATATCTTGGGAACATAATCGCTCACCGCAAGAAAAGGTACACATCTCGCAAAAATTAATTTTGCGCTTTATTCCACTAATAGGTCTGTCACAGGTGCGCCTTGCTACAAAAAAAAATTTCATCAGTGTGGTTATACTACATGATTAGTAGTAATCACTTCATTACACTATATGTCCATTTATGACCACAGAAGAGGAGTGGATTGTGTTTGGGAGGTATAATTACTCAACCCTCCAAACCTCACCCTACATTTTCATTCTTAAACGTTTTATGCTTTTATGCACGATTTCATTCCTTTATGCAGTTATATATGTGAAGGCGCCTACCTTCACATATTAATATTAAGACCTTTCCTCTTTCCCCCCTTTAAAATTACATTTTTTTTTAATTCTTAAATTTAATTATCTGTCTGCATTCGGATTCAATCTGTTTTTAGCGCTCTTTTCCCTTCATAAATTAAGCATTCAATTCTCAGTCTCTTTAATATTTTAACCGCAGCGCACTGCATTTAAAAGAAAAGAAATAAATTCCTCTTTTCGCATAGCAATTGGATTCTAATTTTCATCTTTCTGCTTAAGTTTTGATGATATGCAGAAATTAGTCAGACAAATTACTTCTACATTTTTATCCGTTGGTCCAGATGTAAGATATATCAGTCAGTTCAGTTATTAACCCTGTCTTTAATTTGTTTTATTTTATTAACGTTCTTTAGCTGGCGTTTCAGTCCCATGAGAACTTTGGCAAACCCTGTCGAATGTTCTTTTGCGATTTATGAGCTATAATTCCTATATGATCCGTTGGCGTTAAATATTTCTTATTACTCTTTTACATTCCCCATTCAATTTCAATTATTGTACTTTGACCACATGTCTCTCTCTTTAATCTCGCCATATAGTATATGTATTTGGTGAAATTGTGTATGTACGCTTGCCAACACTCGAGAGTTCGAGAAAGTGTAATTTTGAGTCAGACTTCCTTCTGAACTCGCATGCTCTGAGCATAAGAATGTAACGAGACTCTCTCTCCAACGCCCGGCTCCGGCCGAGGGCTCGCCTTGGAAAAAAACTACCCGAACCTGGTGTCCGATTTGGTCAATAAAAAATTAGTTGTAACATTCGGCTTGTCTCTATCTGCAATATGGATTAATTCGTTCTGTTAATATTGTTTCACTTCGTTAGCAACTCTTACAGCCATCGGAATAATTCAATACAAATGTACAAAAATCCAAAGCTTCGCTACAATAAGTGCTATAATTTCATATTACAGTAAAATCAAATATTCCTTTTGCCTCTCCTTTAAAATTTACTTTTGTCGAGATGTGTCACTTTTCTTGCGGGTGAGCGATATGTATGGATTGCTACGATATTTGATACAGATAATAAACACATGACTATTTTTTAAATGTTCTGCTTTTAATTATTTACAGTGATAAGTTTTTTAGTTATGGTTATTTTTATTCATTAAAAAATGTAAAAGTTAGATTTTGTTTTAGAAAAATATTTTATTTACATGGTTATTGAAACAATTTCGACCAAAGAGTAGATCATTTTTAAAATGATACGTGCTTATTATATGTATCAAATTTCATAACAATTCATGTATACATGAATTGTTATGAAATTTGATATATATGATATCGTGATATGATATACATGATATCATGAGAACATATATATATATATGTTCTCACGATATCATGCGCGTAATGACCGACGGAATAGAGGTATTTTATTTTCAACAATACGCACACATTTTGTAAAAGTCCAGTCAGTTTCTAATGGTAATGCATAAAAAAGCACAATATGTTTAATTAATAGTCAAAGTTTCATGTTTATACAATAAAAAGAGCTTGGAGACACACCAAATTCAACTTTGAATGTTTTTGTTGATTTTCGTCACGTTAAAAAGATACAAGACCCCCTACAATACCTAAAAAGACCCATAAAAATACTGAATGCCTATTTTTAGTATAAAAAGAATTGTTGATATCTTTAGTGAAAAATCTAAAAATATATATTTTAAATGTAAAAAAATCTATTTGAATTTTCAAAAAAAAAAAAAAAAAATATATATATATATATATATGGTTTTCACCTACATACTTTAATCCGGGAAGTCCGGGTTGGATATCCTTGTATATTTTAAACTCAAAAGGATTCCTGTTCTAAACAGGGTACGAAACAAGATTTGAATTGTTTCATTGAAAAAAAAAAAAAGAAGTACGGCGAGATGGCCGTGAGGTCTAACTCGCTACAAGCAGGAATTATGGTTTGCTAATGGAACGTCGATAGTTGTGATAATTAACCATTCTAGCTGGCACAGATTATTAGCCTCCGGTACGGTATGCCATTTCTTTCTCCCAGCTTATTTTGTGTCCAAAAAATAAAGTTACCTTACAGAAGCTAGCCGTAAAACAAAGCATTACGATTAAATACTCTTTAGCAATTTTTTTAACTTCTAAGCATCGCACATTTTCAATTTTATACCGTCGTATTGGGAAAAAAAAAGTTCTTTTAAATGCATTTTGTTTGTAAACTGTATCCCCATTTATTTTTGAAACATTGAAATTTTTGTAGTTTTTGGAGCCATTTGCTTAATATTGGCAACGGAAATATTCCATTTCTGTAGATAGTAAAGGAAAAATAGTTTTAAAATAGTAATTATATATTTTTGTTGCCATTTTTCTCGTAACAATCGAAAGAAAATGTAATTAAAATACGTGCTATTTTGAAAAAAAAAATATAAACGAATGATTTCTGTTAAAACAATGGAGCTAGTATATACTGTATTTAATTGTAAGTATCTATGAATCATTAGATAGCCTTTTTTTCGATTTTCTTGAATGACGGAATCTTTTTGCTGCATTTGTGCATTATTTTGCGATAATGACGTGCTATGCATGCTTTACTGTAGATGTTTAAGAGTAGATCGTAAATGTGGAATTCTTAAGCGGATGCGAATGACGTCATTTTAGATAAATTGAAACGTGTGCTTTAAGTCTTAAAATTGAAATATGTTTTGTACTGCAGTAGAGTCCCGCTTAACCGAGTTATTTTCTTCAGATGGACTGGTGGATTCTATTATTATGAAACAGCCATTATAAATGAAGTGTTAGGTGTAGATGAAAAAGCAGCCGTAAAAAAAAAAAAAAAAAAAAAAAAAAAAAAAAATGGCCATTTTTCTCCCCATTTTGACCGGAAAATCACAGTTCTAACTTTTTACGGCTGCTCTTTTATCTTCACATAACACTTCATTTATAATGACTGTTTCATAATAATAGAAGCCACCAGTCCAGAAGAAAATGAAGTAATGGAAATGCCGGGGCGACACTAAATTCTGAAAAAGCAGAATTCCTGTTCTCTAATTCTCAAACTTCTTTCTATTGAACCCGATATTTTATTTAAATAAATCATATTTTAAACTCATTCTAACAAAATATATTATGTTTTAAATCAAAGTTTCTGCTGACAAGGTTAATTTGAATTGAAACGGATTAATTTGAGATTAAGTTAAATCTGTATTCGAAACTACTTTTGGATCATTCAGTTACCTAAAACACTTTTAGAGATTTAAGGCAGATGTTAAATCAGTTAATCTAATTGCTTAATAGCTACTTACTGCTAATCTTAATGATAGTTTGTTAACTGTTTAGAAATCAAATTGATAAAATGATTTTTTGATTATTATAACTTATAATTATTATTTGATTAAAATAACAAAAATATTTTTAAAATAATTTACTAGATATTTAAATGCAAGAAAACATTCGACAACTCTAATGGAAAAAATCCTTAAAAATATTAATTAAACAGTTCTCATCTGAAAGTACTTCATACTGAGCTTGAAACATGGGGAATTTTTTTCTGTTTCTTGGAAAATTAAAATCGCAGTTGATTTCTTTGGAATAAAGATCTGTTTTATTTTCTATAATTAAGTCTATAGGCACAGAAATGTTTATTCGATGTCTCAGCAGTTTCTTATGATTATTGTCAAACGGACAGATGAGCATTCTATATACATGTATGCATGTTAATTGTATATTCTATAATATATTGTATATTTACATTTATCCCTACATGGCAAAACTTTACACTGTTAAAAATCTGTAGCTTTTTCTGCATAATCACTCCAACGGTTTTATAGAACACGGTTACTTGACTATATTATGGAGTATTCTTATTGGTTAGAGTAGAGAAATTCTATAAAAGCAGTGGAGTGACTATGCAGCAATTGCTGCAGATTTTTAACAGTGTATGTAATTAATGGGAATCATAAGACACTATGGAAAAACTTCGACGTTATGTTTCGCATTCTATTAATTTGAAGAAATTTTCTAGATCACTTTCGTAAAAAAACTCGAAATTTGAAGTTGAGTATTATATTTCACATGAATCTGTCATGAGATCTATATACAGCTGGTAACTTTTGTTCTGACTGGGCAATGAATTAAAACATTTAGGACTTGCAAAACTTCATGTGTTCTTTATGTGTGTGAAGTTTTTCTGCTGAAGTACATTGCAACATTTAATAAAAAATATAAAATAATAGTAAAACTATCTAACAATTTAAATTTTTTTATGCTGTTCAGTTACAAAACAAGAATATTTTTTTTTAAATTTGCGATTTACTACACTTTAACCAACATTACGAACAAAATAGCCTCAAAAGCATTTTTCAGGAAAGTTTGGAAACAAAAGAGAATGATGTTTAATTTTTTTATTTATTACATAATACAATATACTTTTTTCTGTTTGCTAGATAGTAAAAGAAAGCATGTTTCCTAAACTGCTTTAGAAACATATAGAAACATTACATATAAACGTTTCTTATCAGATGTTCTTTTAATTCAATGCGGGAAAAATAAAGCATTTGTTTCATTTTAATGATAATGTAAATTTATTACTTTTTCTCAAAGGAAAGTGTCATTCATTATATTGCTGTTAAAATTAAATCATCATTAAAATAATTTATCTTCCACTCAGTAATTCAAAATGAAATGTATATTTTCAGAATGTATGTATTTAATTATTTATTATTGTTTTATGAATTTGAAAACAAACTATCCTTATACGAAGAATGTGTGATATAGAAAGAATTTTGAATATACACTGCAAAAATGTATAATGTTTATTAATCTACGAAAATATAATATAACCATGAATAAAACTACTGAACAACCTCTTCCCCACATTTCAAGAAACTGTCTTTAACTTCAGAAACCTCAGAAACCAATATTTATTTGTGATTTAAAGAATCCTTCATAATTGTCTTTTGCTGTACATAATTTTTGGAAACATTTTTGAGTTGTTTTTAACACTTTTCAGCAAAATTGAAAATTGTTTATGACTTAAGTTTTTCTGTCCGTCTGTACGCGCTCTAATTCTCGTAAATTCCTCGGACTGCCCTGAAATTTTCGGATGCTATTGACGTTTACCATAGCACGTTCCCTATTTCAAATGAAGCTTGTAGCATGTTTAATTTATTTACAGGGACAGTCAAAAGTATTCCGTTACATTACGGCCTATGGGAAAAAGTAGCTTCAAATGATTTTTAATGAGGCTACACGCTTTCAAACGTTATAAAATTGATATGCATTTAGGAAGTACACTAAAATATGCATTCAGTAGAATATCCGGTGCAAAAAATAGTTATTATTCATTTACAGAGCCACTCAAAAGAATTCCATTACATTACGGTCTACGGGGAAAATTCGTTTGCAGTGTATTTCAATGATATTACACTATTTTGAACATATAGAAATTCATATTTATCTCTAAAATGTACTGCAAGGTTCTTATTAACCAGCGTGGTCAGCATATCATTTATCGTTCATTTATAGGGCCACTCTATAGATTTCCATTACATTACGGTCTATGGGGGAAAATTGTTTGCGGTGTATTTTAATAATATTAAACTATTTTTAACATATTGAAATTGATATTGATCAATGACGTGAACTGCAAGTTTCTTATTATACAGCATGGTGATCATAGAATTTATCGTTCATTTACAGCGACACCCAAAAGAATTTAGCTAGAGATGAAAATGAACAATAATTGAACTATTGAAGCCTAAGACCATTAATTGCTGGAAGTGCGTTTTCAATTGTGGTATGCGCTTCAAATTTAATTATTTTTTAACTATTACTTGGATTGTATAAATGCTATATATCATTTACAGGGTTGCACAAAGGTTTTCAACAACAACGTTTATTGGCGGAAATTGCTGAGCGGAAATTTTCAATTGTGCTATGTGTTTAACTGAACTATCTTTTAATAACTGAACTAACTCTAGATCATATACAGGAACGCACAAAAAATCGTTTATTTTTCCGACTATCCATGGTAATAGCAGTGAAGTTTTGTTATGGTATTCTGAATGTGTTGGAAAGTGTTTCATAATCTATGCTGTACGCGTTATTTTTCATTCTTGTTATAGTATATTAATATATTTTCTCAAACCGGAATATTAGCTTTTAGAATGCTATCAATTCTCCAAAGAAACATTTCAGCTGTGTAAATGGATTTACACATAGAAGAATACCAATAAATAAATAAATAAATAAAATAAATAAATAAATAAATAAATAAATAAATAAATAAAAAAATAAAATAAAATAAAAAAATAATAAAATAATGTTAATGTAAATGTTAAAGCTGTTACTTTATGATGTTCGGCTTAAAACGTATTTGTTTTAGGACATGAAAATGCTTATTTCAGAATTAATGCACTATTAAAAACTACTCGGCAACGTTTCCAAAAATCACTGGCTCCAGAGGCAAGTTTATTTTTGTAAATGCTTCTTAAAATCTTGAAAATCTTGATTTCTTATATTTCTAAAGATAAAGAACGAATTTCGGAATCGTGAGTAAGTCGGAAGAAGTTGTTGCATATTTTCATTTATTTTTGCATTAAACAGTTGACTCTTCTATTAGGTAGCTTTCATTACAAAAAGTAAAAAGCTACCTATTGCAGCCGTTCGGTCGAAAGCACTTCCGTAAAATTTTGGTATATTTTCATCGATCATGACCCCCAGACCCCAAAACCACCCTCCGTTCGAATGTGATATATATATATATATATATATATATATATATATAGCCATATATATCTGATTTTTGTCATGCGATAACTCTCGTATTTATAAACCGATTTGGATATAATTAATTGTATGCATAGTACATACCAATGTCTCGACCGAGTTTGTTGGCCAGCTTCATCCGCCATCTTGTTTCAAAATGGTGGCTATTTTAACTTTTTGTTATTTAATAATTTAATAAGCGGTGCATATAAATTAAAAACTGAACAATATTATTTTCTTAAGAGTTTGACCTTAATACAAGGATTCCGGAGCATATGTTGTTTTGTCTTTATCTTAAAGAATGGCTGAGATATAACAGTTTGAATTTCTAGAGTGGGTGCCATTTTGGGTTCATTCGCCATCTTGTTTGAAAATGGCGGCCATTGGTTATTGAACAGCATTAAATGCATCTCCATACCTATAATGTGGGTTACCATAGGGGGACCATGTTCTGTCGCCAAATACCGCCAAGTTTGTCGCCAACCTGTCGATATATCGCCAAAATTGGCTACCAAAATGAGTCGCCAAAATTGACGCCAACTTGGTGATATCTCCAGAAAATCTACAAATTGAGATATTTTAATCCCACAAAAACTAATATTAGCTTAAAGGATTACATTAATTATTTTAAGGGAGTGCAAGTAAATTAAATTATGGTGAAAAGTATCATGATACAATAGTTAGCATGTTTTCCCAAACATTATAAGGGTGACCAAACTCGTCGCCAAGGGCGGCTAGTAGCTTACAAATTTAGCGCAGTTCTCACTCAAATTCAGTATTGACGAATATTCTCTTATCGAGTTCGTCGCATTTTAGCTTCTAAAAATTTGAGTAAAATTAGCTTCGAGTGAAACTTGCAAAATTTTAAAATCAAAAAATATGAAAGCTACCTCTTCCTCCCGGCACTGGCCGAAAGGCCTTTTTTTTGTTTTAAACTTGTTTTTTTTCAAAGGAAATATTTTTTTATTTAATAGAATAATAAAACGTTGATTTAATTTACTAGAAAATGCAAAGTATATAAATAAAAATGTTTATAGATAGAATTGTTACAAAGAGTTCATATAGAAGCAAGACATGGTTATAAAGTAAAATAGAAGATGTCACTTGTTTTTGTTATAATTTCACTATAATTTGCTATTTAAAATGTATAAACAAAGCCACAAGGGACTTTAAATTGGAAACAAAATCGCAAAAAATGCTACATTAAGTGATAAGTGAGATACGATAGATGGTTGTTCTAAGTATAATAATCGTTAAAACAGTTATTCCATTTTTATATGATTAATTTTATAAATACGAAAGAAATTAGTTAATGAATAATTTTTATGTAGAATATTTGGGAGATCGCAGTAATTAAATTCCTAGATATTCATATTTATTTTTTTTTTTTTTAAATGAATATTTTATAAGAATCGTTATAAAATTATATTACATCTCAATTTCTTTTTCATAGAGTACTCAAACAATAGTGACCTTCATAACGGTAATTAAATTATATCTAATATACTTCTATATTAAGTTATTTTTAAATATTAAAGTAATTAAATGTTTTGGAAAACGCCTTGGAAAGCAATTTTCATACATGTGAAAAGATATCTTTTAAAAATGAGAACGGAAATACAAAATCTGTAATAAATATTGCCATACCATAAATATTGCGTGAGAATTATACCATAGCTACTTACTTTAGCAAGAGAAAAACATGAACTGTAAAGGCCATTAGTCAAATGTATGGTGTAATTGAATCCTATGTTTTTAATGTTTATATGTATCCCTAAGCATTTTGGGAAGGGCTTCCGAAAAGTCCCCAAGGGCCCCTTCCCAAAAAGCTTCGGCTTTTCATTATTTGATTAATAGAGCTCGCTTAATTTGTTCAGATAATAATTCACTTATTACAGAATTAAATTACATTAGATCTGTGGCTATTGATCGAGGTTTTAGTTTATCTTATATCAATAATTTATTTTTTCATAGTCTTAATAAATATGTTAATAATCTTGATTCTCCTGTTACTGCGGTTTCCATTTCCAACCTTATCATTTTACCATTTTATAATAGCATTAGCTTTAAGATGGCTAATATCTTAAGACATTATGATTTTAATGTAGTTTTTAAACCGGTTAATAAATTATCTTTTTCGCAACTTAAGGACCAAATTCCTTCACATAATTATTGGGGCATTTACAACATTCAGTGCCAATGTGGTTTGTCCTACATTGGACAAACTAAACGAAAACTCCGTTACAGAATCAATGATCACAGAAACTATGTAAAGAAAAAAGAATTACAGAAATCCTCTATCGCCTCTCATTGCGGGGGGGAGGGACGTGAATTTAATTTTGACTCAGCTACCATTATCAAGAAATGCATTACTCCTCTGGATTTAGACTTTTTCGATGCTATTCATATCCACAAATTTAAAGACTCCTTGGTTAATGATTTATCTAGTACACCATATATCTCAACTTTCTGGATGGATTTGTTGTGTCACGACACTTCACTTCCGCATTAATTTCATTGACTGTTAGAACTTGATGGTCTTTTGGTATTATGTTTTGACATTTGGGTTTTTTTCACCGTACATGCAGTTGGGGGGATATTGTTTTTATAGTTTTTACACTGAGGATGCGAGTCCTAGTACTCACGAAACGTATACGTATGGTCAAGTCTGCTTGTTTTATTGTGTGTTTAAACGTTGTATCTCAAATAATTTATATTTTCACACAAGTTCTGTACTTATTAAAGTTGAAAAGTGTTTACGCATTCGATTTGTCTGGCCGTCTGTCCGCCTGTCCACGCTCTAACTCCCGTAAATATACTCGGATTTTTATGAAATTGATAAAGATTATTTAGGGTCACCAAAGCATGTTTGGTATTGTATATTAAGTATGTAGGATTAATCGTACAGGGGCACTCAAAAGTGTCCCATTACATTATGGTATATGGGACAAAATCGTTTGCTGAGTATTTTAATGATATTATGCTATTTCAAATGCATTGAAACTGATATAAATAACTGAATTTCACTACTATCACGTTAGAACAGGGCATTCATAGCATTTTTTATACATTTACAGGGACACACAAAAGAAATCGGTTACAGTACAGTACTGTCTTTGAGTAATAATTGCTGGAGTGTACGGTTTAAAATTTAGTATGCGCTTTTAAATTTAATTAATTTTTTGCATCTTACTGGTTATATATAAGTTCTATACCTCGAATACAGGGCTGCACAAAAGTATTCACGTACCGTTCTCCTCATTAGAGGAAATTCCTGAAGGTAAATTTTCAACTGCAGTATATGTATCTCTTAAGTGAACTAAATTTTGGTATGCATGTAGTTAATAGATTCAAATCTGTATATCATATACTGGGCTGCTGAAAAAATTCGCATAATTTCCAATTGTGGATAGGAACAGCTGAAATTGGGTTTTGAAATGTATTATGCGTTTCCATATGGTTGAATTAGACGTAATATTTTAATTTTTTAAACTGTGCAGTTTTGTTACATTATTCTGAATGTGTTGGAAAGTTTTTCATAATCTATGCTTGAAGCATGATTTTTTTCTTACTTGTTTATTATTATAATTAATTTTGATTGTTTGATTTTATATAAAATAATGTTCATTTGCTCCAAATTACTCTGATATTAAAATTTTATAATGTAATGATTTAAACAGTTTGTTATGATAATTTTAAAATTTTTTCATTTAATGAAAGTTCTATTCTAATAATTAAATTAATATCACAGAACTCTATCATTTCTCATTTAAATTGTTTATATTGTCGAATAACTATTTTTAATTTCATTGCAAACGAATAATGAAAAGTATTATGTTAAATTAATTTAAATATTATTTTGTGTAACTAATTTAACATCATTTTGAGTAAAGTGGAAATTAATTATTTATTCGTTGATTTTTATTTTAAAATATTGAACAGTTACGCTATCTAAAATTTCTGTGTCATAAAGAACATTTTTAGATTAACAAATAAAAAAATTCAATCTTTGTCATAAGAATTCGCTGTTGTTCATCTGACCATTTTTGGAAAGGTACTTTATCAAATTAGTCGTTAAAAGCAAACATCTAATTTTTGTCGTCGAAAACAAATATAATAAAAATAATCTAACATTAAGGGTTTGCACTAAATTTTTTTCTCGGGGATATTGTCAAAAATATTTTCCTAAAGCTTGTGTTTGTTTTCCAAACAAGTGCTTTTTCTCCTAATATATAATTGTGTTACAAGATTGTACTTTTAAATTAAAGAATATATAAAAAGTTTTCATTATTAATACAGGTATATACAGAAAATCTAAGTCATCTGTAATACATTTAGCATCTTTTTTATGTTATCCTTAAACTTATAGACAGTTTTATGCATTCAAAAATGCTTATTCTGTAAACAAAATATAAATCAAGTTCCTATTTTTAACATTTTATATATATTTTAAAAATACCACTAATATCTGTTTCTTTATTAAATAACGAAGAATAATTATTTGAGTTATAAGTCCCTTTCTATTATCGCTCAAGTATTAGTACTTATTTATATGCATATTCAGTCGAAACTTAAATAATTTATACCTACGAGTATTCGAAAATTTATTTGTCAATAAATGGAATTTTAATAATCAAGCGGTCTCATTAGCGTTATAGATATTACTAAGCGTATTAGAGTGCATTTGCACACAACTTATTAAAACTCAATAATATTAATGGTAATATACTGAATTAATTAAATGTACTGTTATATACGATTCTATATAAATGGTGATCATAATCGATGTTTTAATATAAAACTTCCATAAAATTTAAACCAGTGTGTCAAATATGTTAAACCTTAATGTTATAAAGGGTTTGGAGAATTTTATATCTTGCAACTTAATTAGTACAGACAATCCAGCACCAAGTGCGGAAATGGAGAGGAATGCTATATTCAGGATCGGTGATTTTGGTTTTTTGAAAGCAAAGGTTATTATACAATTCATGATTATTCGTCATAATGGTTAGAACTAGTGTAATCTAATAGCCAAAACGCAGGGTCTTTGTTAGCGGCCATACACAAATAAAATGTGACAACAAATTTATGCAAATTGTCATTTAAAGACCAGATTGATTTTTTGTGTTGTGCGTTTTTACAAAAAAATCATCGATAACTACAAGTCAGACATACTTTTAACTTTCAACATCTGTGCTTTAATAGCAAAATATGAAGAATAATACACTAGCAAAGAACACTCTTCTTACAAACACTATCAGACTTAAAGAACTTTGGAAGACTTGAAGGAGATTTAAAAAAGGACCGCCCTTCAGGAGTAGTTGAATGAAAATGAAGAAAATTCACACCAAAAGAATCTTATCAATCGTATCTGGTCAAAATAAATATTCTTGTTACATAGAAACTTATAAAAATGTTTCTTAATAAATGGAGGAAACAACTATGCAAACGAAAAACGCGGGTAACAGCATGAGAATTCTCGCAAGTCAGAATAATTTATCAATCACTGCTATCCATTCGAAAAATTATTCTGAAGAATTCATTTGCGATATGCGATTTCCAATTTCTAAACACGTACAAAGGGAAATTTATGAATTGTGATTGTTTGCACGAATCGGGATTGACAATGACTGCCTCTAGAGCAGTGGTTCCCTACGTGGGGCGTACACCCCACTCGGGGGGCAATTTGACTTTCTTGGAGGGGGGGGGGGAATTTCAAATTTGTTGCTCACTCATTCGTTATCAGTTTCTTTTGTATTTTTTTAAAATTATTGTTGTAGACTAAAAATAAATGGAATACAAGCAAAATTTCAAAAATGAATTTTTTATTGAATTTTTAAAAATGTTTTCAATGAAAAATTTAAAATACAATTAACACCAGAATAATTATATGAATAATTTTTTAAAAGTATTTTGAAATTATTTAATTCTAAATCACTATAATTTTTCTGGTATGCTTTTACAATTTTTCGTAACACTTTTGAATATTTATTGAAAAAGCGTTCAACTTCTATTTACTCTGTTATATGTCACTCAAAGATTATTTTACACATGAAACTAATTAAAAGTATATATACATTTGACTGTCTTGAACACATTTAACCTAAAAAATACATGAAATATCTGAACGAGGTTCTTCCAACTTTATAAAACTTATAAATCTTAAATATGAAAAGGAAATGGGCAGATAGTAAATATCTATGGCTCTAGTGCAGGCATCCTGTCCAGTAAATTAATTTAAATGATGACATTTACATTTTAAATTTTAAAATCAGATAATACATAGAAGACAATTAACAGTATTGGGGAAGGGTAAAAAAAGAAATGTGTTGTGAGGGGGAATAATGGCTACTTAATTTTGATAAAGATGAAAATTTTGAAAAGCTTCTTGTGTATTCTGTTATCCATAAAAGAAATTTTAGTGTCCAAAGCGCTTCTACCAACTCTTAATAACTCACAAAAAAGTTATAAAATTTGAATGTGAAAATGAATTATATGAAAATGAATTGTTAAATTTGTGAATGTTATCAGTTTTAACATTAAATGTAAATCGCTCTTCAGGATATTTTCTGAAGATAAAAATGCAGACCGTATAATCCTTTTCTTTAAACTTTGGGGTACAACAAAACTCTTTTCGGCACAAAGGTGAAGAAACCTCATTGCATTTATAAAATTATCTTCAAAACACATTTCTCACAGAAGGTTCACCTCTTTGATAAGTTAAAAAATGGGAAATGAATAGTCATTGTTAAGACTTTATTATTCTTCCACTGTTTGAATAGTTTTCACCTTTTAAATAATAATAGACATAATTTGCAGATCAAGGGGGGGAGGGGCTTAGTGACTTTACTGATGCTTTGGTGGGGCGTGGCCAATAAAAGTTTGGGAACCACTACTCTAGAGTAACCGATTCGGCCTATTTGCATATAAATGAAATCAGGAACATTCATTGTTAGAGGATTTAGGGAAGGTAAAGTTATTTCCTAGTCCCATTGTATTCACTAAAACTCCCCATTTCGTATTTTTTTTACAGGTGGATTATATTAATTTCTGAAAATTCGACAATTCTTATTCGAACAGAAATATTCGACAAGATTAATTTATTGTTCTGCAAAAGCCACTTGCTATGAATTATTGATGAGAAGTTTCATGGTAACCGATCACCAACAGCATAATCAGTGCTGTTCTATGACTGACAGGAATCTAGTTCATATTTGTACGACAACTATACGGTTTGTTAAGCATCATTTTACAGAATAGAGTCAAAAGAATTTTCTTGGAGGGAAAGAGGGCAAAATTCTTTTGATTTTGTTGGGCACATGTGAGAAGCAATTGATACAGCTTTATTCAGGACCCTTAGCAGGGGTAACACTATTGGGAACGATCTTCATGCTATTTAATTTAATAATTCCTCGAAGGTTACTATTTGGAAAGAATATTTCTCAAAATTTAGCACATCTATGTTTCCTGCAGTCACCGACCGATTTATACAAATGTCCGTATAATTGTAAAGTTATTAAAATAAAATCAATTATATATTACGTGGTAAAATGAAAATGAAAATGTGTGCTTAAAAGTTTCCTGGAAACTGATATACCAAACAGGTGCAAGCCGCAAATTAATTTGAAATTACATGCATATATGCCTACAAAAAACGAGTGGAATTTCTACACCAACCTCAAAAATGTCACTTTTAACCTTCTCACAGCCACGAACTGATATATCCGTTCACTACGCTGTAAGTTTCACTCTAATAGAAGCATTATTTAAATTAATATAATTCTACAGATATAATCCAGTTTTAAGACATTTAGTTATGATTAATGCTCTCAAATTCTATATGCCTATACGTAGTAAACATTTTTATATCATGTTGGAAAACACATCTTTTTTTAGCTTTTTATAAAAATTACAGAGAAAACAACATTTCAATTTTTTTCTCTTGCTCGGAGGTCAGGGGTTAATACCACTTGCTGTAAAGACTATGAAGTGATTAATTAAAAATAGTAATTTATTTTAAAAAAAATTAGAATGTAAGTTCTTTGCAGGAAATAAAATATCTTTAATGGACTTCTAAAAATCACTTAACATTTCAAAAATATAATTGTAAAATGAGCCATTATTACTGTCTGTTTATATGAGAAAGTTTGATTTTTGCTTTTTCTTCGAAATTTTTTTAGAATTTGGTCGAAGTTTTAACTCTAGCTAATTGGAGACTCAACTTATATAATTGCGAAATTCTTCAAACGTTTGTATTAAATTGGTGATCTCAAAAAACTTTTCTTATTAGAAAAACTTCCAAATGCCACAGACGCAAAAAAAATGACAAAAAAAAATCGAAATCGAAATAAATAAATTTCGAAATATGTTAGACCTATTGTTGTAAACATTTGTATAGTAACATATACTGGACAATTGCACCATAAAATATAATAAATAAAGACACACAACCTTGCTTAATGGTACACAAAATATGAACTTTAATAAGCTAAAAGATAAATTCTACGTTTCGAGCTGTTTCTACAGCAGTCTTCAGGAAAAATATGATATTTAAATGGCTAAAACTCAGAGATGAAGGCTTCCTGTGCGAAAGACAATTTGTAGAACATTGACTAAAGATTTGAAAACAAAAATGTAGCGGTGCCATCCAGTGAAAATAAATACTTATTTATGAAATGAGTCCAAATAAATCAAGAGTTCGATTGAAGAAATCACGACTGTCACCATCTGCTCATGAGGGCCAGAGCCACATTCAAATACGTTTTTATTCAAGTTTTTGGCAACATGATTCAAGTTTAAATTAAAATATTGCAATTAGATACAGAATTATGACCTTATGATATTGTGTCAGATCTTTGGAATACTATAGGATAAATTATCGTTACAAGATTTATTCTCAAACGTGCGATGATTTCAATTGATTCTGTAATTTTACTCTTAAAAGGGTTATTTCACGGAGCTATAATTTTTGCTTCATCAAAGTTAATATAGCAGACTTCATTAGCCAATTAGAACCTAGAAAGATTTAAAGTTGCTTTCACTTGAGAGTTTCCTTTTTCTTTCTAGTATAGCGTCATATTCGTCTTTTTTTCCTAATTTTTAACACTTTCCAACGAAGTTGAAAAGTGTTTACGCATTCGGTTTGTCTGTCCGCCTGTCCACGCTCTAACTCCCGTAAATATACTCGGATTTTCATGAAATTGATAAAGGTTATTTAGGGTCACCAAGACATGTTTGGTATTGCATATGAAGTACGTAGGAATAATCGTTCATTTACAGGGGCGCTCAAAAGTATTGTATTACATTACGGTATATGGGGGAAAATCGTTTGCTGAGTATTTTAATGATATTATGTTATTTCAAATGCATTGAAACTGATATAAATCACTGATTTTCACTACGATCACGTTAGAACAGGGCATTCATAGCATTTTTATTCATTTACAGGGACACACAAAAGAAATCGGTTACATTACAGTACTGTCTTTGAGTAATAATTGCAGGAGTGTTACGGTTTAAAATTTAGTATGCGCTTTTAAATTTCGTAAATGTTTTGCATCTTACTGGTTATATACAAATTCTATACCTCAAATACAGGGCTGCGCAAAAGTATTCACGTACCGTTCTCCTCATTAGAGGAAATTGCTGGAGGTAAATTTTCAACTGCAGTATATGTATCTCTTAAGTGAACTAAATTTTGGTATGCATATAGTTAATAGATTCAAATCTATATATCATATACAGGGCTGCTCAAAAAATTCGCATAATTTTCAATTGTGGATGGGAGCAGCTGAAATTGTGTTTTGAAATGTATTATGCGTTTCCATATGGTTGAATTAGACGTAATATTTTAATTTTTTAAACGGTGCAGTTTTGTTACATTATTCTGAATGTGTTGGAAAGTGTTTCATAATCTATGCTTGAAGCATGATTTTTTCTTACTTGTTGTATTTGGTTTTCTTTTTCACGTGAAAATCTTTCAATGGACAGTATTCCTGTGACATAACATGAGGTAAAATGTCGATTTTTAAAGCCTCGAACCGAAAGAAATAATACAGTCCATTGAAAATTATAATTCCGGGTTTTGATTTTCTTGGCAGCGATTAAAGAAACATTGTTAAATTTTATTGAAAAATGTTTATTAATTCTCTATGAAGATAATAAAATTTGGAATTTATAAGCAAAATATTTGAATAAAATAAGTAGAACGTTGCCTATTTTCATTTCTGGGTTAAAATCATTCTATAAGCAAAAATATAAATACATCAGTTCATCCATTTTGACGCTGGCTTGACTCAAACATTATAGACACACATATTCACAACATTAATAATAATATTAGGATCAAATACCCTAGGTTTCTAGGTAGCGTATGAAAGAAATGGAAAATATGAAATATCTACATTTCAGTTAAGTAAATTTATGAAACAAAATGTTTTATATTATTGGAACACATGTATAAAATTTTACCATATATAGATATATACCTAATTTAAAAAATCTTACATATGTATTAACAAAATTTCGAAATAATAGGAATAATTTAAGACCATTACAGAGAAATTTCCAAATCTGTAATTTACCATTTAAATCATTTAATCAAGTGAACTCTTTTCTTTAAAGAAATAAAAATTTGCAAATCGTCTGAAATGCCATAGAAAAGCATTATGGTTCAAAATAAAATATTCCATATTTTCAAAACATATGAGCCAAATGTATCCAAAAACTATAGAGCTAATTCCGGTTACCTCACCAGCATGTTTACTTAATTTCAAGCTAATCGGATGCTTTTTGTGGCAGTTATCGCGGAATAGACAGACTAACTGACAAACTAACAGTCGGAAACCAAAAAAAGTTTCGGGTCTCCACAGTAAGCTTTCATTGACGTTTCGGCAATTATTTGTGAGTAGACTGCATTGTAAACCCTTTCCTACCGAATGGCACCCCTGAAAGCAGTATTAATAGTTGAATCTTTCCAGTTTTAAGGCTACCTTGATCACTCGATCTGTCTTATAGCTAAATGGTCTATAAATCCACACCATAACCGAATCTGTTGAAAACCTAGATCATAGCCATAAGGCACAGGGTTGCCGTATGGTTATTTGAAAGCATTTTTTTATCGTGATAACGCTTCACCGACAACTGCTTTACTTTCTGGATTTCATGCTGCGAGCTCTGACAGAATTCCATTAACTTAATGAAACATCTAATGAGGTTCCATACGTTTTGAATACAAAAAGTTAAATTCTGCAATGTTATACGAAAATAATTTTTTTAATTGATGTGTAAGTAAATGCAAAAAAAAAAAAATTTTTTTTTAAAGGGTCTGAAAATTATTTTGATCTTTTCGATATAATATAGGTATACTGATAAGAAATAGATAAAATATGTAAATTGCGGTACGATTTATCAAATGAATAACATATATTTTAAGCCCTTTTTATATTTTTTACAATAACATATTGAATATACGATGAGTCACACCATTTTATGAATTTTATTTAAATACTTTTAAATATATGTAGAAATTGCATATTTGAATGGGCTTTCAATATGATTTATCTGACTACTTAAATGGGATGAGAAAAAAATCACATTATGTTGCGAGGCTTAACAATACACCACATAATGACAAGCTGTTGCAACTTAAATGGAACTGGACTTTAAAATGTTTTAGTTAACTATTGTTACGATAATTGAATTTTAACTTATTTTTATATATCGAGAATTTAAACATGTGTACCATCATTCGAAGATATTTAAACGATGAATATATTGATATGAAATCTAGCTTCTTAACCCCGTGGGGACGAGCGGCACGTATACGTGCGGCATGAAGCGATCAGAATCCTTGTTCTTCCTCACCAGTAAAATTTTACGGTAAAATTTGCATTTAAAACACCAAATAAAATAAAATAAGACAGACTTGAGCACAGTTAAAAAATAAAATTTATAAAGAATATACTTAAAAAAAAATTAAAAATACAATATGTAAACGTTTCGCCAAGCGAAACGCAAGGCATCATCGGTACAAAAAATATCCATTGCATTTCAAACGTCAGAACAAATCAAGAACAGTTACAGTTAGTTATTTTAGAAACAAACAATATTCACTAGGGACAGAACGAGCATCATTCAAAGCCTGCAACCGCAATTCAGTGAACCAAGACTCAAGGAGCAATCTACCATGGTAGTTGTTGCAACCCGATTTCAAAATACTGGCGTTCGCAATGAGCGGAATGGGATTCGTTTGAAGTGAATGCTGGACAATTTTTGAATTCAAATTACCCATTTTTAAAGCACCAGTATGTTCTTTTAGGCGAATTTCCAATGATCTACCAGTTTCACCAATATAAACACCATTGCAATCTTTACAAGGAATAATATAAACAACACCGGGTAATTTAGACTTACCATATTGAAATTTATGCTTATCGAAAAAGGAACTCAATTTATTAATAGGTTTAAAAAAAACCCCAATATTGAATGATTTTAGAATGCCAGAAATTTTTTCAGAAATGTTCTTATAATAAGGGATACAGATAAGGGATAGAGAAATGTAAAATTTATCGCGATTTGGTTAATAATAGCTATCCTATTGGTCTTGTTAAAAAAATCTTTAACAATACTTTAAATTTTGTAAATTCTACTCCTCCCCCCCCCCCCCGTTTCAACGTAGTAAACCAAGCTCCTTTATCTGTATCCCTTATTATAAGAACATTTCTGAAAAAAATTCTGGCATTCTAAAATCATTCAATATTGGTGTTTCTTTTAAACCTATTAATAAATTGAGTTCCTTTTTCAATAAGCATAAATTTCAATATGATAAGTCTAAATTACCTGGTGTTGTTTATATTATTCCTTGTAAAGATTGCAATAGTGTTTATATTGTTGAAACTGGTAGATCATTGGAAATTCGCCTAAAAGAACATACTGGTGCTTTAAAAAGAGGTAATTTGAATTCAAAAATTGTCCAGCATTCACTTAAAACAAATCACATTCCGCTCATTGCGTACGCCAGTATTTTGAAATCGGGTTGCAACAACTACCATGCTGGATTGCTCCTTGAGGCTTAATTCACTGAATTGCGGTCGCAGGCTTCGAGTGATGCTCGTTCTGTCCCTAGTGAATATTGTTTGTTTTTAAAATAACTAACTGTAACTGTTCTTGATTTGTTCTGATGTTTGAAATGCAATGGATATTTTTTGTACTGATGATGCCTTGCGTGTCGCTTGGCGAAACGTTTACATTTTGTAATTTTAATTGTTTTTAAGTATATTCTTTATAAATTTTATTTTTTAACTGTGCTCAAGTCTGTCTTAGTTTATTTTATTTCGTGTTTTAAAGGTTTTTAAATTCAGACGTTAAATGTATATGTACTGTAAAATTTGCCTTATTTAATCAGCGCTATTCCTTGATTCACCAAGACACAAATTTCTGTTTTTAAAAAACGGTGACAAAAGATTAAAAATTTCGTAAAACGCTCCCGTCCCGAAGGGGTTAATGCTAAAGTTAGATGGACTGTATATTATAAAACTATAACTATACTGTACCATAAAGTATTTCTAAAATGATCAGTTTATACTGGTTCATTGAAATGTTCAATATGAAATAAATTCGAACTTTTCTTCAGAGTTCCTACTGGTGTCCACGTTCGGTTCGTCCACGTTCAGACGCGTCACTGCTTACAAGTACGTATTATCCTATATATTTTGATGCAAACCAGTATTTTGTTTTATTGTGAATCATTTTTTAAATAGTTTTCACTATTTTAATAAACAAATGTCTTGAATTCTACTATCATAGAATGGTATTGCCAGTTCAAAATTGGCGAAACATTTATAACATGTCGCAACTACGTTGTAATATCTGTGTTATTGACAACGTAGCTCCCCTAATAGTTAAAAAAGCTGAATATATAATAGTCTCAAGAACTTTAAAATGCTGCAACAGAATGGTCTGTTTACAATTCATTAGACGACAGTGATGTAAAAGCATAAACATAAAGAAAACATAATCTGTTACTAAAAGTTTGATTTTTTTAATAATGAATAAAAAGATTTTTTCAAATACTACATATTTTATTATTTATTAAGGTATGTGATTCTTGCGAAAAAAAAATAACATGAGGTATCAGCGATTGACGAAAAAGACTCCTATGTACCCTTTTCTCAGCCATTTATAAAATGTTCATTTGAGTCGTTGAAGAATTTTAAAGACAAATTAAAGAAATTACCATAAAATACTTAATTTCATATAACTAACTTAGTATTCTTTTACTAGCAGTAGTATATAAAAGTTAAACTTTATAAATTTAAAGCAAATACAGCTAATATTTTTAAGAAAAATGCTACAAATCAAAACACATTTTTATATTTCTATTAGGGAAAAAGGAAGTTCCAATTTGTTAAAAAATACGAAATTAAGTATACAAATATTTTCACAAGAAAAGTATTATAAAATAGTTCAAAAAATTAAGATTTTCTATTATAGCGAAGTTAATCCTATCGAGTAAAAAAAATAAAAAAATAAAAAGTATTTCATCAAATTCTCGAATTGTCGAAAGAAGCATCTTGTCCCACGGAAAATAGTTTCATTTTGAAGGGTAATCCAAACAAAGATACTGAATTTTTGTCTCGTAAATGTCTAAAAAATTTTGTTTTATTTTTTCATTATTTTCTTCCAATTTATTATAAACACAAAAGTTTATTAGAAACTGGGACACGAACTTATGAATAATGTCAACTGTTATCAAATTTTTATGAATTCTTGTAGATGAAACAGTTAAACGACTGTGCATTTAAGTAAATTATATTGGAATAAAACGAAAATAAATTTTTTAATCGTATTACAAAAAATAAATAATTAAGTAATTGAACGTTACTCTTTATATTGAAAGAAATGAATAATAAAATAAAGAAGTAACTGGAGACACATTAATTGTTAAGGAGAGATTTTCCAAATAATTGTTCAATTATGTATTGTCTCTAAATGTTTCCAGAAAAATATCGGATCTTTCAGTTCCACACTTTCTTTGTGGACTTTCAACGTTTATTTATTTAGAATAGTGAAATTGAGTCGAATTGGACGGTAGATAAATTTAATTTTGTTTTCAAATTGAAAATCGTATCGTTTGCGTAATATTGATTTTCATTATTATATTACAAAGCAGCGAAGTGACACTCAGAAGAATATTTTTGGAAAGACATTGATTGGTGCTTTTAATCAAAATATATGGAAATTGAAAGAAATATATGAATTTAAAGTATCTTAGATTTTCTAAATTTGATTGATTAGAAATGGAAGAAATTAAAATCCAAGTTAATGAAAACCGATCTTGTTCAGTTTTGAGTATTTTTTTTCCAATTAAAAAAAGATTTCGGGATTATCAAAAATGAATAGTTATTGTAAAATAGAAGCATAAATACCTATAGTAAAATTATGACAACATAAAATTTCATTCCAGCGTTTTAAAGAAACTGGCGCTTGCCAGTTTGGCCATTTTTTCTGCCAGTCATTATTTTCGGAAATGTTTAATATTAAAAAATCTAGCAAAACCCATTGTCAGATAAATCGACTTCTGCCTGTATTCTGTTAAAATAGTAAAATATGAACCTGATACAAATTATTACTAGGTATGCAACATGCAACTATAAATTTGCAAATTTTTAATTAACTTTTTAAAAATATTAAACTTTTTTTAAATATTCGAAAAACCCTGATTGTGATTTCGCATATTTGCTAATTTTCGATTAAAGATACAATTTTGCTAGTTCTTTTCGGATTGTACTTACTATGTTAACTTAATTTTAAATAATTCTCAAAAACATTTTTTAAACATTCACAGCCTTTTTTGCTTTTCCTTAAAGTTTTTCCGTTTCTCTAAAAGAAATATAGAATATTAGTTTAAATTAGCACCTAAAGTAGTATAATATTGCAATATTAAACAATATCAAATTACTAGAAAATCAAAATATTTTGTTGCAGACTTAGATTGTAAATAAGACTCACAATAAACTTTACGATTGTCTGTTCTCGACTAAATTGCACGAAGCGATCTGGCACACTTTTAAAAAGCTAGAAATTAAAAATGATTATTCGCTGGCACTCAAGGATTTTAGTAACATTACAATAAATATCCCCAAGTCATGACCTAATCGAAATTTTTGACTGTGGATTTTAACTAATGTAATGCGAATTATTTAACACTATTAGACCAACATTGCTTGTATTCATTATAGCTTGCCTTAACAGTATCTTCTATTAACTATAACATTAGCAATATCTTTGCAAATAGTACTCCAAAACTGAAGTATTTATAATTTGACAATATTTCAATAACATTGGCGAAATATATTTTCTCATTTAACTTTTGATATTGCACATATCAAGCCAATATTTCTATAATATTGGTATTTCGTTACAAAATCTTGGAATCCCAAACCAACATTTCTGCTAATGTTGACAAAGACCGGTATTTATTTAATAATTGCATTCCAGGGAAGGTATCTTTTATATCCAATAAATAAAACTGGTTTTCCAATATTAATAATTTTTTTTAAATGGATTGTTACGGTTTGCCTTGACACTGTCTCGAGCGCACCTTTTTACGCATGATCCCATACTTTGTGATTTGCCGTTTGGCAACAGCTAGTCTCTTTCTAGCGCGTCGAATTTTGTTATGGAATAAACCGCATTTAGAAAGCTATATCGTTATATAAAATTTCCATGGGCTCATTACTGTTAGTAATAATGTATATTATTTTATTGATGTAAGGAATTAAATAGATATGCGTTTACTTCAAGTGGTATTGTCAACAAATCAATGTTGCAATATATTTTGTCCCTGACTATGGTATCAGTTCTGATTTCAAATTGATCTTTATAATATGTATATAAGGAACTGTTTATTTATTAGGTATTGTTGAATAACTTGACTCTCATCGCATTGTATAATTGAGCTCGTTACAGTACATTACCGCAGTTTAGTACATTAAAGAGCAAATATTTTAAAAATATATTAAACGAAAATTTTGGAATACGTTTTATTCATACTTACGAAGTAATATGTAATATAATTATTAAGGAAATCGGTATCTTTCAACTATTTTGGGACGGATTTTGGGTGCCGCTACTGTAAAACGTAATAAAATTCTGAACATTTTGTTAAAAAGAAAGTGTTCTGTACACTGTAAAAAAAAATTCCGCAACGTTCCTGGGAAAATATGGGCAGCTGAGTTGCCCATTATTTCCAAGAAACATTTCTTGAAAATGACTGGAACTTTAATGTATATGTTAAAAACATTCTACAGAAATGCCAGTAAGTTTCCTGCAAAATACCAGGAATATTTCTGTTGACAGCAAAACATTACTGACATTTCACAGCATGCGGGATCCGCAGATGATTTTTAGATTTCCAGTTGACAATTTTCGCTTTATTATCATTATTTGTTGGAATGAAAAAATATTTTGAAATTGACATTAAAATTATTATTTATAATTTACACGAAAAAATAAATTTTCAGTTAAAATTCAATAAAGTAAATATATATATGATATATTGTTTCTGAACTTTGCTTAAAATATAAAAATATAAAAATGTAAATAATAATTAGAAAAAAAATCTAGACATAAAATATTTTTGATTTTCGTCAGTAATTATGTTAGTTTACAAGTTAGATAAAATACATATAAATTTTCATGAAAAAAAAAAAAAAAATCCTAAACGTAATTGTATATTTTTCCGAAAAAAAAAAAATCAAATTTGCAGCAATTCAAAGTGTCAAATATATATCAAATTTAAATCAAATTGTAAACTGTTAAAATATAAAATTAATTAAAAAAGAAAAAAAAAAGTCAAGAGGTAGCATCGAACTCGGGCCATACAGGTGGCGTGCGAGCCTTCTGCGTCCACACCACGAAAGACACATTGAGAGCTGCAAACTAATGGGTATTTGAAACGTATGCTAAACCTCGGCATCTAATTTTTGAAAATCTAAGGCCCATTTGAAGAAATCCTTTCACAAGAATAATTAGAGATAAGAACTCTAAAACATACTTTAAATTAATCAAAATCGGTGAGATCATGTTTGATGGTCCCCTGGTTAATGGAGATCCAAATAATAGGTGTATTTTTTTTACACGGCCTGCTCGTTAAACATTCCACAGACAAGTACGAGAGATAATCTCTTAGTGATGTCACAGAGGTATTGTATTTTCATCTGAATGGTCTTGGCAATAGAGACGTAAAGGATTATGTCGTCTATTGATTTATTTGCATTCCATATTGATTTTTTTACATTCATTTAAGGAATTCGTTTTCGACACTCGCGCGCGAGCAACGGATTATAGCAAAAAAAAATTATAAATGGCGGCCGCAGCGTTTTGCTGTTTCCAACTTTTGTTCAGGAACGTTTCAGATAAGAAAACCAGAATTTCACAGGAAAGAGCTAAATTATTCTGAAAACCTGAGAAAAGGCAAAACGTTCCTGGATTTTACATGGAACGTTACCATTTTTTTTTTTTTTTTTTTTTTTTTTTTTTTTACAGTGTAAGGCTTCGTCGGAGAAATCTTTTACCAAGTTTAAAATTACACTATCTTTGAAGTTACTACTTTGACATGTTAATTTTGTATTACTTTAAATCGAACAATAAATCAAAAAAAAAAGTTATAGTAAACTATTGTTATTTAGTTTTTTGAAAAGCTCGGTTGTGATCTAATTTAAATATTTCTTTGCAAAAGCAATTTTTTTTTCATTTCAAGCAATACCTTGTTATCCATAAATCATGTTACATTATTAATAGTGTTTGTTTTCATATGTTATAACAAGCAATTATGATACGTTAAGTAATAAAATTAATTAATCTTTATAATACATTCTGACTGCAAAAACATATTTCATTTTTTATGGCTTAAAATTAAATCCGTTTTAATATCTTAATTCATTTATCACAATTTCCTTTGGATAAGCCTTTTAAAAAGATCATTTTACTTACATCTGGCAATAGTCCACATGAGATTCTTATTATCATTAAATAGTATTTCATATCCCACTTTCAAATAGCTTTTTTTTTAAATATAAAATTAATTCGAATTTCAAAGTTACATAAGCTTTTACACATTAAGTGCCCCTTTAATCTCTCGGCAAATGCTTTAGCATTTTAAAGTATCATGTCTGAAGTTATAAATTTATCTTTAAGGGATTGTAAATAAAATATACTGAAAGTTTTATTTTCAAAAAGTTATTTTTTTAGTTTTCTCGCTAAAATAAATAATTTTCGCATGTTGGGAAAATAAAGAAATCTGTCTCTGAAATGCCTTTTCCGTTAATAACACGAATTAAAGTATTTCCTCATGCATTGGATTCTACATAATTTGTATTAATATATATGTTTTTAATCCGTGTGATTTTTTTCCGTACCCGAAGAAAATTTTATGCCATTTTCTTAGTTTAAGTAACATATTTTCTTATATACGTACCACTAATTAAACCTCTGATGATATTAGAATTACTATGGAAGTATATGAAATTATCAACTGAATAGAATTGAGAAATGAGGAAATATTTACCAAAAATATTAGCAATAATATAGTTTACCAATAAATGAAATTTACTTATAAAACTAAAGTTAGATATAATCTTTCTAATATTTCGTCTGAAAGATACGCGTGCAAAACTGGCAGACCCGCTGGCCACTATTCTGATTGGCTGTATTAAAAATATTTGCAAAATAAAGTCATATGCTGAACACTTTTGTGTGTGTATTGTACAATGTACAACCTCTTTACATGCATATAACCTATCGAGACAATTTTATTCACATATTAATTTTAAAACAAATTACAACACAATTAAGGTTTCATTAGTAGTTTATAGTCTAAAATATAAATTTGGAAATAAAACTGATTTAAACTTATTTCTTTTTTAATTTCGTTACGTTTTAACATCAAAAACAATATCTTAAAAACGCCATAAAATTGCAGAAATTCATAAGGCCTTTCGAAAGAACTGAGGCTTTCTTTATCAGGTACAAAGAACACCTGTTTGTACTTTGAAAGCAGGAGCAAGATACAGTTTCCAGAGTCTTGCTCACCCGGTCAAAGTAGAAGTGCGTGTTTTTTGCGTCTCATGAAGAAAGACTAAGCTATTTTAAAAGGCCTTGAGCATTTCTGTAGTTTTACGGTGTTTATAAGAAGCTATTTTGATGCAGTCACACCACATTATCTTATATCAAGATCAAATTCATTACCTTTTACTTAAATAACCCAGATGTACAATAAAACAATACTAATTTGTTGGAACAGTAATCTATTTAAAATAATAACTGAGTTAAAAATTTCTCATTAAAATGACGTGAAAGGAAATAATTAAATCTGAATCATTTTCTCTCTCATTGTCTTCAACAATTAATTATATTCTAAATTAGAAATATCAAATTAGAATAATACAATTTATTTCATCTAGATCATCCAAAAAATGAAAACATAAAGAAATATCTAAGATGTCTCAAGTGTAATTAAATTGAATTAATTGAATTTATTACTGATATTTATTTTAATTCTGATTTAGCAAAAATTAAATTTCAAATTATTTAATATATAACCGTAAGTATGTAAATGAATTAACGTATGATATTATTTTAACGAATAAGGGAACATAATTTGCTTTTGATTATATTTTATTATATAAAATATACATGAGTAAAACACCGCAATTTACTTCAAGAAGAAATTTCCTATTTTTTAAAACATACATTATTTCGTCTTATACATTAGTGTGGACCATAATTAGATAATTTCTTGTAAGCATAATACAGGAAATGTTTGTAACTTTTTAGATGGTTTTAATTATTTATACCCAACTGTTTTAGTTAAAATTTTTCTATTTGAAATGTTCAGTTTAATAACACTCATTCGTACTTTTCTGCCATTTGCGTTATCGGTAACATTGGACAACAATGATTACTTCACAGAATTTATATTAGTTGATTCTAGATCTATACTATAATTTTCATGACAATAATGTCATTTGCATTGATGGAATTTTGTTCTATTCCTATTGTTTCTTTACAAAGTCATGACGGATTGCAAGTCGAAGTTTGAATAAAGTGTTTTTAAACGTCCTAAACGGCAAAAATGCATGGCTAATGCATCAGGAAAGATTCAAGCGATACTAGTGAAGGATTAAGCTTTTGATACCAGTTTTCTATTCCAATTGTTTAGAAGAATCAACAACACGTCGTGTCGTGCAGTTCTACTGATTGAATAACTGTGGATAAAAAGATGGAATTTAGTGTTTGAGGATTGGGGATAAAATATTTTCTTGATATCTTATAGAGTTGATCTTAACATTCGTCGGCTCGTCCCCACACATATACGCACTTATTTATCTATACGGACATGTCTGGTTCAAATGGCATAAACTTATGTAATATCACAAAACTATAATAGCTCTTCGATAATTATACTAAGATGCCAGTTTATTCTCTTCGCTACCCCAAAAAATAATGCTACAAATGTTCATTGATTTTTCACAAACAAAATGACATAATAGATGAAAAAAAGAAAATTTCTGAAATTGAGCCTTTAAGTGACTAGTAATTTATGTTCACAAATATGGATATAAATTACAAATCCTCTTAAAATTTCCATTTAATTATCACTAACCTAAATTCACACAATCGCAAAGTTAAGGGCATTCAACAGATGAATAATGTAGAAAACCTCAAAAATTTTTATAGTAAAAGATTTAAGTTAAATATTTATGAAAATTTCTCACTTTCTTGGCCACACTGTCTTGAAGACATTTTGCAAACTCAGATGAAAATGATGTTTATTTTATGTAAAAATCAGCATAGATGTTGTCATTTATCGGTGTGCTATTAAAGCTAAAAACATTCAGCTACTAAGCAGTCAAGTCAAATTGTAAAAATATCAAAATGTTTAGTTTTTATTTTAAAAATAATAGAGGTCTACATATGTAGACCCAGGTAGTTAAGAGGTTATAGAAATATATTTAAGAAAGTTTTCAAGTGTAAAGTATACCAAAAAGGGACTCGGTATTTTATTAAATGTAAATTTCATCTTAGAAAGTCTGTACAGATTAAGTGCTTTTTAATTTTTCTGCTAAAATCAGTATCCACTATCGATAAGTGCAAAAAATGTATTTACAAATATTAATTTTTACATGGCATATGTGCGAAAGAAAAGCAGTCAAAGTGCACAATTGCGTCTACTTGTTTCACAAATTGCTCCGAAAATGTTGTACTTTGCTATTGCGGCCTTCTTGAATACTACAAATGGTGAGCTACTTAGCTTGAATTGTTGAACATAACAGTTGTTGACAAATACTAATGATTTTTCTGACTATTAATAAAATAATATTTTTTTTTTCTGGTGAATGAAATAATGTTTTCTAATAAAAGGAAAAAAAAGGATTAAATGTCTCGAAATATTTTTAGAAGCAGCAAGATCCAAATATGATATTAGAATTAAATGGAAAGATATTTTTGTTAAATGTTGAGACATAAATATATAAAAATAATGTAAATAATAAGCTAACAAAAATGCTGAAATCAATTCATAAATATATTTTCTTAAACAAATATTAATATTCCCGTTTATGTGTTTCGCAGTTTTAAAAGAATGCATAATTCTAGGAAGGTATATATATTGGAATGACAGACCAAACTTAACTTCACAGAAGGTTCACTTATCTCAATAAAATTTGAAAATACTTTAACTGTCTCAAGTAACATTCAACAGCGTTTAAATATTTTTAATTAAAACATAGAATGATTTTTTTTTTTTTTTTTTTTTTTTTTTTTTTTTTTTTTTTTGCCAGCACTATTTGTACTTTAAATTATTCACAACGATAATATTTATTATTGAATTTCACATTTATGCAGGCATATACAAATATAAACCATGTTAAAGCTTATGTTAAGCCCAACTTATCATTTATTCTTATTATTCGGGAATACAAAATCAAAATTCTATAAATTTTCTGAGATAACACTGAAGAGAATATGCCCTAACCTTGTAATTGAAAGCGATTTTTAAATGACGATATGAAGTAAAAAATATAAAAATATAATAAAAATTGCCAAAAATTGCGTTCAAAATAATTTCCAATGTTAAATATTTTCTCGGTACATTGTTGTGGGACAGCTTTTCAACAATGCCTTAAATAAATTATTTATAAACTACATACAACTTTTGGGGTAAACATATTTTATTAATCTAATTAATATTTTCTAAAAGCGATAAAAAAAACATTTAAAAGGCAAATAAATACCTTTATTTACTTAGATCGACCTGTTTCATTGCTCTGACGGGAACATTCTTAAGATATACGAGTATAATGATACAAATATTTTTAATTGAAAACTGGTAAACAAAAATCAAGCGAGCTCATGCATAATGAAATTAACTGCAATATTAAAAATGGTTATTAGTTAACGCGAATTGTTTTATACTATTGTTTCGTTACTCTGCAGAGCATCTCATTCCAAATTTAAGGATGCTCCATGAATCATTGCATATACTCTCACTGCATTGAATCATGCACATATCATGCATATTCATGAATCATTGCATATATTCTTATTTCCATTGCGTAAGAAGATTTCTATTGATTCTCGGATAATTGATTGCAAATAATAACTTGATGGATAAATTATTCTACTATTTTTAAAATAAATCTGTAAAGGTTCTTTGTTATATAGTCTGGCTGAAACTGCAGTTTTCTTGTTCTATTTGATGTTCTTTGATCCTTGTTTAAAACATTCTGTTTGTCATTTCTATCTAAATTGCACTGTTCCATCTTCTTTGGTGAAAGGTACTTCATATACCCCTGATAATTGATTTGGTTCTATTGGTTCTATTTTCTTACAAACTATGTTTTATAATTTTATGGAAGGTTTTAAAATAATCAAGATATTGTATTTATTGAATTTATACTTCAATCTTTCGAATAAACCAGGAAAATATTGTAAAGAGGATAACCTGGAATTTTGTGCGTTGAAATTACATTTTTCTTCTTATTCTTCATATTATTACTGACTTTGCCACATCTACTCCACAATATATTTTTGATTTTTTCATGCACAGACTGGAAAAGTATAGATACGAAAAAAAAAAAAAAAAACGCTTGAAGGAAATGATACAAAAGCGCAAGTTGGATGAAGAATAATAAGAAAGATAATTTCAAAGTACAAAATTCCAATACTTTTTACAATATTTTCCTGGTTTCTTCGAATGATTAAAATATAAACCGATAAATACAATATCTCTATTACTGCAAAATCCTCCGTAAAATTTAAAAAAAAACATAGTATGTAAGAAAATAGACCCCGTAGAAAAAAATCAATTATTAGAGTATATGAAATACCTTTCTCCAAAGAAAATGGAACAGTGCAATTTCATATAGAAACGACAAACAGAAAGCTTAGATGTACGATCAAAGAACATATAGAAGACATCAAGTACAACCACAAAACTACAGCTTTAGCCAGACTATATAACAAAGAACCTTTACAGGATTAGAAACACTCTTCCATTGAGCCAACCAAATATGGCACAGGCATGAGCCCCTGACAAAAAAGTACTCTTTGCGGCCAGCAAAACCACAGCAGGGGAATAGCCCCAGAAATACAGTGACAAATAATAGAATTAAAACTTACAAAGAGCGCACTGGCTCCAGAAATGCGGTTAAAATAAAGCAAAGTCTAAAGTCATTTACACTAATGACAGGTGACTGTAAAAGGGCAACAAAAATAAGGAAAGGTTTACAAATACTAAAGTCATTTACAATTTTGACATATAGTCCAAATAATAGGGGATTTCACCCGGCAAAATTAATGGTAATTCTGGAAATCGACTTAGTTTAAGTTTTTTGGGTTGTTGAATCCGAATTTGTAACTTTCCACCAAAATTTTTCCCGGAAGCCACCCAAATTTTGGTAAAATGCTACTCAAGAAAGGTTTTTATTAAAAAAATGAATGTTTTATTGTTTTAGGCAAAAGTATCAGTATTCAGAAAGTAGACAAAATTTGCAACAAATGGGATACATGAACGTGGAAGGGGCGGGCTGCCTCGGAACATGCACCGCGGCGCTGCGTGCACTAGGTTATGCAATTCCGCTTAACCACTTCTACCGTTTACGTTGGCTCTCCCGTCTCCTCTCCGAAATTTCCCAAAACTCAGAGTCCCAAACTCAGGGACTTGGGCTTGAGTTGCCATGCTCTAGTAACTAAGCTAATCTGGACAAATACCATTGTTGAAATAACGGACTTGACACTTTTTCAATCAGTTTGAAAAATTCAGTTCAGATAATTTCTTTAACAATCAGAATGATTGCATTAAAATAATGAAGTGTAATTACATATATAACGTTTATTGGACTTGAATTACATGCGATTAATTCTTTTGAGCTCTATCAAATAACGATCTAGATGTCATTTTCAAAAGGTTGTCTGAGTGATTTGTGTCACCGGTTTAGTCCAAGATAGCTGGGTCGGTAGAGTGTTGACAGTTTGAGCCAAGGCCCTGTGTTCAATTCTCCGCCTGGACAATTTTACTCATTTGGTAAAATGATAACTCGTATTCTTTTTAAATTGTTTGGAATGCGTGTTTTTTTCATTGTTTCATATTAACAATGGATGAAATTAACAATTTTACAATTTCCAGTGTTTGATTTGTAACAATCGAAAAAAAATATTTGTGTTCATTTTAATATGTAGATATCCTATAAGATTAATGTTAAAACATCAAATAAAAATGAAGTTATTTCCAATCGATTGCCATCCACAGTTTCTTCTATCAATTAAACAATGCTCAAACTATCAGTGGTTCTGCCAGGATTTGAGCCGAGATTGGACATTCATTTCGAATAAAATGTCGCAAATAAACTATCAATATATCGACTGCGTCGAAACAATTTTTTTTTCGAAATTACCTACAAATTTTGTAATGATATTGATTTTTATATAAATAATCAGCTAAGGTCAGAATATTTATACAATTGCTAAAACAGTGTACAATGGATTACAAAAGTTACGATACAAAAGTTTAAAATCTACATGACCTTGAAAATATGCGTGACATTTAAACACTAAAACGATGTTAAAAACTTCCCAAAGGTTTCAGCCAAAACACTTGGTCTTTCTCAAGGGATACTAAGGATGCACTGACGAAGTCTCCCCTTCCAACTCGATGAGAGATGGAGGGAAAACGTGAAAGAGAAATAGGGACAAAAGAGAGAAAACTAGGGGGTAAAATTTTTATTAGTGGCTCCATGCGCGGCCTCGAACCGAGAAAAAGAGCGCCGAGAAACAAATAACGAAACAGTTCTGAAACTGAAATATGAGGGGGGATTAAGTATGCTTCAATAAATTTAACCAAATAATTGGTATGTTAGATGACAGCTTATCGTTACAAACTTCATTCTGACGCGAGAAAATCTCAATTGACTCTCTAATTAAAGCTATATAGGAGTTATAATGATGAGAAATAATACTAGCTCTACCAAAATCAATGCTTTTAATTTTATTATCAGCGTAAAGCCTAGAGAGAGCAGTAGTCCACTTATTGCTACCGCTAGGCTATACGCTGATAATAAAATTTAAAGCATTGATTTTGGTACACGGCTAGTATTATTTCCTCATTATAACCCATACATAGCTTTAATTAGATAGCCAATTGATATTTCCACGTGTCAGAATGAAGTTTGTAATAATAGCCTGTCATTTAACATCCCAATTATTTGGTTTAATTTATTAAAGCATACTTAATCCTCCCCCCTTCATATTTTAAGTTTCAGAACTAATTCGCTATTTGTCTCGCAGCCCTCTTTTTCTCGGGTTGTGTCCGCGCATGGCGACACTAGTAAAATTTTTCCCCCTAGTTTTCTCTCGTTTGTCCCTATTTCGCTTTCACGTTTTCCTTCCATCCTTCATCGAATTGGGAAGTAAGCCTTCGTTCGTGCATCCTTAGTATCCCTTGAGAAAGACCAAGTGTTTTGGCTGAAACCGTTGGGAAGTTTTTTAACACCGTTTTAGTGTTTAAACATCATGCATATTTTAATTATCATGTAGATTTTAAACTTTTTTATAGTTCTCATTTTACACTGTTTTAGCAACTGTATAAATATTCTTAGCTTAGCTCATTATTCATATAGTAATCACAGTGTAAATTCTAATCTTAAATATTGATTTTTATGTTTTCAAATGTGTGGTGAAATTTAATAATGTATGCATTTCGAAATGTATGGACTTACGTTTGCTAGTTTAATTTAAATACTGTCATAGTGGTAATATAATATAGTAAAAAAAAAAAAAAAAAAAATCGAACCAATTTCAGAAAACTCCATTTACAATTATTTTATTAAGGAGTTTTGATTAAATTCTGCCTTTATATAGAACAAAGCACAGACCCACTTCAAGATGTAAACAGGCTCTATCGAACCAATACCAACCAAAATTAACAAAACAGCGATTTAATATTCATGTCGTAATTTTGTGTCTGTTTGTTCAATTACTGGTGCACTTACCTTCATTTTACTGAAAATGGAACTTAATTAACATCAAAGCTTAAACCTGACTTTAATCTCCATAAATTTCCGTAACACACAAAATCTGGGATTGAATTTTCTTTAGGAAGTAGCAACCCAGCAAATAAAAAGTTATCGGTGAGAAAGCGGCCGACAGCCGCTTGCCTCTACCGGCGGTATTGGCACAATACCGGCTGCCACCACCAGTTCCGTAACTTTTTTGATAAGCCGCGCGAATGTGGCCCAATTCATGAGGCACACACCCGGTCCGGTATCAGCAGCAGACTATGCCGAAAGCACGCCTTTAGCTAAACATACGAATGTCTGCCGCAGAACGCACCAGCATAATCTGAAAACAAAATTTATTTTCATGGCGCCATCTATAAGCCATCTTGTCATGTATTTTTATTTCATGGAGGCATATTTTGGCGTTGGAAGATGGCGGATTTGATCTGAAGCCCCCAAGGACAGAAGGTAAACGCGTCACTTGGCCACTGAGCTTTGTTGAGTAGACGATTCTACGGGGCAATAACTGGAAGACATATGGATAACTGGTCGTTTCTCGTAGTAGGTAAATGGGAAAATAGAAATTTTGAAGTGTTTTTATTATTTTATTTTTTGTAATTGCCTTATGCGCATGTATTTAAATGTTAATTTAATATTTAAATGAATGAAATAAATATCTTAGCGAATTAGTTAAAGCAAACGGGTTTTTCTTATTAATTTAAGAATCATTAAGTATTTAAAAAATAAATTAGTTTTAGAGGTTTTGTTCACTGAATAAAATTTTCTTATTAAGAATTATAACTGAATTACATGCGTTGCGTTAATTCATAAAATTTATTTTTTTTAACATGTAAAAACTTATTTTAATAAATAATAGGTTGGTAACTAATCACTTTTAATTAGACTAAGAATTCATTTTATGCCGTTTGATGGTTTAAAGTAGACCATATTTTTAAGGGATCTAAGGACTCTTAAAATTGGAAAAAAAAAGGACCATTTTCAACATTTAATATCTTAAAATATATTTGATTTTAAGACACTACTTTTATCGAGATGAAAGATATAAGTATGCTTTTTCATTTCATGTTTGTAAAAAGTTGCAAGGTGCAAAATTAACATTTACAGGGTGCTTCAAACTTTCATACATTTGACGAGCAAAAAATTGGCATAGTAGATTACGCGCAGGATTACAAAATAAATTTTGCAACTAAAATGAAAATTTGGGGGCCTATTTATACTTTAGATTGTAATAATTCCCCTAAACTTAAGTAAATTTGTATGTAAAGCATTTTTATTTTTTAAATACAAAATTGTATTTAGCTAATGCAAAATTTAGAAAATTTCAATGGCCTTCATAAAAGTTCAACCACCATAAAAGTTATTTTTTTTAACAATACAAAAGTAATTTTAGATTTACTTCATACAAACGAACATGAAACGTATGCTTTGAAAATTTCATGAAAAAATATTCAGAAGTTTTTAAGATGTGTTGCGCGTTTTGTCCATAAACGTCATTTGGAGAAAAAGAAATTCAAAGTATCGTAAACGCCGCTTCAGCTATTGTGCGGGTATAATTCTAAAAGGCAAAACTTCTGTTCCAATGTGAATTTCAAGGAGGCAATTATATCAAAATGTTCAGAAAAGATAGGGGTTTATCAACTAAAAAAATTAAAATTTCGAAAATTTTAAAGCTTTAAGAGTCCTGACATCCCTTAATGATTATGTTTCAATATTAAATTTGTTACTTATCAACATTTTTTTAAATATTAAAATAACATAAAACTATTAATTTATATATATATATATATTTTCTTTTGGTAGATAATTTTTTAGATGTTCGAGATTTCTAATTTTTTCTTATAAATTTAAGAATGCTTAAGTATTTAATAAAATAAGGGAATTTTAGAAGATTTAATGTTAATACAATTTTCTGTTTAGCAATTATAATGCAATTCAATGTGTTAATTTAAGAAATATATATTTGTAACATGGAAAAACTAATTTTAATAAAAAAAATAAGTTGGTAATTAATCACATTTACTTAGAATAAGAATTCATTTTATGTCATTTGATGATTTAATGTAGAATATATTTTTATTGATCATGTAGCAATATTAATTCTTTTCCTTATCAACATTTTTAATCTTAAAATTAATATTAATATTTTTTTTTTCGTTTGGTAAATAATTTTTTAGGATGGGGAGTTTTCTGAATCTTTCTTTTAAATTTAAATGCTAAAAAGATGGGTAGATCTTTTGTTATTTTTATAATTTGTGAAATACTTAAAAAAAAAAAAACATTAGAATAATTTGATTTTAAAATAAAATAAGAAACTTAGCTATTACTTTTGAAATGAATATATAATTATAAAATAAGTTGATTTAACTTATGAAGTATTTTTTTCATACGATTAAGTTTATAATTAATAATAATTTTGAGGGTCGATTTAAAAAATTCTTTTAATGATTAAAATAATTGTAGCTCCTTTTTAAAATGAATTCAAAAACAAATAGGTTATTTTAGACATTTTTTTTTGCTTATCACTGTTAGAATTTTATAAGAAATATATATAAATAAATATATATATATATTTAATCATTTTACTTCTGCAATAACATCTTTTGTTTATCATACACGCATATATAAAAATAGCTGTTACCCGTGACGTCGTTCACGTAACATAAAAAGAAGAAATTAATTAATTAAGAAAAGCATTTCCCTTCCGATATTTGAAAACATATATAATAAACCAATTCTTTATCACATTTTATAGGAGATAATCTCTCTATATATATATTACGCTATCGTACGTGGCACGGAAAACTCAATTATTTGTTAATTGTTTAATGGCAACGTCCAAATGGAACGCATCTCATTGGTTATTGAACAGCACTTAATGAATCGCCATACATATAAGTGGGTTACCATAGGGCACCCTGTTCTGTCGCCAAATACCGCCATGTTTGTCGCCTAAAGTGACGCCAACTTCGCGATATCTGTAATATTTCGCCAAATTCCCATAGACTTCCATTGTAAACCAATAGGATTTACTTGCTTACAGAAAATCAACAAATTGAGATATTTGAATGCAACAAAAATTAATATTAGCTGAAAAGATTATATTAATTATATTTAACCCTCTCGCTGCGTTTTTTTTTTTTTTTTAATCAAAATAGGTTCAACAATTGCGCATTTTCTTATTACATGTTTCAAATCTATATATAGCTTAGAAGCTTAGAGTTTAAATATGTAAACATTTTTTGTAAAAGAGTTTAGGATCCTAGATCGGATAGAATATTAGAAATTAGGCGAAATCAGGGCTATTACTGGAGACTATTTTTATAGTCTCGCACCACTATTCTAAAAAAAATCAATTTTGTAGTATAGTTATCTTGTAGATGTTGTTAAATTCTATGTGGCATTTTTGTAATTAAAAAGTGGTTACAGTTGAATCAAAAAATAGTCGCCAGTGGAAAAAATGAATCCCTGAGGAAATCTCGGATTGCGCAAATTTTGCTACTTTTAAGTTGCCCGTGGAAGTCTCGGGTTGCGCAGCGAGAAGGTTAAGGGAGTCCAAGTAAATTAAATTATGAGTAACAGTAACATGATGCAATGCTTAGCATGCTTTCTCAAACATAAATTTTAAGGGAGACCAAACTGGTCGCCAAGGGCGGCTAGTATGATTGATTTAAGGTATTTCTTTATTATAGGATCATTGACATAACTCAGGTTTATACGCTGAACCAGTATGTCTGTTTATATCATGAAGTAATAATAAAATGTCACAGATGTCATATACGCACATACGCGGGTACCTAATTGTTTCAAAAATACATTATTTTGCTTGGCATGGTAACCCGGCTATTGTTGTTTATTTATTAATAAATTGTTTATTTACTTTAATTTTCTTTTAAAATTATATAAATTAATGAAATTGTTTTTAATTATTCTTATTTCCTTTTTTAATTAATAGAACATAATTTAAAAATATACTTGTAACTGGTATTCGAATACGATGTTTTCGCCAAAGTGGCGTCAAAAACAGATCGCGCCAAACCAGGTGCGTATATAGCATCTGTGGCAAGAAAATTATCGGATGATACTTTTTTATATGATTTACAATCGAAGAAATGATCGAAGAAATGAGGGCGAAGAAATGATCACCTAGAATATTATTAAGTCTTTACCATACACAACCTGTTTACAACAATGTATTTATTTTTGCACCAAATTTCTTTCTCTTAAAAAAAAGAAATTGACTACGAACCCGATTACAAAACATAACCTTTCTATCTAGTTATTTTTTTACTTTTTAAGAATGAAAATACATATTTCCTGCTAATCATTACGTCATTTTCGACATTGATAATTTTACTGTTCATATTATTGACATTTGCTATCCATTTGCTCTTCAAAAGTTTTTTTTTTATTTTAAATAAAAATTTAAATCTTTATGTTAACCGTGCGCAGACGATAAACCGTAAGCATTGATAACAATTTTCTTTAAATAATAAGAATTAATATCATAACACAATCTCATTTTATTTCAATATCAAAGCATATCCGTTTTATTTTCCATATATGACGTCACATTTGCCTTCATTCCGCACTGACTCAAAATTCATGCACCTTGTATTATTAAAAATACTTTAAAATTTTCGTATTAATCTTTCAATTGGAAATTAATTTATTATTCTGGGTTTTTATTTTTTGGCAACGAAAAAAGGAAGATGGTTAAATTTTATCGGAAAAATGTCAATTCATTGTGTATGAAAAATAATGAAATTTTGGAATATTAAGCAAAATATTTGAATAAAATAAATTAAACATAGCCTATGTTCATTTCCGGGTTGTAATCCATCTATATCCAAAAATACAAAATCATTAATTCATCCGTTTAGACGCAGACTTCATTCAAACTTTCGGACACATATTCACATTTATAATATTATAAGGATATAAGAATAAAAAAATAACAGTTTTATTTCATATTTTTATGATGATTGAAAAGTAGAAAAATATATAAAACCTATTAATTAAAAAAATATATTTAATATTCCCAAATAAACTCGAACCGCAATGAAAAAAAAAAAAAAAATGTCGGCAAACATTAAATATTCCGAATTCGGAGCGATGTTTAGAAATCTAATTGGCCCTCTATCAGATATCACATATCGGTCCTGCGTCACTTGTCGGTGTAAGCCTCTTGCCGGTATATAACCAGAAGGGGACAGATTACAGTAACCGGCAGTCGAAAAAGCAAATCCATAAGTTTCAGTTGCGGACTTGCTGCCGACACTTCACCGAAACTACTGTGCTGATGCCGATACTTAACCGACACTGCCTGCTGCAGTCCGATCGTGTGCCAAAAGGTAAGGGTTTGCTGGGAAGAATTCTTTTTGCCTGGAATCCTTGTTCTCTAAATCAAAATAAAGTTCATACAGTTCTATAAATTATATACTTCTATATAATTTATAGAACTGTATCTTATCTTTATTTCTATTTGATTTGATCTATTATCTTTATTTCTTACCAGTTAAGTAAAACTAATAAGTTTGTGGTTCGCAGTTTTGAGATTATTTCCAATCCTTTTTTAACAAACCTCGATGTTTCTAGATATTCATCGATGAAGTGATTTTGTAATTATAATGAGTTATTTAATTTCTGTGAATTATAATTTTCTTGTAAGTAGATTTTAGGAAATTTCTATCGTTTTTCAAAAACTTTTAGTGTTTTTATGAGTGTATGAGCGAAGAAACCATGTAAATTCAGTTTAACCGTTTACTCGACATAATCATAAGACACATTTATGAAGAATTACAGATTTTAAGAAATTAATTTTTATGATTGCATAGGAAAGAGTTATAAGTATAGCAAAATAACGTCCTATCACCGTTTTCCGTCACATAACCTTTGAATTCAAGGGCCGATTTAACACAAAGTTTTTATTAATGTTATTTTTGTGCCGTGCTTAAGATAAATAAATATGTAAGGTAATCATAAACAGATTATCATACAAATACTTTTTATAGCTATTATTTTATGAATCATTAAACATACAAGAAAAATTCTCCAGGACACTTAAAGGGCTAGTAAAAAATCGAAATTCCAATTAATATTTATTAATATTCATTTGAAAGAACTTTTTCTTTGCATATCAGAAGAAAAATCTGACATTTTGTACTTTACATACATTCTTTTAGTTTCCACTCAAAATGGATATAATGAAAAATGGAAATGTGAATCATAAAAGACAAAAATATGTCACGTATCTCAATGTCAAACTTTTTAAGTCACAGATAAAGAAATATATTAACATTTGAATCGAAAAGTATCTGGTGACAGTTGATAGTATCGGAGGATTACTTCTCGCAATTTTTGATTTATTATATCTATAATAACAGAGTTCGTGCTTTACGGTGACACATTTTGTTGAAATTATTTAAAAACTTCTTTTACTTTAACAGTTTGTGAAGTATGATTTTTCTTTAAATTACATTTTGTATTCTTTATTCATTTGATTTTTACAAGCTTATGTGTATTTCAGAAAAGCTTTGAAATTTCTTCTAAATTTTCATTTGTTACAAGGCAAAATGGAACGTAGCTGGTTATATTCAAATATCTTTTTCGTAGTTTTCATTTCAATTGACTAAAATGATTTAGATACAGATTAGCGAAACAAAAAAAATTATATAAAGTTAATACTTATAAACTTATATTTTTATACCTGTTATCAAATTTTATGCTTTAGAAATATTTCTTTATTTATTTAATATAAAATAGGCTGTCCGATACAGTCTTGAATTCGCATAATGTAGAAAAGCTAATAATGAATTACAATTATCCAAATACAACTATTTCGAATTTCAGAAATAACATCTAAAAAATTGCGACTTTTAAGAAACATTTTGTGGCATGTTTAAATAAGTTAATCTTAAATACAAATGATAATTTGTTGGAATCTTAATTTATCATTTATTTAAAAATGTTCTTCTTAATTTATCTTAATTATTTTATTATAGATTTAAATTTAAACGGGCATTCTGGTAATATTATGGTGCCCCATAGTCTGTTCTAGCGACACATTTAGTAGGTATCATATACAGGGTGTTTTAAACGTCTCGATTCATTTTACTTAAGCAGTTTCTTTTACCATATCAAAGCTTTATAATTACGGCTTTCTCTGACACGGTATACATGACAAATGAGTATAATTCGATGTGTTCCATGCAGCTGCACCTACATGTCCATAAACAAACGCAGGCCAATGTTTAACATTAACCTTGAGAATGCATTTTTATGTTTTATAGGTAAGGTGCCAGAACAACAAAGAAATGTTGTTAGATGTATTGAAGACTCAATTTCTAACATTTACGTGACTCCGAATTACTGCTTTGTCTTCCTTGATGAATCACAAGGTAAAAAAAAAAAAGAAAAAAAAACCCCTCGGTGTAATATTCCTATAATACAGAAAAAATAACTTGAAAATTAATTATTATTTTTAAAATATGCAAGACTGTCATGTAGAATGGTAGTAATGTTTTATTCTTTAAAGAACAAGGATGTACACTGGTGTCCGAAAACCAAGGAAAAAGTGAAAATATAGCATAAATGCAAAATAAACAGCAAAAAAGGATCAAAAGACCCAAATACCAACCAAGAGATCGCCTAAAGAGCGGAACTGATGTACATGGGCGTATAAGCTATATAACATAGAGTGGGTGCGTACAAGAGGTATACAACGCGACGACGTTATAAGATAAACATTTCAGTCAAAGTTATTTTCAATAATAAACACACATACTACAATATACATTAAAACACACATTCACACATAAATAACGCCTGCATTCAACAGTTAAAGGTATATATAAATATTTTACAGACATACATACAATAAATACAATAAACCCAACTGGAGTGAAAAATTAGCCAGAGCCAGGAATCGAACCCGGGACCACTGCATTCCAGGCAGTCGCTCTAACCACTGAGCTACTCCGGCCGATGCCTGAGTCTGCAATTTCTCACTAATAAACCATGTTGGGGAAGTCACCAGCCATTTACAACAGCCTTGGATGACCGGACAACGATGAATAGATTTTACTATTACATCGATCTACGAAATATAATAATAAACACACATACTACAATATACATTAAAACACACATTCACACATAAATAACGCCTGCATTCAACAGTTAAAGGTATATATAAATATTTTACAGACATACATACAATAAATACAATAAACCCAACTGGAGTGAAAAATTAACCAGAGCCAGGAATCGAACCCGGGACCACTGCATTCCAGGCAGTCGCTCTAACCACTGAGCTACTCCGGTCGATGCCTGAGTCTGCAATCTGGTTGATTCCTGGCTCTGGCTAATTTTTTACTCCAGTTGGTTTTATTGTATTTATTGTATGTATGTCTGTAAAATATTTATATATACCTTTAAAAGTTATTTTCGTTCGATTATTGTCAGGAATAACTTAAAACTGATCTTACAATGTAATATGCGAGTAGGCAATCTGAAATTCTTTACGCAAGCCATAGTTATTGAATGAATACATAATGGTAGAATACATAATTGTCGATAGTATTTCGGAATTCTTAACAACATTTTGTCAAGACTTGTAACGTATGTCAAATTACAGCAACGAATTTGCAAACGTTTAGTAGCAGTATTCCACGAACAAGCATGGCATCGGAGGATTTGTATCTTCTAATTTTTCGATATCTTTTGACTTTAAGCATTTTTGTTCTTAAACTTTTAATTTTTATGTTCGAGTTCTTGCCACAATTTTTAGACCGGCAATTGCAATATTTTAAAGTACTCAGTGTGAAAAAGCATAAGTTTGAAAATTTTAAATTTTAAAGGAATTTTAAATATATGGTTTGAAAAATAAATTTACGATTTGTAAAAGAATATTTTCTGTTGGAAAAAAAATTGGTTAGAGCGAATAAAAAAAAAGTAATGTAAATAAGTATTTCTTCAGGCAATTTTTAGAAAAAATTTAAATTTCTAAGAATTTAGAAAAGAGATACAGACCAAGGTGACATGACCCGTTGTACGTGGAAAACTCCGTATAATGAAGTTTCGTTTAATAAATTGATTTTATATACGTTCACTACAAAAAAGGGATTTGAAAAAAATTCGGAAATGAAATTTCAGCAAAAGTTCTGTAGCGAGGATATATTGAAGAAAAATTTACCATAATATAATATTTTTGTAAATCGTGGTGCATTTGAATATAAAAATAGTCGCCAGTCCTGCACCATTATCAAAACGTACAATGTGAGTGAAAATAATTATCAATTACCTTAGAAAATTTTTGGAATGTTTCAGAATTTCCCATTAACATGACCTAGTAAAAATTGAAATTGAAATTTAAAAAAGATGTATAAGATAGGGAGAAAATCGAATTTTTGAGCAGAGAGTTTATCAAAGTTAGAAACCCTTATTTACAGTGTGCGGCTTAAAAAAATAAATGTAAATTGTCTTAAAAGGTATGATTCGATGTCAAATCGGATATTTTTTTTATTAAAAAAAGAGAGGTACTTAAATTTTAAGGTATTTTTATTAACGCGAAAATGTCTTTTTCTACCATTTATCTCATCTCATTTCAAGACATTTTGGTTAACTTACTAGTATATTGAATTATAAAAAACGTTTGCTTTCATTGCAAATTTTGAAGAAACAGAAATTAATATTTCTTTTTTTCGACACTGTGGTTGTTACCTTTTTTTCATGTCTACTTTTATTAATGTATATATATGTAATACACGAATAGTGAATAATAATAACGATATGAATTGTAAAACACTATCTGAAAAAATATTTTGTTATTGTAATCTAATAAGATGATATTGAAAACATAAAATATTTTAAATCGTATTTTTTACTGTCCAGAATTTTTCGTCCTTTGGCCCATATTGAATTACAAGCGGTTAGATATCGAAAACAGATAGCGAGCGAAATCATAAGACACTTGCAAGGTCGTACTGATCGCTAGATATCACGGGCTAAAATTTTTAGAAGACTGCAAGAAGGTTGTTTGTTTACTCCTTGACCAGTACACTGTTAAAAATCTGCAGAGAACAATCATTCAACCGTTTAGGTAGAAAATGATTTCATGACGGTAATTAATCTTTATTCTGGCCAATGTGAACGCTTTATAATATGACCAATTAAGCATTATCTATAAACGGTTGAAATAGTGAATGCTATTAAAGCATACCAGTAGGAGGTAATATTTTCTTCGGTGCTGAGGACACAGAGATTTCGGAGGTTCTTCAATAGTATCCAGTTCTCTTTACAGAAGATACTCTAATTAGTATTACTACTGATTATGGACCGTGTATGCATCTGGAGCGAGCGAGACACATATATTCGCTACTCAAATCTCATTGAAAGATATACGTTTGGAGGTGGCATCGTACTCATTTGGGTAGGCATTAAGCTCACAACCCAATAGCTATTTTCTTGTCGATGTTCACTGCAGTTTTTGATGTAGCTTTGGTGGATTTATATTCAATTGAAAAATGGGAAAACAAAGTCTCCGCTTACCTTCCCATCGTAACCCCCTTTTTCTTTTCTTAATTCGTTCTAAACTCCTCAGAAGAATAGTAAAATATCTCTGCATTTTAGAAACAAGACCTTTCTTATATGTCTGGTGTTGGGCTTAATGATCAGTGGTCGATACAGCACAGACATTTTTCTTCTTAACGTTCGTCTTATAACAGGTGCAATGCGGCATGAGTTTATCTTCATGGACGAGAATACTAGATTTCATTGTACAGCAACTGCTCTTTAAAAGTTAATATATTCGTCGTCTAGATTGGCCCGAACGATTATCGGGTATAAATGATATAGAAAATGTTTATGACGTTATTAAGATGCCTAAATCAATGTCGCTAGTCAAAAGGGATAATTACAGATCTGCGTCTGGAAATGTAAGAGGAAGGGGTCAGTATACCTCAATAATTTCTTGAAACCCGCTGTCAAAATTTACAGGGACAAATCTATCACGTCTATAATTTTGTAATGCTCATATATTTTCACATGGAATAAATATCTGTTCAATGAAATTAATAGAGACTTTTCAAAAACACTTTATAAAAGAACCCTTTTTTTCAGCTTAGTTATTTAATTTCATGTTTCACATGTTTCAATATATTTTTATTATTTTAACAAAATCATCAGACTGATTGGTTAGTCTGAGTGAATTATACTCGCCGGTTGTAGTTTCAGGTAGCTCAGTTGGAGAAGCACTGGCAATTTAAGGTAAAGGTTCTGAGTTCGAATCTCAGCCTGGTACAGTATTCACTCAATTGGAAAAAATTCATTTTGTATAATGTCCTTTAATTAAAAAAATATTTTAACATCTGAAAAAATTATCCTTTCATTTATTAGATATCATTTTCAGATATAAAATAATTTGTTCATTCAGTTTCTCAAGCGCACTTTATTGGTTCTTTTGACCTTTATTTTAAAGGCATATTATTCAATTAATTATTAAGATGCTACTTGGCGCAGAATAAAATAAATTTAAAAACAACATTAAAAAGGCCAGTATTTGTAAACTTTGAGCAGACTAGTTTCTCTAGCCTATAGCGTACCATCCTCAGGCTACCGAAACTAGTCTGCTCAAAGTTTACATATACTGGCGTTTTTAACGTTGTTTTTAAATTTATATTATTTAATTAATTGTTGAATTCTTCCAATGTTCATTCTAAAAGTCTAATAAAATAAGCAGAATTTAACTATAGGAGCTGACCTCATATTTTTCCTCTAGTGCTTTCTCAAAACAATTAGCTAAATGTTTTTGTTTATTTTCCGAGAAAGAGCTTAGTCTTCTAAAGAGTAATTGAATTAAAATACTTCTCTGAAAAACCTAAAAAATGACCATTGTTTACTTTTTAACGCAATTCCCCTTAATAAATCAAGTTACCTAAACAACAAAAAGTTTCTTTTAAAACACTTTTTATAATTTGAATAGTTTTCCTTGAATTCGATTATTAAGTTACGTGAGCTGGAAGTAAAATCTAAATTTTAAGGTCATACTAAATAACCTAATGTACATGGTTATAAAAAAATATTAGACAGCACACTGTAAAAAAATCCGACCAGTTTTCTTGTAGGAATCGTAAAAATAGTTGCCCTTATCGTACCGGAAATTTTTCCGACCCAGCTCGGAGTAAAATCCGGAAAAAAAGGAAATAGCCAATAAAACGGTATTTTATGGATTTTATTCCGAGCTGGGTCGGAAAATTTTCGGGTACGATAAGGGCAACTATTTTTCCGATTCCTACAGGAAAATTGGTCATATTTTTTGTACAGTGCATGATTTTTTTTTTTCAGTGAGCATGGCTTTTGCGCATAATTGTTAGTCCACCTCTGTGAAACTGTTATATCCAACAAATGTCATAGAACTGCAAAATACTTTAAAGAAAATTACATTGACAGCTTTTTTTTTATATATCCTACTTTTATCGAGGACTCGCTATATCTTTATTTTGTTATAAGTGAGAAATATTTTTGGTTGTCTCTTGTAATTAACTATTTTATTTTTCAATAAATTATAATTAGATAAAAATTCACTTGCACTAAATTATTTTTAAGTTTTGTGTGTAATAATTACATTTATTATTTTTAAATACTTCAGACATTTATATTCACTGTGATTTATATCGGATGCCTTTATATTATTTTTCTCATATTAATCCCATAAAAAGCCACTAAGTCTATAGTTTTAAACATTTCTCATTAAAAGGTATTTATCTCCTTTAAAAGTTTATTTTGTTTCACTTTAAAAAAAATTTTCAGTTTAAAAATAGTTATTATTTTTTTTTTCTATTTCTCTGCCGTATTTCATCAACTCGGGTAATCTTTTCTCTTCAAAGACACATTTTTCAATTTCTGATTGAAAGAAAACAAATTTCTGTACTGGAAGACTAATATAATAAAAATAAACTACAAATAGAAGCTGATCGCGCATTTTTCGTCTTTTACCATGTCAAAACAATTATCTAAAATATTTCCTTTATTTTCCAAGAAGGAGCTTAATCTTCTAACGATTAATTAAGTTACAATACTTCGCCAAAAAACTAAAAAATGACCACCGTTTCTTTCTTAGCATAGTTTTGGAAAAATATGTCAAAGGTACAAATTTATCTCGTCCCTAATTTTTGAAAACTAGTTCATTTTTTGTATGAAATAAATATCTGTTTCAATGAAATGAACGTGATTTTTGAAGCAGGCTTTATTTAGAGTCTTTTTTAATAATAAATAACTCAATTTTATGTTTCTCATATTCATTCCATAATTTTAAACTAATGTGTATTTCATTGAAAAAAATAATTCCTTCAAAATTTTAATTTCATTCAAGTTTTAAAAAATACTTTTTTTTCAATTTTTCTACAAAGTTTTAGCTTTTACGATATCTTTTTGAAAGACACAATATAAAGTAATCATTGAAAGAAAATATATTTATATCCCTTTAAGACCATGACCTACACAATTGTGCAGATGATTCTAAAGAAAAAGGAAAAACATTTTCCTCTTTTTGTGCCATTTAAAGTCAAGCCTACACCCACAGAATTGCATGGATCCTCCCTTGGCATAACTTGACACCGGGTATTTTTTAAATATTTTTTTCAACCAAATATGATAGTATTAATTAGGGAAAACCACCAAAACGTTTCATTTCTACCAAAAATCTTCCGATCTTAAGGGGCAGATCACGTTGACGGTTATTTTTTTTCCAAAAACTTCAGAATGAATACCTTAAAAAATTCACAAATCCACTGCAAAAAGAATTTTACAAAAATACCAATTAGAACAAAAGTTATGGCTGAAGCCGTTTTTCTAAAAATTGATTTTTTTGGTATTGCGTGCACTCTCATTTAAAAACTAATTATCATAGATCCTTGAAATTATGTATGTTCTTAGTTTACCTGGGTTAGTTTATGCTGAACCTCAATTTAGTCTGATTTTTGTAACATAAAATTGTGGATTAAAAAAATTAGTATACAATTTTGGGGGGAAATTTAGTGAATATGATTAGAAAATTAATTATGCTAACGAAATTGAATATACTTTCAAATTTAGGGTCAGTGTAAAATATTGTATTATAAGTAACAAAATATGAAACATTAAACATATATCTGCAGTAGAAGTTGTAAAACCATGCGCGCAAAATGCATATTTAAATATTCAAACTTTTCAAAAGCCACTTTTGTAGCTATGATTTAATTAATTAATATTACTAAATATATGCGAATTGAATATTTTATCAAACCATAAAATGTGTGAAAGTAACGAAAAGAAATTGCTGCGTTTCCTTAATTGTTTAAGAAACTACAGAGTTTTTCGTACTTTAAATAAATTCATTTCCTGGCTGCTCAACGTGATCTGCCCCCTTATATGGCTATACTGGAAAACTACTATAATTAAAATAATCTACAATAGAAGCTGATCTCACATTTTTTTTATCTAGTGCTTTGTCAAAATAATGAACTACATAATTTTGTTTGCTTTCCAGTTAAGCATTTTGCCTCCTAATCAAATTTTCGCAGAAAAAACTAAAAATGATCATCGTTTCTCTCTTAGCAAAGTTTCGGAAAATATCAAACTAGCATACTTAAATTTTATAAGGCATTTTAAAAAATTTAAAAACCTGTGAATAAGTTTTCCTTTACGCGTTTGATTTTTAAATATTTATTTTATTTGGAATAAAAATATAATACATATGGTCAGTTTAATTAGCATACTACACATATTTATCTTAATATAAGGGAAACTATTTAGAATCATTTCTACCAATTAACTATTTCACTTTTCAATAAAATATTATTGAACAAAAACTCGCTTACATGAAGTTTTATTTCATTTTTTTGTTGAATAAATAAGTTTTCTAGTTTTAAGCATTGCAGAATCAATATATGTTTTGGATTTCATGTTTCTCCTGTTCATGATATAAAAAAAAAATTAATGAATATCATTAAATCCTTTTGATTAAAAAATATTTAATCCCTTGGAAATTTTACTTTTATTTGCAACAAAACATTCATATTGTAAAAACATTTCTTATTTTGTTCTACTCCTCTACTATATTTTATCGGCTCGTGTGATCCCTTCTTCAAAGTCACATTATCCAATTAATCGTTTAAAGAAGACGACAAATGTCTGGACTGGAATACTAACCTAATAACAAAGAATCTACCAATAGAAGTTGATCTTGCATTTTTCGTGTAGCGCTTTGTCAAAACAATTCTCTGAAAGTTTTCCTTTGCTTTCCAAGAAAGTGCTTAGTCTTCTAACCAGTAATTGAGTTAGGATACTTCGTAGGAAAAACAAAAAAAGTCCATTCTTTCATCCTAAGCACAACTTTTGGAAAAGAATTGAAACTATATAAATTGCATAAAGTTTGCCCTAAAAATCTTTTTAATCCAGGCATTAACTTCACATATTGCCAGAAACAACTTTTTTTTTTTTATATAAATTGCAATTTTGTAAAAATTGATATTCTCTAAATTATATTTGATTTTTTTTATATTAAATAATTATTTTTATTTATTTTAAATATTCCAGAGATTAATGTTAATTACGGTTTATTTCGGATACTTAATTTTATGTTTCTCAAGTTCATCCCATAAAAGTAAATTAACATTCTTTGAAAATGTTTTCTTTCATTTACTTCAAAACCTTTTCAGCTTTAAAAATTATTCTTATTTATTTGTATTTCTTTTCAAAATTTTATTGGTTCGTATAATTTAATCTTTAAGATAAATCATCAAATAAATCGGTGAATGAAAATTGCAAATGTCGTGCTGAAAGTCTAATAAAAATAATCTACCAATAAAAGTTATATCGATTCTTTTATCTAGTACCATGTTAAAGTACTTTTTTGAGAATTTTGGTTTACATTCCAAGAAATGTGTTAATCTTCTAAAGAGTAATTCAGTTAGAATACTTCGCCTAAAAAGCTATGAAATGATCATCGTTTCTTTCATAGCACAATTTTTGGGGAAACAAAATCAAATCAAAATGCACAAAGATTGTCCAAAACATTTTTATACTTAGAATAAGATTTTTAAAAAATCGATTATTAATTTTTTTTATGATAGGACAAATGTCTAAAATTTAATGACATTTTATAGCTTAACTCAATTTTCAATATTTGTTTATGAAAACCTATCTAGTCAATTTAAAAACATTATATCCTAAATTATATATAAAAATCACTTCAAAACATCAAAGTACGCATTAATTGCTATAAGTGATAAACATAAATTTAAACAAGGCAAAATACCTTTATTTATTTGCATTTCGACATGTTTCATTGCATCAGACGGCAGCATTCTCAAGAAAATAAAGGGATAAAAGTATTTTCGCAAAAATTCAATTTGAAAAACTAGTAAATAACAACAACAACAAAAAAAAAATTCACGCGAACACAAGCTTGAAAAACAAAAATTATGTGAATACAAGTTTGAAAAACTAGTAAACAAACAAACAAAAAAAATCACGCGAACACAAGCTTGAAAAACTAGTAAACAAAAACGAAAATTACGCGAACACAAGCTTGAAAAACTAGTAAGCAAAAACAAAAATCACGGCAACACAAGCAACGAAATAAGTAAGATATATGACATCACAGGAAACAATATCTATAAAGAAACCACAATAAATAAATTATTTAACAACTTCACGAATAAAAAGAAAGGTAATTTCAAAGTACAAAATTCCAAGGTATTCTCTTTGCAATATTTTCCTGTTTCTTTTTTTTCGAAAGATTGAAATATAAACTCAATAAATACAATGTTTTCGAGGTTTCAGAACTGTCCGCAAAATTGAAAAACATAATATGTAAGAAAATAGACCCAATAGAACCAAATCATTTATCAGGGGTATACGAAATACCTTTCACCAAAGAAAATGGAACAGTACAATTTTATATAGGAATGGTAAATAGAAAGCTAAAACTAGAATTAAAGAACATACAGTAGACATCAAATACAACAAGGAAACTACAGCTCTGGCTAGACTATATGATAGAGAACTTTTGAAAATAGATTTTAAAAATAGTAGAATAATTTAATGACGTTTTATAGCTTAATTCAATTTTCAATATTTGTTTATGAAACCCTATCTTGTCAATTTAAAAACATTACATCCCAAATTATATATGAAAATCACTTCAAAACATCAAAGTACGCATTAATTGCTATAAGTGATAAACATGAATCTTAAAATACATTTATTCATTTCATATCTTAAAATACATTGTACATTGCATCAGACGGCAACATTCTCAAGAAAATATAAGGATAAAAGTATTTTCGCAAAAAATCAATTTGAAAAACTAGTAAACAACAACAACAACAAAAAAATCACGCGAACACAAGCTTGAAAAACTAGTAAACAAAAATAAAAATCACGTGAACAAAAGTTTGAAAAACTAGTAAACAAAAACAAAAACCACGCGAACACAAGCTTGAAAAACTAGTAAACAAAAACAAAAATCACTCGAACACAAGCTTGAAAAACTAGTAAACAAAAAAAAAATTACTCCCACACAAGCAACGAAATAAGTAAGATATATGACATCACAAGAAACAATAGCTATAAAGAAACCACAATAAATTAATTAATTAACAACTTCACGAATAAAAAGAAAGGTAATTTCAAAGTACAAAGTTCCAAGGTATTCTCTTTGCAATATTTTCCTGTTGTTGTTTTTTCGAAAGATTGAAATATAAACTCAATAAATACAATATTTCCATTGTTTCAAAACCGTCCGCAAAATTGAAAAACTTGTACTTGAATTTTGTACTTTGAAATTCCTTTCTTCTTATTCTTCATCCAACTTGCGCTTTTGTATCATTTCTTTCGAATTTACACTTTACCAGTTTGTGCATGAAAAAATCAAAAATATATGATGGAGTAGATGTGGAAAAGTCAATAATAATATGAAGAATAAGAAGAAAAATGTAATTTCAATGCACAGAATTCCAGGTTATCCTCTTTACAATATTTTCTTGGTTTCTTCGAAAGGTTGAAGTATAAACTCAATAAATATAATATCTCGATTATTTAAAAACCTTCAGTAAAATTATAAAACATAGTATGTAAGAAAATAGACCCAATAGAACCAAATCAATTATCAGGGGTATACGAAATACCTTTCACCAAAGAAAATGGAATAGTGCAATTTTATATAGGAATGACAAATAGAAAGCTCAAAACTATAGAATTAAAGAACATATAGTATACATCAAATACAACAAGGAAACTACAGCTCTGGCCAGACTATACGACAGAGAACTTTTGAAAATAGATTTTAAAAATAGTAGAATAATGTATCCATCAAGATATTATTTGCCATATATCATCAGAGAATCGATAGAGATCTTCTTACGCAATGGAAATATTTGCAATAATTCAGCCTCTATGCAAGTCCCTAAAATTTGGAAAAAATGCTATTCAGGATAATGAAATAAAATTATAAAACGATTCACATTCACAAATTTGCATTTTTAATATTGCAGTTTATTTCATTATTCTTGTGTTAACGTGATTTTTGTTTTTGTTTACTAGTTTTTCGATTTGAATTTCTGCGAAAATATTTTTATCATTTTATTTTCTTGAGAATGTTGCCGTCTGATGCAATGAAACATGTCGAAATGTAAATAAATAAAGATATTTTGCCGTTTTAAAATTTATGTTTATCACTTATAGCAATTAATGCGTACTTTAACATTAGACCCGCCAATTATTTTTTAAATAATCGTAACCCTTTGTAGGACGTTTTTGGACGGAGTGGAATGTATTTTATTCCACTTAATTTTAATCAAGACTTCGATCAGAATTTTTTAATAAAATTTTACTTTTATAATTTTGGTGAAAAAAATCTTTAAAATTCCATTCCCTTATTCTCAACTAAAATTTTTCGAAACTTCTGGTGTGAATTCAACAGTACAAAAATTCAGTTACTTGCTTCTGAAAGGGCTAATAGAAAAAAGCCACAAAGTGGCTATAGATTAATGAAATATTAAGAAATTAAATGCTAAAAACAGAAACTAAGTTAATATATTACATTTTTTATGTTAAAGAAAAATATTTTAAATATTATAATTAATTTCTTTGTACATAAAATAATTTTAAGTAATAAAGTCTAAACATTACCATGGATATCAAGCATTATCAAGATCATATGGCACTATCAAGATTAGCTCAAACTCAACCTATAAAAGTAAATTTTAATAAATCAAAAATTATCTTTCGTACAAATAATTACCAGGAAGCCATCATAAGAGAATCAATTGAAATAATTGATAATAAAGATACAGCTTGTAACGATGCACTGTCATACGATATCGATGGTGTGTGGAGATATTTACTACATAATAGATGCAAGCTTGGGTTGTTGAAAATTTAAATAACTTTATCTGGCATCTCATCTGACGTACAACATTTAAATTTAAATTACAATGTTTTCTTCTGGACGATTCTCGAATAAGCGCAAAGAAAACAATAACAACATTTAAATCCTACTGAAGACGGCCTTGTAATGCTTGAAAACGTTCTAGGTTGTTGATGTATTTTGAGATATTTTAAATATCTTTATATTATATTTATGTACCTAAAAGTAATTTTTGTACAATTATTTGTGCTTTATGTATATTTTAATCAAGAATTACACATTAATTTTCATTAACATTTAAATAATACGAATAAAGTGATACCTCGGTTTTCGAACAAAATTCGTATCAAAGAATTGTTCGAGAGCCATATTAAATTTTGCATTAAGAAATAATAAAGGTACGATTAATTGCTTCTGTTTCAAATAATACCGTGCATACAATAGAGTAAAATATAAAAAGTTATTAGAGTTCTGTACATTACCACGAGATAAAGAAAAAAAATTATGACATTGTAATAAAAGTTAAACAAAAACCGTACTCAAACATTTATTTATGAAAATGTGGATGATTTGATATTCAGAAGAAGAATGGCGGAGGAAGGGGATCCAATTTTACATTTTTAGATAGTTAAGACAACTAAATTTTATATCGCTGTTATTGAATCTCAATATGTATGAAATTAGTTAGCAGCGGGATTGATATATCGAAAGTATATGGATTTCGGGTATATGAAAACAAAACAAAACAAAACAAACAAAAACAAAAACAAAGAAAGATAGAAAGGGAACAAAAGGCAGAAGACACAACAATTTCGCTGTGCAGAAATATTAAAATTCACAAATTTCGTTAAAGGTGTGATTTCTGTAGTTCATGTATGTGCGATCTGTGCAAACGGCAACAACAATAGAAATCAACTCGTTTGACTTGACTACAACACTCTCCATGTAGGAGAACCGAATCAAATTTCTCTTTAATTTCGTATTGAAGAATTGACTTAAATCCATATAAGACATTTGAAAACAGTGTTTTTGCTATGCATTATATTTCATTTTAATTCTTTATAAATTAATTTGCTTATTTTTCTCTTTTAATTGCATTAATACTTCATGCCACGAGAGTACTTTAAATTACCACAGTTTTCTATCCCAATTAAAATACTCTCATTGAATGCATTTGCAATGGTACTTTTATGAAACATTAGTAAATATTTCCCTTGATACTCCCTACATAGCAATAATAGTTCCAATAAGCTGAAAACTTATCATGAAGCTATTTTGGCGCATCTGAGAGTCAATTTTAATTCCATTTTCATGTCTGACATGGTTAAACTAACTTTTGCTAGGTAAGATCTTAAATTGAATCTAATTTGATCTTAAATACTGAAATGTGGAAGCAAAACGTATAATTTAAGAAAAAAATATTTAAAAAGAAAATTGTTTGAAAAAGAATCAGCCGAAATAGAAGTGCGTATATTATGAAAAATACTGAACATAGACACTTAACCGTTAAATGCGCGATTTTTTATTTTGTTTCGAAAAAATTATACATGATTCTCTGAAAGGTTTATTACACAGGAAAAATAATGAAAAAAAATCAGAAATACATTTTTCATATAATACGTCAAACTTTACTTCTATTGCACATCTCCAATATAAGTAAAAACTACTGTCGTCTGGCTGTTTTACGCCAAAATATTGCAAATTAGTAAATATTTTAAGAAGTATGTCTCCAAATACCTTATTTTATATAATTATTTATTTTATAAAACTTAACATTTAACCCTTTAATTCCCAAAATAGAATACGTTCTGCAAATAACGTAGTACAGCGAATCTGACATTGCAGCAGAAAGTTCAATGGTTAATTTCGCTTTATTTAAATGGAACAATGGAACAATGTGAGCAGCTGAATGGATTGCCTAGTTGCGTTGCAACTTTACATCCAGTGGATAGGTGATTGTGTTGCAAGGGCATTAGGGAGCCTTAAAAAAAATAATGTTTAGACGTGGCTGGTAGCCACAAAATTAAAATTACTTTTAAGAAAAAGAAAAGACTAACAAAAAGTAACAAAGTACATAAGTACTAGTATAACATATGTTGAAAAGTAAAAAAAAACAAAAAAAAGAAAAAAATAACTAAAAAAGAAAGAAAAATTCCATTAGTTCCAAAAAATAAGTAGGAAAAGACGAAAAAGCTACCGGGGAGTGCCCCATAAAAAAAGACTCTTTTCAGAGACCATACATTAGTTTAAATATAAAATGCTAAAAAACTAGCAGAAAAACAATTTTTTTTTTAATACTATATACAGTACAGAACAAACAGAAATGTTAAGTATAGCAGAGGGTGAGAGAAACTCAGTCTTCATCGTTAAGCAAAAGCGAGTATTTAGGGCGCTTTCTGTTAGTGGGGTTGGATACCTCGTAGTCGGGAAGTTCCGCTATAATTTCGTTAGGGAGGTTGTATACAGATTTTTAGAAGTTTTTAGCAAGTTTATTAATGCGCTGTTTTAAGGAAGTTGTTTTCAAATAGTGGTATTACGAAGAAAATGGTGACCATTACGGATATAGCGTAAGTTTTTGTTATGAGCACCGTAAAGATACTCCATACTGGTTTTGTAAGCGAATCCCCAGATCGGACAAGCATAGGTTAAGATTGATCTAATACATGCATTATACAGGATTAGTTTATTATGAATAGAAAGAGTATTGCTTTTGAGAAGAGGAGAGAGGGCCTGGGAGATACCAGCAACTTTGCCACGGATATTAATAAAATGTTTTTTCCAGGTAAGTCTTCTATCAAGGGTATCCCCCAGATACTTGGTGTCATTAGTCCAAGGAATAGTAGTGTTATTGATAGTAATGCGATTAGGAAATGTTAGTTTTTTAGAGAAATAGACAGCAACTGGTTTCTGCTCGTTGAGCTTAACACGCCACAGGGTACACCAGTTAAGGAATTTATCTATGTGTTTCTGGAGAATTTTGTATAATGTGAATGGGTGTTGTGCAGAGGCGTACATTGCCGTGTCGTCCGCGTACAGGGCAAGATAAGTCCTCAGTGTTCTTGGGATAACGTTGAAGAAAATGTTAAATAATGTAGGGCCGAGGACCGACCCTTGTAAATTACCAGAGAGAATAAGGTATAAAGTGGAAAGTATATTGTTAAGGCGGACGCGAAAGGTGCGGTCGCTAAGGTAAGAATGTATGAGAAAGATAAGTCTAGCATTAATTCCAAGCTTAGTTAGTTTGTATATAAGGCCAATATGCCAAACCTTATCAAAAGCCTTAGCGACATCGAGAAAAACAGCCGCAGCTGGTGTGTTCGTGTTTAGTTTCTCACTCAAGAACTCTACAACACGAAGGAGTTGATGTAATGTGGAATGTTTAGCTCTGAAGCCAAATTGTTTGTCTGTTATTAATTAAAACAGATATTACTATTTTTTTATGGTGTGAATTAGGTATATACGAAATCAACCTATTAAATCTAAAAAAATCAATTACAAAACAATGTTGTTTGCATATATGCAAAGCTGCGTTCTAAAGAGTTAAGATTAACTTTATATTACATTTCTAATCGTAAAGTTTTTTTACAAACGAAATTAAAATTGCTCAATATGTCCGTCCACGTTTGGATGCAGAGCATATTTCTGTACGGTAGTCGAATTCGTCCCAAACTTTTGCAAGGATTTCTGCATCCACTGCTGCTGTTAAGCGTATCATCTTCAGTTCGGCTAATATAGGTGAGTGGGGGTGCAACAAGAAAATAAAATTCATGCAACACATTCACATTTACACTGAAAAAAAAACTGTAATGTTACTAAGGATTTTCTAGGAAACTGAGATGCCTAGAAATTTATGTAACTGCAACAAAACAACAAAAATAAAAAAACATTTTCCCGGATTACCGATAAAAATTTTAGTAAGCATACAGATTTATGTAGCTTTACAAAAACTAGTTTTTTGATTTACATCTTTTTTTTTTACAGTGTACAGATAAACTTTAGTAAGCTTACAGTTTAGTAACAGATTTCTGTAGCTTTTATAAAAACTAGTCTTGTAGATTTACATCTTTTTTTTACAGTGTAAAAAGGAAGCTTTTGAATCTTGTTGCTATAAAATATATACCATTTATAAACAAGTTTATAAATTCTCCATCTGAGTTAAAAGCTAAAAAATAATAATAGCGTTTACTTTTTAAAAGAAAATTCAGTATTACCCGCTTTCCTCAGTGTCCCATTCTCGCCATCTGCCCCCCACTTACTGAAACTGAACGTTTCATATATATTCTGAAGAGGTTAAGGGGAAATAATGGAAATTAAGAAAATAGTCATTTCGTTGAAATATATTTTCGGAACTATAAACTGAGAAACAAGCACAATCACGTGACAAAAAACAAACTAGTAAAATGTTACAATTTTAAAAGAAAAAAAAAGTCTAAGCAACCACAAATTTTAACAAATGCGGGTTAAAAAGCTATGTTGTAGCAAATATTGAAATTGGTCCAGCAAATTAAAAATAAATTTTCAGAAAAGCATGTTTTTAAACGGTGCGTTAGAAAATAAAATATCCTATTAACAAATTTACCAGGCAAATCTACAATCTCTTTTGCTTTTTTCTATTTGCAGGGGCATAAGTGATTTTAAAAGATAAATATAAAATCCTTCTATATAATTTATTTTGCTGAACTTGTTTTTTCTACAGAATCTCCGGAGACATCATGTTTACATCATTGAAAATATAATAATTTATTTTAAAAGTGTTTTGAAAATACTTTAGTGTGTATAACAATATCGAAAAAATGTAATATTTTAAACTTTGATGCAATGTATGTATAGATTTTGAACAAAACATTGGGGAAAATATAAACAAAAAGATCGAATTTTTATTCAATTATTTTGCTTTAAAAGGATATGGAATGGAACAGTATTTTATGAAAACATTAAATAAATAATTCTTATTTTCGAAAATCTTATCTAATTTAAAGTAAAAGGTAAGTTCTTGGAAAGTGATAGAAATTTAAGAAGAAGAATACACTCTCAATCCGTTACATTTTATTGTTTTTTTACTTTAACTTACATTTTTACCTATATTTCTTTTCATTTGCGACAGGGGTTGGCGCGGTGACAATTTCGCTACCGCAGTTCTAAACAATAATTTTTGTGGTACATTTCTCTTGTAAAACTTCTCTTGTTTTCCAGAAAGAAACATTTTAAGCTGCATAATTTAGGTTATACATCCAAGAATAATAAAATAATATTAATTTTAATTTTAATATTAATATTGCTAATGCACCACGTTTGTCTGTAAAATATGATTGTTGAACATCAAACACAATAAAATGTTTACTTCAGAAATGATAGCATCTGGAACTCCTATATTCCGGGTTCAAAAAACTGATTAATACACTATAAAATCTACTCAGAAATTTTCCCGAGAATCATCGGAAACAAAGTAACTTTGTTTTTATAAACGCCTCTTTGAATCTCGGAAAAAAAAAAGAAAAAAAAACATTTTTTCGGAATCTTAAGTAACTGGGAAGTGGTTATTGCATATTTTCGTTCGTAGTTATATAATATTTTTCCAAATTAAGAAACAGATTATTTTAAATTTATGATCATGACCTGCGGGCTCTGATTCCGTTTTCGTGATCATGTGCATAAGATGGTATATACGACATACATTTCCGTCAAGTTGTATGTTTGACTCCGAACCCCTGGGTTTATTTCACCAGTGTGTTCATTTGGAGTTCATTGTATCAATCTTGATGTTATTAAAACTTAAACTATTTCTTATGTATTTAAAAGTTTTTATTGTTTATGATTATGATATTTTATTAGTTCTTAAAGTATTGACATTTTTTTATGATTACTCTGAGATGAAAAAGTTCATGATTCGATTTAAATTTCAATAATCCAATTTATTTTCAATTTTAGGCTTTTCATTGTGTAAAAACTTTTTTTTTTTTTTTTTTTTTTTTGGTTAAAACTGAAAATGAAGTTCCACATTATATAAATAGGAAATTTAAAAATAAAATAATCCTAATCGAAATTTATTAATTCCAAAATTTTGTGCGTTTCGAAATCACAGCAAAATTCTAATTTTTATAACACTTATCATCCGGATTAATATCATAAAATATAAAAATACATTAAAAATAAAAGCCTTATCGAAATTAGAACTTTGTGTGTTCTTTCGTAAAAATATAAGTTTCTTAAACTTCCTGTTTAAACCAACATTAAAATTTATATTTATTTGAAGTTTCTCAAGTTTATAATTCGTTCATTTTATATCCGCATGATTCGCGGATTTCTGAGGTACTGAACTTCTTAATTATCATACTGTAAGATCATATGAAAGAATTTTATTTTATTTTAAGAGTCGTAACTGAACTTTTAAGTGAAAAGCAGTACGGCTGAGCATTGTTTATGAATGTGGTGGCAGTATGAAAACGTGTAGGGAAAATTCAAGAGTAGGGGAGCTGGGGGGATGAATGGTACAAAGAATGGATGTGATATTCTTAATATTTCAGGCAAAAAAAAATTTAGTTGCTTTGTATTCTCATATATGGCACTACCATAATGTGTTTTAAAATCAAAAGCAAAACAACATGGCTGTTTTCATTTTTCTTCAAAGTTACTTTTCCTGAAAACACTGCTTAAAAGTAAGTTTTTTGACAGTTGAAGTTTTCAAATATCTTATATAATATAAACAATTAGGATATGCTGTAGTTATTTATTTGAATTTTTGATATTTTTAATTAAAATGAATGAATATTAACAATTGTGACAAAATAATTTCAGAGGCAAAATGACCGAAGATTGAATATATGCATCATGGAGATTATTGAGACATTTCAAATGGGGATGAATGGGACTGTCTCATTCATCCCTAGAGATGTTCAAAAATTTATTTATTAACAAAATATCATTATATAGGTTAATAAATTAATAACCTATGTTAATTATTAGTATTAAACGGTACTCGTATTATATAGGCTTTTTAATATTAAAAATTATATTGAAACTTAATTGTTGTATTGTAATAAAGGTTAAATAGTTTATAAAAAAAATTACTATTGAAACATTATCAAAATAGATAAAATTGTTAAATATAGCATATGTTTATTGATAAAATGGAGGAAATTATATTGAATTTTGAACTTTTGCTTAAATAAACCCCAACTTTCCTAACATAATTTGAGTTGTGCATTATATCTAAGATACATTTAATTAATATTAATTAATAAGCTGTGTATGAAAATTATTAACTATGCCGTATTTCAAAGATATTTTTCACTTTCATTACATATCTAAAATATTTCGTAAGTGTGAAAAAGTAGCAGATAGACAGTCGAAGTTTGCATTACAAGTTAAAACTGCAGTAAAAGAACTGATTACCAACGCTGATATATAACAGCCATATTATAAGATCATACATTACAAATATAAATTACATATAAGTTTATAGTAATTATAATTTTATTTAGGTAACATTGAATACAGAGGTGAAAATATTTATGTCTCATTCTCATCCATCCCTATTAGTGTCCCATTCATCCATGCTATGGGGATGATTGGGACAGAGGGGAACTTTTTTTTATTTTATAACATTTTACTGTATAATAATAATCCAGAATAAATATTGTGGATAAATGTATTCAAATACCTAATGTATGAAATGTGACACATAATATTGATAGTAACTTAAAAAAAAGTATTTAAAATAAATATATTTGTGAAAATGTCCCATTCATCCCTATTAGTGTCCCATTCATCCATGCTATGGGGATGATTGGGACAGAGAGGAACTTTTTTTATTTTATAACATTGTACTGTATAAAAATAATACAGAATAAATATTGTGGATAAATGTATTAAAATATCTAATATATGAAATGTGATACATAATATTGATAGTAGCTTAAAAAAAAGGAATTTAAAATAAATATTTTTGTGAAAATGTCCCATTTTTCCCTATTAGCGTCGCATTCATCCATGCTATGGAGATGATTGGGACAGAGAGGAACTTTTTTTATTTTATAACATTTTACTGTATAATAATAATCCAGAATAAATATTGTGGATAAATGTATTAAAATACCTAATATATGAAATGTGATACATAATATTGATAGTAGCTTAAAAAAAAGTATGTAAAATAAATACACTCATGTCCAAAATTAAGGTCACAAACATAAAATCTGTGAAAACTGATGAACTATTCACTGTGTTGCCACGAAATTTGGCATAGAGTTATATTATAATGTCAGAAAGAATATAGCAACATAACAATATGGAAAAGATTTTAATTCTCAATTAAGTTACAAGGTATATGAAAAAGTGTTAAATCATTAATCAGAGATAAAGCATTTACATGGGGAAAAGTCTGTCTAATATGGAGTGTGACCATCGTGGACTGCTATACAAGCCTCACAGAGAGCTCTCATACTGTTTATGAGGGTTTCAATAAATGTTTGTGGCAACAAAGCCCATTCTTCCAAAAGCGCGGCTTTTAACTCCTGGCGAGTCCTGGGAGGAGGGTTACGCTGTGCAATGGCTCTTCCTAGACCATACTAAACATGTTCAATGGGATTGAGGTTCGGAGACTTCGAGTGCCAATTCATACGGCGAATATCCTCTTCTTCAAGAAAATCATTAACAATGTGAGCTCTGTGTGACTTCGCATTATCGTCCATAAACATTAAGTGCGGGCCTACAGCAACCCGGAACAACCTCGCATAGGTTTCAAGGACCTCATCCCTAACGTCCGGTATCCAGTCATGTGTGTCCCTTTCCCTATATCCAGTAGGACATCCCGGTTGTTGTGGAGCCGAAGCCATCAGTTTGGGACACAACAAGAATGTGGGGTGTTGTTTTCAGTGATGAGTAGAGATTTACCACGCAGAGTGATTATCATCGAATCTTCATCTGGAGAGAACGTGGAGCTCGCTATCATCCCTCCTACGTAAAAGAAATCGACAGATTTGGTGGCAAATGAATCCTTGTCTTGGACGACATAATGTTGGACAGTCGTACACCACTGCATGTCTGCGATGCGGGTACAGGGATGTGGTCCTTGAAGCCTGTATGAAGTTGTTCTGGGTTGCTGTAGGTCCGGCCTTCATGTTTACGGACGATAATGAGAAGCCACATAGAGCTCACATTATTGATGATTTCCTTGAAGAAGAGGGAATTCCCCGTATGAATTGGCCCTCGAGGTCTCCGGACCTCTATCCTATTGAAAAAATTTGGGATGGTCTAAGAAGAGCCATTGCACATCGTAACCACCCTCTCAGGATCCACCAGGAGTTAAAAGCTGCGCTTTTGGAAGAATGGGCTTTGTTGCCACAAACATTTATCTACAGCCTCATAAACAGCGTGAGAGCTAGTTCTGAGGTTCGTATAGCAGTTCGCGGTGGTTACACTCTATATTAGACAGGCTTTTCCCGAGCTAAATGCTTTATCTCTGATTCATGATTTAACACTTTTTGATATTCCTTGTATATTAATTCACAATTAAAATCTTTTACATATTGTTATGTTGCTATATTTTTTCTCCTGTTGTAATATACCTCTGTGCCAAATTTCGTGGCAATACATTGAATAGTTCATCAGTTTTCACAGATTTTATGTTTGTGACCTTAATTTTGGACATGAGTGTATTTTTGTGAAAATGCCCCATTCATCCCCCATCTCCCCTACATTCAATTTTAATTGCGGCGAAACACTAAACCTTGCTTACCTAAAATATCTTATTGTATGCAAGTATAGTACATTTTCTACTGTTTGTACATAAAAAGACGACAATTACTACGACAATAGTTTGTTACAAAAGTGGTCTTATTTGATTTATACTTTAGGCCTACTTTTTTATTAAACAAACGCGATTTTCGGAAAAACCAATATTTATCACCGTCCCACTTTATCGGATTTCATAATATACGGATTTTGTCCAGAATACATTAGTCCTGATAATTAGAGTTTCACTTTACAAGAATTCTTAAAAGTTACAGTTCTGCATAAAGAATTAAATGTCCTGTGACTTATAAAATTGTACTTATTTTTATTATTCATAAGTAAATTTCAATTCACATTCATCGCAGTTTTTCATATTATTGATTCTGTATTACTTCAAACTATATTTGTCAAAACTTCAATTACATTCCCATAATAGGCTATTTGCTGCTCTATTTCATAGGAGCATTTTTCCATTCTGTAGAAAATTATCTTTAATTATTATTTTCCTTTAATTGTTGACACATTTCTATTAGTTTCTTTTTACACTTATCCAAGCATTTTAAGAGTTGTGTTAGATGTTTGTCTTGAATTATTTTTCGGTTTCTGCAAATACATAAAATATCCATTGCAGCAATTGCATGCTACACTGTAAAAAAAATCCGATCAGTTTTCCTGTAGGAATCGGAAAAATAGTTGCCCTTATCGCACCGGAAAGTTTTTCGACCCAACTCGGAATAAAATCCGTAAAAATAAGGAAATAGTCAATAAAACGGTATTTTACGGATTTTATTCCGAGATGGGTCGGAAATTTTTCCTGTACGATAAGGGCAACTATTTTTCCGATTCCTACAGGAAAACTGGTCGTATTTCTTTTTACAGTGTATGTGCTTAGGTGTCGCATCTCTACAGCAGCTTGTTAGTCCCTTTATACTCGGAATACACGAAAAAGTGCAATTAAAAAATGACGTTTAAATTCATTTGAGACATCGGTTAGCAATAATACTGCTGTAAATACTTTATTTCATTCTCATCCAAAAGCATTAACTGTTGCACAAAGCAAAGATATTTCTGAAGAGATGATTCCTTTTCGAGTTATAAATGTTCAGCTTTTTAATCATAAATGACATAAAGTGAAAAGTTTCAGTTTTAAAGATTTCTATATTTATATTGTCAGGCTATTATTTTATATTTTTTTCAATTCAATAAAATATTCAAAGTAATACTTTGAAGAAAGTATTTGAGAAAATGGTAAATGTAGCATAATCCCGATAAACACCGATTTATTTTATTAATTTTAATAAGCAAATACTTTCTGAAATTTATTTAATCATTGGACAAGTCTTGTTCACTCCTGACAAAATTTCAGGATAAACGTTTTCGAAGGATAAACACTTCCATAAATCATAAGGGTTAAATCATCTGTTTAACAAACATGAAGTTTGAAAAATGCGTAATTTTTACGCTTCCTCGAGTAACAAAGTTTGAAATTTAATGCTTTGAAAAAACTGTTACTATTGTTATGTCACAATAGACAAGAGATCCTAATGTAATTTCATTTCTCACAGTTAAACTTTATATTTATCACTTCTGATTGTTTTGCAAACGTTACGTTAATAAAATATTTCTTTCTTTTCACAGGCTATCAAAGCCTGACGGCTAATGTATCCGCAGGTTCTGTATGCAAGTACGTATGTATGTACGTATGTATGTACCTAACGCGATAACTCTCGATAAAAACATCCGATTTGCTACAAATTTTGTAAATAGGTTCATTCTGATAAGGCACTCTCCTGATTAGTTTGGGAGTTCATCGGTTAAGTACAAAGAGGGGGGGACGGGAGGCTAACCCCCCTTAATTTAGATAAATGGATTTTTCATGCAGAATTATCCGATTTGCTTCAAATTTGGTATACTAGTTTGTTCTCATAAGGCGCTTCCCTGATTACATTTGGAGGTTCATCGTTTAAGTATAAAAAGGGGGAACGGGGGACCTAATTCCCTTAATTTAGATAAATAGTTTTTTATCGATTTCATTATTTTTCGAGAGGCATTATAAATAAGAAAAGATATAAAGAAATAAGAGTATAATATACAATTAGAGTAATATCACAGGCTGTGTATATACACAGCCTGTGAGCTCAATGTCATCAGTGTAATTGGGCACTTTTTTTATTTATTTTTTGGGTAATATTTTTTTTACCTTTAAATATTTAAAACAATAATATTTAGCATTCATCTATTCCATTCATCGATCACCCGAAGCAATAAAAAAAAGATTACAATCACCACGTGGCTCCATCGTAAAAATGCCATTAGTTAAGTTCATCTTGAAATGTCATAAATCACTAAATTACTGTATCATTATTTCTGACATGATTCAGATCAAGCAGTGTAAGTGCTGGAGAAGACGCTGCATTGGTATCAGCGGATTGACGATTCATCTTTCCTAAACAAGATTTAATTGATGGAAGTTTTTTTAAAGGAACAACAATAATTGATGAGAAAAAGAAATGGTTTCTATGCAGGAAAGATTTATTTCCTTTTTATAAGGGCAAAGAACGAATCTCAATCTTTATAGATACGGAATAGGTGGTTTGATAAGCAGAACACAATTTCGGAAAAAAAGGATACATAATCCATTAAATAAACATAACTATAAAAAATATCTAATTTTTACGCTTCCTTAAATAACAAAGATTCAAATTCTTGAAAAAACTTTAACTTTAAATGTATCTCATGTCAGACAAGAGATCTTAATGTAAATTATTATCGTGCCGATATTATACTCTATAGTTATTATTTTTAATTGTTTGTCAAAAAATACGAAATGAAAAATTCATTCTTTTTTTAAGTTTTTGGCTAATACACTTTTATCAATAAAGTATTTTAAAAATAATAATATTTAAACATGCAATTTTATTCAGCGATCAATTCAAGCAATAAAAGCATGATTAAAATCACCACGTGACTCTGTCATAAAACTGCAGCTAGTTAAGTCCATCTTCAGATGTCATAAATCACCAAAATACCCTATCATTATTTCTGACGTTATTCAGATCAAGCAGTGTAAGCACAAGAGAAGACGGTGCATTAATATCAGCGGATTAACGATTCGCCTCTCTATAGAACATCATTTAATTGATAGGAGCTGTTTTTATGAACGACAGTAATTGATGAGAAAAAGAAACGGTTTCTATGCAGGAAATATTTATTTCTTTTTTATACGGAGAAAGAACGAATCCCAATCTTTATAGATACAGAATAGATGGTTTGATAAATAGAAAAATAGATATTTTTGTGTTCTTGCCTCTTTTATATTGTAATTTTTAATGAAGTTTCGGTAATGATGGCAATTAAATTACTTCCATGTTGCGAATTTAAAGGATTTTTTGTTTTATTATTGACGTCATTTTCTGATAAAACTGAGAGAGAAACGTGTTTGAGTTTTAAATTTAAAAAAGAAAAATCTTGATGAAATTATATTTTTCATAAAAATTCAATGAAAAATAATTAATTAATCGGAATTTAAGAAAAAAGGCTAAATTATCCATTTAATATACATAAAGACAGAAAATATCGAATTTTTACGCTTCCTTAAATAACAAAGCTTCAAACTGTTAAAAAAAAATTAACTAAATGCATGTCATTTCAGACAAGAGAGCTTAATGTAATTTATTATCATATAGATGAACTCTATATTTATTACTTTTAGTTGTTTGTCAAAAAAAAAATACTTTTTGAAGTTTTTCTCTAATAAACTTTTATTGATGAAATATTTAAAAAAATAATATTCAGCATTCAATTATTTTTTCAACGATCCCTTCAAGCAATGAAAGGAAGATTAAAATCACGACGTGGTTCTGTCGTAAACATGCTGCTAGTTAAATTCAATATAAAATGTCATAAATCATTAAAATAATCTATCATTATTTCTGACATTATTCAGATCAAGCAGTGTACGCACTAGAGAAGATGGTGCATTAAGATCAGTGGATTAACGATTCGCCTCTCCAGAACATCATTTAATTGATGGGAGCTGCTTTTAGGAACGACAATAATTGATGAGAGAAAGAAGTGGTTTCTATGTTGGAAAGATTTATTTGGTCTTTATATAGGCAAAGAGGAAATCTCACTCTTTTTAGATATGAAATAGATGGTTAGATAAATAGAAAATCAGAATTTATTTTTCTGCTGTTGTTTCTTTTATATTGCAATTTTTAATGAAGTTTCGGTAATGATGGCAATTTTATTACTTTCGTGGTCTAGATATAACAGAATTTTGGGGATATTTATCAATTTTTATTGCAGCCATTTTCTGATTTGAAAAGCTTTTCAAATATTTGAATAAATTTAAAGAAAAATCATGTGTTAAATTACATCTTTAGAAATATTCGAAGAAGAAAAATATTTTCAATATACTTATGCTTCATCAATTAGTTTAATGCTGGAGAAAAATAACTTGCCTTTGTTAACAAACTGGTATCTATAATTTATTGTGTTGTAGTTTTTCAAATTTCAAATGCAAACAGTGACTTTCAGCAGTTTAATAATTTATATTCAACTGAATTAAAAAACAAAAGACGCATTTTCGAATAATAAATAATTTTCAAAGATGGCGACTAAAACTTTTCACAATAGGGTCATTCCATGTCATTTCAACCAAATTTTTTATGGTTTGTAACCCGACCCCCAGGGATTTGGATGAAACTCGGTGTATATACTAATTCTATCTTGATATGAATACATCAGAAAAATTTCCTTCCTAGACCTCATAGTTGTGAGATATGGGGAGTCCAATTTTTGGATTTTTCTCAAATCGCACATTTCTGAGTCTGTATTTTTAGACTGCAGTTCCATTTTCAAAAAATTGTTTCTCTGGATCTAAAATGCGAATCATCTTAAAAATATCACAGTAAATACATCAAAAGATGCAGATTTTAATAAAAAAATATTTAAAAAACTAATTTTAAATATTTAGGGCCAAAAAATTAAACCAAAGTTGAAAATTATGGTTATTTTTCCAAATTTTTGTGATTTTACTAAAAAGGCTCTACACAAAAAGGCAAATGAAATTTCCAATTTCTTTTTGTTGTAAAAAAAAAAATTTACACTTTGGGTTTTCTAGTTATGAAATAAAAATGATGCCTTTCTCATGACTTATGCAAAATTTTGCCCTGTTTTGAGAAACTGCACCAATCAAGAAAAAAAAAAAATCTCTGCCTAATTTTAGCTGAAGTACCTAACTAACTACTGTGGTTCCTATGACATGTTGAATATATTATTCAATGTTTTTTTCTTCCTTTCTTTTTCAAAGTAAAGTTTTTGCTTTTTTTCCTTTCTTCTGAGTAAAAGGGGGGGGGAGTCTATGACTGCAGTCTATCCTCCCTCCATTAAATTTTGTGCATAATCCTTATGATTCCATTATTTATTCATTCATATATTTTCTTTTATTATTAGCATTTTTTTTTATTTAAACAATCCCTTAATTTTATGTTTACAATATAACTGTAAACAAAAAATCTTTTGTTGATATAGAATAAGAAAATGCAATAATGACTTTTTACCCATCAAATTTTCAATATGTTTTTTTCTGTGTGTGTATGTGTGTTTGAATTAAAATATTTTATTTATATTTAACATTCTTTTAAAACTTTCTATCTTATTATCTTGGATAATTTTAATCATTTTAAATATGTTTTTCATAGTTTAAATACCTTATATTTAACAAAGCCTAGTTCATTTTTACAGTATGAAACATATTTTTACACCTGCCTTGTATAAACAAATTCTGACAAAAGCAGGATAAAATTATTTAGTTAAGGCAGGTGTTTTCGAATCTGTTAATCAAATTATTGTTAGTCTGCTGTTTCTCATAATAGAAGGGGGATCTATTTTTCCTTGCTCTGCAAATGAAAATAATAGATGAATTTGAAGTAACTAATTATGCTGCAAGACCGTCATGACAACTTCTGAGAGAAAAGAGAATCTTCTCTATGCCAGAAATAAGAAAAATTAAAGCCACAGCTACAGGTCCAGAAACAATTGAACTAATTAAAAAGTTTTATAATTGTAATGAATATTGAAGAATCATGACTGGAAAAAAAATGTAGTTAGCATTGCTAAGAATGTACTATGCACAAAAGCGATTGATATTATGTGTATCTATATGAGTTGTATTCTCTTTTTAAACAGGAATTTCCAAAAAACTTGAGAATTATAACTCTAGGTATTCAATCCAGTATTAGCAGCATTGTTCATTTAATTGAATGAATTTGTGACAAGCTAAGTAAAATATTTGGAAAATGTTATTCCACTCTTTTATAATGAAAGCTAAATCTAATTTCCTAAAAGAAACTAAAGCAAACTTTGGCCCTCAAAAAGCTATCGTTTTGTAGGATTTCAGCAAAAATTTTACTTTTCTTATTCAAGATGAGGCTTAAAGTTACCATTGGAAAAAAGAAGCTGCACTCTTGATCCAACTGTTATCTCCCAGTATTAGATTATCAGCAAGCAATATACACATTTTATCTTATGATATGCAACATGATTTCACTTTTGTGTGTTTAACACAGAAGGAAGTGATACCATTTGTTAAAGAGATATTTCCTAATGTAAAGAAAGTCCTTGACTTTTGTGATGGGTGCTCTGGCAATATAAAAATTGCAAATTTTCATAAACCTTTACCAAAATGAAGAGAATTTCCCCTTAAGATATTTAAATTCTTTTCTATGGGGTGGGGGGAAGGAGAGGAAATAGCCACCGATTTAATGTTTTAGATATATGAAGATCTTCTAATATACCGATGTTTTGTTGTGTTATTATGTTTGGAGTTACAGTAAGATAGGAAATTTGACATATATATTAGAAGGTTCTCAATGTTGCTTATTCATAATAAATATAAATTTTAAATGGCACAAAAAAAGAATGTTGCAAAATAAGTCTAAGTGATACTGCAAAAGTACGTCATTTATTTCTATATTTATATTTAGCTCAGTTATATTTTTAAATTTCAATCTTTTAAATATAATGTTTATTCTGATTTTTTAGCTTTAAAAATTTGCATATATTTTAACAAATTGTTTATTTGTTACATAAAAAAATACAACAATCTAAATCTTTAAATTATTTATAAGCAATTTTATTTACTGTATTAGATATAATTAATGATTATTTCAATTTTAATAAAAATGAAGTTTTTCTCCTAGCTTATGTAAAAATTTTGCCCTGTTTTGGAAAATTGCACCATTCAAGAAAAAAAATATATATCTCTAATATGCCTAATTTAAACTGTGGTACCTAAATAATTACTATGGTTCCCATGACTTGTTGAATATATTTAATATAAGTGCTTCTTTTTTTTTTTATTTTCAAAGTAAAGTTTTTGCTTTGTTTTTTCTGAGTAAAATGAGAAAAAAATCTATGATTTCAATATCTACACCCCCTCCATTAAATATGGTACATATTCTTTACATACTACCTTTGTGAAAGTATTTACAGAAATGCTATACCACTGAATCCAATGATAGATGTACATTTATGTGACAAACATATGCGATAAGATTGAGAACAACACAATTTCACATAATGTGTGATATGTACCAATAAGATACAAATTTTCTACTGTTATAAAAATAAATAAATCAGTCTGATTTTAAGGGTTCATTTTAGGAAATAAATCAAAATGATTAATAAATTTATATTTAAAATGTGCAGCAATTATTTAGATACCATAAGCAAAGTTAAAGATATTTATCTCTTGATAGGTACAGCATCCCAATATAAGTCAAATATTTTGCATAAGCCATGAGAAAGACATCATTTTTATTTCATAAACAAAAAGCCCAAAGTGTAAACTTTTATTTAAAATAAAAAGAAATTGGAAATTTCAATTACCTTTTTGTGTAGAGCCTTTTGCGTAAAGTCACAAAAATTTGGAAAAATAACCATAACTTTCAAATTTGGTTTAATTTTTTGGCCCTAAATATTTAAAATTAATTTTTTTAATATTTTTTATTAAAATCTGCGTCTTTTGATGTACTTACGGTGATATTTTTAAGATGATTCGCATTTTAGATCCAGAGAAACAATCTTTTGAAAATGGAACTGCAGTCTAAAAATACAGACTCAGAAATGTGCGATGTGAGAAAAATCCAAAAATTGGACCCCCCATATCTCACAAACTATGACGTATAGGAAGGAAAAATTTCTGATGTATTCATATCATGATAGAATTAGTATATACACCGAGTTTCATCCAAATCCCTGGGGGTCGGGTTACAAGGTCTGGTTGAATTGTCATGGAATGACTCAATACAGATTTAAAAAGGACTGGTTTAGCGAACAACAGTAACATTTTTCAGTCATTAATTTTTAGTTCATAAAACTGAAATATTTATTGTGTTGTAGTTTTTCAAATTTCAAATGCAAACAGTGACTTTTAGCAGTTCAAATAATTTACATTTAACTGAATTAAAAACAAAAGACACATTTTCAAATAATAAATAATTTTCAAAGATGATGGCTAAAAATTTTCACAATACAGATTTAAAAAGTCATAATACACCTAAAGTAACACGCTAAAGTCGCCGGTTTAGCGAACAACAATAACATTTTTCAGTCATTAATTTTTAGTTCATAAAACTGAAATATTTATTGTGTTGTAGTTTTTCAAATTTCAAATGCAAACAGTGACTTTCAGCAGTTTAAATAATTTACATTTAAATGAATTAAAAAACAAAAGACACATTTTCAAATAATAAATAATTTTCAAAGATGACGGCTAAAAATTTTCACAATACAGATTTAATAAAAAAGAAAAGTGCCCAGCTAAACTGATGGCACTGAGCTCGCAGGCTATTCACACTAATTGTATATTATACTCTTATTTTAAAGAATAATACCCCTCAAAAAAAAGTGAAGGGGAATTAGCCCCCGGTTCCCCCTTTATACTTAACCAGTGAACCTCCAAATCTAATCAGGGAAGCTCCTTATTATAATAAACCAGTATACCAAATTTGGAGCAAATCCAATAATTCTGCAAAAAAGAACTATTTATCTAAATTGAGGGGTGGACTAGCCCCCCCCCCCCTTTATCCTTAAACAATGAATCCCCAAAACCAATCAGGGTAGCTCCTGAACATAATAAACCGGTATACCAAATTTGGAGCAAAGCGAATAATTCTGCATGAAAAACCCGTTTATATAAATTAAGGGGGGTGAACTAGCCCCCTTTCCCCCTTTATCCTTAACCAATGAACCCCCAAAACTAATCAGGGAGGTTCCTTAATATAATAAACCGGTATACCAACTTCGGAGCAAATCGAATCATTCTGCATGAAAAACGCATTTATCTAAATTAAGAGGGGCTGGCTAACCTCCCTTTTTCCCCTTTATCCTTAACCAGTGAACACCCAAAACTAATCAGGGAAGTTCCTTAACATAATAAACCGGTATACCAAATTCGGAGCAAATCGAATCATTCTACATGAAAAACACATTTATCTGAATTAAAAGGGGTGGACTAACCCCCCTTTTCCCCCCTTTATCCTGAATCAATGAACCCCCAAAACTAATGAGGGAAATTCCTTAACATAATAAACCGGTATACCAAATTCGGAGCAAATCGAATGATTCTTCATGAAAAACCCATTTATCTGAATTAAGGGGGTGGACTAACCCCCCTTTTCCCCCTTTATCCTTAACCAATGAACCCCCAAAACTAATCAGGGAAGCTCCTTAACATAATAAACCTGGATACCAAATTCGGAGCAAATCGAATCATTCTGCATGAAAAACCCATTTATCTGAATTAAAAGGGGTGGACTAACCCCTCTTTTCCCCCTTATCCTTAACCAATGAACCCCCAAAACTAATGAGGGAAATTCCTTAACATAATAAACCGGTATACCAAATTCGGTGCAGATCGAATCATTCTGCATGAAAAACCCATTTATCTGAATTAAAAGGGGTGGACTAACCCTCTTTTCCCCCTTTATCCTTAACCAATGAACCCCCAAAACTAATGAGGGAAATTCCTTAACATAATAAACCGGTATACCAAATTCGGAGCAAATCGAATGATTCTGCATGAAAAACCCATTTATCTGAATTAAAAGGGGTAGACTAACCCCCCTTTTCCCCCTTTATCCTTAACCAATGAACCCCCAAAACTAATCAGGGAAGTTCCTTAACATAATAAACCGGTATACCAAATTCGGAGGAAATCGAATGATTCTGCATGAAAAACCCATTTATCTGAATTAAGGGGTTGGACTAACCCCGTTTTCTCCCCTTTATCCTTAACCAATGAACTCCCAAAACTAACCAGGGAAGCGCCTTATCACAATGAACCTAGAAAAAAATTTTGAAGCAAATCGGATGTTTCTATCAAGAGTTATCGCGTTACGTACATACATGCATACATACATACATACGTACATACATACAGAACGGGCGGGCACATTAGCTCTCAGGCTTCGATAGCCTATGAGCTAAAAAGGACTGGTTTAGCAAACAACAGTAACATTTTTCAGTCATTAATTTTTAGTTCGTAAAACTGAAATATTTTTTAATTAAAAATAAGGTTATTTTCACTCCACTCCAAAATTTGGAACCAAATGAAAGAACGGATTGCTTCAAAAAATGAAGTTCGTGAAAACTTGTCATTTCATTGCGCATCTTTCTAAATCTCTTTGCAAGTATTGTTTCTTACTTGCAATACAATGCTTGGCAAAATTTACATCATAAATCTTTTTTTTTTTTATAAATGTATAATAAAATTAGACTTCTTTTTCCCCAAACGCCTCATACAATTTGAATTATTTCAACACATTATGTTATAAGCAGCTAAGAAAATATTGAAATAAGATTTAAAATTTCTTTATTTTATGTATAGAGTCTGAAATATTCAATGAATGAAAATTATTACATCATTCCAATAACGCTTACATTTCTTGAGTAAATATAACCTATCGAAATCCTCTCTCTCGATACATCATACATATGCTATGGTGCTGTTCAATGAGACCGGGGACATGTTACATAAAATTTTATTTAAACATTTTAAAGGACACAATAAGTCGTTGATTTATAAGAGTCAAGAAGGGGAGAGACAACCACAAAATAATCGCGCCGTAGCGATTTTCTTACATGTTTTCAATATAGAGGCAAGCAGAGAAATGCGTAGTTTTGCTAGAAGTCCATATATCTTGGCGTTACAAATTATCGCCAATTTAGAAAAGTTTTGGTGACTGAACGAAGATGAACAAAGCTTTGACGTGGAAAGTTATAGGAATGTAATATGGTGTCCCTTCTAGATATGCGAATCAAAGGGTTGCAAATTAAAAGTTTCTTGTGCATTGGCTCGGTGCCATAAATCTACATTTATATATATTCGTTAACGGCTTTTTAGCCTAAATGATCCTTACATGTTATTGTGCAATGCAGAGAAAGGGCATGTGTTTTTAGATTGAACATTAATCAAGATAACGTACATGAAATAATTTTTGCAACAGCATTCGCATAAAATATATTTTACTTTTTGTTGTTATTTTCTTTTCAACGGCCAAATTTTAGCAGTGATTAAATGACTTATTTACAACGTAAGCGAAACGGATATTAGAAATTAAATGCAATTATAATGTTAGCATACAGCTGCATTGATATTGTTTTGTTTTACTTTATTTCTTTTAGACAAAGAGTGTTAACAGTAAGAAATTGATTCTGTGAGAACTGGTTACAAATCATAAAACTGAACTTTAAAAGTATTGAAATAAAGTCATGTCACAGAAAGGGGAAAAAGGGAGAAAAAAGGCATAAAATATCAATGATAAAAATCCGTGGTTTTAAGAATTGAATTAAATTAATGATTTCAATTGCACGAGTGGGGGAAAGGGAAAAAGAAAATTTTAAAATATTAGAGTTATATCTACAATAGATATTGAGTGAAGGAGGGGGAGGGAGTTTTGCCGATATGAAACAGAGAAAACTGTCACATACATATATATTATGCATGTACTTGCATGTATATATATATGGATGTTATGAATGTACCTGTATATTTATATGCTTACAGGACAAAAATTTAGCCACCCATAGAAACAGCTCTCTACACCGTGTAACACCTCGATAAGTGTTTGGATTCAAACCAAGGGGAATGAAAGGGAGTTCCCAAGCTGTAACACTCAATTAACTCCACCTATTTATAAGTAGATCACATTAAGCCACACAACTTCAAGAATGCTATTGTCAAAGTTTTCTCGCTGTTCCAAGTATTTCCACATATTTTGTATGTCTTTAAAATTAGATGTTTTACAGCGGTCCAGTTGAAAAATAAAAGAATGCCTGAGTGTTCACCAAAGCCTTCATGTATGTTTGTCTTTGCCATCTTAGAAAATTGAGGTGCCAATAGCATACACAAATTAATAATGTTAAATAAAAGACCACCTGATCACTAAGAGTGCTGAAAAAACAATCTTTTTCATGTTGAGGGTCTCCTCTATCAGTAAGCCAAAGTCATAATACAAAAAAAAATAATAACAGAACCATTTCCGTATTCAGCTAACCTTGTATAAACTACGAATTAAATGGCTTATTTGGCTGTCGGTGCGTTCAACACATTCAGTAATTCCAAATAAGTCAAAATTGCATTTCGTTTAATTTTTCTATACATGCCTGCAACTGGCTATTGTCTGTACATTTTGGATCTCCCCATGCATGAAGTTCTATGACACACTGATAATTACAGTCTCTTTCAAGATATCTATCTCTAAAAGTATATTTCACGCAAATCCCCTCGTTATATTAACTAAGAAACAGATTGAGGTGGACCTTTACTTACTGAATCCAGTAATTCCAATTGTATTTTAAAACAAACTTCATTAATAAAGACACCTGGCTTTTGTCACTGAGTGTAGGTATTTGTTTTATATTTCATAGCCAACTGTCGTACAGTATTACCTCATTATTCATCTACATATTGGATATTCCGCTTTGATCGAACAACAAATCGGGCAAATTACACTCAATGTGCGGTGGTGCGCACGCCCAAACAGGATTCCCCTTGCTGACATATCCTAGTATTTACGCATCTTAAAACACCATTCCCGTATTTCACCTTAGCCCACTTTCTCCACATTACTGCTATTATCACAACGAAGTCACACAGACTCATGTCCCCACGTACTCTTCTGTATAACGAAAGCATTATGACTAAACCACAATAAAACCATCTTTCATGCGTGAGGTAAATTATATATACATATATATACACTGGTGTGCAAAAATTAAGGACGAGAGGGTTTTTCGAGTGTAACGTCGTGCAGAGGATTTCTACATCGATCGAAATCATATCATAAGATCCCCAAGATGTGAAAATATAGGACAAGTGATAAAAACCATCTAAACAAGGAATCAAAAGGATACAAAAGCACTTTATTGAAAAGGTCAGTTGGAGCCCAACTGCAGAAAAGGCATAAATGTCCATCTCACAGGCACCTGGTAGGAACCATTTAGTCTCTAATAAGGGATATGGTCAACCCTGACTGTGATACAGGATTTACAACGTCTGTCCACGCTGAGGACGAGGTTGTAAAGGAGCTATTGAGGCATCAAGTCCCATTCCTCTTGTAACGCCAACTGCAGCTGCGGAATCGTTGCTGGCGCCTGGTCATGTGCTGCCAAGCGTCACCAGAGAAGGTCCCATACGTGTTCTATGGAAGTTTGGACAGGGACTTTGCATGCCAATCCATGCGTTAAATATCTTCACTCTCCAAGAGCTCTTCCACAGCCACTGTACGTTTAGGGGGATCGTTGTCGTTTATGAAGAGGAAGTCCGGACCCACAGCACCTCTACTAAACAGACGCACGTGAGGCAAGAGAATCTCGGCATAATAGCGGGTACCAGAGATTGAACCTCCTTGGAAGACGTGGAGATTCGTACGGCTACCAAGCATGATAACGGTCCAAACAAGAATCCCGGCACCTCCAAAACGGCCCCTTTCGATGATGTTCGAGGTGTGATTACGTGTTCCCTGCTTTCTCTAGATTTGTATACGTCCAGAATCTTTTGTCATATTAAATCGACTCTCATCCATAAATGGTACTCGGCTCCATTCCTGTTGTGTCCAATTCTTGTGCTCTTTGGCACCACAGAAACCGGCGTCTCCGGTGAGCAGACGTTAACTGTACACACCGTACTGGTCATCGTGCATATAGACCACCTTTGTGCAGCCTCCTAGTCACGGTAAAACGTGATACCCGACGTCCAGTAGCCTACTCCATCTGCTTTGCGATCTCTCCAACTATCTGCCACTTGTTTCTTTTCACTTATAGGATAATATAACGGTCTTCCGATGTTGTTGTTGCTCGTAGGCGACCACTGCTGAATGCTCGGACAGCTGTTCCCATCGTTTGAAATGCACTCCAGTCTCGTGAAACGATGCTGTGAGCAATCCCGAACTCTTCTGCCACACTTGTCACACTTCGACATTCTTCCAACCTCCCAAGGATGCGACCTCGTGTAAGGTCATCCAGATGACATCTCTTGGATTGCCTCTTGGCCATATCCCATAACTGTAGCAGAAAAACCGTCGTTGAAATCACTGTACACCGTGCAATACATTTCACCGAATTGCTGAACATGCACCGCCTCTGTGCTTTATCCCATTATGACCTCATGCTTTATCCCATTATGACCTCATCCTTTTTCGTTAGATGCTATATATGCGCAAGTCTTACTGCATTTGTTCCAGGTCTACCTCCTGATTGGTCTTTTATTTCGTTATATTTCATTTATCGGCTTTTATGTTAATTTATCTGCTCCGTCCTTAATTTTTGCACACGTGTGAATATATGTATATATACACATTATGATAAATCCTTATAATATATTATACAAGATCATTATAAATATTTCACAAGAAATTTTTATCTTGTTGTAGAAAATGTAAACACTAATCCCTCTTGAAAAGTTTTAGTCATTCCTTAATGAGATTAATTATTATGAGGATTACTCTTAGAGTTATCGTAACGTTTAAAATACTGTGAAGACTGATATTTGTTAACATAACATTCCCTTTAGTTATTTTAATTGTTTTCATTAAAAAGTGTAACAATTAAATGTAGTTCATGTTCTAAAAAATATTTTAAAAAATTCTGTCTGAAAAATAATTTATCTCAGGAATAATGCCAATAGAAAACTCAGCCTCAGCTTTTTACAAATAATGAAAAAAAACAGTAACATTTGTGGTATAAATGATAATGTCAGAAACGAAATAGTGTTATCTTGTTTTGGAAGAGCTTTTTTATTAGTCTCGCATCTCAATTAGAATCTAAGCATTAAAAAAAACTGCTCTTGAAAATTATTTTTGATATTTTTTCAGTTTTTTAGAAATATAGTCATCAATTTGAGATATTTTCAAAGACAGTTTTTTTTAAATTGAAGGATGATATTTGCTATTGAAAGCGAATTGTACTTCTGGAGTCTGAAAAAAATATATATATATGTTTTGTGATTATAAATGGTATTTGAAAACATATCTTATTTTCATACAATACGTTTCAAAATGTTATGAGGTAAATTTTATTTAGTAAGGCAAAATGAGAATGAATACTATTTAAGCATTATGAGGACCCCCCCTAAATCAATTTCAGACAGATACGCAGTGAATCAAAAATAGATTCTATTTTTTTTTTTTAAATATATCACGTTTCATTAAAAACATTTTAAAGAAATTTTTTTGTTGAATTCTATTTAATAAGGTAATAGAAAAATTTATAAAAAATTAGGCATCATGTAGTCTTTATTGATAAATTTTTGGTGCATATTAAACGAATTTAAAAAAAGATACTAATTTAAGTTATTTAATAAAGTATTCAAATTTTCGTTAAATATAACAATCTTCTTAAAATGTATTTTAGAAATATTTGTGATGTGAATTCCATTCAATAATGTAAAATGTAATTAAATAATGGTTATGCATCATTAAGAAGATTCTGAATGATTTCAAGTTTTTAGACAGATTTCGTAAGAACACTACCTATTGCATTCTTCACTATGTTTTGTTATCTAGTCAATCGATTTTACTTGTCACTTATGGCTAATATGAGTTTAAAACTTTACGCAAACTTATATTGATATAATAGCTTTCCTTTCTACATTTTAATGCTTATAGAACTTCTTTATTTTAAAAGCAATACCTTCATTATCTAGGATATAATGTTAATTGTTTCCTATAACGCAAATTAATTTAAAAGAACTGACATTAAATTTAAGTGTTTCATAGATGGCGTTAGCCGTTCAGTAATCGACTATTCTCAGCCCTACCCTTTTTTGTAAAATGGAATCGTCCAGTTCAAAGATATAAATTGCGTTTCGCTAATCAATTGCCGCGTTCTCTCTTTTTTGTTTGTTTCTTTAAAGTTATCATTATGATTTTAATATGTTTGAGTTCAAGTTACAGTAATATATTTAGTTTGAGTTTTACGATGTTTTTAGAAAACGATTTTAGCTATGATTTAAATTTAAGCTGTTTTGAAAAGCACCAGGTGTATTGAAGTTTTAATCCTGTTTAACCAAAGTTATTTTTAATGATTCACTTAGCTATTTTAAACAAAGTTGGCTCTGAATATTTTCAACTTAAAACTGCATTTTTATAAAGTATACATTGAATGAAATATAATTTAAATAAAGAACTGTCGTCAACAATATCTGACGTTTCTATAGATTGAACACACAGTTTTATAACAGGTATCTTCCACAGCACGTTTACAGTTCCTCTGCTGATAGCAGTATAAGTGTATATCAGACCTGTATTGATACAGGCTAAGAGAAGAGGTTATGGGCAACCAATGCCATACCTGGATAATGGAAACGTGTTGAAATTAAATAAGAAGAGTCATAAATTTTGGCCCCATTTCAAAGACATTTGTGTTTGTTAAGAAGGGGGTGGGGGGCTGATATTTTTTTGAAGATGGCGAGTATGCAAGTATAGATCGATAAGCTTGGAGCTTTAAACTACTCAACTTGGCAAATGGATATTAAATACCTTCTGTTGGAGAAGAACGCATGGGATATTGTCACTGGAGTTGAGAAGGAACCTGAAATTGGTGCCAATAAGGGAATTACAGCAAAGGATGTGAAAGATTTTCATACTAGGAAAAGGATTGCTTTATCCACAATCTATTTAAATATGGGAAAGGACTTTAGAAAAATCATAGAGAACAAAGATAATCCGAAAGATGTATGGGATATATTAAAGAAACATTTCGAGCCTGATAATAGATCACGGCATATGTTCCTGTTTTCTGAGTTCATGTCCTGTAAAGTAAAGCCAGATGAAAAGATAGATTTATTTGCTGCCAGGTTAAATAGAATTGCGGATCAACTGAACGACCTTGGTCATCCTGTTGAAGAGGTGTACAAATCATTTCAAATCCTGCGTCATCTCCCAAGCCATTTCGACAGCATAGTGCACGTTATATTACGTTGGAAGGAGGAAAAGTTTATTTTCAACGATATTCTAATGGAAGTAATCGCCGAAGAATCAAGATTAGCCCTGCGAGATTTGGACAAACGTAAAGAACTTTTCGTTGAGACTCAACGTATACAGAAAGGTAGACTTCGATACTTTCGATGTGGGAGCACAAGCCATCTACAAAGGGATTGTCGACAACGCCAAAGAGACTCTACAAGTTATAATCGCCGTGTTCCATCTGTTTCTAGTGTGTCTGATGCCTCCGAATCCAGTTCCGAACGTGCCCAGTCTCCAGTTAAGAAAAATAGGAATCGCCGAGGCAAAGGGAAGGAACTACCATCAAACTCTAACAGCGTTAAACAAAATGGTAAAAACAATCCTTTCTTGTTTTATATTCAGGCAAATTTGAGTGGTAGTGAAAGCGAAAATAGCTGGTTATTTGATACCGCAGCTTCACACCACTTTTGCCGTGATAAGAGTTTGTTTTATAAATTTACGCCTTTGAAAGATGAAAAAATGTTTGTTGCTGTAAATGGTGTTACTTTTCAGATAGAAGGAAAGGGAAATGTAAAGTTAAAATTTGGCCAAATGCTGTTTTTCTTTTCTGATGTAATGTATTCCCCTAAACTGAGAAAAAATCTTATTTCAGGTCCAAAATTGGATGTAAAAGGTGTAAAATTTACTGGTGAAGGCGGTAAGGTGGAGGTGTCCAAAGATGGTCAATATTTATTTGCTGCTTTTCTTGGGGATGGAACTTATCATTTGTATCCTAAAATTCCAAGTTTAGTTCCTAAAAAGGTTAAATTTGAAACGTCCCATCTATCTAAAAATGATTTCAGAATTTGGCATCGCAGATTTGCGCATGTAAGTCCAGATTTGATAGAAAATACGGCCAAAAATGAAAGTGTTAGAGATCTTCCCCGGGTTAAATCAGGAAATTTTTTTTGCGAAATATGTAAACTTAGTAAACATAGACGTACATCATTTAAATCAATTAATATGATTAGATCTAAACGTCCCCTCGAGTTGTTGTTTATGGATGTCTGGGGGCCTGTAAAAGAGAAAGGAAGAAACGGAGAGAGATATTTTCTCTCAATTATTGACGATTTTTCGCGTAAGGCCACCGTTTTTCTCATAAAGGAAAAATCCGAGGTGTTTGGAATTGTTCGTAATCATGTGATCCGGGCGGAGAGATTTCTCGAACGTAAAGTAAAGTACATCCGATCAGATAATGGCGGGGAGTTTAAAAATGATAATTTTAGGATTTTCTGTGAAGGGAGAGGCATTAAACACGAATTTACGGACGTGTACTCTCTTGAACAGAATGGGACTATTGAGAGATACAATCAAACGATTGCTAACGGCATCAGATCAATTTTAAGTGAAAGTGGTTTTAAGCGAAGTTTGTGGCCGGAGGCAGTGTTGTATTTTACGTATACTTGGAATGGAATTTGTCACAAATCTCAGTCGATGACTCCATTCGAACTTTATAGTGGGTCTAAGCCATCCGTTATACACTTAAAACCTTTTGGAGCTATAGCATATATAGGTGTTCCCAAGCAACTTAGGTCGAAACTTGATGCAAAAGCAAAAAGGGGGGTAATGGTTGGTTACGCCTTTAGTACTAAAGGTTACCGGGTTTGGATACCTGAAGAAAACAAAATTATTGAAACCATTAATGTTTCTTTCAATGAGGAACTCCCTGATAGTGTCCGGCGCAGTGGAGTCGTGATGGGTTCAAAAGAAATAGGATCTCCTATTTTTGATAAGGAATCTGATGAAGAGTTTGAAGGTGAGGTTGAGAATGATACCCCAAATATAAATTATTTCTCTTCGTATAAACCTCCAGATTTATCCTCTTCGGAGGAGGAGGAGGTGAATTCCACAGAGGAAATAAAATCAAGTAAAGATGTTTTGAGGGGGGGTCCACTCTCTGATACTGTTTGGTTAAGAAAAGTTGTCCCGAGTGCTTATGGTAATCGTAACTACATTTACTATTACGAACAGGGAAAATCTGAAAGGTTGAGATCCTTAAATGACGTAGAAAAGTGTTGTAAAAAGCATCATCTTAAATTTGAACCTCATATTTTCTATTTTAAAGGATCAAATAAATTTAAAGTAGTGATTTCAGGTCGAGAGGATAGTTCTTGTTCAAATACGGAGACTTCTGATATTAATAAAGATATGACTAGATGACATCAAAATACCAACTACCTATAAACAAGTTTTAAAATCCCCACAAAGGAAGTTTTGGAAACAGGCCATGAGAGAAGAATTGAAAACTATGAGAGAAAGGAGAGTTTGGAAACTAGTTAAGTTACCAAGCGATGCTAAACCCTTAGGTTGTAGGTGGGTTTTCACATTAAAAAAGGATGACAAGGGCAAAATTGTAAGGTATAAGGCCCACCTAGTGGCACAAGGTTTCAAACAAATAAAGTGGGAAACCTATGATGAAACCTTTTCACCGGTGGTTAATTTTGCTATTATTAGATTTTCTTTTCCCTTTTAGTCTCCTGTGAAAAATGGACACACCTATAATGCGACGTAAAATGTGCTTATTTATATGCACCTTTGGCCGAAACAATATATATGTCCCAACCTCCAGGATTTGTGGAAAACGAAAATTTAGTATGTAAATTAGAAAAAGCTTTATATGGTTTACATCAGTCTGGTAGAATGTGATATTTTGAAATAAATAAAATTTTGCATGATATAGGTTTTTTAAAGTTTGAATGGTGCAATTGCGCGTATAGTTTTGATGTTAACCTGCTTCTTTATGTAGACGACATAGTAATTTTCGGTAAAAATGAAAGAGTGGTGGAAAAGGTTGTTAAACTTTTGACTGGTTATTTTGATCTTAAGATACTAGGTAAAACCAGAAAGCTATTGGGTGTAGAAATCGAGGAGGGTAATGACTATCTAGCAATACATCAAATTCCATATATTGATGAGATTTGTCAAAAATTTAAAAAGTTTAAGTTCCCCATCACTTCACTCCCAATAAGCAAAGGGGTAGTTTATTCAAAAACCCAATCCCCTCAATCCGATAACGAAATATTTGAAATGTCTAAAATTCCATACAGAAGTGTTTTAGGATGTTTGTCGTTCCTATCTAATAGAACCACGCCCGATATTGCTTATGCAGTAAATATATTTAGCCAATTTCAAAATAACCCTGGATTAGTACATTGGCATGGATTATTAAAGCTGTTGGGATATGTTTGTTTTACTAAATCTTTAAAGTTGAATTTGAATTGTAAAAATGTACATGTAATTGCATATTCAGACGCCGATTTTTCCACAAACAGGGATGATAGAACTTCAATGGGAGGTCAGTTATTACTTTTAGATAAATCACCAATAATGTGGAAGTCCTTTAAGGAAAAGTGTATAAGTTTATCGACCATGGAATCGGAATTTATTGCGATGACAGAAGCTGCAAGAGAGCTCTTATGGTTCGATAGAATAATGGACGAATGCATTGGTCGAAGGATAATTTGTGATAGAAAGGAAAAATCTTTATTATTGGTTGATAATCAGGCCATCATTAGTTTTGTCAAATCCCCCATTGAAAACCACAGAACGAAGCACATATATGTAAAGTTATTTTTTATTAGAGATTTGGTATATAAAAATATTTTGGAAGTAAAGTATGTTAAAAGTAAAGAAAATTACGCGGACATCTTCACCAAGCCCCTTAGTAAATTTGAATTATCAGGGTTTAAATTGAAGGTTTTTCTTGGATTGTTAAATTTGTTGTTAAATTTTGTTGAATGCCCCCTCATTGCATTAAAGTGTACTTATATAATATTTATTGTACTAGATAGTCCAGCTTCTGTATAAAAGATGTATTTAAAGTTTTTACTATATAAGGTTATGTATAAGATCAATTTTATATGTGTAAAAATTGAATTCAGTTTAGCCTTGTGAACCAATTTTAAAATCCCGCTGGAATGCAATAAGTGCCCTTTGCCTTTCCATTCTCCGGGAATCGAGCGGCCTTTCGTAACGTCTCGTGAAAGGTGAAAATGTAATCTGGCCAGAGAGTCTACAGGGGATAGTGTCGGGCGAAAGTGTAACTGTTGCAGGAAGGCCTTTTTGCGGGAATGTTAAAGTTTAATTCAGTAAGTCCTCCTTTTAATATTGAAAATGCCACTTTAGTATCCCGGTTCACTTGGTAAAACTTTAATATAAGAGTTTAATTATTGCTGGACAGATAATTACACCTTTTTATTTTTTATTAAATATATTCAAAATTGTTAATTGGTCCAAATCATCCAAGCAACCTCATAGCAAATTGGTATATAGTTTTATATACCTTAGATAAATTTAAATAATATAAGTGATCGTATTTACCTACATTCTAGTAGAAGAGCAACGCGAAGCATTAATAGAATTAAATTATAATTCGCGTCAAAAGTAATTATTAAATTTGAATAATTACGAATAAAATTAAGAGTTTGCGTTGTGATTTATTTAGATGAACTCTTCCACTTATGAATTAATCTAAAATTTAAGCTGTAAAAAAAGAATTGACACACTTTAAATATTATTAATTAAATAATTACAGAAACTTTTTAAAACTTGGTTAAATAATTTATTTACACTGAACAAATCTATTTACAGAAAAACATAATATTAATTCAAAAAATAGAAAGCAACACTTTTGTTTGCTTCTCATTATTTTAAGTATGTTTAACCTTTTTTAAAAAAAAAGACAATATTTTCACGTACTCTAATTATTATAATTGTTTCTTTTTGCTAAAAGAAATACTCTCTTTCATTTTTAAAATTACCTTAATCTTATTTAATTATTGGTTTGATCGGATCTCAGATAACTCTCTACCATAAAATATCAGAAAAGTATTTTTTTTTAGATTTTTCATATGAACTTATGTGGTAAAAGAAAATGTGTAAAATAGTACCTTCTTTTAATATACGGGATGGTGGCCTTTATTTGTCAAATTCCGAGTTGTTGCGTTGCTTAGGATCATGGCAATGTGTCATCAGGAACGCATCCTCAATTTGGCTTGATTAGGATCACTCCGATATGTAGATCAGGAAGACATCCTCAATTTGGCTTGTGTAGGCTCACTCCGATAGGTACCTCAGGAAGACAGCCTCAATTAGGCTTGATTAGGCTGGATTAGGCTCGCTCCGCTAGGTCCATCTCGCCTGGGCTTTACTAGGGCTTGCGGGACTCATTGCACGGGCTTTCAGGAGAGCTCTTGCATCCTCTACATCTTTTTTCAGACTATCTTTTTTCAAAACTTATTCTTCTTGCACACCAGCTCCTGCAGTGGGAGGAACTATTTTTCTAGTCCACTGTTATTGGATGTGAGAAGATTTTTTATTATACTTCGATAGGCCTATTAGCTAGCAGTCTGCAAATGGCCCCTAACATATACTTTAATATTATTATCTGCCTTAAAGTTTGGGTGGTCTGAAAAGTCATAAATTTATCCCAACACTTTTATTGAGGCCATAAATTGATTCCAACGTTTTTATGATTTTACGACTTCTAATTATACACCACGTTCCATTGGCTTGTCATAAGACGACACCATGGCGTCTGCGTATTGTTGTTGTCTGAGATCCGAACTCCATTCAATATTATACATTCATTTTACAATACAACAATTTTTTTTAAAAATATATATTTACTATTTAAAATCAACTTAATAATTTTTGTATGAACTTACACTCTTATTTTACTTAAATATATAAACATTATAATTTTACACTCATAATTATATTTTATAAAAAATATTTATACAAACAGAAATAACAAATTACGCAATTTTACTTTGATTTAACCAACATGGTGCGGGAACATATCATAGTTATATGTTGCCCAGCATCTCTCCCGGTCTCGGAAGAAAAAAAAATAAAAACTGATTGCTGGTTTTATTTTTTTTTATAAAGCTTGAAGGAATGTACGTGTCCATATGACTGTGTATCTACACAGTTTTTGATCGAAGACTGTAAAGTTCAATTATGAATGGTTCTGGTATATTTTATAAGAAGTTCTTCTATTGTTTCATAACAGAAAGTTCAACACATGATAGCATAGTTGTCTGTTGACATTCACCTTTATAGAAGACCTCTGTACTGACAATCAGACGTCTTTCTCGAAGCCTTTTTTCTTTACCACACACATGTTTACTAATTTTGTAACTTTACAGTTTAAGTGCCCAAAATACATTCAAAGCTATAATTTTGTCTGAAATTAATATGCCGAAATAAACCTCATTATAAGAAAAATAATGGCATACGCATTTGACATATTATTTCATCACATACAACCTTATGACACAGTGTTTTATCTAAAACACATTTTATACTGAATAAAAGTAAATACAATGCTTGTAATATGACATGTTATATTTTCACATAATTAATCTGATGTATTCAAATTATAATCAGAAAAAATATTATATAGGGAAGTTGCAATCAGCTGATAGCCATTGTATTTCAAGTGGAGGTCAGGGCAGTTCCACCAATCAGAACTGCCTATTCGTAGTGTGTGACCTCCAACATGACGTCAATTGCAACTGCCCTATACAAACTTGTTACATTATTTTATTCATTTGTTACTTCAAACATGTATGATCTGTCAAAATGTACAAGCTAATTCATCTCCTTTAATATATCATTACGCAATGCTTTCCAACTTTACCCGATACGAGAGAAAAAAAAAGAAGAAGCAGGAGAGAATAAAACCAGTTTTGAACGTCCCCTATTTTTTCGAAACGAGGGGTTGGTCAGCTACTAATCCCTTTCTGCGAGATGATATGTGCTGTGACAAAATTTTACGACTTCCCAAAGGTATGTATTTAAAACCATTTCATGCTTGTAATTACCTTATTAATTAGTATAATTTCTTGATATACTTTCTTCTTAACTCACTGTGCATGCCTGTATGTAATTTTAAACATAATCTATGCATAAACAGTGTATGTATTTGTATCGTATCTAATGTAAACCTTCTGCTTTTTTTTTTTATTATTTTGCAGGGGAAAAATGGCGATTCTAGCCTCTGCATTCTCCTGCCTCCTACTGGAACTGAAGCGAGGATGGCTTTTTTATGCATCCAGGTTTAAATCTAACCCAAATTGCCTTTCAGGATTAAAAAAAAATGCATATAATTTTCTTTAACTGATTACATTGTATATTTTTAGACCTTTTTAACAAACACAAATTTTGATTCATGATATTGTTTACTATTAAAATGTAAACAACACGGAAAAATGACTTCTATGGCCTCTCAAAAATGCAAAATATGCATTACGCTGACCTTAAAAATGCACCTTCATTTAATACTATTAAATAGTGTTGTCAGAAAATGCCATTGACGAAGAAGAAAACAATTTTTTGTGTCTTAAATTATTATTTATTTAGCCAACAATTCTATCTTAAAAGATTGTTAAATTTTCATATTTATTTATTTTTTTTACTGAATGAAATAAAAATTTATTTAATCAAAATTTTATTTATCATTAACATTCCGTATGTGAATTCTACTATCTAGAATTTAATGATATGTTTAAAATAAAAGATAATAAATTATTATTATTAATCAACATTAATAATTATTATTTAATTATAAAAAAAATGTTATTAATACACTTGTATAATTTAAAAAAAAAAAGTAAATGATAATTACTACGTAAAATCGTATGTAGTAACCCATGAGTACTCGGCCGAACCAAAGAATTTCTGCCAGCAGAAAAGAATCTTTGTATACTCATAAATATCTACACCCAATTGTTACAGATTAAGTTTTTTAAAAAATAATTACTGTATGTACTATAAAAAAAAATTAAGTGAATAAATTTATTAAGCCATACTACATATTTTAATAAAAATAAGGCCAATATATATAAATATATTTATTTATCTATTTTGTTTTCTTATATTAAATTGGCCAAATTATATTAAAAAAAAATTATGAACTCACACACTCAAATTTATCAATACTATGTATATTTATATGTGTTAAATTTAGAATTGCATTTAATTCTAAGGGAAAGTAAAGAGAAAAAAAAAATGCTTAAATTCTAAACTAACATAAATTTATAAAATATCTCATTTTAAAAAAAAAAATCTAATTTCTAGCTGATTTCAGCAAGATGTCATTTAATATTTATATTAAATAATTTTGCTAATACATTTTATTAATTGTTAAATTCGCATATTTTTATATATACAATAAAAATATAATAGTCTTACATAAAATTTTACACTACAACAATGTTATTAATTAATTTAACTTGAATTTAAGCCTACTTTAATTCTAATTGAATACCGTTAATAGAAGTAAATTAGCTTATCAAGTTAGATATAATATAAACTATGTTTGTCTAATGTTAATTTTGCTGAAAATTCCATAAATTTTAACTGTAAATGCTAATTGCTATATCTTTTGTTATTTATTTTGAAAACAACACGAACTTATATTTTTATTTATTATTTTTTTTTTATTAAATCTAGGAACTATACACTGAGCTAGACACTCCATAAATGTGTAAAACCTAAAAATCAAAAATTTTCCTAAAGAAAACTCAAAATGCTGCTTTTTACAATATAATATTACTAATTTTATTGTTTCTGAGCATAACATCTAGTAATTATACCATACTTAATTTTTTCTTCGATTCCTTTTTCAGCCAAGAATCCTGAAATTTATGCCTAGGTGGACCATATATTGATGTATCTGTGAATTGATAAATTTTCTACAAAAATTTTGTTGGTGTTGGTGCATACCCAGCCGTAGGCCAAAATTGCACCCTATACAGAAAGCCTTTGGTGAGAAAATTTTAATTTTACTTCAATTATTTATTTGTGTATTTTTACTATTATTTTTGTGTGCAATCATGTTGAAATAACTTGCCTTGTCCATTGTTATACATATATATGTTTTTTTTAAAAACCAATGTGCTACACCAAAATCCTTTTTTTAAATTTTTTTTATAACACTTTTGTTCATAAAACTTATCCCTGCTGTCTAAATTCTAGACTTTAGCATATAAGTTGTACTTGAACTACCGGAGTAAATCTTAGCACTTTTTGTATATTTTATTATATTTAGGCTTATAGCTGACCGCTATCCTAATATAGAGTGCACTAATAATTTATTCCTTGTCAACCATATATTTATATAAGAAAAAAAAAATATATGAGTATGCTATAAAGCTGTTCTAACTACCCTGAACCTATAGCTTACACCTACTCATTTTAAAGAGTAATTCTGAAATTTTGTCATCTAAATTGTAAGGCTATTAGCAAATGCTACCCTTATAGAAGACAGAAAAAATTCTCTTTTTTTTTTTTTTTTTTTTTTTTGAAAATTACTCCAACATTATTTACTATGAAATTAATTAAGTTTTAATGTTATTTGGCTTTGTTAAGCATTTATACTTTCTAATTCATATTCGAAAAGAAAAAAAATATATATAACTTTTGCCTGGAGCGAAATATTTCACTGCTCCATTGAAGTTTTGTGAAGCACATTACATAATTTTATAAGTATGTTTTCGGGTGCGCCCTGCACATTTGCTCAATATTGTAACCCTGAGACAAATTGGCGTTCCCATGTTCCTATCCTTTCTTATTATTATTTTGAATTTTAAAAAGGCAAGTTATTAATTCTGTTTCAATTTTTTTTTTTATCTAAAAAAAGAAAAATTTATTTTTAAATTTTGAAAAATTTTTTAAATTTTGAAATTCGATTAATTATGCATTTTGATTTATTTTTAATACCAATTCATATACCATGGATACTCTTGGGGAGGGGGGAAAGGGTAATGATCTTGTATAACATCCCCGTATAAGTTTGTATATGGTGTATAACCATATAACGACATATTTTGATCATAATGATCTGTTTGATACTGTAAATATGGGTCTATATTCTCAGAATATGTATTATTTTTTTTATAATGCGTTTTAGTAAGTTTGTGACCCTTTTGACTCGTATTTTTGTTCAATTTGAACCAACAATTTTCAGTTAAGTGCGATTTTCTTTTACAAATGTCACATTTATTTTTGTAATTTTTATCACCCTTAATTTTTTTCTGAGACACCTTGTAAATTCGTAATTTCCGCCTCTATATGACCTGTTGCGTATTTCGGAGCGTACAGCTGATCCATATGTCGTTTGATCGGCTCTATTGATTTATCTGGAACATATTGTAATAAATAATTAAAGTTTCTAAACTTTTTAGTAACTTCGTAGGGTCCTTGAAATTTTGGCTCTAATGCGCCTGGTTTTCCAATACATTTTAGATATACTGTTTGACCCAAATTTAAATCCTTTACTTTTTCGTATGCCTCTTCATCTATATATTCTTGCATTATTTTCTCCTGGTTTGCAAGGGATTGAATTTTGATTTCCTTCATATGCTGTATTCTGCTTTTAACATAAGAGTGGGTATATATTTCCTCAGAAGGAATATGGGCTGTGAAGGGATTTTTTATTTCCCTTGCGAAAAATAGCAGTGAGGGACTATATCCCGTAGCGCGGTGTTTCGAGGAATTATACGCTAGTTTAAAAAAATCCAGTCTTATGTCCCATTCCGTAGTGCGTTTCGACATAGCTACAATTGATGTTTTTAATATTTTATTGGTAACTTCACAAAGTCCATTTCCTTGCGCACGGTATACACTCACAAATTTCCTTTGTATGTTCAAAGATTCCAAATATTCTTTCATAATTTCGCTACGTAAATATTTTGCATTATCAAAGATAATTTCTTTACACATCCCATAATTTGCAAAATATTTATTTAGTACATTTAATATAGTCTGTGACTCTACGTTTCGTAGGGGAACAGCTTCCAGGAATCTCGATGTCGAGTCAATTATAATTAAAATGTATCTGTTTTTCCTTAACGTGAGGTTTAAAGGTCCAATGACGTCAGCATGCAGGACTGTACCGACTTCGTGATCTTTCACCATTTTTTTAACAGGGACTTTTATTGTTGTGTGTTGTTTAGATGTGAGAGGCTCGCCCTGAAACAATAGGGTAGCCAATTGTGATTGGTAAAGAATCGCCATCTTAAATAATCATAAATTTTCACAGGCGGTCCGGGGACACGGCACTTGCCTCTTGTGCTCTCTTCGGCGTGTCAGGCGGGTCGTTCTGAAGTCTTCTTTCCCGGAGACTGGGGTTCTGGGCTTGTTTCCGCAGGTAGTAAAACTTTTCCCTGCCCTGGGCTTGGGGGTTACACCTAACCATAAGCCAAAAGCGGGTTCCCAGGGTGGGTGCTTACTTACTTACTTACACAATTTGCACAATACTGTTTAATGTCTTTGTACATTCCGTGCCAAAAAAGCCTTGTTTTCACATTATCATAAGTTTTTTGAAATCCGAAATGCGCTTTATGAGCTTCTTCTATGGCTGCAATTTTTAATGAATCCGGGGTAATTAAAAGCTCCTTTTTATCTGAACCAGGTTTCAAAATTAATAATTTATTGTGATTTAAAGCAAATCTCTTCGTGCTTCTATTATTTTTGTCTTTTTCGATTTTATTTATTATAATTTTTAATTTTTCGTCTGCATATTGCTCCGATTTAATATTTTCGTCTGTAAGTGCTATGTTACTTGCAAACAAATTATTTTGGAGTTCTCTGTCTGTTGTAAGATTATCTAAATTCCTGCTCAAATAGTCTGCTGGATTGTTAATCCCTTCGACGAATTCGAAGTCGAAATTAAAGTCTTGTAAATCTGCTACCCATCTGTTTATAATTTCCGATTTATCTTGTAAATGTAAATGCTGAGTTAGTGCTTTCGAATCAGTTAACACAGTAAATCTTCTACCTGAAAGCATATATTTAAAATGCATAATTGCTTCATGCACTGCTAATAACTCAAATTTAATACTCGGATAATTTTTTTCCGGTTCTCTAAGTTTTCTCCCGAAAAATTCAACAGGTAGCAAATGACCATCCTTTTCTTGAGCTAGAACACCTGAAATTGCAACTTTGCTCCCATCCGTGAATAAGAAAAATTCCTTGTTAAAATCGGGGGGTCTGAGCGTTGGTTTTTGTACAATTTCTTCCTGAATTATCAGGAAAGCTTTTTCTGCTTCTGGACTCCACTTAAATTTAACTTTATCTTTAGTCAGCTCTATTAAAGGGTTAACTTTGTCGGAATAGTTGGGTATTAGCGTCCGAAAATAATTCGCTAAGCCCAATAAAGATCTGACCCCCTTTTTCGATTTTGGTCTGACTAAATTTTTTACTTTTTCAATATTCTTTTGAGATGGAGAATATCCCATTTGATTCACCCTAAATCCTAGGAATTCTATTTCTGCTTTGCAAATTTGCATTTTTGAAGGTTCGATTGTCATGTTGTGATTTATTAATACCTGTAGAACTTCTTCTAAGGTTTTCGTCATCTCTGCTATTGTATTTGCAGATATCAACACATCATCAATGTAGTATGATACTTTGCTTTTGTCAAAATGTCCCAGAATTTTATCGATTACTTCTGCAAAAATTGCGCTAGAATTTCGTGTGCCAAAAGATAAACGAAGTGGCATATGTTTTCCAAATTCCGTAACAAATGCTAATTTTTTGCAATCTTCTGGTTTTAAATTTATTTGGAAAAAGGCACTATGTAAGTCTAGCACCGTATAGTATTTTTTACCGCTTATTTTTTGTAATAAGTCTTTTACGTCCGGCATCGGATAAGTATAAGGTTGTAAAATTTGGTTTAATAGTCTTAGGTCCGTTGCCATTCTAAACTTGGGTTCTGCATTCGGGTTATTACTCGGATTTTTCTTTCTAACGAAAATAACTGGAAAAGCATATTCGGAGTCAGTCTTCTCTATAATTTTAGCCTGTAACAGTTGTTCGATTTCCCTTTTCGCATACTGTCTTACTGCCTGAGGCAATTTATATGGCTTAGCTTGTACCGGGAATTCATGATTCAATTGAAAACTTGGTGCAACAAACGCTGATTGCCCCAATGTTTGATAACTTTTTGAAAATGCATGAACATTGCCCATTAAAATTTTTCGAAATTTTTGTTGTACTTCCTCTGATAAATGGCTTAAATCGAAATCCGTCTCTTTAATTTCTGCTTCTCGCAATTTTCTTACATCTTCTATATTTAAATTATTTATTTCATAAAATGTCCCTTTCTCTATATTATCAGTTGAGTCATCTTGCTTGCACTCAAAGTTCGTTATAATTTCCCCTATTTTAGTTCCTTTCTGAATAATTAACTTTTCTAACAGTTTATTCTTTATTATAATATTTATGTTATTATTTTTTTGAACTTCGTGTAACGAAGTCTCGCATGAAAATTTACTATTTTCTTGAATGGGGTCAAAAATAATTATATCTGACATATTTATATCCTCTGGGCATTTTAATTTTACAATTTTCGATTCTTCAGGTTGGAGAAAAATTCTATTTTTAGTAATGGCAAACATACTTTTATTTGAATGTTCCCCTGAATTACATGGCGTAATGTTATTCACTTCATAATTATTTACTTCACTTGCAACGTTTAATTTAATTTGTTGATTTTTAAATTTTAATGTTTTATTGCATAAATCCAAAATCATATGATTTTCTTTGAGATAATCGTACCCTAATAACATTTGGTACTGCCTATCAAAATCATCATTAGTGACATAAAATGTGCCTGTTGTGAATATACCTTTTAATCGAAAAGTTAATTTTACACATTGTTTAAAAAAAATCTTTGAATTTGTTAAAGTTTTAATTTGGATCTGATTGCCCAAATATTTGATTTTGACGTTTGTATCTTTAATTTTTTTGAATAAAGAAGGTGATAAAAGGGATACAGCAGCTCCGGTATCCAGTAACGCTTGTATTTCGACGCCCTGTATACTTAGTGATATAATTGGCAGACTATCTTTGTCTGCATTTGTTATATTTGCGATTGTTTTATTTATTTTATCGATTTCCGTCTCTGAAAATCCCGAATCTTGATCCGATTTCGCTGTTTTCTTTGCCCATTTTTTTTTCTTTTTGCGCTTTTCAAATTGATAACCATTTTGCTCATAATTCTCAGAAATATATCCAAAATCCCTATTTCCCGAATTCCAGTTAGGTTGTGAATAATCATACATCCCATAATGCGTCGGGTAATTAAAGGAATTGTAGTAATCATTATAATATCGTTCATAATCATTATAATGAAAATTGTTATTGAAATGGGGACCCTGATAATCATTGTGTTTATTAAAGAGTTTCTTATTCCGCGGAACACTATCATCTCTAATTGCATGATTTTTTTTCTTTGATTTTTTTAGTTTTTCAATCTCCCCTTTTAATTTCTCGATTAGCTCTTTGTTTTGCTTACTTGATTCTATAATGTTCTCATAAAGATCTTTGTTTTCTTTATTTATTGCGTTAATTTCCTCAAACTTTGATTCATTATACGCACTTTCCATAAGTTTTGCTAACTCGCATGCCTCCTTGAAGGACCTGGGCGCATTTTTACGCACATCTAGTGCAATATCCTGTCTAATTGAATTTAAAAAATTCGACATTTTTAAGATTTCGATAAAATTCTCTTCCTTATTATCCACATTTTCGCCTGCACTTTCGATATAAGATTTTACACCCTTTTTAAACTCCAAAATGAAATCCTCTATCGTTTGACTTGCGGCCTGTTTTAAATTTAGGAAATTGCTCTGAGCATTAAGGAAGCTTAGTTTTGTACCAAATAACTCCACCAAATTATTTTTAAATAAATTATAATTGGTCTCGTTATATGTTTCAATCTGTTTACTTAAAATATGTTTTGCGTCCCCAGTAATTTTAGCCTTTAAAATTAATAATTTAGTTTCTTCCTGTATATCTGTCGAATTGAAAATATTCTCAAATTCCTCTAAGAAAAATATAATGTTTTTGTTCTTTTTATTGTCAAATGGTGACACTAACTTAATACGTGTATCTATATCCAGCGTCTGAGTCATTTTTAACAAGTATTAGTAATCAATGTATACTTTTTCAAAATATCAATTCAAAATAGATCCTATACCTCTTAAAAGAATATTTTGCATCTCATACTATTTTCTCTATATTACAACATATGTATGAAAATATTCTAAATTGCATAAATACATAAAAACAACAACACTAAAATTTAAAAAAAAATTTCTTAGGAGATGAAGTTGTTTTGTAGATTATTCTTTTACACACATAAATACCCCTAAAATATTTATAATACACGTATATATAAAAAACAACATAATTTCATTTAACAGAAAAATATCTGTCTTTTTCTACAGAAAAAAACAATCTTATTTTTTTTTTTTTTTTGTTGTTAATATTGTACTACTACTTCGTAGTACGACTCATAAATTTTCTTTTGTATCAATGTGATACAATTTCAAAAATCGTGATCTATTGACATTTCAATCATTTTTATACCAGACATATTATAAAATTTTACTCATTATTCTTATTATTATTATTATTTATACATTATATAAAAAAAAATTATTTTTACAAATGTGTCATCTGTGATGTGAATGCCATTATTTTTCAATGGTAACTGAGATCCAACCACAAGAGAAAAGTGAGAAAAAAAAACAAAATTTTAATTCCTAAATTTACCTATTATAAATCCCAGAATTATTTTTTCATTTCCTTTTTTTTTTTTACTAACATATATTATTCATTTTATTTATATAAAATTATTATATGTGTGTCAGTATTGTTACAATAATAAAATTAATTTTAATAAAATTTTAATCAATTAAACTTACATACCTACAATATCTTTAAAATTGTGACATTAAAATAATACTTAAATTTATTTTCCTTTTTTTATTATTATTATTATTATTATTATTATTATTTCTAATGACCTCAGATGAACGTTCCTGAGTCATAGCACCATTGTACTTAATGAACGTTCCTGAGTCACGGCGCCATTTGTACTATGAAGGGGGGATGCTGGACAGATAATTACACCTTTTTATTTTTTATTAAATATATTCAAAATTGTTAATTGGTCCAAATCATCCAAGCAACCTCATAGCAAATTGGTATATAGTTTTATATACCTTAGATAAATTTAAATAATATAAGTGATCGTATTTACCTACATTCTAGTAGAAGAGCAACGCGAAGCATTAATAGAATTAAATTATAATTCGCGTCAAAAGTAATTATTAAATTTGAATAATTACGAATAAAATTAAGAGTTTGCGTTGTGATTTATTTAGATGAACTCTTCCACTTATGAATTAATCTAAAATTTAAGCTGTAAAAAAAGAATTGACACACTTTAAATATTATTAATTAAATAATTACAGAAACTTTTTAAAACTTGGTTAAATAATTTATTTACACTGAACAAATCTATTTACAGAAAAACATAATATTAATTCAAAAAATAGAAAGCAACACTTTTGTTTGCTTCTCATTATTTTAAGTATGTTTAACCTTTTTTTAAAAAAAAGACAATATTTTCACGTACTCTAATTATTATAATTGTTTCTTTTTGCTAAAAGAAATACTCTCTTTCATTTTTAAAATTACCTTAATCTTATTTAATTATTGATTTGATCGGATCTCAGATAACTCTCTACCATAAAATATCAGAAAAGTATTTTTTTTTAGATTTTTCATATGAACTTATGTGGTAAAAGAAAATGTGTAAAATAGTACCTTCTTTTAATATACGGGATGGTGGCCTTTATTTGTCAAATTCCGAGTTGTTGCGTTGCTTAGGATCATGGCAATGTGTCATCAGGAACGAATCCTCAATTTGGCTTGTGTAGGCTCACTCCGATAGGTACCTCAGGAAGACAGCCTCAATTAGGCTTGATTAGGCTGGATTAGGCTCGCTCCGCTAGGTCCATCTCGCCTGGGCTTTACTAGGGCTTGCGGGACTCATTGCACGGGCTTTCAGGAGAGCTCTTGCATCCTCTACATCTTTTTTCAGACTATCTTTTTTCAAAACTTATTCTTCTTGCACACCAGCTCCTGCAGTGGGAGGAACTATTTTTCTAGTCCACTGTTATTGGATGTGAGAAGATTTTTTATTATACTTCGATAGGCCTATTAGCTAGCAGTCTGCAAATGGCCCCTAACATATACTTTAATATTATTATCTGCCTTAAAGTTTGGGTGGTCTGAAAAGTCATAAATTTATCCCAACACTTTTATTGAGGCCATAAATTGATTCCAACGTTTTTATGATTTTACGACTTCTAATTATACACCACGTTCCATTGGCTTGTCATAAGACGACACCATGGCGTCTGCGTATTGTTGTTGTCTGAGATCCGAACTCCATTCAATATTATACATTCATTTTACAATACAACAATTTTTTTTAAAAATATATATTTACTATTTAAAATCAACTTAATAATTTTTGTATGAACTTACACTCTTATTTTACTTAAATATATAAACATTATAATTTTACACTCATAATTATATTTTATAAAAAATATTTATACAAACAGAAATAACAAATTACGCAATTTTACTTTGATTTAACCAACATGGTGCGGGAACATATCATAGTTATATGTTGCCCAGCAATTATACATGAAGTCGACTTCATTACGTTAAAATTGTTGTAAGTTTATTGAGATTAAACATTGAACTTTATTAGTTTAAGATTTTTGAGCTAAATTTGAAATGAAAGTTTAATCTTGTTTCAGTTATTGAAATAGAAATTTGAATGTGTAATTTGAATTATTGATAGAAAAAAATCTGCATTTATTATATACAGTAGAAATATAAAATTATGAGTTACTTAAACATTTATAGAGTATATTATGTGTTATGAAAGAGAATGGAATCATGGGCCCATGTATGATGAAGGATGAAAAATGATGGATGAATGTGATTATTAAAGTTTTGAATATGTATAATTTTTCAGAAATTTATATTGAAATATATTGATTGCTAATGTATTGAAATTGTACTGAAACTGTTTTACAATGAAGTTATGTTAAATCTCTGTATTAAAACGATTTGCTTTTCAGAAAGATTTGAATTTGTCTAGTAATGTATTAGGAATATTAATTGAAGGGCGATTCCATGCGGAGAGTCACACACGTAACGCAGGCTTTAATTTGCATTTATTCAATTATTTATTATATTTTAATGTTAATTCTGAATTTAGTTGGTATGGTAAATAAGTTATTAACATATTTTTTAGTTTAAATGTGTGTAAGTAAAACTCGCAGAAATATATCATTTAATTTCATACTCAAAATGTGCTTTTTTTCTGAAGTAGAAAAAAAGCACATTTTGAGTAATGAAATTAAATGATATACTTCTGTGAGTTTTATTGCCACACATTTAAATTTAAAAATATGCTAATAACTTATTTACCATGCCACTTAAAATCAGAATTAACATTAAAATTTAATAAATAATTGAATAAATGCAAATTAAAGCCTGCGTTACGTGTGTGACACTCTCCAAGGAATCGCCCTGAAGCTGATGGACTTTTGAAGTTTAAACCAGGGTTAAATTTAGGTACTGTGGTTGGAAATATTGTATTTTACAAGGAGAGGGCCAACCTTGTTAATCACAGATTTTGATTATTTTAATATGTTGTAGGTTAGAAGCCCCTTAGTGTCAGGTTCAACGGATTTTATCCAATGTTCCTTAGTTCTTGAAAAACCGGGGGGTCTAATATTAGTACACAACTTAAATACTTACTTTGCAACAACAGTGATAGGGCAGTCGTAGCTCAGTTGGTATGGAGTTTACCGGCTGATTCGCGGCCCCGGGTTCGATACCTGAATGCGCTACATTTGTTTTTCTCATTTTCTGTTTTATAAATTTACTTGTAAGTATAACTTAATAATCTCACTATCAATTAAAATTTTGAATATTGTATATCAATTATAATTTTAACCTATTTAATTTTTTTTTTACTTTTAACTAAATAGTTGAAATAAAAGATCATAAAACTGTTATTTAAAAAAAAAATCACTTTTAAAATGTATTTCATATATTCTTTATCGATGCAATAATATTGAACAATAGTGTCAATTCGTGATTTTAAAGAAACAGCATTTACGCATTGCTTTAACAAAAGAAGTCAATGCGATAATACTATTATTCTGTTTTTAAAGTATCAAGCATAATCATATTAAAAATTAGCATCATAATTAAATTACAACCGGTTTTTTGCATATTAAAGATTTTTAAATTTGTAATAAGTATGCTTGCGCTTTCAATTATTTTGCTTTCCTCTTTATCTTTTTTCTGCTTTTATTTTTGTTTTATTTGAATATTCCTTTTTTTTTATCATAACTAGATTGCACCACAACAGAATTTGTCACGATTTTGGAATTTTTATCGTTCAATAATACATCCAATTTCTTTTTAAACCTCTTTAATGGATGAGAAATAATAGTTTACAAATAAGAAATGATAAATTTAAGTTTGCTAATTAATGTATGGTGTTAAAATTTTTAATTGAAATTATTAAATTATAATTATAACTATATTTATAAAACAAAAAATTAGAAAAACAAATGTAGCGCATGCAGGTATCGAACCCGGGCTGTTGGATCAGCCGGCAAACGCCATGCCAACTGAGCTACGACTAACCGGTCATTTTGGTTGCTAAGTAAGTGTTTAAGTTGTGTACTAATATTAGACCCCCTGTTTTTTCAAGAACTAAGGGGCATTGGATAAAATCCGTTGAACCTGACACTAAGGGGTGTCTACCCTACAACATATATTAAAATTTTCAAAATCTGTGATTAACAACGTTGGCCCTCTCCTTGTTAGATGCATGAGGGTAATTTGTTTCTTGTTATATATTGTTATAAATTTTGTTAATGTTTATAATGTTTAGTAATTGTATGTTACTGTTTAAAAGGCGACAAGTTATATTTGGATAAAAATGTTGGATTTTTTGAGAAGATTGAAGATGTAATGGTAAAAGTTCATATTGAATTTTTCTTTGATCTTTGTAAATTCAGAGCAAATTTTGGAAATTCTAGGGATTTGTTAACTGTTTAATTTTTCTTTCCCATGAGTGACAAGTGGGGAGCTTTGTTATCTAGTCAACCGATTTTACTTGTCACTTATGGCTAATATGGGTTTAAAACTTTACGCAAACTTATATTGATTTAATAGCTTTCCTTTCTACATTTTAATGCTTATAGAACTTCTTTATTTTAAAATCAATACCTTCATTATCTAGGATATAATGTTAATTGTTTCCTATAACGCAAATTAATTTAAAAGAACTGACATTAAATTTAAGTGTTTCATACATGGCGTTAACCGTTCCGTAATCGACTATTCTCAGGCCTACCCTTTTTTGTAAAATGGAGTCGTCCAGTTCTAAGGTATAAATTGCGTTTCGCTAATCAATTGCCGCGTTCTCTCTTTTCTGTTTGTTTATTTAAAGTTATCATTATGATTTTAATATGTTTGAGTTCAAGTTACAGTAATATATTTAGTTTGAGTTTTACGATGTTTTTAGAAAACGGTTTTAGCTATGATTTAAATTTAAGCTGTTTTGAAAAGCTCCAGGTGTGTTGAAGTTTTAATCCTGTTTAACCAAAGTTATTTTTAATGATTCACTTAGCTATTTTAAACAAAGTTGGGTCTGAATACTTTCAACTTAAAGCTGTATTTTTACAAAGTATACATTGAATGAAATATAATTTAAATAAAGAACTGTCGTCAACAATATCTGACTTTTCTATGGATTCAACACACAGTTTTATAACAGGTATGTTCCACAGCACGTTTACAGTTCCTCTGCTGATAGCAGTATAAGTGTATATCAGGCCTGCGTTGATACAGGCTAAGATGTTTGAATATCGAAAATGAAATTATAAATTTTTTCCTGATCTAATCATCACCCCTAGAACCCAAAACCATTCGCAGTCCAAAACCGTATCTATCTACCTATCTCTCTCTCTCTCTCTCTCTCTCTCTCTATATATATATATATATATATATATATATATAATAAATTTGAAATCATAAATATATGAATAAATTGGTAAAGTTCTAAAGATGAATTAGAAATGAACATAGGAAACCAGTATGTAAAATAAGAAACTATGAATAACCCACAGAATCTTCAGAGGAGCTTGTGAGTTCATTCATAGAAGATGCGTTATTTGATCCAATTTTGTCGGTATTAAGCCTAAAATGACAAAATTTAGCTCCTTATAACGCAAAAATTATAGAAAATAGATAATAAAAATCCAAGAGATCTAAAAAAGATATACCTCACACAGGATATTAAAAATTAATAGAGCAAAATACCTAAATTACATACTAGGAAGCATAACTGCAGCATGTCTTGATGGTAAAACAGAGTTAGGACTATTTTTACATGTGGACCTACGGTTGATTATCTGACTGAAACCCATAACTTTGCTGCCACCTGGTGTGAGAAAGGAAAAAATGTAAATTGGAACTGGATTATTAACAATAATGTTTGGTGCTGCCATCTTTCCCCCCTAACCAAAAAAAAAATGAATGAAATTGATTGAAGAAGTAAAGAAATGACTTAGATTAACATTTAGTAAAGTAGAATGAAAAAATGGGAATAAACTTGATAATTACTGAGTAAATAGAAAAATAAAATAAATAATAGGAATACATTAATAAAAAATAAAATAAAGAATTATATAAAAATAAATAAATAGAAGGGCAATTGATTAAATTAACTAATTTAAAGACAAAATATTATAATATAAAAAATGAGAATGTAAATAACATTTAAAAAACAGTGAGGAATATTTTGAGATTGTAAAATATAACCTTGTATTATGTAACTAAATGTGAAAATTTAAAAAACAATGAGGAATATTGAGATATTGAAATATATCCTTATATTATGAAGCAATATGTGAAAATTTTTGAGAAATTTATGATGTTAAATGCATGATACCCCGTGTTATATATATATATATATATATATATATATATATATATATATATAACTTTTTTATGGACACAGTAAGTTTCATAGTTCTCCACAAATCTCTTCCAAACTGATACATAAAATCAAGGGGCAGAAAATCTCGGTCAAGTTCGTGAATGGGCAAAATCGAACGAAGGGGATAGAGATGGGGAGGGGTTTTGTGAGAAGACTAAAAAAAACCCCGTAATTTCTTAATTATAGTACACATCAAATCAGTTTAAAGTTATTATTATTTCTAAGAAAAGGGCCAAACATTTATGTATGGCAGATTTTTGATATCATTAAAAACGTCCTCAAAGGGCGTAAAAAATAGGGTTTTAAGAAGAAAAATATTTATAACTTCATCAGTTCACAATATATCAAATCCCTTAAATTTACCACAAATCTTCCAAATATTATCTACAACTTTTATACTGACAAGTTCTTGATAAGACCAATTCTTACAGAAAATAAATTAAAAGTGAGCTGTTGAAAAAAAAAATATATTCATAACTTCGTAAAGTCCCAAGATATCAAATCCGTTTAAATTTATTATCAATCTTCTTAATATTCTCGACAACTTTTATATTGACAAGTTTTTGGCAGGATCAACAGTTACAGGAAAACAGATTAAAAACAAAAAAGGGTCGGTTGTAGTAAAAAAAAAAAAAAAAAAAAAAAAAAAAAAAAAAAAAAAACACGTCTCCATTAATCCGCCACTAAGGGCACATAAAAGTATCATTTGCGTGAGGAAAAATTTTCACAACCCTCAGAGATGCTGTATGTCATTATTAAACGCGCGTGTCTCAATAAAAAGAATGTTAGAATTTAAAATATAGTGTGTGGTTCATTTAATGAAACAATCACCACACGGTATAAATTTATTGTGTAAATCTTCTTAAAATTATCTATCGCTTTTGCAGTAATATGTTTTTCATAAGATGAACTTTTCTAATAGATGATATTACTAAAAATATTCTGAAGGAATGAAAAAAATAGGAGTTGAAGAAAAAATTATCATATTAACTTGGTTTACAGAAATATGTAATTCAAAACTCCTCAAAAGCGGTCAGATAAAATTGTTAAACTGGGTTTATTTCTAATCTTGATTTAGTTTTTGTTCATGAAATTAGTACTTCGAAATCTAATTGTGCCTGTAAGCTGAACCGGCAGATACTTTTTTAAAATGTATTATCTTCCTTACAATGCACTTCAAAAATACTTTTGGTACAAATTCTTTTTAATAAGGTAAAATACGAACTATTTTAATACGAAATATTTTAAACATTATTGAATGAAAAATTATTCTTTTACACCATGTTTTTTAAATATATCTTTTCTTGTGTGTTTTCTTGATAACCATTTTTAATAAGGTAAAATATAAATTAAAAAAAGTTTTAGTATCATAAGGGTCTTCGCTGAACTAAAGATATTTCTAAAGAACTACACGTTTAAATAACAGGTAATAGTGCAAAATGAGAATAAAAAGTGTTTAGCATAATATGGGTCTTCCGTAATAAATTTTCATGGATACTGGCTGAAACAAAGAAGAATCTAATTGGTACCTTGTTTCTTTAAATATATAAATTTTCGTACAATGTCTTTCAAAAATACTTTTGAGGTAAATTCTATTTAGTAAGACAAAATGTGAAAATATATATATATATTAAACATAATCTAATTAAACAAAATTCTAAATTATTTAATTTTTTATAAAAGATATCTTAAAATACCATTAAAAGAGTTTTAAATCACCATTTTTAATAAAGCAAAAATAGAAATACATAAAATATAGACATCATAGTTTCCTTCTTGATCAACTTTGAGTGGATATATATGAGAATAAATATTTATAATATATGAAATATATTAATGTAAAATATCAAATTTAAAATATTTGAAAATAATTAGTATTACATAACTAACTACGTATAGGTAAAATTAATTGCTTATATAATTATATCTTGTATTTTTAAAGAACTACGTATCAACGAGAAAATAATAACAAATACAACTGTGTTATTATATTACTTTATAAAATTAAGCTAAATAAATTAAATTTATGTAAGTAAAATCTTCTTATATACCTTTTACGGAATGCCAAAATATATTCTGGCTTGAAACATTACATAACATTTCATATTGCTTTATTTTCCTTTCTATTTGCCTCAAACATTTTCTTAAAAATAAAACTTAAATTTATGTGTACATTTTATGAAATTAGCTTCCATAATTACACTAGCTATGGATATAAACTTTAATTTTATGATTATAAAGTTTGAACTGACACACTTCGTTAATGGATAATCTCTTCCATGTATTTTGCATCCTTAAGACTATCTTTCCTCATAAAGAGACCAATCACCAATTTCTTCTTCCTGTTTCAGCGCAAATTTTAATTAATTTCGCGCATGAAATTTTAATTGAAGTTATGCAGATTATCCAAACTTGCTACTTCCATTAAATTAAAATTTACAGAATTAACAGTTTCTGATGTTGCTTTCAACTTTGTAGTTTTCAAGCAAAGTTTTGAAAATGTAAATCATCCTCTATCGCATAATTAAAAGTCATATGCGTTAAGGTCATATTTGTTTATGAACCAAGATAGGAAATCTACTGAGTCAGCTTTTCATATTTCGGTGCAGAAATATTTATTTTATTGGATGATTACAAAATAAAATATTATAATATATATATTAACTACTTAATATATTCGACGCATTGTAAATAAAAATTATTAAAGGACTTTTAAATAAAAATATAGTCATTGAACTTTTTAGTTATTTAATATCTTTAAAGATTTTCTGATATTTTATTTCATCCCTGCTGTTTAAAACATCAAAGAAAAATTAACATAAAAACGATAAAAAAAATTAAGTAGTGTTTATCCAGTGTTGGACAGAGTTAAAGATAAATTAATCACCAAGTAATGTTGACATTGCTTTGAGTTCTGTTAACTGCATAAGCAACATGAGATAATCTAACTCCCATAAACAAACTACCCCAATAATTTGTACAAAATGCACAAAACAATAAATTTAATTAAATTTATACAGTTTAATTCCAAGACAAACAAGTTATTCACCGACCTTAATTACCTTTATTTATCAATAAGGACGTATTTCTTGATTACAAGTACATATATATAGATTTAAAAATTTACATTTCTTTATTCACTGTTAAGAACTTTGCTATAACCATCGATCTTAACATTATTCATCATTTTTATCATTTCCAAATCTGATATGAGTATTACTTAAATTAAAATAAATGTTATACTTATACAATATACATTCCAGAGAGATTTAGGTTTACCATACTTGCACTGTAAAAAAAAACGACATTTTTACAGTACAAAGTACTGTTCATATCGCGCACAAACTCGATCACAATGAATGTGCTGTATCTTTCTTTGGTTTCCTGACTCTATTAACATGGAAAATACAGTAGTTGTGTAAAATTAACAGTACAATGTGCTGGCAATTTGGACGCCAGCAGTTTGTGCTGTAAAAAATGCGTCCAAATTGCCAGCACATTGTGCTGTTAATTTTACGCAACTACTGTACTATCTTCCATGTCAATAGAGTCAAGAAAGATACAGCAGAAAAGACCAAAGGAAGATACAGCACATTCACTGTGATCGAGTTTGTTCTGGCAAATTTACAGTGGTTTTTTGACAGTGTGGCTATCTTTAAAATTCAGTGATAAATACTACAATAGTCAAACTATTGCAGCAGAATCCATCATATGATAAAATAGGTATGACAACAGAATATGACATAACTTTAAGGGATATACAAGCAAGGATAAAAAAAAAATAGATATCCATTATTGGCTGAGAGTAGTTTCAAGTGGATCAAAAAATAGTGATTAGAACAGCAGTTCGCCTACAAAAAATAAATTCACAGAGATATTTAACGTCTCCGATGTAACATCCATGTATTCCATAAGACTATAATTCTACTTCAGGGCCTCTGTTTATTGAATGAACTCTGTCTATTTCAGCGGTCCCTGTAACTTTCGGGACAATCTCCAGTTTTCCTCGTGAAAACAGGAAAGGCCGTGCTCCACTGGTGAGATCAAATGCTTATTTTTACAATTGAAGATCAATTACCTCCCTGTGAGAATCATCAATCGGGAACACAATTGTTCATAAATACAACATTGCATTTCCCTTAACTCTTATACAAGATCAGGTATCACTGATGAGATCACGAACAACCAAATATTAGTTATTCTTCTGTCAATCAAATGCGTTCCCTGCACTTTACAATCTATCACGGAATCTTCTTAAAAGCCATAATCAAACTCACAGTACTTACCACTTAGAAAAATTCCTCCTAACGCTAGGTGAAAGCAACTTGTCTCTGATCGTTACTAGGAAACCAATAAATGCACACGAAAATGAGTCCACCAATTTACTATATCTTATGAAAAACACAAGTAAACTTCAAATTAAAAATGTCCCCTGAATAACTCTCGCTTTCCAAATTTTGTAAAAACCTGACCCCATATGAAATGTTTGATAAACAACCGAAGCAATGAAACCTGGTCCAAAATACTTGTTCGCAACTTCCATTAACAATAATTTTTATAGCTGTGTCCAATTTTTAAAAGTCAACTTTCTATGCTGCGCGGTTCCACTGAATTTTGTTTCTATTTTGCCATTAAATAGACAGTACGCCGATAACATAAGACCGTGTGGCTTATCACCTGTCCCAGCTCCAATCAACAGAATGCTAACAGCTCCTTTCAGAAAAAGACATGTTTATCCATAACTAAAGAAAATCTTATGATGTTCAATTATACCTAAAAATAAAATCGCCTGCAACATTTATCATTTTGTATGTTTCAGAATAATTAATTTAAATGCAGCTTAAGGGATTTTTCAGCTACGAAATATTCTACTTAATTTTATATTACATTATAGGAAAGTAAAAATAAGCATACTTTATGTTGAAATTTATATGAAATATATAAAATTAAAGAACACCGGGTAATACACTATGACGCAAAAGTTTAGACAATGAAGAAATTCTTACATACTTTGAAAAATATTTATTCAATTTTCAAATCACTGCTTGAAATTAATGTGCTGTACATATAAACAATATTTATAACAAAGAAAAGTGGAATTGTGCGTATTGCAATAAATTAAATGGTAACAAAAATAAACTGCTGTCTCAAAAGTTTAGACACAAATTAAATAAAATCGAAATAAACAATTTTTAAAACCTGGTTGCGCATCCATGCTTATGTATTACGTCATATACACGAGATTGCATGGAAGAAACTAAATCTTGCATAGTTTGTGGATCGATATCGTACCATGCATTCTCAATAGTGTCTTAAGTTCCTTTTCAGAAGAGTATTGTCTAGCGTTGCTATAAACTTTGCGACACGTGATGCTCCAAAGGTTTTCTATAGGGTTAAGATCTGGGCTACATGCTGGCCAGTCGAGAACTCTTATATTATGGGAATTAAACTAAGATTTTGAATGTTTTGCAGTGTGAATTGAAGCATTGTCTTGCTGAAATTCCCACTGAGGACCCCCTAGAAGCTCAGCAAATGGCAGTAGTTTTTCTTCTAATGTCTGTGTATAATGCTGTGAAGTTTGACGACCACTGGTGAAGGTCAGAGATGCTTGTCCATTATAGCAAAAGGCTGCCCAAACCATCACCGAGCCCCCTCCTTGTCTGCGACTAAAAAAACGTCGAGGTTCCTTCCGCAAGTCATGCCAATACGATAAACAACCATCTGGACCATCCAGATTCCACTTTTTTTCATCGCTAAATATGACTGACTGCCATTTCTCTCCATATGACATATGCTTTCGAGCCCACATAAGTCTTTGTAACTTATGATGTGGTTTCAGAGCTGGTTTCTTCTGCATTTTGCTATAAACGATTGTTCCTTTTTCCAAAATTCGTCTACGAATCGTATCCTTTGATACAGAGAGTCCCGATGAGCTTTGAACTCCACGTACGCTCATTTGTTGAGTACTCGCTAGTCTTTGTATCAGGCGATCCTCTCGTACATTTGTCACACGTGGCCTCCCAGACCGACATTTTGCTTTATATTCGGAACCACTCGATAAAACTCGATAAATAGATTTTTTTGACCTATTAATAATAGCAGAAATTTCAGAAACGCTCTTCCCTTCACCTTTCAACTGCCAAATCCTTGAAACCTCATTCACTTGAATTTCTTTAGCTCTCGGCATGTCGACTATGAAGCGAAATCGTTTGCAGAACTTAAGTACTCCAAATTTGTGACATCATCGATTCTAAATTTGCATATGCCAGCGAATATTCAAAGAAATTTAGAATAGTGTCTAAACTTTTGCGACAAGCACATTTGAATTTTTATGAAAAAAATTAGTATTATAGCAAATAAAACGACTGTCTTTTGTACATAGCATTTTAAATCAGTTTTTGAATATATTTACAGGTTTTTGTAATTCTGACGTCATAATTCTACATTTTAAAGCTGAATGACGTCATTGTCTAAACTTTTGCGTCATAGTGTACAAAAGAAAGCGAAATGGTAAAAATTAAAAAATAAATCGAAGAATATAGATGAGACACGGCTCTCTGAAATACAAAAAAGTGAGATTTTATTAACTGAAAAGTTCTATATAATAGGTGCAATTATTACCTACATTTTAGAATGGTTACTGTCTCTAAGTTCCGCTTGTCAAAATTTAAACAATTTTGTCATTAGTATAACGTCTTAAATCCTGTTCACTACTGATTAGAGAATCACACCACATCTAGCGATCACCGATAACGCATGTTGTAGCTTGAAATGTGCTGTCCCAGATTTTGTTATAAAATTCCATCTCACCACATTCTAGGGTCAATCGGAATAGTTGTGAACAAACTTTATTAGTTTCAACTACAGATAAATTTAAGGAGCACTTGATCCATGTAAAACCTTGCAAAGCTGCCATAAAGCTGTTGTTTCACCCCTATACTTCAAATGCAATTATTGGGTTGCAGTATTGTAATTAAGCACCAAAACTACATGTTCACAATTACCCCATATGTTCACAATTATCCTAAAGACTACGATTTAATTGTGAACATATGTTTTTATGTCGGGATGGTATAACTGATTTTCGATAATATAACTGATATATCTTGATGGTATAATTAATGTATCTTGATGGTATAATTGATATATCTTGATGGTATAATTGATCTTTGACGGTATAATTAATTGATTATCGTATAATCCTAGCTCGTTCAGAACTGTTCTGTTCAAACTATTGGCACAACTTAAAAAGCACATTTTGGTTCCAAATGTTTCGTAATAAAATTTTCGTTATTTAAAAGCTTCCGTTTCAATGAAATTCTTATAAATAAACACATCCTAGGGTCAGCCGGAATAGTTGTGAACAATCTTTATTAGTTTCAACTACAGATACATTTAAGGAGCACTTGATCCATGTAAAACCTTGCAAAGCTTCCATAAAGCTGTTGTTTCACCCCTATACTTCAAATGCAATTATTGGGTTGCGGATTGTAATTAAGCACCAAAACTACGTGTTCACAATTACCACATATGTTCACAATTATCCTAAAGACTACGATTTAATTGTGAGCATATGTTTTTATGTCAGGATGGTATAATTGATTCTCGATAATATAATTGATATATCTTGATGGTATAATTAATGTATCTTGATGGTATAATTGATATATCTTGATGGTATAGTTGATCTTTGACGGTATAATTAATTGATTATCGTATAATCCTAGCTCGTCCAGAACTGTTCTGTTCAAACTATTGGCACAACTTAAAAAGCACGTTTAGGTTCCAAATGTTTCGTAATAAAATTTTCGTTATTTAAAAGCTTCCGTTTCAATGAAATTCTTATAAATAAACACATCCTAGGATCAGTCGGAATAGTTGTGAACAAACTTTATTAGTTTCAACTACAGATAAATTTAAGGAGCACTTGCTCCATATAAAACTTTGCAAAGCTGCCATAAAGCTATTGTTTCACCCCTATACTTCAAATGCAATTATTGGGTTGTGTCATTGTAATTAAGTACCAAAACTACATGTTCACAACTACGCCATATGTTCATAATTATCCTAAGGACTATAATTTAATTGTGAACATATATTTTTATGTCGGGATGGTATAATTGATTCTCGATGATATAATTGATATATCTTGATGGTATAATTGATATATCTTGATAGTATAATTGATCTTTGGTGGTATTATTGATATATTTTAAATGGTATAATTGATCTTTGATGGTATAATTAATTGACTATCGTATAATCCTAGCTCGTCCTGAACTGTTCTGTTCAAACTATTGGCACAGCATAAACATCACATTTTGGTTCCAAATGTAATTATTTTCGTAATAAAAGTTTCGTTATTTAAAAGCTTCCGTTTCAGTGAAATTCTTATAAAAAGGGTCTAGGGTCAGTCATTCTAGGGTCAGTAGGAATAGTTATGAACAAACTTTATTAGTTTCAACTACAGATAAATTTAAGGAGCAGTTGATCCATGTAAAACCTTGCTAGTTGTTAAACCATGTAAAAGCTGCCATAAAGCTATTGTTTCACCCCTATACTTCAAATGCAATTATTGGGTTGTGGCATCGTAATTAAGCACCAAAACTACATGTTCATAATTATCCTAAATATTACGATTTAATTGTGAACATTTATTTTTATGTCGCATTGGTATAATGCAATATATATATATATATATATATAATTATTAAAGAGGGATTCAGAATGAATCCGAAACGTCCTTTCAACCTCTTGAAGGTCACCAGTATATTATATATATATACCACTTAATTTTAATTCCTAAATTGGCACCCGTATTTTAAAACTAAATTTTGCATTATTTAATGTACGTGAAGTTAAGTTTTTACTTATTTCCATATATTATTTCCATGTAAATCAGTGGTTCCCAACGTGGGGCGTACGTCCCACAGGGGGGCAATGTGACTTTTCAGGGGGGGGGGGGGCAATTTGAGATTTGTTCTTAAAGAATTTTCTGTCACTTTTTTTCTAATGAAAGTTAGTGTCGTAGTCTAAAAATAGAAATAATAGATGAAATTTTTTTAAATAACTGAATAAAAATTAATTTATGAAACCTTCCCATTTAGAAGTTCAAAATACACTGACACCGGAATAATATATGAATTATTTGTACATACATTGACAACTTTTATATACTAAAAAATTATTTTATTTTTTCTTGTTTTAATATTATTTTAGTAAAACACACCTTTCTATTTTATTTATTTATTTATTTATTTTTTTATAATAATTAAAAAAAAAACTTGTGCATCTATTCATAGTGGAATATCCCCCATGAAGGAACTTTTACATGTGAAATTTTGTAGGGTATATCTAAAATTGACTCTTTGGACATGTTTAATCTAAAAATGTTTTGAATTACCTAAATGAGATATTACTTTAATAAAATTAATAAATCCCCGTGCACATCACGGAAGGAAATGGGTAGAAAGTAAACTTCTTATGGCACTTCTGCAGACCACATACACAATATACAAACATACTTTGTGCCATATGCATTTTTAAATTTTAAATCGGAGAAAGCATGGTGGCCAAATAATAATAACGGGAGAAACAAAGCCCGCTATCAAAGACGTATGTTACGAGGGGAAAGAAAAATAATTACTTCAAATGGATAAAAGTGCGATTCCGGAGGTGGTACTTGCAAATTATGTTGTTCACACAGTTTCAGTGATAAACAAATATAACTTGTTCTTAAAACACTAAAATCCATTATAAAATGTGTCAATTCTATCAAACCAAATACAAAATGTGAGAGAGATTTCAAGAATTTTACGAAGATAAAAAAGTAGACTATTTATCACTTTTAAATTTGCGGTAAGTTGCCAAAAATTACTAAAACTTTTGTAGATGTAAAGGCGAAGATCCACCGCCCCATTGCATTCATAGAGTTATGTTAAAAACATACTTGTAATAAAAAAAAATATGTTTTTATAAATTAAAGAATGTGAAATCACTTTTCAGAGTTAATGCTATTTTGGATCCTTCTTTGAAAATAGAAGTTGATTTTTTATGTAACAAGGTTTATATGATATAGAAGGGAGGGGGGACATCATGGTTTTAAATATGTTTAGGTGGGGCGCGGCCATAAAAAGGTTGGGAACCACTGATGTAAATCCTGGTGTCAATCAATCATTATGCCACATAGTGAACTTCGCTTTGACGGCTATAGACGCAATTGTCCGTCAACGTGTTAAATTGTATTTAGTGTTTTTATCTTTTTAATGTAGTGTAATGTAATTTCGGTTATTTTGGAAAACAATATATAATTATGAATGTATTCAGACGTAGTATCTTTTGTTTATATCAAATATATATATATGTAAAGTTCATACACAAGATTTCTTTCAAGTTGATACACACGTTATTCTACCACTAATTGACCTGTCCGTGTCTGTGGCCGAGTCCATGATAATAACCTTAAATATTCCCACAATCTGAGTTAAGGTGTGTTTTGCTTGTAAAAGGCCGAAAAAAACTCAATTTTTTAACAATTATTTTTCTGGAATAGGAATGAAGATTTTAGCTGCGGGTTTTTTGCATGTTATTTGTGATACATTGAAAAACATTTAATTTTTTTCCCTCTAAAAAATTGATGATGTGGCTCCAGTTGTGTGGATGGATGCCCTAGCCTACGCGCCGTGAGCGGGACAAAATGGCAGCGATTTGAAAAAAAAAATGTCTATATTTGAAACATTTTTTTTTTTTTTTTGCACTTGAGCGTGGTTCTAAAAATATTTATTTTTTATAAAAATGGCTGAAAGTGGTCCAAGCTCCAATAAATTATATTACATTTTTTATTTAATATCAAGTTCGGTTTAATAGTTTTTGCATTCTGATGCCGCCTAGTTTGTGAAAAGTCATTTTCCGTAATATCCGTTTCTAGTCCTCTAAAACATGGCAAGCCACCGGACGCTTTGTGCCAAAGCACTAAATTATTATGAAAGGACTTCAAAATCAGCCAGACTGTTGTAGACAGATAATCTACTGACTATAAAGAATAAAAAAATTAAAAAAAAGAAAATTCGTTTTTTTAACCGAAAAAAAAATCAAATTTCCATTTATTTTATAATTATATTTTTTAATGAAAATCTATTCAGAGGAACCTAGAGATAGAAGACCGCCTCCCACCCCTGTCTCCAACAGTATACATCGGGAGTGCTACTCTCGCTTCGGTCTGTTTTGAATTTATATTTTTAAACGAACTTCTTTCCCAACGAACGCACTTTGGGGACCCACTGACATTTAATTTTAATAGAAATTCTATCCAAACGAAGTGAGATGTCCCTATTATAGTGATTGTCGATTTAATTTCTGCCATTTAGATGTATTAAACTTTCAATATTGTACAAAAATTCCAGCTGAAATATAAAGTTTCAAATGTTAAATCAGTCATGACTTTATATGAGGCCTAATACAACGTAATATGGAAAAACACGTAGAAAAAAATTTTATAACCGCCCCATATAAGAAAAAGTTTGAGGGTAATTATGAACATGATTCTGTAGTTTCTTGAAAATGTTTCGGAGTAAAAATTTTGGGATATTCTGTTAGATTTATTAGAACTTAGCAATTTTCTTCCATGTTATTGTGCAGGGTTATTACAAATAAATCATCGGGTTTTGATACGTTACTACATGCGAACTAGGAAACGTATGTTTATATGACATCTCAAATGGGAGGGCGTTAACTACAGTTTCGAGTTGCGTATGTGTCATACGCGTATGATTGCCATGGTTGCTGCGCGAATGTCATATTCAAAATGGTGACTGGACAGCAGAAAGCGTTTTGTGTACTAGAATTTTCAAAGTGTTAATCGCTTATAACCGTTCAGAGAACATTCCGGAAGACATACAAATGCAAACCACCAACCCAACAAAGCATTCTGCGCTAGTATCGACATTCACAGAAACCGGTTATTTATATAAAGGCAAAAGTTCCGGCCGACCAAGCGTTACTGAAAAAACAGCGAACTGAGTTAGCGAGAGTTTCATCCGTAGTTCCAAGAAATCGAGAAATCGCGCTAGCCGCGAATTTTCCATTCCACAGCAAACTGTGTAGAAAATTTCTGCTGTCCAGTCGCCATTTTGAATATGACGTTCGCACAGCAACCAGGGCAATCGTAGCGCGAAACTGTAACGCGAACACATAAGTAGCGCGAAACTGTATTTAACGCCCTCTCGTTTGAGTTGTCATGGAAACATATACGTTTCCTAGTTCGCCCGTAGTAACGTATCAAAACTCGATGATTTATTTGTAATAACCCTGTATCATATAATGACGACTTAACTTGGTTTCACCTGATAGAAATGAAGAATATTCTCGCACACTATAAAACTGTATGTCACTTTGAAATGCTAATAAATTTAATAACTGCGAGCAAAGGTGGCAACCGTGAAGTTGAAACGGCGGGCACGCTCTTATCCTGTAAACAATGATACAAATATATAATTTATATTTGAATTATGAAACAGACTCACACTAATAGTAGTGGTGTTTGTTCTGAATTACACCAACTGACCCCACACCCCTGTTGATACTTTTCGAATTATTTAATTTTTACATTTTCTGATTTTTATATAATTCTACCTGCGTCAAAGACTATGCAGAATTGCTGACCAAACTATTCGCGCAATATAATCGGCATTTCTTGATAACAAATTTAACCATTGTTGCAAAACAAATAAATTAAAAATATCCTTTTTTGATAAACTTTTCTATGAAACCATGCTCTCCTGTCGATATATTTCGAAGTGGGGCATTTTTACTTTCCGAGTATATTATACTTTTCCTATATATTATCAAGTGTTTAGAAATTTTTAATAACAATGTAAACTAAGTTTTGGAGATTAGTTAAAAGTTGTGTATTGAAATAATCCATTATCCAAAATCATTTCAGACGATTAGTTTCATACTAGAGTTCCTCTGTTAATCAAATAAGCATCATTTCAACATTGTTTACTTTCTTCACGCCTAATGAAAATCACGGTACATTTCCATAAAACTCAGTTTGTTAAATCAAGTGCAAGCGAAAAGAATATTGAATTTATTTCACGGAGGATTTAATTAGAATAAATGGAAACGCTTAATTAAAAACACGGTAAAATAAGAGCTTAATGAAAGTTAGAAGAGCTGAAATATAACTTAAAGCAACAATTCAGTTGTACTTAAAATTTAATTAAAATATAGAAACAATGAACCAGGTTTTCAATAATGTGAATTAAATTTAATTAATTTAATTTCTGAATTTTGAAAGCGGAGTCATTTGCATTTCTAAAAGTATGGATTTATACATTTCTGACACTGTTAATTATTTGTACGTTATAAATTTTACTAAATAAATTTTTATCTTTTACCTTCAACATACAAATAATAACAGGTAACATTGAAATACTTTTGTGACAGGGGTGAACCATATGCGCAAAAAAAAGATCGGATATTTAGAACTCTTTTATGTCCGCAGACGTTAAATTGTGACCAGAATTAAAATTTAGCTTTTGAAATTTTGAAGGAAGAGTAAATTGAGTTTAAGCGAGAAGATTATCGAGATATCATTTTCTGTGATTTTAAAGGGGGGGGGGCGACATCAAGAAGAATAGCTTCATTACTTGCAACTAGCATATGGAAATCTAGCTCCATTTCACGCCACTGTATTCAGATGGATTTTTGAATTTAAAAGAGTTCGAAAGTTTCTCCTGGATGAAGAAAAAATTTTTGTGAGTTGTATTCCCAGAATACGTGTAGGCAGTATGAAAAGTGTTAATCGATGATAATCGCTGTACCTACTAAATAATACAGAAAGAACCTAATGCTTGATCCGCAGTTTATAAGATTTCTCATGAAGAACTGCAGATCAAAAGAAACTTTCTTGTTGAGTTACCCAGAATTTAACAGAAAACCAAAGAGGGACTATGTCAAAATCAATAAAAAAAGCCTAAAATTATCTATTGATGGTGGGCATCGCATTATTTCTAAAATCATAATTGGTGATGAGACCATTTTTAACGTTCCAACACGTCAGTAAAGTAAAGTATGTGTCTTTCAAGATGATACTAAATCAACAATGGTGATTAAAAAAAAAACAAGCATCGAAAAACATTATGTATGCCGTGCTCTTCAGAAGTACAGGATTTGTCAAAGTTATACTACCAGAGGGACATTACAGCTAACTGGTTCACACCTAAGTGTCTTCTACAAAGTATTTAAGAGCTGAATCTTATGAGACTTATACTTCACCATGCCTCTTCTCATTTAATAAGAAATACAGTCGAATTTCTAGAATCGAAAAACAACAAAGTAATAGAACATCCATTTTCCTGATTTTTGATATATTTTAATCTAAAAAAATGTTTTCGTTAATCTTGTTTTGATTGTGAAGTTGAGATTGATGAGGGTATAAAAGAATAATTTCCATCTATTAGAAGAAATGAATGGTTTGAGGCTTTTAAAATTTAGAAAATTCGCCTACCATGGTGCAGTCTTGCATGTAACTACTTTGAACACGCCTAAAAGTAGGTAAATTAATTTGTATCATTTAGCATTATTTCAAAAATTTCAGTGTAACACTAATATTGTACATGGAAGCATACAAAAGTATTTATGTCATTAGATATCACTTTAATTTAAATTAATAAACATTTCAAATGTGATATTGAAACAAGTTTGGAATTATTATATATTTAGTTTCAATTTATATTTTACTAATTAAAAAAATTACACTAAAATTAATTTACCAAACTGCTAAAAATAATAAAATAGATAGAAATGAAAAAAAAAGGAATATGCCATAAGTTTCAGAATTATTGTAATCCTTTGTCTAAAATCATTTAAATGGACTAAATAAGACACTTAAGTTTATTCAAAGTTCTTCGTTATTCAAATAAGGATCATTTCGACATAGTTTTCTTTCTTCATATCTAATGAAAATTACAGTACATTTCCATAAAATTCAATTTGCTAAAGCAGTAGTAAGTAATAACACTATTGAAATCACTTTACGAAGGATTTAATTAGAACAAACGGATATGTTTAATTAAAAATTACGGAAAAGCAGCCCTTAATGAAGTTTAGAAATGCTAAGAAATAATTTGAAGAAAGCATTAAGATACATTTAAAATTTAATGAAAGTACGAAAACAATCAAGCTGCGTGAGATAAAATAAAATTTTAAAATTTAAAATTAAAGTTATATATTTACTTAAATTCGTGTTGAAACAATTATCCATGTATTTATTAATTGTATTTTAATCATATTTTTACTAGATAAATAATCGTTTTTGTCCTCCAACTTATAATTAATAACTACTTTACATGAAAAATTTAATACAAAGATATTTAAACATTTGTAATTACTTTAATCGTTTTGATAATAATTTTAAATGTGATATTTAAATAGTTTTAGAATAATAGTACATTTTTATTGGATTTGTAGGGAATTACCAAAATAAAGAAGTAAATTTTAGGCTAAAACTAATTTTCAGAATTTCTGAAAAGAATAAAATATGCAGAAATTTAAAATAACAATAACATAAGTGTCCAAGTTTCTCCTATAACTTTCAATAGAATTTAACGATTTTATAACATTATTTAAGAAAACTACATGCAAAACTTAAGTTCCACGGTTATTCAAATAATCATCATTTCAAACTTGTTTATATTCTATATCTTGTCCATATCTGCTGAAAAATAGAACACATGTCCACAAAATTCGGTTTACAAGACAGGGACAAAGGGATAATACTACTCCATTTGTTTCAAAATGGATTTAATAAAGATAAAGAGAAACGTTTATTTAAAAAAAATGCAAAATCAGTGCTTTACTAAACAAATTCTGCAAATGATACATAAAGGTACAGGAGTAGCAAGTTAAAACCGCATACTCTTGGATACTCTGGATATCTCTGTTTTGACCCAACTTGAGCAGCCCTCTATTGTATAAAGTCAAACTACTTAGTTCAAGAAAAGAAGAAGAAACCGCCATTCTGGTATCTTTTTAATGGCTTTTTGAGCACTTTCTGTGTGGGTAAGTTTATTTTATAATTTTTTGTTTAGTTTCAAGATTCTTAAATATGAACACATTAAATAATATTGAATATTTTTATATTATTGCATGTAGCATGATTAATAAGAATTTATTTTCCACAATGAAACTGTTGCTTTCAATAAATGATGCACACTGGCCTCCAAAAATTAAGGTTCAGGGACTGGATGCTTTCGATTGCACACGGGTTGTCGAATATCTACCAACATTATTGACGAATTGTTCTTGAACATCTGGGATGTAAATCAATGTTTGATTTCATATTTCTCGATGAAGATTTAGTCGGGCCGCCAATTAGGAGGCTAATAATAAATTTAATAATAAACTAATATTTGCGATCAGCTATGCAACACAAAATGCTGGAAATGGTTTGTCACTGCATTAAATGATTATTTGGGTCCTTTTCAACGTTTGTGTGCATTTGTGTAAGCATATCACTCATATTCGTAAAGATGTTAACGTTTTTGTGAAAATTTCAAAAGTTTTTTGTTTATAGAATACAGAGTTTTCAACCAAGTTTAACACAACTTTCCGAAAACCTGACAAAGAACAGTAGCAACAGTACAGTTTAATTAAAACATGAATATATTGAATATTTGATGAGATATGGGCACTTGTATGAAATAATTTTTAACTGCGCATGGGTGGAAGATTTCGAAATTTTTATTTCATAATTTGGTAGTCAGCTATTTAGGGCAACTTATCTAAAATGTCCAGTCAAATATCGATAAATTTCACAAAAATAGAGGCGATATAGTGAGTTGCTTTCTAAAAATAGCTTTATTATAAGGGTTTTTCCACAACTTTTCAATCAACTCACTATATCTTTCTGAGTTTTCACAATATTTGACTGGACTTTTTACAGAAGTTACCCAAAATAGTTGGCTACCAAATTATGAAATAAAAATTTTGAAACCTTATACGCATGCGCAGTTAAAAATTATTTCATACAAGTGCCCATATCTCGTCAAATATTCAATATATTCATGTTTTAATGCAGTATACTGTTTCTACTGTTCTTTGTCAGGTTTTTAGAAGGTTGTGTTAAATTTGATTGAAAACTCTGTATGCTATAAACAAAAAACTTTTGAATTTTTCCCAAAAACGTTAACATCTTCACGAATATGAGTGCTATGCTTACAAAAATGCATACAAATGTAGAGCAGTACCCAAATAGTCATTTACCATAGTGACAAACCATTTCCACCCTTTTCTGTTACATAGGTGATCGCAAATATTATTTTATTATTACATTTATTATTAGCCCCTTAATTGTATCACCGATAAATCTTCACCGATAAATACGAAATCAAACATGTTCTTTACATCCCAGAAGTTCAAGAACAATTCGCCAATAATGTTGGTAGATATTCGAAAAACCGTGTACAGTCGAAAGCATCCAGTCCCTGTACCTTAACTTATGGAGGCCAGTGTATTTCATGGACTTGTTTTGCGCTTCCCATACTCTTGGAGTAAAAATGAATATCCTACGTGTATAAAACCAGGCACTGGAAAACAGCGTTTCAGTAGCCATAAAAGGATGTTTGAAGAAATATCAGTCAACAATGGATGGACTAGAGTGATTATGATTATTCTACAGTTAATAAGGAGGTGAATATCTTTTTTGAAACTCCTTAAATTATAATGAAGCTAATTATCCGTTTGGCTTGAAATATTAAAACATTAGTTAAAAACTCTGTATTCAATGTAAATACAAGTTGCTAAGTGTTACATATAACATAAAAGTGATATTAGAAAAACATTAAAAAACTATGTTTTGAATCGGTCATTAGGATTAAAATTATATTACACAAGTTTAGAAGTTCAAAACGGACATAAACATCTAGGAGCAGATAAGAATTCGCAAACGGAGAGTACACAAACGTTACAAAGTTTCCATGGTTACCAAAGGAGCAAAACACAGCAGTAAAAATTGGACGGGGGGGGGGGGTGTAAACCAAATTGAAGAGACTGTATTATTTATAACCAATTTTCCCAGATTTTATGAATGTTAAATGATAAATTATCATTACAGGCATACTACACACGCTTAATTATTTTAAGGGACTTTAAAAATTAACTCGCATATGGATTATTACTCGGGATTATAATACTAACTTATTTTATGCGGCAGTTGTCCAATACATATTTATTAAATCATTAAATATATAATTGAAATGTTGTTAATTAAATTCATTAATAAAAGGTGTAAATAAAATATTTTGTTACTTAAACAAAGCCCTTTCTTTAATTTCCTGTAAGAATAATATATCCATGTAATCTTACCCCACCAGCGCAGCCAGATCGAATGATATGACTTTTTATAAAAGCATTTAATAATAAAATTTTCATTAAAAAATAATGTATTATTAATGATAATATTGTGCAAAGATATGTGTAGTGTGTATACATAAAGTGTCATTAAATTATGTTAGAAATTTTGGCACCAAGAAGCACTTAATAAATTACCCGACTTTCCCTTACTCAGAATTTTATGAAACAGAGAAAACTATGAACTACTAGAATTTCAATAATGTCGAATTATATTAAATAAAAATTAATCTTTAAGCATAAAGTTTTAACGTTGAATAATTTGTGCCTAGAAATAGTCATTAATTAATTGGAGTTTAATTATGCTTGTAACTAATTTTCGATCTCTTTTTGGAATGATGACCGTATTTTGCCAATGTTTATAATTACAATTACTGAGTGATTATATACCATTAGGATTTAGATCGAATGCGTCTGACTATTTAAGCATGTGAGATGGTTAAATTTTTATCACTCATAAAAAGTACAACTACTGTTTATAAGAACGTTTTAAGGGTTTTGAATCACATTCATCATCGCCACAATCTGTCATTCTTCCTCCCAGTGTATACCCTATAAACCATTAAAATAATCTTTATAGTTTTCATATTTTCACCGTAATATACCTAATGCTGTATAAACAGAAATTTAATCTAAGGCATTAATGTCTAATTTACTGATTTCACATAATTTGCATTATTTGAATAGATTAATCCCTTACGTTCTAAGTTTTTGCGTTTTATTTATTTGTTGCATTGTTTACGAACTGTATTTTAACATAGCTGCAGATTTGTGATTTACATTAAACATTTGAGAAAACCTCACATCGAAAGTCCACTACATCATTCTTAAACGTAATAAAAAATGCTATGCAAAACCTGGTTTTTATACAATATAGTATCAAAACACAATGCGTAACTAACTGAACCTTTGAAGTCAAAGGTTTCCAGAGCATTCATTACTTTTATTTGTATAAACAGTGGTCATATTCTATTTTTAAACAGTTATCTTAAAATTATTCCGATTTTCCTCTAAATATAAGAGACTTTTCAAATAAATTTCTGATACATCATAAAGTCGATTAATTGAAAAGATATGGGGAACGAGAAAATTTGTTTTAAAATACGTACGAACATTTTACATTTTTATTTTTCACAAAAATGCCAATATTATTCTTTAGACAATTTTTGGCATAGCGAAGTTCCATAGGAATAAATTACGTGCAGGGTTTTTTAGTTACTTTTTGCTAAAGTTTCACATTTTTCCTTAAGGATGTTTCATTATATTTCTAGCGTTTGAAAGAAAAATAAAATCTTATTAAAACACTATAACCAACTTATTTGTAATTTATTATTGTTTTTACCAGCTATCTATTCGGACATCTCATGCTAAACATTTTGTTTTAAACTACATATTAATACTTTTCCAATTTTCTGACCAATTTCAATTATTTTAATATTTAATAGATAAAAAAAAAAATTACCTGCATTCATGAACCGTCACAGATAAAGAATAATTTAACCCCTTGAGGGGCGGTGGTATATATTATATACTACCTACGATTAATGAAGTTTTACACCAGAAAATTTTTATTAAATTTTACTTTTCTAACTTTGGTGGATAAAAGCCGTAAAATTGCTTTTATTTATTTTGAAATAGAATTTTTCAAAGATTCCGGTTTGAGTTCAATATTACGGGAACGCAATCACTTGCCTCTCAAGGGGTTAAGAAAGTTTGAAGTTCTTTTTTGATATTATTATACGAATAGCACGCATAATACGATAATATCACAGTATAAGGTTTTGTTTTTAATTTATATTGTGAGATACATGCAAATTAAAAAAAAAAGACTTAAGTAAAATTAAGTAGTTATAAAGAAAAGAATTTCTAATAAAACAATTGTTAAGCAGTTAAGAAAATTGATATTTTAAACAATCACAGTATATGAGTAGAATGAATTTGTATTAATGTGTATTTTTTTCAAATAACTAATAGCCTCTTTCAAAAACTGCTTAATAAGAATTTGAATCGTAAATTGTATTTACGTTAAGATTAACATAAGTCACCCGTCTATTCACAGAACATAATTTTATTTTAGAAATCCACACACTGGTGAGTATTGCACTTGTCTCTTTAACCCTTAAATGCCGGGTGTTGCTTTTCGGCAACATACCCAGTTTAGGCTCTAAAATACTATTAGAATAACATTGAAGCTATAATGCCTAATGTTGCCAATAAAATACATTCTGAAAATATTATTAAATCGATTTTCATCATTTAGATGGCAACACTTGTGCTGTTTAAGAATAAAGATAGATTTATTTTTTCAATTGTTGCTACTTGTTCTTTTTGTCTTGTTTGGAAGCTTGCTAAATACCCTATTTTGTTCTGCAGTGAGCAAGTAAAATTTATTTCTTATTATAGTTCCTAAAATTCTTGTGTGTTTAATACTATATAATTTTATCAAGGAAAATTATTTTTGCAGTTAAAGACCAGTATTGCCGATTAGTAACAAACTGTTTTTTAGCCGTAAACCATACTTAAAACAAAATATGATTTTTTAAAGTATTTTTCCCATGATTTATTTAAGAAATGAAAGCCGTAAAACATTATTACAATGATTTTTCAAAAATCAGGCATTTAAGGGTTAAATATAGTCACTATTTGCTACATTGATTTATAAAATTTAGAATTTTTTTTTTCAAATAATGAACTTAAATTATTCATCATACTTGCAACTTGTTATAGTTTCGCATTTCGTCCTGTATTTTGTCATTTTTTCGACCACATATTTAAAACTAATTAAGTGATTAAGTGAAAATTAAAAGACCTACAATTAGCTTAACAATATCTTTGTGTAGCTAATGTTTAATAATGCATATTCGAAGCTGTTTCCACAATTGTAATACTTTTCAATGAATGTATTTATTGATTTTCTTTTAAATATTACTAGGTCCATTCATTTTGTATAATAAAAAGGTTTTTAGCACAGTTTTATACATTTCATACATTTTTTTTTATATTTTATTTGTTATATTCATATTATTTTTGCCTTCATGAAATTTGTAATATATTTTTTAAAACGTGAGTTAAAACAGAGGCCAGTATTGCACAGGAAATTATGTTATCAAAAACTTATTTATCTGTTTAGTATCATTAAAATGTTTGGTTATTTCTTTTTCAAGTTTTCCTTTATGCTAAAGAGAAAAAAATCCCTACAATTATTATTTCTACTGCTATGTGAAAACAATTTATACATTTTCCAACGGTGTTATCTTTCCACATAATGTAATGCATTTATTTTAATTGTTTTTTATTTTAGTAATATTGGATAATCTTTCAAATCACAAAGTATGACTATTATAAAAAAAAATGGTAGTGATTTTACAAAGGCAGGGCGTGCGTTTCTGTATTTTAGTTTTGTGTATCAAAGAGATAACATGCAGCGTTTTTAGCTTCTTACTTACAGAATGGCAGAATTAAGTTTAACTATATCATAAACACAGAAATTGAATAAATATTTATAAGAATTTTTGGATGCTCTTCGTCAAAAGAACTTAATATAATGTCAGTTTAACGCAGAAGCTTGCTTCAGGTACAATTTAAATTTTAAGTAAAACATGCTATGCAATTTTTAAATTCAGATTTGTTAATTAAATGTTAATACTAAGACAAGAAATTTCGTATAGATCGCCTCACTAGTAAAATCATTCTAATTTATGTCTAACTACTGTCGCCTGTAGGCACTCTTGGGCTACAATCAGATGTCCGCGCGCAGAATATACCATATTTAATCCTGTATAATGCATATTGTTTTCCAAGATTGCATAGTTAAATAAAAGTTAAATTTAAAAAATCAAAAAACCCGACTGCGTAAAAAGCGAACTAATTAATTATTTCTCATCAATGTGAAACTATTTATTATATTACTTCATATTTTATTAATTTACTTGTATTAATGACTTTTAAGTTACGTTTAATTGTTGGTTCCTATCTATAAACACTGTTTTGATGAGGCCTATATGTAACTATGATGGTTAGAGTTGCAATAAAGTCAGAGATCCTACCTATACAACTTCCAGGTTATATAATATTTAAACGGAGCTTCTGACTGTAAAATAGTCAATGAAACATCGTCTTCATTTTGGGTGCGTAAAAAAAAATTTCGCCTCTACCGCCATTTTGTATTTTAAGGCCGCCATTTTGAATTTATAAAAACAAAACCTAGCCTAGAACCATCGGACGGTTAAGACGAATCGATAGAGACCTAATTCATTAAAATCCATCCAGCCGATGGGATGTTTCGAGGGTATAAATAAATCCACATACCCAGATACGCGTGAAACACATAACCCTTCTTGGCAGTCGGGTCAAAAGCGGGATACACATAGTACACGGGATATTTCTGAAAATTATATGAAACCATACAAACTTTTACAAAGTCACTGAGTCACCATTTCTGTGGTATAGGGATTTTTTTCATCTTTCCTGTATGATCGTACTCAGTAACATTGAATTTTCAAACTGTAGCTGCGTTGCCGTTTCATTTAGCATTATGCAAAATTTGTAATTTGGAACTGGTAGTGGAATTTGTTCGCTTTACGATTTTTATCGCACACAGTAGGAAAAAAACTGAAGTAGGTTGTATGTGTGTATATCATCTTCCAATCATGTTGTATGTATTTTCGTTTTTTGAAAATGGGTCCGGGAGTGGGTGTCTCCAAATTATATCATATTTTTATTCGACTGCCAAGAAGGGTTACGTGTTTTAGGCGTATCTGGGTATGTGGATTTCTTTGTACTCTCGAAACATCCCATCGGCTGGATGGATTTTAATGAATGAGGTCTCTATCGATTCGTCTTAAACGCCTGATGGTTCTAGGCTAGGTTTTGTTTTTATAAATTCAAAATGGCGACCATGGCGGTAGAGATGAAAAAAAATTACGCACCATATTGAGTGGCATATCATTGGATAGGTCTTTCAAAATGAAGACGATGTTTCATTGGCTATTTTACGATCAGAAGCTCTATTGAAATATTACACAACCTGTTTTGTAGGTAGGATCTCTAGCTTTACTGAAACTCTAACCGTCATAAACAGCTACAGGCCTCATCGAAACCGTGTTTATAAATAGGAACTGACAATTAAACATAACTTATAAGTCATCAATACAAGTAAATAAAAAAAATAGGTAAGTAATATAAAAAATAATTTCACATTGATGAGAAATAATTAATTAGTTCGCTTTTTACGCAGTCGGTTTTTTCTTAATGTAATTTTTACTTTTTATCTTTGTCTTTTAAAATTTCCACTAAACACTAATTTTATTGTATATCCGTGGTTGTTACATATTTTACAACAAAGTTCTTAATGAAAGAAAAGCGTCTATACTGCGGATACCTTATCTTTGAATATTTTATGTCATGGTAAATGTACAAGAGTAAATGCAAAAATATAGGTTAAAGGTCCAGTTTTTGGGGAGGAGGGCTACTAAATTTTCTTCACATTATACACGGTACTATTTCTTTTCGTTTTACTAACTCGAAAAAGGCGCATTTAAAAAAAGCGTTAATTAAGAGAGTCTCATTAAAAAAGAACATTTTAAAAATGCCAATTCTACACGTAAATCATTATGTAAATCATTATGAAAGATAAACGATTGTAAAAATAAATATATGTACTGTTCTTAAATAATTGAATATTCTAAATAGGTTGTAATAAGACTAGTAATAAACTTATATTATTTTACATTAATTGAATATTGAAATTGATTCTGAAAATTACCATATATTAAATGATTTGCAACTATTTTCCATTAAGTAAGAAATAACATTTGACACTTTAAAATATATTTCCTATGATGCCTCATATTTTGTTTATTATTCTTTGAAAAATTCTTTCAAAGCAATCACTGTCCTCAAAGCAGACACAATGCGTCTTTAATTTAAATTTTTTATTGTGGCTTACACAAAATTTTACGCTTTTTTTCCTGCTAGTAGCGAAGAATGAAACATAAGCTTAATAAGAAAAAGTGGAACAAAGCATGGGGAAAAAAAAGTAAAATACACTTTTGAATTTTTTTTTTCAAACAAAGCATTTTTACTCAAACACATTTAGCATTATACATTTAAAAACTTGCTTTCTCTTAATGATAAAGCAGCTGTTAGCATTTTATTTTCAAAGAAACATTTCATTCATGAAGTTATACTTAAATAATCATTAGCGAAAATATTTTTACTGGTACAGTTATTTCGAATGAAACGGTAACTATATTTTTATAAATTAACAATAGATTCTTATTTTAAACATAATTGAGTAAAAAAAAATGTAAGTAATATTCCTGATTTATTTTAATTTTAAAATTTTAGGTTTCAGATATTGGGAAACTCTATGGATGGAATTAACTTCTCCCCCATTATATACATATATTATAATTGCATTATAAAAAATATATGTGTAAATTAGTCACAATTATTAGTAGACAAGGAACACAAAGACTGCTCAAGTGAAAACTGGAAAACTGTACTATTTTTCGATGAATCGAAGTTCAATCTTTTTGGTGCTGATGGCAGACACTACGTTCGATGACTAAAAAACAAAATATATGTTTCCAGTTATGTTATTTCTACAATGAAGCATGGCGGAGGACACGATATGCTGTGGGGAACATTTTCTGGAAAGGGTGTCGGTCCTTTAGTTGAAATGCGCGGCAAGATGAATGGTACAATGTATAAGGATATTTCGTAAAATAATTTTCTACCTTATTGGAGAAAAAAATGTTGCTCGCAACTATTTGTTTCAGCATGATAATGACCTAAAGCATATATGCACGCTTGTCAAGCAGTGGCTTTAGCACAAAAAATTGCGCCTTTCAGCGCCAGCCCAATCACCCGATATGAATCCAATAGAAAATTTTTAGAACGAACTTGACAAACGTGTGCGGAATTATAAATATTTCAATTCAGCAGAATCTTCCCAAAAATTGCAAGAAGAGTGGAAAAAACTTAAAATAGACAATCTACAACCATTCATTGAATCGATGCTACGTCGTTGCGCCGCAGTACTTATTGCTAAATGTATGACGACAAAATATTAATTGTAAATGTTGTTGGTCACTTTTATTTTCTCTTATAACACCAATTTTTTCCAAACTTGCCAAGATAGTGGAAATTTTTGAGAACATGTGTTTTCCTTTGCAATTAATTTTGTCAATTAATTTTATTGATATTTGTTTGTTATAAATAAGTACAAGTTATAAATAAGTATATTTATTGTATATAAATAAGTTCCTAACTATTATGTCAATAAAATGTATAAGTATCACTTTGAGTGTCCTCTTCATATGGGTATACTTACAAATTAACCAAAAATTTTATGCTGGCCGGAAACTTTTGACCGCCACTGTATATAAAGATCCGCCAGGACAAACTCTTTTATATATAAGAAAAGATATAAATAAACATAAATGATTATATATAAAAAGAACTAGCTGTATTTTTCCCCATTGAACTTTCATATTCATTTATACATTAAAGTATGAATTTTCTTTTTATGAATAACTGTTTTACAATGTGTCTCGGTTTTCCTGGCTTTGTTATTGAAATCACATTATTTAATTTGTCTTTATGTTGGAAGACCAATAAAAGAAAAGTATCCACCAATAAGAGCTACACTCAAATTTCCTTCCTAGTGCATTGTCAAAACAATTCAAACTAATTTCTTGATTGCTTTCCAAGTAAGTGCTTTGTTTTCTAACGAGTAATTGTGTTACAATTCTGCACCGTAAGAATAGATAGAAGTTAAATGCCATTTCCTTCGTATCGCAGATTAATAAGAACTTTAGATATCTAAATCATAGTAAGTATTTCTAGAAACACTGTTTACATAAAACATTTCCTCACGCATTTTATTTTATTTTATTTTATTTTAATGTAATATAATGTATGTAAGTGAATAAAATGCAATCACGTTTCATATTTTGTTCTATTGTTGTCCTTTATCTTTCTTTATTAATTATGTTTTAAAAAATTATGGCTTTATTTTTTTACAAATTATAAGGTCATTGTGCCGAAATGTGACGATCCGTAAATGCGACAATGGTCTTGTACTTAAAAACTTAGAACAAGCATCGTATATAAATCTTTTATAATGAAACATAGGAACTTCTTGAACATAACGCATAACAGTTAACTGCATTTAAATGTTTTCTTTAAAAACTTTCCCATTTCAATATATATTCTTCATATATGCGACGAAAATCCTGAAAATTAAATCACAATTTCGTTTTTCCCAACTTAGAATATTAATGAACTTTAAGCTCTTAAATGTGTATTTTATTCAGCAGTATAAGCTCGTTAAAAGGCGACAAGTTTTATATTACAGTTCTGAAATATTCTACGCATTTTTCGGACTGATCTTGATCCAGATCAGTTAGCAACTATCCGAATCCATCCCTCAAATACGTAGAGAATTTTAGTAGATTATCTGAGGAAAGTTTATGTGGTAATTTAATATTTTCTGCTAAAATTATGTTTAAAGCAGAAATTGTGTTTTGGTAAGATTTTTGAGTGGAATTTCCGCATGCCTTGACCATCTAATAGCTATTTTCTATGACTGGGTACTTTCATATGTGAGTCAAATGATCAAAATAAAAAGGTACGTGTCTGAAAATTTTTTAATCAAATGTATGACCTAGTATTATTACAATTGGCGTATACTTAAATAAGAATAGAGGTATATGAACACTTCATTAGTCTATACTCTTACGTTACTGAAGCTCTGAAAAATTCTTGTATAGTTTCAAATCACTTAAATTCAAAACTTATTTTTAAAAATCTGGTATTTTCCCAATTAAATAGGTGTGCTGTTCTAAAATCATCTTTCGATCCAAATGACTTCCAGCGCTGTAAAAAATTAGTAATGTAGAAAGATGAATTACATAAATACTTCTAAACGAGACATAATGACCCAGTGTTGCCAGTACACTTCTTTTTTTAATTTCAGTTTTTTTTGCACCACTTTTTTGAAATGGTAAATTACCCCTTGTTTTCGCCTTAATTAATATGGCATTAAATAAGGCTAATTTTACCATTTAAAAAAAAATCTGATTTTTTTTTATTTTTTTATGTGTCCCACTGGCAACAATGTACCAACCAATGACTTACCTGATGATCGTTTATCCGATAGCTGTGGTTTATGTTTTGACTTAATTACTACCAATAAATCTATTTTTACCGATACTTTCACGATAATAAAACATCTATTAACCCCATGACTGCGGTTCAGAACATACACGTCACAGTGGAGTTTTTTTTTTTTTTGTTTTTTGTTTTTTTTTTTGTTTTTTTTTGTAATATCAGTACCGCTTTTTGAAAAAAGAGTCTCCGCCATAGATTTACATTAGGATATTTTCCAGAAAAATGTACCGCAAAAAAGAAAATTTTTGGTCAATTGTTATTCAGTTGAATATAAAAAGAGCCGCCAGTCCTAGTCCGATAGCAAAGGATTAGTGATGATCTTTTTGCAAAGGAGGAGAATATTTCCCCTGATTTTGACATTCATGAAGATTTAATAATGAATATATCTCTTATAGGAAGAAGGGAGGGATGATCATTATTTAAAAAATGTTTGGATGGGGCGTAGTTAAATAAAGTTAGCAAAATAATGATCTAGATCCAAAATTTCCAGAAAGCAAACAGAAAAAATTGAGTGCAGCATGAAATACAAAAATAAGTTGAAGACAAACTGAAAATCAAAATATTTGCTTAAAATATACAGTAATAATCATTATTTTGGTAGAATTTTTTGTTGCATTGGTCATTCATTAATTACTTACTTGTTTTATACATAGTCAAAATTAAAAGTGTTTGAAGTAGGTATGTTGAAGTATTCATTATTTAATTACGGTACATTCGTCATTATGGATCACAAAGCTACTTTTTTTATAATTGAGGACTAAGAATAGAAAACGCTGCAAGTCCAAAATAGGAAATTTTCCAAGAGAGCGAAAAAAAGAAGGGAAAGCAAATCATTTGCCACGTTTCATGTAAAATGTCCGACTTGTTTGAATTTTTACTTCTAGGGTTAGCACTTCAAGCGTTCTCCTGTTTGCTAGGCTTGGCACTTAAGGGGGCTGGTCACTCAGCTTCGGAATTCTCCTCCGTAATATTAAATCTATGGACTTTTGATGCATTCGTAGATTTAAAATATCTCCTCTGGAAATTAATACATTTAACATCTTTTTTCTGTGTAGTCTTTTTTAAAGGATGTCTCTTATTTCTTAGTTTTCAAAATATTTCTGAAATCTATGCTGAATTTAATATTTTATGTGTTAAAAGCGGGCGAACTATGAGTAAGATTTTAACACTTCATATAAAATTAAGTCTACACTTTAGAAATAGTTTGAGAAATAAGAAAAAAAAGAGACAGCTTTTAGGAAGTGTACACAAAAAAATAGAAGTTAAAAATGTTAATTTCCCGACGAGATATTTTAAATATACGAATGCATCAAATGTCCATAGACTTTACATTAGTGAGTGGAAATCGGAAGCTGAGTGACCAGCCCCTTAAGACATTTTTTCGTTAAAAAAAATGATTTTCGATTTTTTGGTACTTACAGCGATTTTCATTCTTAGTCCTCAATTAATAGTTTTTGTGTATTTATTTATTGCTTTCAAAAACTGAAAGCAATGAAAGGAATATTTTAAGATGAAATAACATGCATAAAAATGCATTGACGCATTTTGGTACTTTGGGCGTCTAATTTAGGCTTTAACAGCTGCAAATGCGACAAAAATGACCTAAATATGTACAATAAACGATTATTCTTTGTTTATATTACAGATAAAGGTTCAATTTCCATAAAACAAGTAAGATTTGACCCAAAGTTACAGTTACCTTTTCTGCTTAGTAAAATATGTATTTATTTAATAAAACGCCAACTATACCCTAAATGCGACAAAACTATGGTATCTCACGTCTCATTTCGGCACAATGACCTTAATTTATTGAAAATTCAATCGAAGTCAATCATTTGAAATGTTTTATCAAATTATAGATTTCTAAATTGAAACGATATGGTTAATATATCGATGTAATTTGAACTATTTCGTTTTGAACCTTTCAAGCTTTTTTTATGCGCTTATTCTTATCATTAATACAAAGTCAAACTATTTCAATAAAAAAAAAATCCCTTTTTTATCTACTATCTACTTATTTATAATATTACTTCTTTTTTCATGCCCATTTTCTTGACATACGTTATTCAATTACTCGTTTGTGGTCCAATAAAAGAAAAGAATTAGCCAATATGAGATGAATTCACATTCTTCTTCAAGTGCATTGTCAAAACAATTCACAGAAATTTTACGATTGCTTTACTAGTATGTGCTTTGTCTTCTCATAATTGAGTTACAAGCCATCACCGTAAAAATAGAAAAAAAATTAAAATGCCGCTTCCTTATTTGCGCTAATACGTTTATAAATACAGATATCTAAATTACATTATTTTCTGAAACGTTGATAAGATTATAAGGCTTTTTACGACACTTGATTATTACTTTATGTTACATAAAGGAAATCTAAACATTCGCGTACCTAAATTTGTTCGATTTTTAAAGGCTATTATGAATTAATCTTCTTTCTAACCGGCTTCGAACAAATGTGATTATGTTATTAGGTATACATTACTCTCAATTAGTTTTAAAGGAACACTTGCATTTTCAGAATAAAAATATAGTATTCTACATTGTGAAAAAGAGAGCTAGGGATAAATTAATCTAGAAAATATGATATAACTACGAATGAAACCATGCTACTCAAGATTTCAAAAAGCATTCTTTGTCTTTAGAAACCTAAGAAATTAGTATATTTCAAGATTTAAAAATTCATTTATAATAACAAAACTTCTCTTGCTGCCATTGAATTTCGAAAAAAATTCCGGTTAGTTTTTATTCTGTATTAAATAGTTTTATCAAACAGGAATATAGGATTTTTGAGTTCTATCAATTTTAAAGTACATATTTTCATTTTCAACAAATGTCTTTTACGGACAATCTTGATAAATTAGCAGCATTTTCATCACATTAAAATTAATTTATTAATTGCAGGATTTTTTGCACTGCTAACTAGTTTTAAAACGAACAGAGTATAAAAGTGTCCAAGTCGGGACTCTCCTGAAATTATTAAATATGTTTTAAATATAGTATTAACACTTAGGCTAAAATTTCAGGCGAAATTCATAACTGCAATATTATAGCTACACCGATGCTGCGATTAATTTCGTCTCATGTTTGCTTTAATGTTGTGTCCCATCTTGCGCAGTAGATGAAGCATTGTCAACATATAAAAGTGGGGAGTGCAAGGCTTGGCATTGTCCGAACAGTTCAGTTGGTAAAGCATTGGTTGCGCAATGCCAAAGACATGGGTTCGAGCCCCTGCTTCTAAATCTTTTCACTTCCTATTTAGCTATGCAAAAATTCATGCAATTACTAAATTCACTATTCCATGAGTACATTATAACTACATCACTATATCTATAAATTAAAATTAATATTTTTATGTTTCTTTTGCATGTGTAAATTCCATTACGAAGCTAAAAATGTTTAATCGAGAATAAGTAGCAACCTAAAAACCGATACTCTTGTTTGAGATAACTTATTATTACAGTATAAAAATTATTCGGCAGCGTTTCCGAAATTATCTGGCAGCCAAAGAAACTTGACTGTTACAAGTGGTATTATTCTTTAAATCTCGAAAATAGTATGTTGATTTCTGAAGTTTCTAAAAAGATACAATGTTTTTCGGAATAGTGGGTAAATCAGAAGAGGTTATTGTATATTTATATTGAAGGTATATATATTTTCGTAGACAAATAAATCTTTGGATATTTTCACAATGTAACAACCTGTTAATAAGATTTACGTGTTCATTATAAAAATTCATTTTTCAGATTAACCCCTTAACAGTGTGGCACGAACTGGATTCGGGCAAGAACACTTTGTTTGCTTCGTTATTAAAAGCATTTTGATATTACTAATTTGTAACCGTAAATTTATCTTTATTGATTGTCGGATATTTTTCGATTAAGTAAGGTAAATATTTTAGTATGGAAAAAGTGGTGTTCAGCCCCATTTTTAATTTTTTTGTAAGAAAAAAAAATGTCACTGTTAAGGGGTTAAAATCGCTGTTAGCATAACACATACCATAATCCTTGTATACGCGTTTATTAACCAAAGTAAATATTGCTAAGAGGTTTACTGTAAATCCTTTCCAATATTTAAAGAAGCTTTCTGTATTAAATATTTAATACTTAATGCAATATATATATATATATTAGGGTGTCCCAAAAAATGAACTTTTAAAATTGTGAACTCTCACCCTCTAAAAATGTTCTTCCTGTGAATATAAAACACCTTGAATTATTTCAGAATTTAAAAAAAAAAATATTTAAAGGTCCCCCAAGGTCGTTGAACTTACATAAAAATGGCCAAAATAATGTGAAATGCGGCATTTTTTATTAGCTACATTAAAAACTATTAATGTTCAAATGACATTTTTTTTCATTTATGACAGCTACTTATATATTGTTTCAAACAAATTTTGTATAAATTATGTTTTTGCTTTGGTAGGAAGAGGTATAATATATTACTGAAATCAAGGAAAATGTGATTTTGCAGACATTTCTACCTTCTGTATAATTATGCAGAAAAAATGAACTTGGGTAAACAATTATCTTACAATTGGTAAATAAAACCATCGAAGAAGAATGTTTTAAAGTTGTCACATACTTATTTACACATTTTTTTTTTACACATTCACTCTTTTTTTTTACCAACTGCATTTCAAAACGATTTTGGAGATTGCTCTTTACAAAATTTCTTTCTGTCCATCCCTATCTCTACGACTTGTAACAAAAACTGTTCTTGCTCTTTGATGAACAACTAAAGCAATGTATGAATACAACTGCTTGTTCAGCAGTATCCTTTACACAAGGCAAGTTTTTACCAAATATGCAGCTTTTTTATAGGATGGCGTTTTGGGCCAATCTTTGACTGCTACATTGAGGGAACAATCTTCAATTTTAGCCGTTTCAAAGAAACTATTAGAAATACACAAATAATCCAATGTGAGAGAAAGTATTTCTAATAGGTGAATTAGAACTCCTTTCTTTTTTCGTGTTCAAAACTATCTTTGATTTTTGCTCATCAGAAAGAAAATCTGAAAACAAGCTAGTATGTGTTGCAGTTCTCCACTCACATACCATGAATGATGTAACATCGTTTTTAATCTAATATTTCTTAATTCTTTGTCATCCTATTCTTTCAACCTTTGAATCAATGAAACATCATTAGGAGGAGCATCAACAGCAGATCGGCAAGTAAACCAAGACTGCAAATATACACACACAACAAAATGATTAAATCGTTGTATACCATGAAACTCTCGAACAGTTAATATCATTGTGCTTTCATTCCCATTAAACAATAACTTCATTTTCAAGGAATAAATGGCTTTTGCCATCTAGCGAGGACGGTGAAGAGCACGCGGTTTCCGAATTGTAAATTGAATGTCTAATCCAATCATTAATTCCTATCATTAATCCAATCAATAATCAATCATATACAAGGATGGGGAACCACATTTTACTCGCCACTGGCGAGTGAATTTTCTGACAGGGCGAATGAATTTATAGGCAGTATTTAAAAAACTCCATGCCAAGAACTTTATTTTTTTTTACTAATTAGCTATATTTTACAACTTTCCAAGTAAACTGGGTATTAAGTTCTATTCTTTATTAAACTTTTCTCTCGTGTATATTTTTCTTAATTTTACAGGGGAAAAATATATATGTGAAAATGTATTGTAGCAATAGTAATCAACTATTTTTGCAATCGCCTAAGTTTCATTATAACAATTTCCAACTGTACATTGCATTTTGCTGGCGGGTTAAATAAATCCTTGGCTGGTAAGATTTTCTGAAAATTCTCCACCCCTGATCATATGGATTTTTACAATATTTAAAAATTCTTTGTAATCATACCTAGGTAGTTTTGTAGTAATTGTTTTTAAACTGTCCGATACTGTTATGATGGGTACTGATTGCTCTTTTGGTTCATGGTATTTGAGCTTACACCAGTTTTCTGGGAATCTCTTAAATAAGAAGATTTCTGCCCCAGTAGATTGTCCAAAACACACACTAAATGCATCAAAAGGTAGAATCTCAAACATGTGATGCCGACATGTTATCCACAAAAGATTTCTGCCTATCTTTTGCTCAAGAATTGTACATGCTCCTTTGAATTCCACTATTTGTATGGGTTGTATCGAAACACGTGTCAATTACTTGAGATTCACATTTTCACGATTTTAAGAGCTTGAAAACAGCATCAGCTGCTGCTTTGACAGTTTCAGACAGTAATTTAGAAACTCCAAGAAGCTTTTATCTTGCAAAGAAAGAATTAGTACCACTAAACGACCAATCTTTCCTGTGCTTTTTTATGACAAATTGGCTAACAATTTTCTACCCCAATGAACTGACTTTGGTGCTTCAAACTGGGTTTTTAATTGTTGAACCGTTTCTTGGCAAAGATATTGGAGTTCCTGATCAACAGTACTTTTTGAAAGCTCTGTGGATTTTTACAAGCGAGTCAGACGTCATTGTAGAGGAAGAGCAACCTTTTTTTTTTATTACAGATGCTATTATCATTGTGGATCTCCTAATGCTGGTGTTAGTTCATTCTAAAACAGCAGCAACTCTTGGAGTAATAATGGATCTGCGACTGCATAACTTACTTTTATTACCTTTGGGTTTGCATTAATCTGAATGTGTTTTTACTACAAATTTTTCATCATTGGTTTCTTCAAAAGATTTTTGGCTTCATAAACTTCATTTAACACCTGCCGGAGCTGCCATCTATTATTTTTATTAGAAATTAGAAACATTGTAGTACATGATATTACTTTAATGAAATCCAGCAGATTAATAAAGATTGAAAAGCATTAGAAGACTAATGATAAGAAAAATGAAATATGGTCCTCGGATGTATTTGTATAGTTATAAGTTTTTATTAATATTTAATAAAAATATAACATCAAATGAAATCATTGTTAAACATGATAAAGTGTTCTTAAATAAATTTAGGATTAAAAAAATTGTAAGAGAAGTATGGTTAGATTCTGTAATCCTGCATATTAATTAGAAATTCAAATTTTCCATAAATTCCCTATTTTCAATTAGCTTGTGGGACCCCTAAACCTTTATGAAATGACTTGAATTTTTTTGTAACATCATATTATGACAGAAAGACCATTTTTAAAAGGTGAGATATGGCATTTTCAAACTTTTTATTTTTTTGGCCTCTCCTGGGACACATTAATATATATATATATATATATATATACCGATGTAATACTTATGTAGTATATAAAAGCATCTTACGAATTTGAAGTAACAAGCACTGAATCTTAGTTTGAGTTTCACTGCTTTCAATGATAATGAGCTGTATGACTGAGACTTGGGTCTTAACACCTTAAAGAGCGGTGGAATACATTACATCATATTATGAACGAACTATATGTTTATTTATTCATTAAAATAATAATTTTTATATAAATAACTGTCTTACAATTTTGCTAACGAACAATATAAATCATAGGAAGACAAAATTTATCGAGATTTGGATACAGATGTAAGCGACGTTTCTGCACATATTTAGCACAAAATTTAACATTCTTATCATAAATAATAATTGAAATATATATTTATTTGTGAATTAAAGTGTGATTTTCTGTTTATAAATAACTATCATACAATTATTTTTTTGTCCAAGTAGTCATGCATGTTAGTAGACGAATAAAAGAAACGAAACAGTCAATAAGAGCAAAAATCAAAATTTTCCCTTAGTGTATTAACGAAATAATTCATTCAAACTTCGCAATTGTTCTCAAAGAAAGTGCGTTGTCTTCTAACGACTAATTGAGTTACTACTCTCCATTGTAAGGATATAAAAACTTAAATGCCGCTTCTTTCTTTCCAAATATACGTAAGTATATATGTAATAAATAATTTTCCGCTCTTATTATCTTAGTTAAACTATTCCAAATTCTTATAATATCTACCTTTTTACCTATCTTTAATAATATCTTAAGTTTATGTTTTTATCCCATGCCTTTAATCCAGCGTATTCTTTTATTTATTATTCTAAAAACTTTAATCTGTTCAGAACTATACTTCTTTATAAAACCCACTAAATTACTTTATTTCCTTCATTTTAATCTGAGACATTAAATTCTTTTTTGCTTTCGAATGTTTATTAAATAACATCTGTTCTTATTCGTTCCATATCCCACGATGCCTTGCAAGTTTATCGCCCTCATCCTGATTATGTTATAATATTACCGCCGGTAAGTATTAAGTTCGGTCATCTACGTTACGCGTATCACGCACCCGCCCCGGAGCTAATCCAATCGCTGGCACCGGCTCCCCTCTCCTGCCCCTTTCACTTAGCTGGATTGAATTTGCTTTGAGTGTCTGTGTGCTTACACGTTTGTTTTTGCTACTATTTATACCGTTACATTCTCTTGGCGAGCAGATTTTGTAGGATTTGAGTTTGCTTAAATAACCCTCGCCACTTGGAGAGAGATTTGTCATTTAGTCTCGATATTACTTCTGATCTTGTTTAACATCTTAATGCTATGTGAACCTACTCGAAATTGAGAAACTGCCATAAATAGTGGAGTTGGAGAAGTTTACTTGTCAACAATAAAGTATTTTCATTTGATGTTACGCTTCATTCGTTAATTCTTTAAAACTCTGACGATTTCATCATATCCTGCCTTACCGCAGACCATAACGGAACGACTGCATTTTCATTATTATGGTTGGTGTTATACGATTGATTTTCTACTACGTCATATTTGTATTTTTACACGTGAGGAACAAAAAGTTGATACTCGCTGTGTTTCAGCAGATTTTGAAAGATTTGAGTCGATTTTCCAGTTTACATCCATCCTCTGGTCACCGTCTTTTTTATTCGATTATCTGGAACTTTGTTTAGACCTAATTACTACTACGGAGAGATGGCTAATAAATAATCTTGGTGGAAACTGCGCCTTTTGAAAGATGTTCTAATAAAGTGTTGAGCTGATCTTATGTGTCGTTTCAATTCATTCTGGGGAAACTTCACGGAACGATGTATTCCATAGTCTTCACTCGATTACTGCAATTAACAAATTGTTATACTAATAAAATAGGTTCGAATTACCTGTTCTGACCACTTCTATTATTGCTGTATGTGATCCACAACTACTATTGAGACAGCTAGCACTGCATTTTCAACATTGCACTACTGGTAACATAACAACCAGTTATTTCGTCCACTAGTAAAGCCTTCCAATGTTAGAATAATCTAACAATTCTATTCTAAATCATAACATATATATATATATATATATATATATATATATATATTAGGGTGGGTCGAAAAAACCGAAATATTTATAATCGAAACGTAATAGCGCGTAAAATTTGCCTTTTGTAAAAAAGATAAAATACGTAAAATATTACACCGATTGGTTAATATCTTTTACCGCCGCAAGGGGTCCAAATTTCGAAAAAATCGCAAAAAACATACTTTTTGCATTTTTTTTTTTAATTATCCAAACCTACCTATTCAGTTTCTAATAGAACGCAATAGCCACGCCAAGATATTAGTAATGTCACATTAACATTTCATTTTTGTGACATCGTTGCTTTTACCGCCGCAACAGGGCCAAATTTTCTAAAAAATGTTAAAAATTAAAGTTTTTCATTTTTTCAATTTTCATAACTTTTGTAATGTTTTCAGATTTTTTTACATTTCTAATAGGCTTGGGAAAGGCATTTTATGTTGTTAATTTCATGCACATTGTTAACCATGATCACTGTAATTCTGTAAAAAAAAAATTTGCTCAATGATAGAAACAGCTGCAACTGCCTTCACGTAAAATTAATTTATCGCTGGTAGAGGGCCACGTTTCACTTTGTTCGTTTTTTTTTTTTTTTTTTTTTTTTTTTTGTAATTTACTCCTTTTACTCTACACTTTGATGGCCCTAAACATAGAAATATCTACCAGGTTAATGAGGTGGCAAAGTTTCATCTTTGCGAAGTCAAGGAGGAACATATCTCTTTGATACTTAGAACCAGGTCTCAATTATTTTCGTCATTTGACCCCATCGTCTGGCAAGGCGACTTCTATATGCAATGACATTAGAGATTTTTTGAATAAAAATGAAATCCAAATTGTAATAACAATTGCATTCGAATTTCGCGGAACTGTCTTCAAAACAGGATGCAAAGGTTGTGTTATAGTAGGATTACTCGAGAACAACTTTTAAAAAACCACTTTATTGGCTTCCTTGACCTCACTTCAATGAGCTTCCACTGAGACATCTTTTCAAACATCTTGATGACGAAAAACAGGTTCTCTATCATATTGTGGCCCAATTGGTTGATCTCTTGTGATTTGCGAATTATTACCAATTGCAAAATTTAATCCAATTTAATCCGATCACCAGCTGTTGATAAAGATGATTTGTCAACTGACCAGAAGTATATGTCTGAAATATTGCAAGCTCTTTCAACACGCGTATATACAATTGACCTTTTTTTGCTGAGTCCCTGGACAAATATTTCACGCAAGGTGGATCATTACTGCTATTCGAATTTTGAGACTCTACGTTGGAACAAAGAAACCCTCTTCTTAACTTGTCATACTCTTTGAGTACATCCTGAAAGTGTACTGCATCAGTTAGTTCACAATTAAAATGAATCACTCATGTTTTCTAGAATCTCTGCGCTATAGTTAGTAACTTACGTTACTTGACAAATAATCTACGAAAGATTATATTTCCTGTATTTTCACGAAATGACTATTTCGCAAATCATACAAATAGCCTCTTTGGAATGATAGCATATGAAGAGGAGAACATCAAGGCCCCAGCCATGAAGAAAATTGCAAAAGCACGAAGTTCTGTGGACTAGAATAGTGCCATCCGTCACTTTATCATAGCAGACTTCAACATTGAAGCTTAAAATTGTATGGCTTTAGTCTACTGGTAAAACTGAAAACTAACGGAACCACCTGTTATGGTTTCTCTATCGACTAACAACGCTGGTGAGTTTAAAATGTTAGATTAAATATACCAGCTATTATAACTTTCCTTGTCCCACTCAATCACTAAAAAGATGCGTGAAATTAGTCATTGAAGCGCTGATAAAGTTCGTTTACTAGAACAGAGGGAGGATAACATCTAAACAATTTTGGCATCTCGAGGAATAATGGCTTCATCTGAAAGCAAGTTATATTATAAAATTCATTTACATTAAATACTTCTTCATTTTAAGTTTATTTAACCCGTTTCGGTTAAACATCTCTATATTTTAATTAATAAAATACTAAAACATTTTGCTCATTTTATATAATTTTTGTGGCATGAATTGGCTGTTATGAAGTAAAACGTCAGTAGATGAAGCGATCGTCAAGAAAAATGAATGATCAACTTTATTTTCAAGTATATTACAAATAGTTATAAAAAATTATGATATATTAATAGGTATAAAGTAAAATTATTTATTTCTAGACTTATAGAAATTATAAAATTTAGAAACAAAAATGAAAAATTGAAAATTTTGAAATTTTTACAAAAAATATCGTCTTTTTGCGGCAAATAAAGACATGATTTCCTCATAATGAACATTTACCGGGACATTTCTCATATCTTCATGTAGCTATTGCGTTCTATTAGAAATTGTATTGGTATGTTTGGATAATTAAAAAAAAACTAAAAAAAACATGTTTTTTTGCGATTTTTTGAAACTTTGGCCCCCTTGCGGCGGTAAAAGATATTAACCGATCGATGTAATATTTTAGGAATTTATTCTGTATTACAAAAGGGAACTTTTCCGCGCTATTACATTTCGATTATAAAAATTTCGGTTTTTTCGACCCACCCTAATATATATATATATACCGGGTGTCCCAAAAATGACTGATGGATTTTAAAATTCAATACCTTGTAAACGGTGGCAGATATTTAAAAAATTCTTGCAGGAGGGTTATGTATGATGCTGAGAGCAATAGGTGCTCAGTCCAGACCCGATTTTTGGCACTTCGGAATCCATTCAATGCATTTTAGTCTCCTTAGTTTTGCATGGAAGAAGAGAAAAGCCGAAAACTCGAGCCTGTATTTAGTGGTTATTGCTTTCAGCGCCATCAATCGATGCTATTTGTAACTAAAACGGAAAATCGCAGCATAAAAACTTCTGACATCTTGCATAACAATCCTGCAAGAATTTTTAAATATCTGTCACCGTTTGCAAGTTATTGAATTTTACAATCCATCAGTCATTTTTGGGACGCCCGGTATACATATAATACATTATTTTTAAATACACCGATTTATTTAAAAGTGTTCCCTCACACAATAGAGATTTACTTTTATTATGCATTAGGAAATTATCGTATCTAAAATTATTTTATATTTAAAATCTGTCGTTATGGTCCAGGATGTCGCATAATACCTCTGCAGCCAATCGTAGCGTTGACGATTATATGATAAATTAACAGGGAACGAAACTTCCAGTCAGCTGGCGCTCTAATGAGATTTATTGCCACAGCAACACTGCACAGCAAGCTGTAATGGCAACACGATAACGGCTGTTACCCCGACCCTCGAACAGTCATCAGTTAAATAGGTGGTTATACGATTAGAAAGTTCGCGTTTCCGTTTAACAACAGTATTAGTAGTATAGCACATACCATAAAACTTTAACATACTTTTAACAATCACAGATGATAATACAAAGTGGTTTATTAAAAAATCTGTCATTTTTTTAAATGCGTTTCCTGTTGTAAAGAAGTAATTTTGGATTAATGAGATTTGGGTAATACAGAGTAAGCAGATAATTGATTCCTGAAAAACATTTTGTTTGAGATACAGAGCTGGATAAGACACGACATTATAATGTTGGTTATCGGAGCTAGTTGTATTATTATAAAACAATCGTGGTTCTTAACTTTAGTTCCAATTTTAAGCGATATCTGGCGGAGAGATCAATAGGGGCATTTTCGAACCAGAAAAAGAAATCATCCAACTTGGTGCAAAAGAGTTCAAAATATACGGACTAAATATACTATTAATATACCCTGTGATTGGGCAGCTTTTCACACCTACACATCTGCAAAAAACGTTCACGGACTCAGAGGCGGCTTTACTTTAGGGCTCAACAAGTGTAAGACTTCAGCGAGCACAGATTTTTCAACCATGCAGCCTGTACATTGTTTGTTTATGTTGCCACTGATTGGTTGTCCTTACGATTTAACACCTGGAACGTCACCACCTAGAACGATAATGACATAATATAAATAGACCTTTAAGGTCCATTTATGTGAACCAAACTCAACCTACGTCCCGCGGACCGCATGTGGTCCGACGAAATTTTCATGTGCGTCCCGAGGCACAGAATCATAACCCATATTTATATAATTAATTCAGATTCCTATAAAAAAGTATTTACTATCTTGAGCGTTGTTTTATATGTTTTCATTGGAAGGTCAAATGTGTCTTATTTAAAATTAATTTAAAGCTATGTAATTAATTTAAAGCTAATTAAAAGCCATTGCCTTAGTCAGAAGTTCTATTGCATGTAGTCTTATTTGTCCTACAGTGATGCATACTTTTCGAAATCTTCAAAATTAATCAAACATCATTCCAAATTAAGTTTGCACTATGTATTTCTACATTTTTTTTTCATTGAGAAAAAGACTGACTTTCATGAGACTTTCAAAGACTTTCATGAGAAAAAGACTGATTTATTACACAAAATCGCTTTTCTTTAATTTAGAATTTGGAAATTCAGTATTGTTATATTATTACGTTTTATACTTATTATATAGCTAACTTTATACGGTTATATTTTTGGCGCAAAAATAATTAGGAACAAAAAAGTTTTACAGCACTATTGACAACCAGCAAACTTGTAGCATATTCCTACAGTATTTGCAATAAAAATCTACAACGGAATTTATTATTTGGAAATAGTGGTGTTAAATATTTTTGTAATATTTCTTCCGCGACGAACATTCAACCCGACTGATAATATTATCCTTGTTATATTGCATTGTTATCCTACTTTAACCCTTCACTGCACGATTTTTTCTATTATTTATGAAAAAAATTATTTGGAATCTATATACCGGTCTAATAATGGGAAAAATAGTAAAAAAAAAATTAATTTTCAAATTTTCAGCTAAAATTTGATATTTTATGACGTGTACCCTATGCACACAATTAGGATTTTAAAATATTGCATTGCTATATTTTACAACTAAATGATTTTTAATTAATTAATTTTATGTGCTTAACACTCTGCAACATTTTTTATATTAATATTTTTAAGTATTCAGTAAAAATAATGAAAGTAAATTTTACCTTAATAGCTTGATCGAAAGTTTTTTTTGTTTCCGACGAACAAATTTTAATTTTTTGTCAAATGCAGCCATCTGACATGGACAAAATAAGTGTCATTCCATTCTTTGGACTATTCTTGATCAGGGATATTGGGATCATATTGACCAAATTCATGGCACATAATAAGAAGTATAGGGTTTTTAGGTATGTGCCAGATGTGGCACGTCGTGCAGTGAAGGATTAACCCATTTATAAGTGTTTTGTCTAATGTCGGAAACTTATGTTTGCGGTCCGGGAGAAAAGAACGGATGAGTATGGCTGATTTAAGCTTTTTTTCCCCCCTAATTTAATTTTATGTTATTTTTAAATTATCGTACAATTTTATTGCCTCAATATGAAAGATGGGATAATTAATAGATTGAAACTGGTAAAGAAACTTCATTTAAACAACATTTATTTTCAACTTCGTTATAATTTAAATTAATTTATATGCATGATAAAGTAATAAAATTCTTAAAGGAAAACATAAAAAACTAAATCTAAGTTAGTTAAAGAAATATTTCTTATAATTTATTTTCAAAAAGAGCTACATTCATTTATAAATATAATAACTAAACAAAAATAGCACAATGTGCTCATTAAAATGATGTGATGGAGAGTAATTTAATTTCAATGACCTTTCACTTTTGCGTCCTTAATTAATTTTGAAATTGAATGCTGATCTTAAATTAGAGAAAAGGGATGACATAAAAAATATTACCCACGAACGTCATTTTTTATGAAAAGGTTTTTTCTCTTAATATCTTATGTAAGATCAGATTAATTTAATTATATTTATTGATGAAACTTATTTTAATTATAATTCCTAAAACTAATGAACTCTTCAAATATGACTAAGTGATTTCATCTTCTTTTGCATTTTGCATGATATTAGTATTTTACTTCTTATGGTTTAATTAAAAAAACAATTAAATTGATGTGTATTTTGTTGTGAATTATTACAACAATTTTACGGCAAATGTTACTTTTTTAAGTTAAATGGTCAAATTTATATAATGAAAATATAATTTTAGATTATTACCAAAGATTTATTACTTAGATTATTATACAGGCAAAACCAGTTTACAAAGTCCTCTTTATTACCTCGGAAAAATTTATTACCTCTTTACATTAAAATGTATTACAGCTTTGTTATCTTTTGCTTTGATCGGAATGAATTTTTGTTCCATATTGTTATATTATACATTGTTCCGTTTTTTTTACCATATATGGTACAGTTGTGGGGAAAAAATGAAATGCCTCGTACTAACTCCGCAAAAAATATTGTAGAAGGAAGTTACTGATACCGAACGATTGGAAATAAAGTCTACTTTTAAATGATGTATATAAAATGTATATAAGGGGCCATCTATATATCAAAACAAATACAAATTTTGTATTTTTCAGCAATACCCAAGTTAGACACCAAAAATAAATTCTACACACTTCAATTAGCCTAAATACAAGTTTTAATGAAATTCGTAAGATCTGTTTCAGAGAAATGAATTATTTTAAAATGAACGTAATTTAGGGGCTGTAACCAAATTGAAATTCGGTACTCGATTACTGAAGTGTTATATAATGACTATGTCACTTTTATTAATGTATTATTTCTTTCCAATGTAACCATTTCACTCGCTTAATATGTTTCGACTATTGCCAGCCCAAATGTTTAAATAAAATGAGCCATATATATATATATATATATTTTCAATTTATGCTTTTCTGCACATCAAAGACCTAAACCATCATTTTGACGTTTTTTAATGATAATTCGAAAACTACTTCGAAGAAAACTTTTAAATTGAGAATTCACATCAATCAGGACATAATAAATATAAATCTATCAAAAATTGTGGGTTGCAATTCATATTTTTTTCGAATATTAATTTCATAATTCGTAATTTATATCATAAAATTTTAAAAATTATAAATTCAATGTATTTCCGTTTCGGATTTTTGGTATTATAACCACATAATAAATTATCACATTGAGATTATAATTTCAGGAGTCATTAATAAAAATATGAAAATGTAATTTAATATTAGAAGCTGCAATTGTTTAAGGGAGCTGGTCACTCAGCTTCGGAATTCTCCTCCGTAATGTTGAGTCTATGGACTTTTGATCCATTCATATATTTAAAATATCTTCTCGGGAAATTCATATTTTTAACCTCTTTTTTCTGTGTACTTTTCTTAAAGGGCGTCTCATATTTTCTTATTTTCCAAACTATTTCCAAAATCTAGGCTGAATTTAATATTTTATGTGTTAAAAGTGGACGAACAATGAGTAAATTTAACTCTTCTTATAAAATTAAGTCCACACTTTAGAAATATTTCGAGAACGAAGAAAAAAAGAGACATCTTTTAGGAAGTGTACACAAAAAATGGAAGTTAAAAATATCAAATACCGGAGGAATTATTTTGAATATACGAATGCATCAAATGTCCATAGACTTTACGTTAGTGAGGAGAAATCGGAAGTTGGGTGACCAACCACCTTAATGTTTGTAATTCAAATCTTATCATCCAAATGAAATTTCGTTTCTAGCAGTAGTTTGAACCGAAGATTTAAAATATATTTTCGAAATTATTTTGATTTTTAGAGGATCCCCTAAACAAATTTATATATATATCACTTAAAAGCAGACTTTATTTCCAACCGTTTGGTACCAGTTACTTTCTTCTGCATGGTTTGTACGAATACCGTTATTTCTCCAGGAAAACTACCAGTATCTTTTTATAAAAAAAGAAATCTAGGTTAAACGCGCAAAATTTCGCTTTCTTTTAAGAAGAGATTTTCTATAAGAAAATACTGATGCTGAAAAATTTTCAGGCCTGAAAAATTCAAGAAGCCGTACGAACCATCCAATCACCTAGAAAAATATTTTTTTGAACAATAAAAAAGAAATTTTGGTTCAGTTTATACAGTCTAACATGAAATATATGTTTTGAAAATTTCATGAAAAAATATTCAGAAGTTTTTGAGGTATGTTGTGCGTTATGCCCAAAAACGTCATTTGGAGAAAAATGACTTCAAAGTTTCGGACACGCCGCTTCAGCTATTGGGCGAGTATCTATATTATAAAGGACAAACATATCTGTGCGTAACGCATACGTCATTTTGCGAATGGCAACACTTTGAAATTTGAAGTAAAATTTTGGTTTTTGCAATTTTCTCTACTGCAAATTTGTAAACTTCTAAACATCGCACATTTTAAATTTTTACACCATCGTATAAGGGAAAAAAAATTGTCTTTTAAATGGAATTTGTTTGAAAGCTGTATCTCAATTTAATTTTAAGATATTAATTTTTTTTGTAGTTTTGTAATCGTGGCAACTGAAGTACCCCATTTCTGTTGGAAGTAAAGGGGGGGGGGGAATGAAATAGTAGATTGCTGTATATTTTTGTTGCCATTTTCTCATAAAAACTGAAATTAAATTAAAATTAAAATACGTGTCACTAGGTGAAGAATATCACCAGTTATAAAAGCCCATGAGTTTTGGCTTTATTTCGTTTTTATTTATCAACTAGCAAACCACGCGGCTTTGCTCGCGTAATAGATGAAATATGCCAAGTGATATTTGCATGAAAATTTTTTATTAGAAGAACACTTTTTTGAATAACTCAAAAATTACAAATTAAGCCACAGTTTGACTAAACTTCATTATAAAAGTGCAATAGACAGTTAATAAGAAGAACTAAAACTAATTACATATAAATGATAATTTAGAAAGTATTTTAAGACTTTTATGCTAATTTCATACGCTCATTTCAGCATTCATTTGAAGTTTTGAATTTTTTAGAAACCATCTTAACACATTTACATCTTATAATTAACCACCCTGTCAAATTCCAAGCTTCTTGTCTCACAGTCTACCACCTCTCTGGTGTTAGTGGCAACAACATAAAATGCCGAAACAGAGTTGAAATAGAATGTCTCGAAAAATTTTAAAAAAGAGACTTTCACCATTAATTTGCCAACATTAACCTTGAAATCGGTTGGTATTTCCTAATATTCTATAGAAAACGGAATTTAGATGTAAAAAGGCTTTCTTGATTTAAAAGGCTTTCTTGTTCCTGCCAACAAGGTGGTAGTGATACAGGCATAAAATATAGCCCCTATAAGATCAGGGACTGTCACTCTTGATTCGCAACCAATAACGTCTGTAATCGGTTTATTATTTCCTAAGATTCCATAGAAATCGTCATTTAGGACTCTTTTAGAATGCTTTTCGCTCCTTCCCTTCGCTTCACACTGTTTTAATTTCGATTTTATTGTCGACTGTTCTTAGAGGACATTTATATCTTATAAGTAACTACCGTGCTATATTTAAAGTTTCCAGCCTCTTCAGTACCGCAGAAATAGCAATTTATAAAGTTTTTTGCTCCTGCAACTTTCTAGGGGTTGTGGCACCGACATAAAATATAGCTTATGTTTGAGCAGGTTTTATGACAATCAATTTGCAACCATTATGTTTGAAATCGGTTTCGTAATTCATACGATTGTATAAAAATCGTAATTTAGAACGCTTATAGAACGCTTTTCGCTCACTTCATCTTTTTCAATTTGGAATTTTCTTTCGACCATTTTTAAAAAACATTTGCATCTTTGAAGTAATTACCATTCCAAATTTAAAATGTTAGACCCCCTCTTTAACACAAAAAACGCAATTAGAACATATTTGGCTCCTGTAACCCCAGGTGGTAGTGACAACAACGTAAAATATAGGCTATGTTGGAGCGGGGACTGTCACCACGAATTTGAAACCATTACTTCTGAAATCGATTTATATTTCCTGAGATTGCGTAGAAATCGCTATTTAGAACGTTTTTAGAAAGTTCCTTTTTAAAACGAACGTTTTATTTTCACTCCATTTAAATTTCAAATTTTTAAGGAACTCTTCTCACAGAGCCTTTACATCTCATGTGTAATTACCATATCAAATTTCAAGTTGCTAGCCCCTTCAGTTTAACAAAAATCACAATTTAGAACGTTTTTAAAAACGCAACCGCAAGGTGGTAGTGACACCGACATGACGTAAATCCTATATTGGAGCGAGGGCTGTCATCATCAATTTCCAACCATTACTTTTGAAATCGGTTGGGTACTTTCTGAGATTGCGTAAAAATCGCTATTTAGAACGTTTTTTAGAACTCTCTTCGTGCATTTTCACCCCTTTTAAATTTCGAATTTTTTAAGATATGTTCTTAGAGATCATTTATATCTTATAAGTAAGTACCATTCCAAATTTTATGTTTCTAGGTCCTTTAGTAACACAAAAATCGCATTTTCGAACGTTTTTTCGCTCCTGCACTCCCTTTGGGGGTAATGGCACCGACATAAAATGTAACCTATGTTGGAGCAAAGGTTGTCACCATCATTTTGAAACTATTATTTTTTTAATCGGTTTGGTAATTCTTGAGATTGCGTAAAAATCACCATTTAGAACGTTTTTTAGAACGGTTTTTGCGCATTTTCACCCCTTGTAAATTTCGAATTCTTTCAGAAATGTTGTTAGAGATCATTTATATCTATTAAGTAACTACCATGCCAAATTCCATGTATCTAGGCCCTTCAGTAACACAAAAATCGCAATTTCGAACGTATTTCCGTTCCTACACCCCATTTAGGGGTAGTAGCACCGACATAAAATGTAGCCTATGTTGGAGCAAGGGTTATCACCATCCTTTTGACACCATTATTTTTGAAATTGGTTTGGTACTTTTTGAGATTGCGCAAAAATCGCCATTTAAAACGTTTTTTAGAACGCCCATTCGCGCATTTTCACCCCATTTAAATTTCGAATTTTTTAAGAAATGTTCTTAGATCATTTATATCTAATAAGTAACTACCATGCGAAATCCCATGTATCTGGGTCCTTCAGTAACACAGAAATTGCAATTTAGAAAGTTTTTTTCGCTCCTGCACCCATTTTTGGAGTAGTGGCACCGACACAAAATATAGCCTATGTTGGAGCAAGGATTATCACCATCCTTCTGACACCATTATTTTTGAAATTGGTTTGGTACTTCTTGAGATTGCGTAAAAATTGCCATTTAGAACGTTTTTTAGAACGCTTTTTGCGCATTTTCCCCCCTTTTAAATTTCGAAATTTTTAAGAAATGTCCTTAGAGATCATTAGTATCTTATTAGTAACTACCATTCCAAATTTCATGTTTCAAGGCCCTTCAGTAACACAATAATCTCATTTTTAGAACGTTTTTTGCTCCTGCACCCCCTTTAGGGTAGTGGCACCGACATAAAATATAGCTTATGTTCTAAGTTGGACTAACACCATCATTTTGATACCATTACTTTTGGAATCGGTTCGGTAGTTCCAGAGCTTACCTCCTACAAATAAACAATTTTTACCTCTTTATAATATTAGTATAGATTAGTATAGATTAAATGATTTTTAGTTTATTGCAATTTAACTTTACAAACGGTACAACACTTTCTCTTTACAAAAATATATTTTAAAGAATATTTGTGTGACTTATTTTATCCACATTTACTTAATTCGTATCAAAATTCTGAAAGAATACAATTTTATTAAACCGTGTGAAATTACATTTTCCGAATTTTGAAAAAGTATAAATGAATGACTTCTGATAAATCATGGAGCTATTATAAACAAAAGAAAAATGAAGTCAAGTAAATCATTAGATACCCGAGACTGTTTTGCCGAGCTTCTTCTATGACGTCATTACTTTCTGCTGGTTTTATGTATTATTCCGCGATAATATTGTAAATTACATACAGTTCTATAGATGTTGTGTAAGATGGGATCATAAAAGTGGGATGCTTTAGTGGATTCAATGGACGTCATTTTATAAAAAAGTGCGTATTTTAATTGAAATATGTTTTGTAGAATTGCGTCATTTTCACCCCAGCTGCTTTGAAATTCTTCACAGGTGAAAGTGCTTTATCTTTGAAAATAACGTAATCGAAATCACACACTGATAAAACGCAATGTTTTACAAACATTTAGAGTGACTTTATGGAAGAGCAGTAACATACAGTGTGCATGATCTTTGTCCGAAAAATGGCAATTTATATTACAGAACTTCATGATTCTCTCTTGGATGAATTCGCTTCGCCGAGTTAGAAAACAATCAAAGAAGATCTTGACAATAATTCGATGTTTAGAATAATATCAGGTTCCCCAAATTTTTGTCGAAAATTATCTCTACTAATAAAATTTTATTGCTATTCTTTAAGACATATTACTGTAATTTTATCAAAATAACATAATTTGCGAAATTTAATTTTCCATAATTTTATGTAATCTATATATTTAAAACACAAGAATATTTTTTAGTCATCTACCCTGAGTTTTTTGCTGAATAAATTTACTAATAATTTTTTAAAATGAAAGCTGTTCATTTGTAGATGTGCCTGCACTAACTGTTTTTTCTTAAATATCCCATTATTATATTTTTATTTTAAAAGTATTCTATAAAATTTCATTATGAGATAGCTTTCATTATTTCAGAGAAGAGAGAAATAATGAGGTTTATTTATATTTATTCGTGTAATTATATGATAAAAATTCAAAATTGTTGATACAAATTGTTGTATAGGGTTTAAAGGCGCAAAATACCATTAGGGACGTAATATTTTGAATTGAAAATTACGTACTGCTTTTGATTACACGCATTTTCCCCATAAAGTTTTCACTTTTTTTTTTATCCTTCTGTATGTGTACTAAGTGAACTAAGTGAAACTAAGTGAAAATGACTTCGTATTTAAAAGAAAACGATGATTTTCTTAGATAAAACTGAACTTTTTAACACAAATGCGTCAAAAAATATATATATATATATATATATATATATATATATACCGCAATTTTTACTCTCTGGCACAAAAATTAGAAACTCGGGTTAAAAGTGTGGCTGTTCACATGCAAAGATTTTGCTGACAATCGTAACTTCACGTTTCGAGTTAAAATGGTTTTAAAATGATCAAATTAAAATGCCAATTTAAAAAAAGGGTGATTTTGGGAATGAGAGGTTAATTTTTAAATTTATCTCTATCGCATGAAGCTCGATTAAGAAAGATTAATCCTTTTGCCCTTAAATTTACATAAAGAGTTCATCCTTTTCTTACGACTAATATTCCGTAAACAAAAATGAAACTTTCTCTATGATTAAATAAATAAAATAATATAAATTAAACGCAAATTTAACATACATGTAATTGAACTACGCGCTTAAAGCTCTGAAATCATCAGAAAATAAAAGGATGCCGTAACCAGCAAAATCTTGGTCTAATAACTCTTAGGATGCGGCTAATACGAAAAAAATGGCTTTTGATAAATTTCGAAAGTTTATTTGATTGTATAATTCATATTTTTTAGAATGAAAAATATAAAAAAAATGTAATCTAAAAAAAATATTACTTTTCAATTAAAGAAATTGGTTTTCTCCTATATTCTGTAACCCGGGAAGCCCGGGTACGATCCACTAGTAATTCTAAAAGCCATAACTCTGTTCTAATTGGAATTTCAAGAAAAACAATTATATCAAAATGTTAAAAAAAATAGGAGTTTAAAATCTAAAAAAAATAAAATTTATAAAATTTTAAAGTTTTACGAGTTCTGATTCCCCCTAATTAGAATGAATCGCATAGAAATGCTATGGGATTCGCGAATAGTTTGAAATGTGTGGATATCTCAATACGGTTCGAGTGACTTTAAAAGTTAATTAAAATCTATCTAGAAAAACGCGGCATGGACCAAGGCGGAGTTGCAATTTTGCGACCTCCTTTCGAAGCGCGCTTAGCATAATGCCAAATTTAAACTTTGAACAAAGGTTTTGTTTTAGCTACACTGTAGAAAGAAAGATTATTACTACGCTGAATTTAGTTTTATGAAATGCCAAATGAAGTTTAAATATGCACTGCTTTTATTGTCGGTACTGAATTAAAACATCACAAACCGAGTAGGATAGTATTAAAAAATTAGTTATACAGAATAGCTATAATTGATATTATTCGGGTTCCATGTCTATTTGAACTTTCATGGTATATCCATTTACACTTTTCTAGCATATACAGTTATACCCATTTCCTACATTGTATATATTTTTACAAAATCTTAGTATTCTTTTATCAACGGATATTTTTTTTTATTAATACAATTACAAATTCATATATTTATTCTACGGAGCCCTCTGTACGCGAGTAATACTTGCACTTGACCGTTTATTAACAATACTTTCCGAATTTCAATTGCCATGAGCGACCTAAAGGTATCAACCGAATTTACAAAATTTTTACGTTATTCTACTAATTACAAAGGGTAAATTTTACGCAATTTTAGAAGTCAAACTGAAGATTTTTTTTTTTAGTCTTTAATTTTAATCTTTATTTTTATTTTTTTTTAAATGTGCGATCTAAAGTTATTAAATAATTTTAAATATTTTTTACCTTAGTCTTTTTATTGTAAAAGGTAACATTTACGTACTATTAGATGTAGGTCTAAATATTTTTAAATTTGCATCATTACTTTCAAAAATCATCAATTTTCACCATATTTTCAAAATTCAAGTGCGATGCGCGACCTAAAGATATTAAAAGATTTCAAAATCATTTTTACGTTATTCTTCTAATTGCAAATGACAACATTTCCACGCTATTAGAAGTTGATATGAAAAAATTCACCTTTTTCGAACCACCCTACTGTACTGTACATAGTACCTATCAAGTGTTTATCAAGAACATATATTTATTATAGAGGGGATAAAGTGCATTACAATAATCCATTTATTCAATCAAAAGTACATGTCTTATCCCTACAAATCAAAATCGATTTATATCTTTAAGAATAATGATGACATTTCAGCAAAACGTTCTTACCGTGTTTCGTGTGAAATGTGAAAACATTGTAAAAAGCGGTAAAAGTGCACAATAATTCAGTACGTCAAACTTTATATTATGCCAGCTATTACGAAATATGAAGCCCCTTGTTCAGCGCTATAATAGTGCATGGTCTCCAGTTACACTATATTTTTTCGTAATATCTAAACTTTTTTCATAAAGCAAGGTAAGTTTGGTAAATTCCGTTAAGATTGTTAAAATTATGAACAAAATTCTGGAATCAGATTCAACCAACCAGAAACTTTTTCTAAGTATGTCTATAATATGTCTATATGACCCTTATAAACCATGCAAAGAATGTTGATATTTAATGTACGTTCAAACACTTATTCTATCGTCATACAATTTTTAAAAAGCGCTATTATTTAGACAGTACATTTTTTAGGGTTTCGTACTTAAAAAGTAAAAACGGAACATTATAAGATCACTCCTGTGTCTGTCTGTCGGTTCGTCTGTCTGTCACAGCCCTTTTACTCGTTATGCAACGTGGAAATTTAAAATTGGGGGAAGTAATAAAGACAATTGACACAAATATTTACAAATTAATAAATATTCATAAATATATGTAGGAAAAATTTTGAGGGGCTAATTAAGTTACTTGAAAAAAAAATATTTTCTTTGTATATCGTGTGGAGCATCGTGCGAAAGGTTTCGTAACGCTGAAATCAAAAATATATTTCATTTAATTTTAGGTATTATATTTAGTTACGCTGGAAAATGTAGTTCAAAAACATGTTCCCCCCATCTAATTCCGAATCTATTGAAACTAAAATTATGAAAAAATTAGAGGTAGTAGACATTAATTTAAACCTTGTAGGAAAATTATAGCGATTACCCTAGGTCACATAGTTTTTGAGAAAATCGCATTTTTCCATTACAATCAAATTTCGATTTACGGGCTTGAGCAAAAGTGTTGAGCAGAACTGGAGGTACCTATCGTAACAGAAGTATAAAAGGATTGTTGATCATGAATTTCGGAAAAATCGTCAGTAATTAGCCGAGATATTAACCATTAAAGACACGGACGATTTGGACATACATAATGACAGGGACATCTCCATCGGCTTTCAAAGCCTAGATAACAAATTTTAAAGATATATTTATGTAATGCAAAGCCCAGTAGCAGTATAAAAGCAATAAACGTCAAATTGTTAAAAACAGACTAATTTAATGAGAATTAATTACATAAATACTATGGGATTCGCGACTAAGTTTCCATTGAATGGGTCTCTTAATACACCTACTATGTCTTTAAAGGTTAACTAAAAACCTATATGGAATAACAAATATATAGAATAGTTGTATTTGCTATTATTTAGGTTCCATATATCTTTGAACTTTCATGGCATATCCATTTATAAGTTTCTAGTTTACAGGGTGCAAAGGAAAGTCTCTTTAACCTGAAAATACTTGAGAACGAAGAGAGACGCAGCTATGCAAGTGAGGTAACGGTATGGTACAGCGACTACGGCCGATTTAATGAAAATGACAGCAGCGCTTCTAGTGGCGAAATTTGGAAGATAGCTACTGCAAATCAAAAACGAAAAGAGATAGGGCAAAATTTCCAGTTAGAAAGTTTTAGAGCATCAATTAATTTTTAGAATACGACATTTTGTTTACATGGATAAGATATCTCCGCCTGTTTACTCAAAAATGTCCGAAATCGATGCATTCCATTTTGTGTAGACGTTTGAATGGAATGTCAGAAGTATGAAAAAATACGCGCAATTTATGCTATAAATGTGTACTTATCTCAATACATTTTGAAAACATCACACACACACAAAAAAAGACAAACTGTCTCACAATGATAAAATGTTAATATTCAGTATGTTCGAAAAGTTCGCTATTGCTCATGATACACGTCTGTATTCGTGAGAGTAATTCTGCATGCACATTTCTCAGCATGGAACGTCTATTGCAAGCCTCTTCAATACGACGACATAGATTTAACCCTTTGATAGGCCTTATGAGCATTAATCCAAAATAGTTTGTCCCAGTGCTCATAGGATAAACTAGTTAAGCCTGATATTCATTGGTTAGAAACTAGTTTATCCTAGACCGATCTAGTTTATCCTGTGCCAATTCAATTTCGCGTAATTTTTTAGATCCCAAAGACCTCCGCCGCCAACATTCTAGTTTATCTTACGCCGATCTAGTTTATCCTAGGCCAATGCAATTTCACGTGCTTTTATTGATCCCAAATACCGCTCCGTCGCTAGCCTTGTGCGGAGTAGTATTGCCGTCACCCCTCTATAATATATTTTAATTGATGGGGAGTGGGATACTGTCCCACTATCTTCCCCATTTCACCGCCGCTGGTCGTTATAAAATATGTTCCATATGACAAATTGTATGATGGAGGACCGAAGAATAGGATGAGAGGTTATCAAAAAATTTAGGAGAGAAAGAAGTTAGAAAATTGATTAATAATGTACAGTTAGAAAATTCGGCATCATCGAGACCGGGACTTCACCGGATTTTTGAAAATTCCAGATTTTTGAAAATTCCTGATTTCTGAAAAAATATCGAATGTACTTTTGATGTTCCTAATGGTGCATTTATTCATAATTAATTCAAAGCCAAGTGATATTTATGTGAGAAAAAATAATAAATATGTGAGAAAAAAATAAAGATCGAGACCGTGCGAAATACCGGTCCCAGTTTGGCCTAAAATACATATATGTTTAAACTACCATAATACCAAAATTAATACTCTCTTGAAAGGATAGTACATATACATTTATAGGGATGGTAATACAAAACTGCAAAACCAATTAGAAGAATCTGTGCATGACAAGATCTTGTTTTAAACGGATTTTTTTTATCGGTGCAAATTGGATATATTAATTCGCTTGAAAAAATCATAATACGTTTGCTAGAGACGTCGGGTCTGCTAAAAAAAGAAGCTAACTATAACGAAGTTTTTTTTCTCTTCTATGTGATCCTGTCTTAGTGTAATATTTTACGTTCGATGTCGGGATCGCAGATTGATTACCAGAAAAATAAATTTAAAATTTACAATTAAAAATGCTAATGAAAAATCTGGTAACCAAAATGCCATTCCGACACCACGTATGGCCGTGATCGTAAATCGCGATCGTTAACTAGGCAACGTGTAGATTAAGAATTAAGTTAATTGAATTTACTAAAGAATAATTAATTTGCCTTAAATTGAATGAAAGCTGAAAAGAAAAATAAACAAAATAAACTCACCCATGGAAGAAAACAGATGAAACACACAATTAACTTGAACAATTGTTTATTTTGGTAAACATATAAAATAAAGGAACTGCGCAGACCCCTACAAATATTAAGTATTAAATTATATAAAGATGTGCATGATCTATCACAGAGGATATCATCTTTTAAACAGATGATATTTATATTCGCAGAATTTGTGAATGGGTTGTAGGCAAGAACATTTAAACAGAATTTGATCTAAATCAGAGTGACTATTAGTGGTAGAAGAAGCTTAATTGATGAATAATTGGAGATCGTCCGATAATATGGCTAAAATGGATCATCAGTTCGTCATTATAGCAGAAAAGTCTCACATCTTTACGAAGCTACCATATTCATTCCTAAAGGATAGGGATCCTTTCTGATTCGTTCAGTATTTGCCAGCATGTAAAGGTGGCTGCATTCAATCTTCCTTAAACGTATAATTGCGACGCAATAAATTGAAAAGTGATTTTACGTTACCATATCCAGGCCAGAAGAGATGGAGGAATACTTTCCAGAACAAGTTGAAACCCTCAGTTTTCAGTGAATATAATCCATGAGCTGACTTAAATGTTCAGATTCTCACAAGTTCTCAGATTAGCATTAGCCGTGTTTCATACCATCTTCATTGTATTATCCTCCAATTATTTTCATACAGTATTTTTATTTTATTTGATTAATGAAATTTAAAAATGTAGAATTAAATGAATTAAAAAAGTGATCGGCCCTCAACCCGTATAGTTAAAGGACCGATTTTAAAAGAAATTTATTTTTTCTTGGAGCGATGATGCACGCTTGTTTGCACATCAACGTCCAGAATCGAAGAGAGGGAGAAAAACCCCGTAGAATATTTTGAAAAGGACGCTCAAAATTAAGAGTCCAATCAGTGTTCCCCAAAAACAATTCCAGCGTGCGGTCACTGAACTCGTCATGAGAACGCAGCTCCACCGAGCAAAAATGGCGTCTTTTGAGACGTAGCGATGTGCTTTGCATCGGTAAGGAAACGAAATCATGGCGATATTCAGTGCGTCTTAAGATGGATGGCGCTCGTATTTAAAAGAAGCGAAAGTAAATAAAACTTAAGATTCGGATTACTCGCGATCTATCGCATCAAAATAGATGAAATTTTGTCTGCTGAAAGGAAATAATTATTTAAATCGAATAAATATATTCTGTAATGAATTTAATGAATATTTAAGAATTTTTAAAAGGTTAATATTAAAGACTTAGAACTTTTTGTAAACAATCTAGTAATTCCTGATAAATAAATTATTTAATAGATATTAGAATCAAATTTTAGTAGTTAGAAATATTAACGTAATATAGATATTTGAAATTGTTATTTGGAAAGATAAATAAAGTTTTTGAATGGATTAATATTTCAATAATTAAATAGATAATGGTTAAAAGATTTACTATTGTTAAACTAATGGGAAAGTATGATGTTACGTAACACTTAGAAGGTTTTCTATAAAGAAAATTTCAGATTTTCAAGTCTCCAAGGCGTGCAAAAAAATTAATGGTATTATTAATCATTCAGATATTTACATACAAATAGAGATTCATTAAAAAATCAATATAATTTACAATAGAATGATTAATATCGTTAATCCACATTTTATTGCTCAAAAATTTCAAAATTTGAAAAATTCTATACAATAAAATCTTCTAAGTCGGAATTGCATAGGAAAAAAGAAAAATCCGTTATAGGCAGGTTCCTTTATTAGAAAGTTCATCATCTGTTGTTGTTGGACTATGTAACTCCTGAAGGTGAAAAGCCAGAAATCATTTTCTATTATTCAAGATTCAAAACTTTCTCAGCTTCAACAAGATGTGAATTCTTGCGGTTACCTCGCCTTTTTTTTCATACACCTACACTGCACATGTTGAAGTTATTTTGACGTCACGGACTTAAGACTTTGAACTCCTTTCTTTTAACTATTTTAATATATTGTATCAGTCTCCTTTTCGCCGCTGTTACATGTAGTTGTTGTTTCAAAGATGTGCCAAGAAGTTAATATCTCGGTGCTTAAATATATGATACTCCAGAATTTTATTAAAGAATTTCATTCAAGATTTGAAGGAATAAGTTTATCCATAAATCTACAGTGAATAATACACATCCACAATAATTCAATATCTATTTTCTTTCTATACACTCTAGCCTAATTTGTGAGTATGGTCAGCGACTGTGTGAAGGACGATATCGACGTATATACGGGTGACGGGACCGGGGCAGCGTCACCGAGAAAACAGGTAAGAGAATTTTCTAATTCCTGTTTGTATAAATGATGATATATTTGAAAAAGGCACACAGATTGAAAAAAAATATTAAGTATATAAATATTTTTATAACAGTTGTAACAGTAAACATACTCTAATCCGGCGTCATAAGATCCGGCATGCTGGATAATCCGGTACGACTTTCGGAAACACAACTGAATCGAGAAGAAATAAAGAAGTGAGTTGAAGAACATTTTGATGAACCGACAGTTGGAATTTTGACTGATGAGGCCATCATTCAGAGTGTTATCAACCTAACACCTCCCCAAAGACATTGGTTCAGATGAATATTATGTGCACGAGTCAAACAACATCAGCTGCTACATCAAGCAGCTAGTTGTTTTTGAATTTTTTAATGAGAATGTCTCCTATAAAACTAAAAGAAATGCATGCTTTGAAAAATGACGAAAATGATGAAACCTTGAAACGTGCACGGGTTGATCCTGAAGTCATCCTCCAAAAAAACTAACATGATTTTGTAACAAGCAACCCTCTGAAGTTTTTTTAAATTACGGATTTAACTTCAGACTGGTTTGAAACAGATGTGACTAATTGGAATGCAAATGAATCCTACAAGACATGAAAGGCACTAGAGACTTCAGTTAAAATTGTTAATGATATTGCCGAACTTGGGGTAGCACGCATGTAGAAATGCAATAAGCTTCATACAAAATATGAAGAACAAAAAAAGTAGAGGAGAATGTCCAAATACCGGCTAGGGTCCAAATACCGGCTATTAGGTGTTCTGAGAACTGAGCGCAGCGCAGCCTACCGGTGATAGGCCGAGTTTGTAACTTTAACTGAGAGAAGAAAGTTACGAAAAGTGCGTCGCTAAAGTCTGTGTCATTTACAAATAGTAAACGCAAACGTGTCGAATCTAAGTAATCTGGCACATCAAAAGTTTTTCAGATATGTGTTTCTCATTTTTTTTAAAAAATATACTGATCGTATATTGGCTTGAATTGTTGATTAAGTTATTTTCTAGACATATTTAGCTCTCAATTGCCACGCGCACAGTATTGGTATTTTATTATATAAATGAGTAATACCGGTTTTAACTTAAACATAGCAGTGATCCGAATACTGGCTACCTAGAGTGGTCTAAATATCGGCTAGCCGGTATTTGGACCTCTCTCGGTTTCTCTGCTTGAAGGGGAGGAAAATAAATTAATTTAAATAGTTCATAATTAATAAATTAATTTAAATGGTTTAGAAATAGTCCCCGTCCCATTTCGCAACATGAAAAAATCAACCATGGCTGTAATTCTTCAGGACCGACACTTGTTACCGGATCACTTTTCAAAAAAAATAAAAAACACTACAAAATTGCCTGTAATAAATGTGAAGAGAAAGAAAAAAAATGACGGAGTAAACCAGGTGAAAGAGGCAGAAATTTGATTTTAACTCTCTGGCTGCGCAACCCTAGATTTCCTTGGGCATCGCAAAAGTAGCAAAATTTGTGCAACCCGAGATTTCCTCGGGGATGCGTTTTTTCCGTCTAATTAATCCTCCTTGATTATTCCCACCACTTATTTTTTTATTGCAAATTATGCCTTTTATAATCGGAGCATTCTCCCGGTTAAATTAGACAAAAACTTTTGTTTTGAAAAACCGGCGAGAAAAGAATAAAAATTCTTAAAAGACGCTCATCGCGAAGGGGTTAAATACGCAATTTTTGAAGCTATTTTGATAAAACAATTACGCAGCGAGAGGGCTAAAAAAGTGATAAAGGAAGATATCTAACAGAAGAAGATGATAAATTTGTGTCTTCTGCATGAGTGCTTTCTCTGTGGACAAGATTGGGGGAGGTGATTCTGGGTTCAATGTTAAGAATGTGATATGTGGGCTGATAGGGACTATACCGACGAAGAGAGTAATATTATGCTTTTGATTTTTTTAGATAATATAATTCTCATTTCAATCAGCAAGCTTTTTTTTTTGTTGTTTGTTTTACACGTTAAAAAACAAAATTAGAAACATAATGGGAAGAAGACTGTGAGAGATAGTCCTAAAGAATTTTAGAAATTTGACAAAAATACTTATTTATTAAAAATTGCGTATTTTTTCTGTGCATAAGAAATGTTATTAATCAATAAAATTTATCAAAATAATATTCTTATTGCTTAATAATTGCCATTAGCTTTATTTGTGTGATCTTTTGGAAAAAAAACTTAGGTAGCCGGTATTTAGACCCCATTTTAAAAACTCAAAATTTGAAGACTTTCGGAATTTTACTTCTTATAAACAGAAAATGCCTTTTAAACTGATTTTTTTCTCTAAACAGGTGTAAGACGTGTCAAGGTACCCTGCTGTCACTTTTTATTTTATTAATTTTGAAAATTGTATGATCTAAATTGAAAACAAAAATGGTAGCTAGTATTTGGACCTTTTCCTCTACTTATCATTGTTAGTCCAGCAGTTTCGAAGCAAATATCCAGACTCCAATGTACATTTGTGTCTTAAAATAATGTTAAATCTAAAGATTTTAAATCAATGAAAGTTTTTTTTTTCTTCTTGAAATGTATAATACAATGTAGATGCTGTAGAATCTACTGAATTATTCAATAAAAATATGTTTCAGATGTAAATTTCCAACTGGGTGAAAAATGTCCGGGCCAGGATTCGAACCAGTGATATCTTGGCTGAAGCCGCCAATGCTCTACCATCTGAGCTATTCCGTACGAATCTGATGAACATTTTCACCCAACTAACCTTATTGATTATAGCATCTGGTCTGAAATCTGGTTCAGCTCAACAGAATAAATCGCTAAGTCATGGAACTCCAGAAATCGCTGGGTACGTATTTACACTGGATTAATTTTAACACAATTATTTTAATTCGTAAATAAATCATATCAGGAGTAAATTTCCAACTGGGTGAAAATGTCCGGACCAGGATTAGCGATTTCTGGAGTTCCATTACCTGTGATTTATTCTGTTGTGCTGAACCAGATTTCAGACCAGATGCTATAATCAATAAGGTTAGCTGGGTGAAAAAGTTCCATCAGATTTGTCCGGGATAGCTCAGATGGTAAAGTATTGGCAGTTTCAGCCAAGAGATTCCTGGTTCGAATCCTGGTCCAGACATATTTTACCCAGTCGGAAAATTTACATCTGATATGATTTATTTACCAATTAGAATAACTGTGTTGAAATTAATCTAGTGAAAAATAAGTTTGTGTGTTATTAAGACTAATTATTTAATTTCTCTCAATGTCTTTGAATAAATCTAAACTTTAAAGGGTCCTAGCAACCCCTAAAACCCTTCTAAAAAATTTAATGAGTACAACAAAATGACAGAGTGTACAGTTATAAATTGTTTTAAAAAAATACATATTTTAAGCACCACCCTAATGTAGACATTAAAGATTCTGTGTCTGTTTGGACTGTAGACTAAGTAAACATGCTGAAATTTGAAACTAATAACAGTGTTAACACCCTAATACCATACTATGACTCAATTTTGCGATGACTATGGATTTATATTAATGATTTATAGTTAAATTACAAAATATGTCAAATTTGTCAAATTTTAATTTTTTAAGTGTTCAAATCTTGGTAGCGAACCTTAAAACTTGTTTTAATTTTTAAAATTTTTGTGTAAGTCTTTATTTTATACGTAGAACAAAATAAGAGGGTTCCTCACACAAAATTAAAATTTTTAATTTTTAAGGACTACCCTACAAATGCAATGCACTTTTTATGCTGTAATATTTAAAATTTAGGATAGAATGCTGATATTTTCAAAGGAGACATTTTTCAGTTCAAATTTCTTTATTTTAAATATTATTTTAAATTATAGTTCACATAAATTGTTTGTTGTAGTCATACAAAATCAAAAGATAATATTCTTTTTAATTAATAAAACACAAAAATCATAAAATGATGCATCTTTTTTTACGTCAGAAAAATATTTTTAATGTACAATTTTCATGATTAAGTGTTACCAGTTTTTTTGCTGCGAAGTTCAAATTAAAAAGAAAAAGCAGGGCCTATATCTTTGTTAACGAGCATTTCTTCTTATTTCCATTGGTATTTATTGATTGCATGGAATTTTTCAAATCTCAGAAATTGAATAATGAAATTCCTAACGGCATTCGATGCTGCGATCTACAGTCAAAAAATGAAAATACATCTGAATCACGTGATGTTTATGTTGTGATCACCAGCGCTACGAAACGAGTTCTATTTTCGGGTACAAGTTCTGTGATTGAAAGTCTATTTTCAGCCTTCTCCTCTATATTCTATCTACGTGATCTAAACTTCTAAACACCGATTTGGAGATTTTTCGTTCACATTCCGTCAATTTTGACGTAGTTATGTACTAGTTAGTTATAGAAGTAAAAACAAATTTATGAAAATGGATTCAATAATTTCTATTTCAACATCATTTGTTTTATAAACGATAAAACTTAAATACACTGGTTATCAAAAATTAAGGAAAAGTCACGAAATGCTAATTTTCAAATACGCGAACACTCAAAAGGAAATAATATAATTCGAGTAATTACTATCTCTGCAACATAGCTAGCCCATATAACATCTCATTCATGTCACACATGGTCACAAGTGTCACAGTCACTACGGTGAAGCAAAAAAATAGGAAATTCCATACATCTTATTATGAGTCTCAAATGATCACTATATGTGACTCCACTGAGAAGTAAATGTGACTACTACTTTGTGACGAGTCACCAGGTGACTTTACAATGTAGTTAAATTGTGACTCTCATGTGATTGTCTTTTGAGACTCAATTTCATAGTCATCATGAACGTTGCATTATGATAAGTCACCAAATAATATCATATCATAGTCACATGGAGACTTTTCCCAAAAGAGCACAATGGTGACTTCACAGTAGTCTCTCTGTCACATGAAAGTCATCATGTGACTTTAATGTGACATTATTTGGTAACTTATCACAATGCAGCGTTCACGATGACTTTGAAATTGAGTCTACAAATGACAGTCACATGAGAGTCACAATGTAACTACATTGTAAAGTCACATGGTGACTCGTCCCAAAGCCGCAGTCACAGTGACGTCACAGTGGAGTCACATATAGTCGTCATTTGAGACTCATAATGAGATGTATGGAATTTCCTATTTTTTTGCTTCACCGTAGTGACTGATATTTCTGACCATGTGCGACATGAATGAGATGCTATACGGACTAGCTTTGTTGTAGAGATAGTAATTACTTGAATTATATTACTTCCTTTTGAGTGTTCGCGTATTTGAAAATTAGCATTTTGTGGCTTTTCCTTAATTTTTGATAACCAGTGTATCTTGAGGAAGAATGAACTTATATATTTGAAAATTTATGACAATATTTGAAACAGTATCCTATGCATTTAAACGCATTAACATAATCATTTATCCAGTCCCATTTAAGGAATTTTTTGTCCTTATTTAACATGGCTTAACCAGCATAGTGTGAACAGGACAGTTAATATATTTTAATTTTCTAATTTATTTTTTTAGTATATAACATCGTGTGAGTTTTTTAAATTTTAGTTTACATTCTACTTTAATATTTCTTTTAATAAATTATCATAGTGAATATACAGTAATTTAAATGGAGTTTGGACACAGATTAATGTTTCAGCTCCAAATAATGAAAAAATAAAAAAATGAAAGGATAGATTCATAGAAGATGTTTTGCAAATGTATATTGTCTTAGAGTATCATCTGCATAATTAAACTAAAACAAACTTAAAATAATAATAACAATAATAAAAACATAACTACAATTATTCATTTATGGTCAGAATGTGAAAGATAAAAGGGTGAATACAAGTTTTTATCGTTTCGAAGCAATAAAACAGGTGGTGAACGAAAAACAAATTGTTGACATGTGAATCATTATGTGTTAAAAGTTAGCAATAATCACATAGACATTTTAAGCGTTACTCTGGAGGCTGACTCCCATGTGTAAAATGCACACGTAGATTCAATTGATAACACTGTACAACAACGGTTCTGTCGCAAAAAAATTAGTTGATTCTAGTTCCGTTTTTCACTAGGTAGTCCAATTTTTGAGAAATTTGCATATTTAAGTTTATGCAAATTTAATCATTTTTGTGCTATTTTATGTAAGTTTTAGATACAATAAATGTCAGATTGAATTACCTTTTCTAGATACTGGGTGATGACTATTTACTTCAGATTAATCTGACGATCTGCATATTCTTAAAATTTATCTTTCAGTTGTTAAGCCTAATTTGCATATTTTTCAATGGTGTCATGTTTACATTGCTATCAACTTTAAAATAGTTGCCACAGAATTGACGGAATGTTTTTCTAGATTAAATTTTTATTTTGATTTCAAATATGCAACATGTTTCTTTATCCGTCTAGTTTTTGAGTAAAATGATTTTCTACTTTTGTACGGTATTGTTATAAGATGCTTTTTAGGAATGTGTACCTTATTGTCAAAAAGGTGAACAATGTCAGATTCCTAACAAGATATAAATAATAATTTATATAAGGGCCATTCCGTGCAGAGAGTAACACACGTAACACAAGATTTAATTTTCATTTATTCAATTATTATTAAATTTAAACTTTAATGATGATTTTAGATGGTATGGTAAATACGTTATTACCACATTTTTTAATTTAAATGTGTTGTAATAAAACTCACAGATATATATTATTTAATGTCATTATTCAAAATTTGCTTTTTGCTAACTCACATACGTAACTTTTTTAAAAAGCTATTTAAAAAATAACTATTATATCAAAATGATAAGTTTCTGCATAAAAGAATAAGATAAAGTATATATTTTTTAAAGAACTTCTGTTTGTATTTTTAAATAAGAAATATATTAAAAAATCCTTGATTAATTAGAAAATTTCTTTCGCCAAATGTCACACACGTAACATAGAATGATCCATAATGAAAAAAATGAAAAATAGTAGAATCTACACTAACTAGTTGAAGTACATAACAAAGTAGCATATAAAATGATTTCCTGTTTTTTGATCAAAAAATAAAACATCACTTTTTTCAAAAACTAGACCTGATAGAAAAAAATCGATAACAGATTTAAAATCAGAGCCAAAAACACGTTTAGAAACGTGCTAGCGTGCTTGTGTGTCAGAAATATTTAGACGTCAAGGAACAATCGTAGAAGAGCATGAAAAATATGCAAATTAGCACAATATTTCACGGTCACATGCCAGTATAATCTCAGAAACAGCGTTTTTGTAAAATAAAGTAAACAGTAATCATAACATGAAACAAAAAAGCCAGTACGATAATGATTTATGCCTTAAATTTGCATATAATTGTACAAAATTGATTAAATTTGGATAATCGATTTTTGTAAATATCTCAAACACTAGACCTGCTGGAGTAAATGTAAAACTACATTCGAGTGCAGCACAAAAACCCGCATAAGAATTAACTAATTTTGCTTTTATGAAAGAGCAAGAGTTCAAATTTGTTTACTAGTATAATTATATATTATGCATGATAACCATTTTATATAAATATAATTCACTATTATAAAGTACATCTTTAACCATATATCATGTTTCTATTTATTCTAATCACTTACCCATTTCCTAAAATGCGGACAGAGTAAAAATAAATACCGTGCATAGGATAAAACTGGATATTATTCCATTTCAGTTATGAAATATATATTAGCAGGCAACATGCATTTATGAATTTATAAATAATAAACTTTACTCGCAGAAAAAATATTACTACACACTTTATAGATATAACAGCATTTCTATTCTTTAATATGTGTTTCTCAATATTTAAGCTGTCCCTAAACACTTTCTAACATATTTTTCCTTAAGGCATATTTTGTTTAGCATAAACACTTTGGAATGATTACTCAAGTCTAGTTTCAAACAAAAGAAATATTGATGCACGTTCTAAAAATTTTAAACTAAATAATTAAAGTATTCTTTAAGAATAATAGTATAAGTGACTTATCGAAAATCAGAAAATAAACGACATTGGTAGAAGCAGTTTTAACCTGAAAATTTTACGACTTATTTTATAATCTCCACTTAAATTATCTTCTCTTATTTTGCACAGTATTCTTTAATTAAATAAAACTGATGATTTTTAATTAATGTTAAAATGTCGGGAAACTTCTTACGCTAGATGTCCATTTTTACTGTCATATTGAATAACGACACGGCCACAAATTCTGACTTTCAGTGTCTTCTTTTATAATTGAACATAATTTGAAAAAAAAAAAATGCTTATTTAGTCACATCTTTGTTTTTGCAAAGATTTTTTTTGCACTCTCAATTTTTTTTTTTTTTTTAATACAGTCCTCCCCACTTAATCGGGTCACGGATAATCGAATACACGGTATTTTATTCGAATAGAATCCTCCGGAACCGAATTTATTTCAATTGGTTCTACGTTATTTTTCCCCGCTTAAACCAAATACCTTTTACGAACGTCCCCGCTTAATAGAATAACACATGTGTGACCGATGTTTGAAAATAGGCGCGGAAAGCATGTTTCAGCTGGAATTTCCTTCCACCTTTTGTCATTTTCGGTTCCTTTGCGCTGAAAACAAATTTTCAGTTCTTCCTGCAATGATTTCGGCCGGCAGGTGTATAAGGGACAGGTCAAATGATTTCCCCACCTTGATCTCCCCACCATCACCTCTTACTGTTTACCAGGCTTTAAATCCAATGAGCCGTCACTTCGAGACTCGAAAAGGTAGTTGTGATATTTTGCACCCATTCGAAAATAACTTGATATTTACACCTTTAAAATTCCACTTAAACAAACCACTTTAAACGATTTTTTTAAGGCAGTATAAGAAGCTTAAATTAGAAGTAACAAAGTTTTGACCCAATTTAAATGAACTGTACTAAGTGTGATGTAAACCATATAAATGTATGTACTAACACTAATTTAATACGTATTTACTTTATATCAGCATTTGCATTAATTTAGTTTATGTTATTCTATTAACTATTTATTATGCTTAAAAATAGCAAAAAAAAATGCTATTTTTATTCCTCAACATAATATTTATTATGCTGTTAATTAAATGTACCGTAGATGGTTATTTTACCTTTTTATTACGCATTAAATATTACAGTTATGTTTTCCCGTTTAATCAAACCACCCGCTTAATCGAATATTATTTCTGGAACTATTAATATGCGTTTAAACGAAAACGACTGTACCTCAAAAATTTCGAACACATTTACGGGACCTCGGGACTCTTAAAATTGGAAAAAATAAGAAAAAGACCATTTTCAATATTTAATATCTTAAAATGTATTTGATTTTAAGACACAATCTTTATTGGGATGAAAGATATGAATATGTTTTTCTTTGTTGTTTTTTTTTTTCATTTCATGCATTTAAAAAATTGCAAGATGCATAATTAGCATTTACAGGGGGCTTCAAACTGTCAGATATTTGACGAGCAGAAAATTGGCATAACAGATTACGTACAGGATTACAAAATAAATTTTGCAACTAGAGTGAAAATTTTGGTGCCTACTTATACTTCAGATTATAGCAATTATTCTGAATCTAAATAAATTGGTTTTTAAAGCGTTTTTCTATTTTTAATGCAAAGTATAATCACCATAGTATAATCACTATTTTAACAGTATAATCACCTAAAAAAATATCGACACCCCGAAACGCACCCATAACAACCCATTTATCTAAATTGAAGGGGGTAGCCCCCTTTCCCCCTTTATACTTAACTAATGAACATCTAAATGTAATCAAGACAGATCCTCAACATAATAAACTGGTATACCAAATTTGGAGCAAATCGAATAACTCTGCATGAAAAACCATTTATCTAAATTAAGGGGTCTAACCTCCCTTTCCCCTTTATATTTAACTAATAAATCGCCAAATCTAATCAAGGTAGCTCCTTAACATAATAAACCGGTATAATAAACTTGGGGCAAACAAATTAATTCTGCATGAGAAACCCATTTATCTAAATTAAGGGGGGGTGGGGGGTGGTGGCCAACCTTTATACTTATCCAATGAACCCTCAAAACTAATTAGGGAAGCGCCTTATCAGAATGAACCTAGAAAAACATTAGAAGCAAATCGAATAGCTCTGCATGAAAAACCCATTTACCTAAATTAAGGGGGTCTGGCCCCCTTTCCGCCCTTTATATTTAACTAATGAACCTCCAAATCTAATCAACGCATCTCCTTAATATAATAAACCGGTATACCTAATTTGGAGCAAAACGAATAATTCTGCATGAAAAACCCATTTATCTAAATTAAGGGGGACTAGCCCACTTTCCCCTCTTTATACTTAGCCAATGAACCCCCAAAACTGATCAGCGAAGCGCCCTATCAGAATGAACCTAGAAAAAAAAAATGAAGCAAATCTGATATTTCTATCAAGAGTTCTCGCGGTACGTACGTACATAAATACATACAGACCTGGTGGGCACATTTGCTCTCAGGCTTTGATAGCCTCTGAGCTAAAAATGCATTTTCAGCAATCATCGCTAATGTACAGTACTTCAGATAGAATAGTTTGTACAATATTTTCTAAAATATTTTGTGCGTCCCTGTAAATGCTATGCACTTCGTATTATACATGAAATAACTGATAGTAAACCTCAGCGACGTATATCAATTTCATTAATATGAAATGGTTTAACATAATTAAAATACGCCACAAGCAATCCTCCCCTTATATCATTATGTAACGGAATTCTTTTATGTTGCCCTGGAAATGAATAATAACTATTCATTTCACCGCATATTCTACAGAATGCATATTTTAGTGCACTTCATAAAAGCATATCAATTTTATTATGTTTAAAAGCGTGTAACATCATTAAAAATCATTTGAAACGATTTTTTCCTATTGGCCATAATACAAATGCTTTTGACTGCTCCTCTAAATGAACTAAAAATGCTACAAACTTCTTTTGAAATAGGGATCGTGCTATGGTAAACGTCAATAACATCCAAAACCTTCAGGGCAATCGAGTATATTTACGAGAGTTAGAACGCGGACAGACGGACAGACGCCCGGGCAAACTGAAGTCATAAACATTTTACAACTTTGTTGGAAAGTGTTAAAAATTAGCCCACCGGCAACACTGCTCACACAGAGGGATGAAATTCACTATTAAAATACTTGCTTTACAGAAAGTGTTCCGAAAACAAAAATAAAATAATATTTATTATTTTATACGGTTTTTCTTTTCGTTAAGTATTAAGAAGACAATTTAATTGTATTTCACTTAGACATTTTTCTTAAAAAAAAAAAAAAAAAAAAAAAAAAAAAAAAAAAAAAAAATCGAACAAGTGCGTATACAGATTTCTTTAAAAGATATGCGAATGAAGTTTATTGAACAAAAGATTTTTGTTATTTGCACAATGGCTAATGAATTCTTTTAAAAGAACTTTACTATTTTTATTTTGTTTCAAGTGATAAGTGGTACAAAAGTATTTTAGAAAGCGGGATATGAACATTTGAATGGTTAAAAGAATAAATGCTTAATCTATTCTATAAAGCATGATTTTGTATGTTCTTGAAGGCAAAAATAATGAGCATAATTAATTTATATTCCGAAACTATTTTTTAAACAAAATCGAAAAATTAGGACTGATAATTTGAGAAATGTAAAACTATGCTATTAATCGTTTTAAAAAGGTAGTTATATGTGCATATGACAGGTCTGCCACAGGCGACTATTTTTCTATTCTATTTGCAAAACTATTATTAAAATATATATATATATAGATTTTGTTGTATATTTCTCTTGCAAATGTTATCGATAAGTAAGTCAATAATTTTTATTTTGAGAAAGTGGTGTGAGGTAAAATTAAAAAATAGTCGCCTGTGGCAGCCCTGATATAAGTGTACATTGCAATATGTGAAAATATACAATATGAATAGAATATGTAAATGTGCATGTAAATATTTATATACGCACATTCTTAAAAATTAAAGAAAACAGACCAAATGTTGTAAAATGGAGCTAATAAGCGAAATTCTTCAAACAGGTATTTACAGTTAAACCTTACGATATATTAACAAGAAAGAAAAATCATGCGTTAATCGTTCATTATGAAACACATTTCAACACTTCCTGAAGGTTTTAACAAAACTTCGTTATTTAGGGAAATGAAATAAATAAGGTAACTAAGAAAACATTTTAGAAAACACATGAAACATTTGAAAAACTGATTTCAGCAGTTACCGCATATAGCTAAATATCTATTGCAATTCTTTTGAACAGCCCTGTATTTGATCTAGAAATTGATATATATACTATATAACGAAAAAATATAATTTAGCAAGAAAACACTTAACAGGCTGAAAATTCGCTTTTAGCAATTTATACAAATAGATGTAAAGATACTTGAATATTTTTATAGAGCCCTGTAGTTTTCCTAGTACCTTTATTATACACCACTATTTAGCTAAAATTTAAAGCACATTAAAACGCTTTTAAAACTACTAAAATCACATTTCCAGACATTATCATTCATAGATGCCCATGTTTCCAATTCTTTGCGTGGCCCTATATATCATTTTATCTGTATTGCGCAAACATAGTTCAGCGTAAAAATGCATAACTCATTTAAAAACTACCTTTAAGTAATTTGCGCTCATACTCAGTAACCCTTACGAATTCTTTCATGTAGCTCTGTATATAAAGTATAGCTTTTATACACACTATACATGATCATAAATATAGTGAAACTTAAAAGCGCATATCATAATTAAAAATGTATTTCCAGCAATACAGAACTTCGGATACAATATAGTAGGTGAGACTAGGGAGGGTTAACCCACTTTTTGCGAATTTTTTTTTTATTTTTTAAATATTGAACGTAGAATAAAGTTTTGTGTATCATTTTATTCGTTATACAATCAGTTATCAAAATAAAATTGCTACATAACTGTAGCATATAAGAAATTTGAAAAATTATTGATTTTAATAATGAAAAATCAATGGGTCAAGGCTCCCCATATATGGGATGGTTTACCCACTATATGGGAGGCTTGACCCACTTTGTTTTATATTGCAATATTTGTGAAGAGGAATAAAATCAGTTTAAAAAAAAGTAAAATAACTTTATGCTACATGCTTTAATTATTATAAAAAATATATATTTTTTAAATATGATGCTTAAAGAAACCTGTCGAAACGCACTCGGAAGTCAGAGCAGAAAATTTTTATTTTAAACAGGATTTTGTCTGAGCAGGTATAATTACACCGCAGGGAAAATGAAATTTTAACATTTAAGGCAGTATTCTGTTAGAGACAGGTTCCGTCTTCATTGTGTTTCATGTTATTTTGCCGGCTGTAGGAGCCACCGTCCAGCTTTTTTTTTTTTTCTCCTTGTCCTATTTTTTTGTGACACTCGACATGACAACTTTAGTTGTCACATAGTTTGGCTTTTTCACACTGTATTCATACTGGGGAACATACATACCTTTGTGTACATACCTTACTAAAGATTTTCAATCGATGCTATGTTCTTTTGCAGCCGCATGAGCAGTTAACTTAACATTAACAATTGACTTAAACCTTTAAGGGGCAAAGTCCTTTCCGTACAAAAATGTTGAAATAAATGACCGGCACCGAAATTTACGAACACATTTATTTGGAAATTTAAAAAAGGCTATATTTCACATACATATTAAATGGAAAAGATTTTAGCAAAATTCTGCTGCCATTGTGACGTTTCGAAATTAAATTTAAGTTGTTTTATAAAGATACCACTGCCCCTGAAAGGGTTAAGACTGCTGCTTTCTTCCTTTCTACTGCTTTCTAGTCTTTCCCACTGTTTCTATTTACCTATTGTAAGTAATATTTAAATGGAAAATTTTTGCTATCAGATTTCCCATTTTCTAGCAATTTTTCCCATCTTTCTTTAGTCAGTTTTAAACATTTTCTTTTCCATCACCCCATTTTATTGTATCTTTACAGAATAAATGTACATTCTTTTATATATATCACCATTAACCTTTCATTATGCATAGTGTACAATAAAAAGATTTCCAAAACCACTTAATTAAGGTAGCCTTTAGCATCTTGTCAATCCTCCCTCACATTGACTGGGTCAAGTCTCCCTACATAGACATTCTTTAAATAGTAGCACATTGTTATGTTAAGCCTAACTTTCTGCACAATCTTTATGCCTGAATGAAAGCTCGATATTTCTGAATTACTTTAAACCTGCTTACTTAAATTTCTGTTGATACAATTTATCTGAAAAAACATTGCAAGATATTTCTAAAAAACACAACTTTTAGGTTGAAAACGCCTCACAATTGATTTTTTCCACTAGTATTTTGATTATCTCTATGAAACGAAGATTGTTGCATTCCAGTAGCTTTGGTTGAAACCTATTGAAAAAACACTGAAATTCTTTTAAATACGAAAATTGATGGGTGGGGCAAGCTTCCCGCATGGTCAACCGTCCCTAGTCTCCCCTATCTGAAATCTTTTGCGTGTCCTTGTAAATGCTATGCACTTCTTATTATATATGAAATAACTTATAATAAACCTGAGTGACGTATATCAATTTCATTACATATGAAATAGTTTAACATATTTAAAATACGCCGCAAATAATTCCCTTCTTTATGACATTATGTAACGGAAATATTTTGTGTGGCTCCTTAAATTAATAACTATTCTTTGCACCGCATATTCTATAGAATGCATATTTTAGTGCACTTCAGATATGCATATCTTTTTTATTACGTTTGAAAGGGTGTAACATCATTAAAAAAATATTTGAAACGATTTTTTCCACTGGCCGAAATGTAACGGAATACTTTTGACTGTCACTATAAATGAACTAAACATGGTATAAACTTTGTTTGAAATAGGGGTCGTTTGCTATGGTAAACAATAATAACATCCAAAAATTTTAGGGAAATCCGACTATATTTACAAGAGTTAGAGCGCGGACAGATGGATAGACGGACAGACAGACAAACCGAAGTCATAAACACTTTTCCAATTGGTTAGAAAATGTTAACAGTTTAAAAAAGGACGCATATCAAATATATTAATGTATATTTATAGAGAGAGGGTAGTACTAGAATTTTACAGACAAGTTTGATTTTACTAAACATCAGAGAGAGCATCTATCGAAAAGCGTTTATATAATTCCCTTTTTAAATTTACATTTTAGAAGGATTTTTTACGCTTTGCAAAAACTCTTGATAGCATATTATTGTCATTAATACTATTACCTGCAATAAAGAGTATCGAACCCCTTGAAAAATACATACAGAAACCATGCAAATTGCAACGCATCTTTCCAATATTCACCATATATGTTCTATCAGATTTAGGGTAAACTATTTTGTAATTAAATTAATGTTTATAATTGTGACACTAAATAGGTTTTATTTATTCAACACATTTGCGCGATCCTGCTTTATTGTCACTCATCGCAATAATAAAAGGCGAAATAAAAGCATATAAAATTTCATATCGATGTAGAGCAGTTATTATATGCCATTATTAATTATTTCGTTAGAGCTAGGGGAAAATAATATGTAAATTCTGTGTTATTCTTATTAATTGTTATAATATGTTGCTGACGCTTCTAGAGCATTACGAGCCGCCGGTTTTTTTTACATTAAAACCTTTCGCTAATGTCAAGAAGCCAATTCACTACTAAATGAATCCATAGTATCTTTAACCTTGTGTTTAATTCAGTGTCTAATTTAAAAGAGCTATAACAAAGGAACAGGTTTTCCAACGACTCTACATGGAAGAAATCTATCCATAATATTAGGTATAAAAATATGACTCCGTCCTTTCTCGAGTAAAGAAAATACGTTTCACTGTTTTGTTTTTATTATTATTTATTTAAAATTGTTTACTTTAGACGATAAACTAGAGATTAAACTAGGCATATTTAGTGCGGCGTGGCGCTGTGATATTTTTCAAGAGCGCCAGGCTATTTTTTATGTGAGCGCGCCTTGCTATTTTTCTTAGGAACGCCGTTTTAATTTTTAAATTCGTTGACGATTTCAAGAGAGTGCCCAACCAGTTTTCCAACAGTAAGGGGAGATTCTTTTCCAAAATAACCGAAAATTTAAGGTATTCGGTTCCTAAAATTTTTAAAAATCTGTCAACAGTCCAAAAATTTCGACATAAAACAAATCCTCATTTTTTCCTTAATATAAAACTCTCATAAGGGATATTAATCACGAGCCATTCCTATTTCTGAGGATATTTACATCATGAATTCCCCTTCTCAGATGCAAGGGCTGCATTTTAATCATTTAAGACCGGATAGCTTTTTTGAGGCTTTTTTGGAATCAATGATATAACTGAAATTTGTAACTGATTTGTTAGGTAGAAAAAAAGAAAATAAATAAAATAAGATGAAGAGAGAAAAGGAATTTAAATTTATTAAAATTAGGAGTTATAAATAATATATGCGAATTTTAATATGAATTAGAAAAGGAGAAAGTTTACTATTAAATATGGCCAAATGATCGTTAGTGGTTAGGATAAACATTGCATGTGAGAGATGTAAATAAATATAACTTGGTAACTTCATGGTAAAATATAAATAATAAACTTTAGACTCACCTGAACTAAGAAAATACTTCTTGCTTGAAAATTGTATATGTTGAACATATTTAAATTGTGCCAAGTGTTAAATATTTACTTTAGAACGTTTATAATTAATAATTCTTTAATATGTAATTGTAATAAATTAATTTGGCACTTTATGATAATATTAAGAGACACGTAAATCAAAACACAGAAAAATACACAAATATATTTAAATAAACAATTTTCTTTATTAAAGTATTATTTTAATTAAATGCGGGGGAATGGGGAGAGAAAACGAGATGCATCTGTTCTTTACAATTATAATATCAAAATGTTTCATTATTATATTCGAATATATTTAAATTTTTACTCTATAGAATATCGAAAGTACATAGAATTTTACTTCAACAACATTCAAGATAGATTAATGCTGATCATTTCAATATCGTCATTCGTTATGATCTTCTAATGAAAATAATCAAATTAATAGATTACTGCTGTGAGAGTTCCACCACATAGTTCGCATTTTAGTTCATAGAAACAATAATATTTTACATTTCTTGTTGAAATACACAGTAAGACTACTGCAAGATTTAAACATCAAAAAGGAAAAACGATCTCGGTAATCTTGTTGGACCACGCCCAGATAAACTGTAAAAATTCATACTTGTTTATAGCATCATTCAAATATTACACAATGGTAGATCCAAACATATTTTCACAATTGCATATTCACAAGAAAATGGATGGATGGCGTAGAACAGCACATATTTGAATTTTTTATGAAGACCGTTGATCCACGTCTTGAAGTTTTCCTTCTTCGTCATATCATTTTGACAATACTTTTTCATAGCGTCGTTGACAACAGATTAACATAAGACGATATTGTGAAAAGTAAATCATCCAATGCCCTTACAAAATTTTCTTAAATGAAAGATTTAACTTTAAGGTTATTTTTAAGTAAGATATTAAAATGGCAATATCAAGCGAAGGACCCGTTTAGCCCGACGCCGATATGCCAGGAAAAAGAAAAAAGGCGGAGCCGCCGAGAGCGGAATACGTCCGCTCACGGTAGAATCCAGGCAGGAAGAGAGCGATGCTTTCCCAAACAGACGCTATCAAAAACCCGCCGTTAGGAACGGACGTCGTTGATTGGCTGATTTAAAATCGACGATGCCACACAGAGTAATAAAAGTGTTTGAATAAAATGACTTTAAATGATGAATTTTAGATTTGAAAATTAATATAAAAATATTCTATTACGGTAGAAAGTATTAATTTTAAAATTTATTGTTTTATTATTGATAATTTTTGACGATCTTTTATGGCGATTAAATTAAATTGTTTTTAAGTGAAATTTAACTGAAAAACGAACTTAACGAAAATTAATGAATATTTAAAGGTATAATTTAAATTTTGAAAGTAAAGAAGTTTTTTGATTTAATTTAAATATTTTAAAATAGCTTTTTAAATTAATTTTAATTGGAAAGGATGTTATTACATAACATGACTGTTCACTACCTATTGATGAAATTCATATTTCTGTTAACCAGCGCAATCACTTGATTCCGGCATTTATGGTATAGATAACTCAGGAAGATAGAATTTTAGTTAATATCTAACCTCTTAAAGAGTTAAGAGGTTTTTTTTGGGGGGGGGGGATAAGTTTTCGTTCAAGATGCATATTTGCAATAGCATGCGGAATTGAAAAATCGCGCACAAGGTAGGAAATGCTGTTTAATGAAAAACGCTGCATGGAATTTTTCTTCCTTTAACTGTTGCACAAGGATCTGATCCTTCAGCAAGTTTTTGTATTTTTTGTGGAAGCCCGCGATTTTTTTTTCTTTTGTGGAATTTCACAAAATCAATTCGTGAATTTCTTTAAGCGAAGATTGAAAAATATCGTGAATAATCTCAGAAACAAAAAGCGATTTCATTCGATTGGTCGTTGAAAAAAATCGCTATTTTCAATCATCGGTTTTGTAAAAAAAATCGTGAATTTTGTCAAATGATCGCTCAGAAAATCGCAAGTTTTGTCAATCGGTTGAGGAAGAAAAAGACACAAATTTCGATAAATGATCAAGGTAAAATGTCGCAATTTTCGTCCAATAATCGCGGCAACAGATAGCAAATTTTTTCAGTCGATCACGGAAAAATATTGCACATTTCGTCAATCGGTCGTGGAAAAAATGAATTTCGTTAATACATCTAAAAAACTATAAATAAGAAATCTAATTTCATCAAAGGAGCGCGGAGAAAACGCGAATTTCGTCAAACGATCGTGGAAAAAAATCTTAAATTTCGTGAAACGCATCGCAGCAGTTGAGGCCGATAAGGCGATATTTTCCACGGGATGGGTTTCTTTTCTTTTCATAAGTACGGTTGGTATAATCTTAGTTTTAAATTAGATTTATCCCTTAATTGAATACAAATAATAGTGTTTTTTTTTTTGGAGGGGGTGGAGTTATGTACGTTTTTGCAATATTATATTATCGTTTGGAATATTGTTCAGATGAATTTGTTTACCAAGCTTATTTTTTAGCATGTATTTATACTTTTTTCTTAAATATCTTTTTTTAATGTCTCATGATGATTTTTTTTCTCCTCCGTTCTCTTTTCCTTTTCTTTCGCGTCGTTTTTCTCTCGCCATGCCACCCCCCCCCCCTGCCGTGCCCTTTTTTCCCCCGCAGTGATGCACTTTTTTCTAGAATAAATTTGGTGAACATCCACCCGTTTATCCGCCAACAAATGAATTCAACAATAGAAGACAACTGGTTGTTAAGTAGAGGTCCAATCATTCAGACAGTTTTTGCGTAAGAACTCAACTGCTCTTTTCAAACACTACATGGCGCGAACGTAATAATAATATGAAGGAATAACATTCAATGACAAAGACGATTGAGGTCACACATCGCAGCTAAATATTTCTTCAGTTTTCCTAACAGATCTTAGATCATTTGGGCGAAAGCTAACATTTTGTACGACAGACTTGTGTTTTTCGGCATATTCTGAACTTTGCCAGCTTCAATAATTCATTCATATTCATTGACTATTGCTTATAACATTCGCCTTTTAATCTAACACGGTTTCAGCATTTCATAGTAGATGACTCGCATTTAGATACACCGCAAATGTTACATAACTTTATCCCAAAATATGTTCTGTTGCGACAGTTGTGGGTTTCTGCACATAAGCGTAGGCTTTCTGTCCACTGAAATGCTCATAATGAATGCATATTTATCTCTTAAAAGAATTTGATGCAAAAAATTTTCACTTCCATCTTTGAAGCAGAACTTCACATGCAGGGCTGCCACTGGCGACTGTTTTTTTTTTTTTTTATTCTATCTCGCACCAATTTTTAAAAACAAACATTTTTCACATACACATAGACAGCATCTGCAACAGTGTTGCCAGATAGTCAAAAGTCAATTTCCCCAAATCACTGTGTTTTTCCTCAAAAGTCCCCAACTCAGTTTTTACTCCAAAACGGAATTTTAAAAATTTTAATTTACCACTATAAAAAATATTTAAGTAATTTAAGCTCAAATTTTTTCCCCAAATCAAATCTTTTTTTGAAAAAATTCCCCATTTACAAAAAACAAACTTTTAAACTCGGCTGAATGCATATTCTGTAGCTACATTAAGAAAATGAGAGATATTTTGCAGAGACAAGTTATTTTATGTTTGTTTTTAAATGTATTGTCTAACAATGTTGGACTATTGCTACATTAGCTCCATAGCTTAGACAATCTCTTATCAGTTGGGATTTGAATGAATCCGAGATGGTACGCTGTTTTAATTTTTTTTTTTTGTCATCTCTATACTGAAGTACATAATCATAATGTAAAGTATTTTTGCTGTATCAATCGATGTTCTTTTGTATACATAGCTGCCTACTTGTACGGATTTTTCCTACCACTAAAATTTAATGGAAAAATTTGCCTAATTCAATCGCCGAATTGCAATGAATATTGGTAATTAAATAAGGCAGAAATTTCTGTTATATTTTAGTGGTAGCAAAAATCCGTACAAGTTGGCAGCTATGTGTATATCATAAGAGAAAAATATCTTCTTTCTACATATTTAAGTTAATTTTATTTTAAAGTATGGCGAATGAATTTTTCGTATAAGTCCAGTAGATTTAGTCGCGTGCAGGTTTAATCTGCTTAAGACTTCTTTAGAGTCAGATTCATCTGACTCTAAAGTGCATCTGACTCTAAACGTGTAAACTGTAATATAGTAAACAACGAACATGACCACATCCAAGAGAATGATTGATATTACCGATTTTTGGATTGTATTTTCGTTTTTCAAATCAAAATTGAGTTCGAGACAGATCCAGTTTTTCTACAGGACTAAAAGAAATCTTTACGGAAAATAGTAAAAAAAAAAATCCCCAGTTTTTCCCCAAAAATTTTCCCACGAACTACTTGTCCCCAGAAAATTCCCCTAGAGGTTCAAAATCACCCAAAATGGGGACAAAATCCCCAATCTGGCAACACTGATCTGCAAACGAAATATCTTACAAAATTTATTTTTTAAAACTAGTGGTGCAAATAGAATATAAAAATAGTCGCCTTTGGCAGGCCTGCACATGTGGTTTTTCAATTCAATGTCCATTTATTTCACTTCATAGACACTGCAATTTTTTTGCTTTTGAGCCATGCCCATTCCATATAGACATTGTAAAATAACCAGATGGGTAATATTGATTGCAGCAGACTTCAGGAGCTTTCCTTGACTGACAAATAGCTGGAAAGCTACCTGTAGTGCTGTTGTAATCTGCTGCCAATGATACTGGGGCAAGCAATCGCCTGCCTCTAAATTAATTTTACAGATATTTATAAGCTTATCTTTTACAAAGTTTTTCATCACCTTTGCAATAATTTCAATATAGTTTGATGAAGGAACAATAAATTTTAAAGGTGTAGAGCAGCATCACATTATCTTGCTTCGAACTTTCCTTTAATTCTTCAACACATTGAATAACGAATGGTTTCATCTTTACGTAAAAGAAATAATGTTTAAACAAATCTTATGAAAATTTCAATGTTCTATGTTTTTTCTGAGAATTTTTACATTCACATAGAGAAAGATGTTTTTAATTTCCCTTTTATGTTTCTACGACAGGATGCGTTACGCAGAATATTTTTAGCAAATTTAACTGCAACTACAATATAACATACGCCAATGTGCGTGGTTTACTATGGGAATATAGCAACATACTGCGATTGAATCGCATTAAAGCAAATAGTCTTTAAAAATTGCTATGAAAAATACAAATACACTAAAGCCTCGATTATCCGCGAGCGGATGATCCGCGGTGAGGTTTATTTGCGAAATGAAATTTTTTAATTCAAGCCAACAGCAAGGAAAATACAACAAGCCCTACTAATAAATATAAACAGAAAAATTCATGTATTCGAAAGTAATAGAAGAATATTTCTAGATTCGGTTGCCATGTTTGAAATATCAGATATAAAATCTTGATGTCTTTTCTTGATTTTATTAACCAAACGTAAACACAGCAAATAAATAAGACTATTATGAAAAATTCCAGGAGAGCATATCAAGAATAACTTCATTTTCGAGATAAAAATTGTTCCATACTAAAAAAAAATACAACAGTTTACAATTTAGAATAAAGAAAAGGTGTTTCCAAAGCAAGAAGCAAAAACCAGTGACTATTTTTTTTTTTTTTTAAAGGTGTAATTCAGCTCTTTTTGTACAGTATGTATGTCATTGTTTTTTGTTTAATATTTTTTATTTTAGCGATTTAGATGTAAAGCAAAGGTTTCTGATGTACTGTGCATATATATGTATGTATTATAAACGTTTTGTTATGTTTTATGTAAAATAGAGAAAAGTTTTTATTTTGAATTTTCTGTTTTTTGTGTTTGCATCCCATTTTCAATATTTTTCGGGTTATCCGCGATTTTTGTTGTCCGTGGTGCCCTTGCCACTCGATTGCGCGGATAATCAGGGATGTGCTGTAATTTAATTTCTGTTATTAATTTTCAATAATTAGAAAAATTTAAAAAGTAATTTCTGATAAACTTTCTGGTATGAAAGAATTTATTTCGTCAAAAATATAATCGCTCTTTGAATAAGTTTCTTTGAATTTGATAGCAAAATAAATTTTCATCTACAATTCCCGAAATATTCCATTCTGGTACATAAAGGTTTTCACATTCATTTATAATTTTAATACAAAGCCATTTACATGAGTATGCGAAGTATGAATCATAAATCAGATTAACATGTGAGATTAAAAATTGAAATAAGTTACATATCTCAACGTCAAAGTTTAACATTTATTATATCCAAAGACAGTTATAAAGATTGAAAAAAAAGACTCTTTTGACAGTGTAACAGTTTTGAAGCCTTTATTCTAGTAAGTAATAATTTATTATGATTCTGATAGCTTTTTATAAAAGGTCACGCTTTTCTGAGGTCATTAAAGAAATTGATTTGTTTAAAAGTATGGTGGTTTGTTTTTTGTAACATTAGTTACTATCATTTTGAAATTTAGTTTCTTATCACTCAAGATTTACTTTAATTAATTTTTAAGCACATTTAAAAATGTTTCAAAATAGTTTCATAATACGAGTAATTCCCCAAAATGTGGTAGATGCATGTTCTTTAGTCAGGTTTATAAAACGGTATTTGTTGAATATCATAAGTATCTGATGTATCATCTTCAAACACTCACAATTGACAATTATGTTATGAAATTTTTTGTAACGTATTTATAAAAATAATGTAAAAAACCAAGTTTATGAAAATTGTTTTTTAAAAAGAAATGCTTTAAAAATAATTTTGAATTCCGCAATTAGTGCCCAGGGAATGAAATGTGCATAGTTCATGAAACTGAAAACAATTAAAATTTCTCATGCATCCTTCTGTCCTGCCCATACCCCGTACATGAGTCCAAGTGACTGCTTTATGGTAAATTCAGTTTTAAATAAAAGCTCGATAGGGATACTTTGTAGAATACGCCTTATATATATATATATATTGTGCAAACATTTCGACTGAAGTTATAGCGTGTTCGCACGACATATCCTTTGCATTATTGTTATGTATTTTAACTAATGTTAATCACGTGTAATTAATTTTGAATTTTAAGTAATTTCCTGTTTTAATTTAGGAATTTCATAACTTTTTATGTCAGACATACATTTAAATTTAATGCAATCATAGCTTCCTTCCTCTCTGGATCTTGCAGTCTGCTTGAGAAAAATAACATTTGAAATTTCCATTGTAAAATCTTAATGTTTTTTAATTATTATTGTAAGAAAAGATAGACACCATAAATTTCCAGTAATGGAAAAATTAAATTTTGCACTTTGAAAATGACATTGATATTTAGGATTTTACAAAAGAACAAGAATTAATACCAGTAATATGACCATTAAAGATAATTTTCACAAGTTACGGGCATTATTGTCAAGTTGGTACTGTTTTTGGTGACATATTTTTGCATCTGAATTGAGGATATTTTAACGAATATTGCCAAATTATCAATATGTTGAATGTTTTTGGATTTTCCTGAAGTGTTTCTAGAAAGATGTCATTTAACGAGAATGTAACACAGTTATATAAAAAATATTTTATACATTTCTAAGTTATATATAAAACATAACTACTGTCCAAACTTTCCCTCTATATCAAAACATATAATGACATTCGAATATTCTTATAAAACTCAACGGTCGTAGATGTTAAGGTATACAAATTCCTTCTGCAGCCTTGTAAAGAAAAAAAACTTTTAATGTGCTACGTATAACATTTTAAATAAGTTAGGGACTATGATGTACTTCAAATCCATATGCTATTTCGTTGAGTTTCAGAAACTACTCCGCCAGTAAAGATATTTCAAACGAATACGGAACACAGATGATAATAAGCCCAAATTCTTTCTTCTGCATGTAAGATAATTGTAATTGTTTTATACGGTTCTTTAATAGAACCATGATAAAATTCGCGTTATTAATGTCACAGAATAAAGGTAGCTTGCTGTAGTGTATTTGCCAACGGCTAATGCCTAAACCATTTATTTTAGATAAACACATAAAATACAGTTAAATAGACAATTAAGACAGAAATAAGTCACTTATTTTAAATACTATTACTTTAAAACGGTTTACTTCGGTTATTAATGATTCGACATGTTAAATTTGGAATTTGTTTGAATAAGTATTTATTTCCGATCACATTTTAAAATTTGACTACTAAAATTATAGTTATAGTACTGGAAAACAGTTGCTAAAGTTTTACAAATCTAGTAATCTTTGTTATCTTAAACTTTGTGTTGATAATATCTTCTCAGTTTTAAATTTTTTTCATTCAATCAAACTGACTGATAAAGAAGTCATAGAAGTTGGATTTTTTTCCGATTCCGTGAGGATGTTTGTTTGCCAGAACTCTAACCCAGGCATGTCAAACACGTGGTCCGGCAACAACTTGTGAGCTGCCAAGTTGGGAAAATGCCAAGCCTTTCGCATTTTTCCTGTTTTTGATTTAATTCATGTTTGATGCAGAAAATATCCTTTTCATAAATGAACCTGCACTGGCCATTGCTGTAATGTTGCCAAGTTGTAGAATTTTTTTAATGAAAATATCTCCCATTATTTCCGAATATTAATCTTCATTTTGTTTACAGACAGATATTACATTATAACATACAGATGCGCAAGAAATTCTACTGTGTTGGGAGTTTTTATTCGAAGATGTTATGTGTACTTAAAAATAGGTGAATAGTTCCTGCAAATTTTATTCCTATTCTCAATACAGACACAATAGATGACATTTTTGATTCAATTATGAAATACTTGACATTAATATTGTTTTTCGCAAAAAAAGTATGATTATATTGCAAATAATACTGCCCCACGAGGATTTATATTATAAAGAGTAGCAATTTCAACAACAACAAAAAAAAAATCCCTATCGGCTTGGCTTACAGGCGGAGGTAGATTTCGAAATAGTAATTTCACAAACAAAAACTAAATCAAAATTAGAGGTAAAACCCAGTTTAACAATTTTATCTTTTGACGATTTATTAATTTTGTTTCTTCTGTAAGAGCTTGGTTTTATCAGAATCATATTAAGGCGGTATTGAAAAAAATATTTTTCCGGCGTCAACAACACGAAATTGTCTGATACATTTACAGACTCATTTTTAAAAGTAAAAACATGAAACTTGCTAACGTGATTTTTTGAATAGATTAAAAAGTGACCTGTGTTTTTATTATCCGTTCAGTTAATTAGAACTTGATTTACAAACAATTATTTTATCAGTAGGATAATTTTTTGTTGTTGTTGTTGTTTTGTTTCCAGCACTATCGCTTCGGAGAATTCTGTTCAAAAAGCTAACTTTGACAGCATTTTTTGAAATATATTCTGCCTTTATAAAAAAAATCGACAAATACAGCACATTATATAGTTTCTGAATGATAGAACCTGCCAATTGGATGCATTTGAGAGCGAAAATGAATTTAAAAATGTGTCAGAAAATAAGCCGTTTGGATTTGAGCACACCCTCAACACGATAATTTTTTCGTAAACCCCTATTTTTGTTTAATTTGTTTTTGCTGTAACAGTTGGTCCTATCAAAAACGTGTCAGAATAAAAGTTGTAGATAATATTAAGAAGAATTATAATAAATTCATACGATTTGATATCTTGTGAATTGACCAAGTTATGGATTTAATTCTTCTTCACCTCCTCCCCCTTTTTTTTGTTTTCATCTTTATTTATTTATTTATTTTTGCGGTAAGAGTTGGTCCTATCAAAAGCTTGCCAATATAAAAGTTGTAGATAGTACTAAGCATATTTATAATAAGTTTAACCCATTTAAGCCTAGCGGTACTATATGGTACCGGAAAAGTTTCAACGATATTTCTTGTCTGTACACCAGAATTTTTTAACGGAAACACCTTTATTTGATGACTTAAACTTCGTAATAAAATAAAACAAAAATTGCTTAAAAAAAACTGGTGTGAAATGCAACTTTTGCATTTTAAAGAGGAAAATAATTCCAACTTTAATGGATTAAGTGAATTTGATATCTTAAGAATTGACGAAGTTATGAATTTTTTTCTGCCTAAAACCCTAATTTTTTTCGCTTCTTGTGCGCATTTTTTATTTTATCAAAATGTCTGTGATACTTAAATTTTTGGCCATTTTCCTAGAAGTAATAATAACTTTAAACTGATTTTGTATGTGTAAGAAGTTATGGGGTTTTTTCGGTTTTCACAAAACCCCTCCCTATTTCCAACCCCTATGGTCCGATTTTGTCCATTAACGAACTTGACCGAGATTTTCTACCTCTTTATTTTATGTATAAGTTTGGAAGAGATTTATGCAGAATTATAGACGATATCGTGCTCATAAAAAAGTGATATATATAGATCGATAGACAGATAGATAGATAGATAGTTAAAGTTTTGAACTGGGGGTGGTTTTGGGATCTATGGGTCATGATCGGCGTAGATCTAGAAAACATCTAGCTAAGTTAGTGGAACATTGGTAGCTAAAATCCAATAACTTTGACTTCAAGTACCAGTACAGATACATTTTCACTGAGTTCGAAAAACATCCATGCTGTAGCTACGCGTTTTACTTTCCTAAACACTTACAATAAGCGTTTATTTCGTATTTTATAAATATTTATTCATTTTTAATAAATGTTATCCGGGTTGGGCAAGCCTCACTCTCCCTTTCATCCCTTCACACTCGATAAAACGAGCACCGAACTAAACACTCAGGACCTCGCGTTAAGCTGACCATCTGACCGGGACACATGCTATACAGCATCTCCGTACTCAGAGTCAAGTAAACGGGATCAGGAACTGTAGCCCCTGATCCTTCATGGAACTTATAGGCACATATGTAGTTTATTTTTTTAAATATTACACTTACTCTCATACTTCTTCGCTATGTGCTACGATATTTGGTCAATTTTCAGATACATTAAAAAAAGTAATCATTTTTTAAAAATTTAGAATGTTTAAAACAAGAACTAATTTTAAGTTAGGTATATCCAGGCACTGTTTTGTTAACCAATATATTATATTTAGTGTAGACAACAATTGTAAACATTTATCTACCATGTTAGACAAACTATTTCTTGGATTAAAGAAGTATTATATAAACAAAACAATCATAGAAATATTCATAAACATTTTGCAATTAAAGTAAAAAAATGCATACATTTGAAACAAAAGTTTTGCCATTTTTACGAAAGAAATAATTATTCAATTACCCTTTAACTAGTGATCAGGACAGATACATCCCAATGGACTATTTTTCATTTTATTTGTACAACTTTTTTTCAAGAGAAACGAACAAAAAATTGCATGGCCATCACTGAAAGTGCTTGAATTCATGGTCTTTCCCCCCTTAATCTCGATTGTTTACAACACTTGAACATTTTATAAATTTTACTTTTTTCACTTTTTTAATTTCTTCTACTTTTAGAAGAAGGTATTGGATTCGTGAAAAATTTCAACTTCCGGTTTTTTGCGAATTTACACGTTTTAGAATGTCATGAACACGATTTGACTGTTTTTAGAAAATGTCTGTCTGGGAGTTTGTCTGTATATTACGAAAAGTTTTGTGGGCGCTCTAGCTCAAGAACTAATGCACGGAATTTATTAAAATTTTACATTCAATTAGACTGTGATATAAATTGATTCTGATTTATTTTTGGCATAAATTATCCAACAGGTGGCGCTGCTATGCTGTATTTTTCACGATTACCGTAACAGCACTATCTCAAGAACTAATGCACATATTTTCATCAAACTTCAGGTCCAGTTGGACGCTGACATAAGTTGTTGTTGATTAGGTATTCGTGCAAACTGCCTAAAATGTGAAGATGATATGCTGCATTTTTTGAGGATTTACACAATTTTTCAATAGTCATAACTCAAGAACTAATGCACGGAATTTCATCAAACTATTTTTTCTTTTAAATCGTGACATAAGTTCGCGCTGATTATGCTTTTGTGTAAATCATTTAACAAGTGGCGCTGCTATGCTGATTTTTTTTACGATTTTCACGATAGCTGTCTCTCCCAAACTAATCCACGAAATTAAATCAAGCTTCCTATTCTGTTACGCTTTCACATAAGTAGATCCTTATTAGGCTTGAGGGTATGCTGCTCAACAGGTTTCAATTTTAGGCTCTTTGGGTTGGGAATTTTGGATGCAGACATCTAAGTGGGTGGGCACCGAAATTCAATGATTTGTTTGAAAAATGCGATGCTTATATCTCCTTTTTAAACGCATACAATTCAACAGCCTATGCCTTTAGAATCTTCATGATGGGCACAGACTGTCGTTTATTTTTGGCACCGCGATTGCGAATTTTAATGTATTGACGAGGGTCCAGCGCGTGCCGGTTTGTACCCGACCCGAACCCAAAAACTCCGTTTTCAGTCTGCCAGCAACCATACCCGAACCCGCCAAAAAAAATTTCTTCGACCCTAAACTGCCAAAATAATTTTCGGTGATCAGCAACCCGACCCGATCTCGAAATAAAAGGCAATAAATTCCGTTTTATTGCAATTATGAAAAGTTTCCTACAATTATATCTCTAATACCAATTTTATGATTTATATATAAAAATGGAAAAAGCTATATTCTTTTATATTCGGATATATGTGGGTATGACCATGGACTTCGATAGTGCATGGTAACAAGTTGTCTTCAGCACGGTTCACTTGGCACACCTATGAGACGTATCTATCTTTTCACCCCAATAAAGTGCTGGGTTTTCACGAAAAAGTAAAAACTCATCACATTATCGCTGAGAATCACACTTGTAATTAAAATGTAAAGTCAGTTGAAGCTTGACTTTTGAACGAATCGCTGATGAGGACAATGTGTCCAACCATAAGTCTTAGCGATGTAATAATTCTGTATTATTTCTATTGTACATAACATCTTATTACCCGACTGCCAAGAAGGTTATGTGTTTCACGCATATCTGGGTATGTGGATTATTTTATACCCTCGAAACATTCCAACGGCTGGATGGATTTTATTGAAAGAGGTCTCTATCGATTCGTCTTAACCGTCCGATGGTTAAAGGCTTGGTTTTGTTTTTATAAATTAAAAATGGCGGTAGAGACAAAAAAAATTACGCACCCTATTGAGTGGCATATCATTGGATATGTCTTTCAAAATGAAGATGATGTTTCATTGACTATTTTACAGTCAGAAACTCCGTTTAACTATTACACAACCTGGAAGTTGTGTAGGCAGGATCTCTAGCTTTACTGCGACTCTAACCTTCATAGACAACCGGCCTCATCAAAACAGTGTTTATAGATAAGAACTAACAATTAAACACAACTTAGAAAACATCTATACAACTAAATAAAAAAAATAGGTAAGTAATATAAAAGTAGTTTCACATTGATGATAAATAATTAGTTCGCTTTTTACGCAGTCGGGTATTTTGATTTTTCGAATATATTTGACCTAAGTATTCTAAAAGAATAATTCAGTTTGTAAAAATGTCTACTCCGATTTCTACTAGACTACACGCTTCAGCAAATACCTGAAGTAATATACAGTAAAACCTTTGAATAGCGACGCCTCCGGGTCATTAAATAGAGTCTGGAATTGGGGTCGGGTTCTCTATAATTTCCTTTTTTTTGGGTCGGGACGACTCTTAATTTTCTTTCTGTGGGTCGAATTGTTTCATCCCTCAGGAACTGCACTAAAATTTGGTAGCATTGGCTGGGTTTCCCTGAATAGCCATCCTGAGTCGAATTGATAATACTAAATGTGATATTCTTTCCTTATAGCTCAGTTAAGAACCATTTTTTCTTCTCTCGGAATATAAAAAATATGACCAGTATTTCGTTTTTGATACACACGATAGCATGTATCGTATTTAGGCTAGTTTATGCACACACACGCATGCCGCGTGTGTGTAGGTTGGGAGGTGCCCACTAATCAGAGGTAGAAGTGTACCAATATATTACAAGTGTTAGAACGTGAAAAAGTGCTCGCTAAATACTGGTATCCGCTTTTAGGGAGTGGAAATTATGGAGGTCTTATTGTATATAGATTTTTAGCCTGACAAATTATTTTGGAAATTTTTTTCAAAAATCGGATTAACCCGAACCCGACCCACAAGAGTCAAATCCCAACCCGAAATTGACCCGAAGCCGAAACAATAAAAGTCAACCCGACCCGCAGAAAAAAAATTGAAAGTCAACCTGAGCCAACCCCGAACCGCTACGAAAAATTATAGCGCCAAACCGTCGGGTCGTGTGCGGGTAAAAGCGAATAATCCGACCCGATGCAGGACCCTAGTATTAGCATGTATGATATGGAAAAAATTTTGAGATTGGCACATTTGACTAATTTTTTAATTTAATTACAACGCATGTTTTTTAATTAATTTATATTAATCATTTTTATATTCTATCCTAAATGCTTTTCTATCTTTGATTATACTTATACTAATTTTATGTCGTTTAGACTACATTTAGATTTCTTCCTTATTATGACTCCACACGATGAAAAAAGGCAGAAGTTCCTACTCACGGCGTTAAATTGGCGTCAACTAGCAATCCAAAAAAAATGTTTAAATTCTCCAAAATAGGGCCCCCTCAACCCCCCCCCCCAAAAAAAAAAAAACAAACAAACTTCGGTACAATTTAATATAAAAATAGTCACCAATCCTGGCCCCTAATTATATGGTTAAGTTACCGGGAAAGTACATACTCACCATTTTACTATTTATACGTGATAACATCAAATATTAAAAGCCAGATACAACTATTACAATGTCACCCAGTTCCACTGTAATAAGTTAAGATTATCTTCAAATATTATAAATCACGAAATCAGTCTACCATTATTTCTGACATGAAGCAGATCAAGCCGCGTAAAGCACTAGAGAAAGACGGTGCATCAATTTCAGCAGATTAAAGAACCGTCTTTCCAGAAGATCATTTAACTGATGGAAGATGTTTTTAAGAGCGACAATAATTGATGATATAAAGAAATGGTTTCTAAGTAGGAATAAGATTTATTTGCTTCATATATATAAGTAAAGAGAGAAAACTGTTCTTAATGAACGTGCGGAATATTTCTAAATATATATAAAAAGATCGTATCATTTTCATGTCATGTAAAAGACGAACATACTAAAATTTATTTTCCATAGAATAAATTAATATGTTATTATTCTGTGACTGCTGTGTAATTGTATTGGCATTTAATTTAATGCATCACTTCATTCAGAAGTTTTGTAAAAATTTATAAAATATTATATGTAAATTTCAACTTTTTTAATTTTAAATCCATATTTTCACATATCTAATTTAAAATAATTTGTTAAAAACAATTAATAAGATGCATAGACGCTGATAAAATATATTATTTTAACAATTCGTGTTTTTTTTTTTTTTAAGCCAGTAACATTTTCTATATATGATAAGAAAGTGAAGCTATTTTTAAAGCTTCATATTATAATTGAAAATAAATTTCAACTGAACTAAGCGTCACAGAAACATCACGAACTAGAAACTTTGTTTTAATTAAAAATATCATGATGAAAAATATTATATCTAGATTTTTCTAATGTAAATAACACCAAGAATACTCATACGTAGTTTTGAATAAAGGGAAAGAAGACTGAATTTGACAAAATCTCTACCATGTTTGCTCACACTGTTAAAAATATGCAGCAATTGCTGCATACTCACTCCACCACTTTTATAGAATGTTTCTGTTCTGACCAATGAAAATGCCCCATAATATAGTCAAGTTACAGTTTCCTATAAAAGCGTTTGAGTGACGATGCAGCAAATGCCCTAGATTTTTAACAGTGCACGACATGTTCCTTCGTCTTCAAAACTGATCATTTCTTGCATAATTTGCACATACCCAGATGCATAGACTACTAGTGCCCTGTGGAGGGAATGACCAGACTTTTCATCTCTTCTTCGAGTTCCAAATCCTCAGATGAATTGACTGCTAGGTGAGTGGCATTACCAGGAGCGCGTAGGCAGTTTCGAAATTCAAGCTCTCCCCGTTAACTGACACCGACGATCCAGACTTCCTTTTTAGTTGTTGCTCCGCTTTGATAACAAAGATGGTCACACTCCTCTACGCTCTACACTGTAAAATAAATCTGTAAAGTTACTAAAATTTATCTAGGAAACTGTTATTCCTAGAACTTTTTATGTAACGGCAACAACAAAAATTCTTGCAACAGACGCACTTTTGCGCCGAAAATCAACAAATCTGTAAAGTTACTAAAATTTTTTTAGGAAACTGGGATGCATAGAACTTTTAATGTAACTGCGACCGAGGTTACAGATAATATCTTAGTAAGATTACTGTAATTTTAGCAGATTCATTTTCAAAGTTACGATTTCTGTAGCTTTACAAAAACTAGTTCTGTAGATTTACAGATTTTTTTGTACAGTTACAGATGAAAGTTTAGTAAGCATGTAACTTTATATCTGTAGAACTACAGATTTTTTTTTGCAGTGTACTAGTTTATTTTAGGTTAAAGCCGACTTAATTATAACTCTATAGCTAGTTTCCTTAGTTAGAAATTTTAAATAGGTAATCTATGGTTTAAAATCTTTGTGAAACGCAAGTTGTATAAATATAATACCATACGTTATAATTAATTTGGACATATTTTTCTCTTCGTTTTTTATTTTCTGCAAATGTCATGTAGTATGATTATAAAGATAAGTGCTTAATAAGATGCTGCATAGGTTACCACCATCAAAGTATTAACAAAATCAAAAATAGTGCGGCAACCAAAGTAAAATTAAATTCGGTTAAATTGTTGAAATTCTGTGGAATAACCCTTTAGTAACTCTATTCAGTTTGTTTTATATGTGGGCCAATGATAAGCATTTTCCGTGATTATTTGTATTAAAGCAAGAAGAAACAAAATGTATTTTCGGACATATTAGACCAGGTGTGCACACTCCCGTTATCGAGTACAAATTAAATTTCAAAATCCTTAGTTATTTGAATTATAAAGAGGAAATTAAAAGTTAGATACATTATTTGTCTAAGTGTAAACCAATAAAGAATAGCCAAATGAAAAAGAATAAAGAATACATGCGGTGAAGAATTGTGAAGCGTCTTAAGGCTCATACAATATATCAGATAATGGTAAAATCAAAAAGTTTACATTAATAGGTTTTCAAAACTTCAATTACTCAATTTATTATACAACATGCTGCCTTATATCATTGTTTGGCATAAACGCAATAAAAGTGCACAGGCGTGGGCTCTTGCTTGCCAAAGCTTTTCGAATAACTATACACGATAAACTTAGGAATATGAAGTTAATAAAATGCTGGTCGTTGACTACTGTCAGGAAATAGAAATTCTATTACAATATTTGCTTATCCAACTTTCGCTGAATAGAAGTTAGGTATCTCGATTGTTAGAAAGACCCACAAGAAGAGATTGCATGCCACGTTTTTTTAATTTATAAATACATTTCTCCCCGTTATTTTTCCCGGAGGAAATTGCAATATATATTTTTACTATAACAGACAAAATGTATTAGCCTCCCATATGCTATTTCTTTCAGACAACTATCAAAGTGTCGTCACTAAAAAATAACATTATACCTAACTATAAGCAACTCGTAAAACGAAGCAGATGTACGGTTAAAAAGTGACAATCTACTGCAATATTTTTATTTCTAAACGTCGCACATTTTCAATTTTTACACTGTCGTATAGGGAAAAAAGCACTTTTAAATGCATTTTGTTTGAAAATTGCATCTCAATTTATTTTTGAGATATTATTATTATTATTTTTTGTATTTTTTAATGCTTTTTCTGTAATGGTGGCAACTGAAGTACTCCATTTCTCTAAAACGAAAAGCAAAAATAGTAGAATAATATGTCTTTTTGTTGTCATTTCCTCATAACAACTGAAAACATAAAATTAAAAAAACGGGCTATGCCAATAATATCGTTTGATATAAAAACGTTTTTAAAAATATTTGTGGGACTTATTCTCTTAGAATTTACTTAATTCCTATCAAAAACTAAAAGCATGCAATTTGATTAATCCGTGTATATCCGTGTATCCATAAATGTCTTTTCCGAATTAAAAATTTTAAATGAATGATTTCTGAGAAAACACGGAGCTATTGTAAAAAAATATTTATTTTTCAGTATCAATATTAATGTTACAAACAAATGAAGGCATATGAATTACGGGATGCCCGATTTCTTTGTCGAGTTTCTTGAATTCTTGAATTATCTTGTTTTTCTTATTACTTAAAAATGAACCATAATTTATTTCGAATCCGAATCCGGATTTCTTTTTTTTTTTTTTTTTTTTTTTTTTTTTGTACGTAATATTTTAATATCTCAACAATATTTTAATATGTCACATATTAAAACACATATATTTTAATATGTGTTTAACATGTCAATAATAATTTTAATAAGTAAAATTTCACGATTCTAGCTTCTTGATTGTGTGTATTTTTAGAAAAATAGACAGGTACAAATTTTATTTTATATGTATTAGATACAAAAAACCACTCGTTGTTATCGGCAAAAAGGAACCTTTTTTTTTCTGTTACATACTATATTAGTGTTCTACATATATAATTGTACAGAAAAAAAATTAATAAAATGATATTTATGACTATTATTATTGTGTAAAATTAAATAAATGGTGGAAACATAAAATTATATGAAAAAATTGGATGTATATATATATACATATATACAGAAACAAAGAAAGGAATTGTTTTAAGTCATGCCACATGTAAAAATATAATTATTTTCACAAAATAAAATACTTTTCAAATATGGTAAGATTCTTCATATTTCATCCTAATCTGCCCATTGTAGCATATATGATACCATATAGTAATCCTTTAAAATATTATAAAATTTCATTTTTTTTTTCATATTTTTACTTTGACGCAGAACAGCATAAATAAAACAGAAAATTATTTTTTAGATAGCAATTTTTTATAGTGGGAATTAGAGGGTTAATACTCACTATAAATAGACACAATAGGTGTTGCCATCGTGTAGTGCAGTTGAGCAAGGTACAAGAGTCAGACGACATAAACATATTCAACTAAATATAGGGCACTTTCTATAAAAAAAAAGACTTTCAGACAAAGAAATAAAAAACTTGGCCAAAAATATGTCTATCAGTTTTTGACGAAATTTTAACTTAATTAATTTGTTGCTTCTTCACATAATGAATATCATGAACATCGACATAAAGTATGCAGGTTACAATAACTGACTTTTTTTAAAACTGGAAAATAATTAGTTCATGAAGTCTGTATGAAGTTTAATGCATGCAAAATTAGAAAGTTTATTTTCTAAATGTTTTCTCTGAGTCTTTATAAATTGGTACAATTGTATTATATATTTTTAATACCCTTGCACAAACAACAAAATTAATCTCGCCTGTAATAAATGTAACAGGATAAAAATAAATTACTATAGAAAAATAATTCACCCTTTCATCCAAAGGCCCTTGCATATTCTATTCTTAACATTTGCATTCATTTAATTAAAAACATTATGACTGTATTTTCTGCCTCATATTTCTGATTCTTTGAAAATGACTGACATTTAATTAAAGTTTACTAAAATATCCATCTCAATTAAAATTTTATTTCATCAACGCGAAGTAAATTATTTTTAATAATTTGAAACATATGAATAAAGGTTATTTAATTAAAATTTCATTTTTAAGCTTGCTATTATTCAAATAAAAAACTCACATGCATGATTTAAGTAATGAAATAATTAAATAAATACTTTAAAATAATAAATCTATGTTGTTATGAAAACATATATTTTTACTAACTCAGTTAAAAAAATATTAAAGTAATTTTAAAATAAAAACTGAACAAAACCTCATTTAAACGACGTGACCGAGATTTATTCAATCTCAAGCATCCTTCACTTTCTGTTATATTAATTAGTTGCGAAACTGATTGTTGAATTTAAATTAGAATAAGAGTATCACATAAAAAACTTTACACTTTAATGATATTTTTTAAGGAAATATTTTTATTTGAAAACTATATGTAAGCTCTGATTTTTTTAAATTTCATTTGTTAAATGAAATTAAATTATAATTCGACAAAGTAATGAATAATTTATACAAGATTAAGTATCATAACTCTCTTATGTTTCTATGCGTAAGTTCTTTATTTTGCCTCTTGTACAGGGTGATTCTAAATTCTTTATACAAAATAAGAGGGGCGATAATACTCATCAGACGAGCAATAATTACCATAGAACATGTGGTCGCAAACCACGAACCCGAACGATATTTATCATAATTTTACGAACCAGAACAATACTTGTTATAATTTTACGAACCGGAATATCATTCCGGTTGTTGATCCGGTTGTGGTTGTTAACCAATCTTGATTTGCGATCCTCATTCTATTTGAGTAAAACCGGATAGGTAGGATAAAAATGGAAAACAATGATTGAAGAGCAGGTAAACAGTAGTTGAAGAAAAGGCAGTCAAAACTGCATGGATAAGAGTGGGCATGATTTTTACAGTTGAGAAAGAGCGATACTTTGCTGCGATTTTTCAAGTCAATGTTCTCAAAATTTATCAAATTTCTAAAATAAAGGTAACTATTTTGTTTAAATGTCATTAGACTATAATTGAAATGTTAGAAGTTTTTTTTTCTTACTTATACAGTAGAACCTCTTTTATCCGAAACTCTTTTAACCGAATCTCTCGATTAACCGAAATCCATTTTTGAAACTTTTTTTTACTGTCACATTCCTTGTGTGCAAAATCCATTTTGAAAGCTTTTTTTTTTTCTTTTTTTTTTTTTTAACAACCATATTCCTTGTGCGAATGGTCTTTTCCGAATGACGAGTACATATAAATATTTTCGACCTCCTTTTTTAGAGTTCCTATGAATTTTACTCGAGCTCCCGTAAGCTGCGGGGTGGAACGAAGAAAAGAAATAAATTAGCAATTCTGAAGTTTTTGAATGTTTTGCTAAAGATTTGGCATGGCTAGAGCAACAGAAAGACTGTGATACTGGTGAACTAATAATATTAAAAAATCCCGTGATAGAGCTTCAAAGCAAAGGCAATCGAAACTGCAACAAGCAAAGCATTTTTCAAACCCTTGTGATATATGTATAAGGTACTTAATTTCAAAATTAAAATTCAGGTAATTTATTCTTGTGTCTATTTTGCTATTGCTTTATTTTTATCAAGCACTTGTTACCATAATAAGAAATATTGGATATATTTCTCCTTAATCTTAAAATGGAAGCATTCTCGATTATCCGAAAATTTCGATTTTCCGAAAGAAGGTCGGTCCCAATTACTTCGGATAATCGCGGTTCTACTGTAGTTGTAAAAAATATATATGCTGTTTCTTTTAAAAATAAACATTTTCATTTCTTATGAGATTAACATATCCATCTGGTTTTATATATTAAGATGGGGTACGATTGGATGTTTTGACTTTATTTTTAATAATAAATAATACTTTAGTAATAAAAATGTGATGAATTAATCATATATTTAATAAATAATATCAGGACAAAGAGCATAGAATGTAAGCGAAGTTACAATAACTCCAATTGCAAATTCAAGCGTCAAGGATCAAGTAAATATAAAGATATAAAGTTCCAGCCTACTTTTTCCTATTATACAGGATCATTCTAAATTGTTTTTACAAAATCAGAGGTGTGCTAGTACCCATCCAGACGAGCAATAATTACCATAGAACATGGGGTCGCAAACTACTTATTTAGTCCCAAATACCGGGTGGTTCACCCTAACTGAAGTCGGCTTGTCGGTACTAATTTTGCAAAAAGTAAAAGTATTGCAGAAAAGTTGAAAATATATGTACCTTGTATTGTATTAAATGTGTTAACATCACAAAAAGTTCTGGAAAAACAGGTTGCTCACGCAATCGATAGTTCTGAATGAACTGATAATCACAGTCCAAAATCTGGAACGTGAAATGCATACTGTCTGCGCGTATAATGGAAACTGCTGCCACTTTTACTTACCCATCATACGTAGTATAGGGTAAGTCTTGTTTTTCAATTCCTACTATTAGTTCACACCCTCCCTATATTTATTTATTTATTTATTTATTTATACATATATCTTGTTCAAATTTTTAATCGTTAATAAAATACTTATTATTCATCCTATCAAGTTGAAATAAATTTCTTAAAACTTGTACTGGATGACAATTGATGTTAATACAGTTTTTTCAAATATTAATTCATTAATTAAATTTTAATTAATTAATTTTAGTTTTACATGGGAGACAAAATGGCGGCCATTGTTTATTGAAGCATTTAATGCATCTTCATATCTATAAGGGGGGGGGTTACCATAGGGGGGCCCCTGTTCTGTCGGCAAATACCGCCAAGTTTGCCGCCAACTTGGCGATATGTCGCCAAATTTGGCGACAAAAATGAGTCGCCAAAAGTGACACCAACTTGGCGATATGTCTAATATTTCGCCAAATTTCCATAGACTTCCATTGTAAACCTACTTGCTTATGGAAAATCAACAAATTGGGATATTTTAATGCAACAAAAATTAATATTAACATAAGGGATTATATAAAATTTTTCTTTGAGGACCTAAGTAGGAATTGACTATAAAAATAAATTTTTTTTATTACTTGTTTTGGTATTATCATATTTACAACAAAGGTGAGCATGTCTATTAATAGTTTCATCATAATATACTGCAGTTTTCTGAAAATTATTACCATCAACCAAAGATAGATTATTTTAGAACACCCTGTATTTTTGAATAAATAGGTGATTTGCGATCCTATGTTCCACGGTAATTATTGCTCGTCTGGATGGTTACTATCACCCCTCTTATTTTGTAAAAACAATTTAGAATGATCCTGTATAATAGGAAAAAGTAGGCTGGAAAATTATATCTTTATAAATTCACTTGATACTTGACGCTAGACTTTGTAATTGGAATTACTGTAACTTCGCTTACATTCTATGCACTTTTTTCTGATAGTATTTATTAAATATATGATTAATTCATCACATTTTTATTACTAAAGTATTATTTATTATTAAAAATAAAGTCAAAACATCCAATCGTGCACCATCTTAAAATGTAAAACCAGAAGGATATGTTAATCTCATAGGGAATGAAAATGTTTATTTTTAAAAGAAACAGCACATATATTTTTTACAATTATAAGTAAGGAAAAAAACTTCTAACATTTCAATTATAGTCCAATAACATTTAAATAGAATAGTTACCTTTATTTTAGAAATTTGATAAAGTTTGAGAACATTGACTTGAAAAGTCGCAGGTAAGAATCGCTCTTTCTCAACTGTAAAAATCATACTCACTCTTGTCCATGCAGTTTTGACTGCATTTTTTTCAACTACTGTTTACCGGCTCTTTAATCATTATTTTCCATTTTTCCTTTTTATCCTACCTATACGGTTTTACTCAAACAGAATGAGGATCGCAAATAAAGATTGGTCAACAACCACAACCGGATCAACAACCGGAATGATATTCCGGTTCGGGAAATTATAACAAGTATTGTTCTGGTTCGTAAAATTATGATAAATATCGTTCTGGTTCGTGCAATTATTAAAACTTTATTACATTTATATATATATAGCTTAATATGCTCGCTGTAAACAATTCTTTTATTATTTAGGATTGAATGCATTTTTTTAATTGTTTTTGTGGTTAGATATGTTTTGTATATACTTAAAAAATAATAGACAACAATAATTTGAAATAGCGTTCTATGGATTTTTTTCATTTCAAGCCCGGCATAGTAATAAAATTAAAAGAATAACTTTTAATCTGTGATTTTCCAATTAGAATTGTAGGCATTGTAGCTGCTTATTTTAAGCGTTATACTTTTGTACGTAACCTTTTAAAACTTAAGATTTTGGAACCTTATCAGATCTGAGAATCAACTAAATGTCAAGAATATTAGATCTATGTGAACGGCGGCTATACTTAGCTACTTCTTCTTTAAATGGCAAATTGGTTGCATTATTTGCAACACATGATTAAAAATGATCAAAGGAATTTCTTACTAATTTCCATAATTCAAAATTTCCTATATTTTCTGATTAAAATTACTTGTAAAATACAGTATTTCTATTCTATCTTCTATGAAATTGCATCTATGAATGCAAGCAACAGATTCATTATGTAAAATACACTCATGTCCAAAATTAAGGTCACAAATATAAAATCTGTGAAAACTGATGAACTATTCACTGTGTTGCCACGAAATTTGGCACAGAGGTATATTACAATAAGAGAAAGAATATAGCAACATAAAAATATGAAAAAGATTTTAATTGTGAATTAAGAAACATGGTAAATCAAAAAGTGTGAAATCATGAATCAGAAATAAAGCATTCATCTCGAGAAAAGTCTGTCTAATATGGAGTGTGACCACCGTGCACTTCTATACAAACCTCACAATGAGCTCTCATGCTGTTTATGAGGGTGTCAATAAATGTTTGTGGCAACATAGCGCATTCTTCCGAAAGCGTGGCTTTTAACTTCTGGCGGGTCCTGGCAGGGTGGTTACGCCGTGCTATGGCTCTTCCTATACTATCCTAAACATGTTCAATAGGATTAAGGTCCGGAGATCTCGAGGGCCATTTCATACGGCGAATATTCTCTTCTTCAAGAAAATCATCAAAAATGTGAGTTCTGTGTGGCTTCACATTATCGTCCATAAATATGAAGTCCGGTCCTACAGCACACCAGAACAACCTCACATAGGCTTCATGGACCTCATTCCTATAGCGATGTGCGTTGACAATAGACGCATCGAAGACGTGCAGTTGTGTACTACTGCCCAATACTATGCCGCCGAGACAAGGATTCCTTTGCCACCAAATCTGTCGATTTCTTTTACGTAGGAGAAATGATAACAAGCTCCACGTTCTCTCTAGATGAAGATTCGACGAGAATAAGTCTGCGTGGTGAATCTCGACTCGTCACTAAAAAGAACACGCTCCATTCTTGTTGTGTCCAAGACTAATGTCTTCGGATCCGCAACAACCGGGCTCTCCTGTGGGATGCAGTGAAAGGCACACACACGACTGGACGGCGGGCATTAGGGATGATGTCCTTGAAGCTTATGTGAGGTTGTTCCGGTGTGCTGTAGGCCCGGACTTCATGTTTATGTACGATAATGCGAAGCCACACAGAGCTCACATTGTTGGTGATTTTCTTGAAGAAGAGAATATTCACCGTATGACGTAGCCTTCGAGATCACCGGACCTCAGTCCTATTGAACATGTTTGGGATGGTCCAGAAAGAGCCATTGAACTGCGTAAATCCCCTCCCAGGACCTGCCAGGAGTTAAAAACCGCGTTTTTGGAAGAATGGGCTTTGTTGCCACAAATATTTATCAGCATCCTCATAAACAGTATGAGAGCTCGTTGTGAAGCTTGTATAGCAGTGCACGGTGGTCAGACTCCCTATTAGACATACTTTTCCCAAGATAAATGCTTTATCTCTGATTCATGATTTAACCCTTTTTGATATACCCTGTTTCTTAACGCACAATTAAATTTTTTTCCATATTGTTATGTTGCTATATTCTTTTTCCCGTTGTAGTATACCTCTCTGCCAAATTTCGTGGCAACTCAGTGAATAGTTCATAAGTTTTCACAGATTTTATGTTTGTGACTTTAATTTTGGACATGAGTGTATATCCTTATGAAATATGCTACATGTAATAGTGTAAAACCTGTTTAAAACTTTAAACTGTTCAGATTTTAAAATTTTGAAATTTAGCAAACAATAAAACAAAAAAATATGTAATAAACTTTTCGACACAGAAATAACACAAATGGCAGTATGGTGATACCGTAATGTCTGCTTTTTCTTACTACCCAGGGCTAAGTATTTCAGCCATTAGCCGCTAGAGGGCGGCTCAAATTGACCCAAACTGAGATATTCGCTTTTTAACCGATTATACAATCTTACCATCTTTTTGCTTTACATAGCTTATCATCAAGTATTATCATTTATCAATTTTTTTTATCAAGAATTTATATTTTGTGTTATACAAGGCTTTTTGTAAAAGGTTGATCAGAGTTATTAATATTGTCGGGCCCATTATAACAAAAATGTTTGCATAACATACTAGGATCGCAATCCACTTATTCCTTGTAAATTAAAGGGCTTCTCATTCTCAAACTAACTCTTATTTTCGCCCATAACGTTAAGAGTAAAGGCGTTATTTCGGCAAAATCTTTTTACCTTGTAAACTACGAAATGGGAAAACATCCTCCACGAAGTACGCAGCAATTCAGCTATGAAACTTTGTATCATTTCACATATTTCAGACATATGTAGCATTTATAGTTCGTTAACAAAAGCAGTCAAAAATATTCTGTTACATTACGGTCATTATCAAAAAAATAGTTTAAAGTGCAATTTGATGATGTTACACTGTTTCAAACATAGTTAAGTTAATTATATTTGAGGATAGTTTTACTTTTGGAACCGCCTCTAACCGGTTTCAAAAGTGAAAGTATCCGCATATAAACTAAAATAGAAAAAGTACAATCGAACAATAGAAGTTTTCTACCTCAGGCATTCTATGCAAATAAAAATCATTTGGAAATATTAAAATGTGATCTAGAAATCTGTAAACAACGCTTCCGTAGGTTCAGTATTATGTTTAGCATTTTTTCCCGCCTTTAGTGTAGGCTCTTAAGTGGCTTTAGGGTAACCTCAAGCATTTAAATCGGTTATCTTTATCTGCAAAGTCATATTACTGACAAGCTGCGAAATAAATTTTATTTGGGTAAATGTACAAGAAACTTACGCTCGTTATTTCGCATGTTTGTTTGTTTTTTGTCGTTGTTTCTTTACATTTCATTAAATTTCTTTTTAATATAAAACTTGCGATTCGCATGTTTATTTTATCTAAACTGGCAATAAATCGATTCATTCGTAGTGTGTTAATCTCAAATCAGTTTTTTTTTCCATATTTCTTCTGTGTAATATTTTTGTTTTAATTTCAGAAGACTACATATTATTGTAAACAATATTTTTACTTAAAAAAGATCTTTTTATTTAATAAAAGCATAATATCATTTATTTTTTGCTCCCCTGTCATCCATTTTTAATAAAATTAAAAAATATATAAACTAGGTATCTGCTCGCATGATTGTTGTATTTACATGCTTTGTAACGCATATAGAGCATTCTAAAATCGGGGTATTGTAAAAATTTTGTGAAATATATAATACAAACTTTTGATTCGAAATTTGCAAGTTAGTATGGCTTGAGCTTTACACATATTGTGAAAATCTGTGCGCGCTATAAAAAGATTGATGTCATTTCTGTTATGCTAAAAACTGTAAAAGCTAAAGAACCAATAAACAGATTGAAAAGCTTTCCAGATTTAAATTTTGACGACTTGTGTTATCGAAATGTAATTCAGTAAGTTTTAAAAGTGACATTAGTTATTTAGACGATGATTTAAAAATAATTTATTTGTTTCATTTGTATTTATTTTAAGTAGTATTTCCAAAATGATATAATGTTAAAGTCATAAATAGTTTAAACTAATACCTACATTCATACATGTACTGCTCATACACATCTACTTGTACCCATACAAACACGCACAAAAATTGAAAATTTCCTACCGTTAAGAAAAATATTCTATATCAGGTATCTTAAATAACAGCAAGCATCATTTATTTACGTAGTTTTAGTAAGCAAATTTGTTCTCGAAAACAAATATCCTTATACATTTATTTAAATAGTTATAATAACATTTTCACTGAATTTCCAAAATTTGGTTTTCAATATTTCTGTGGCCTCTAAAGATGTTAATAATTTTATTCGTTGTAGATGAAAGACAGATTTTGTTTAAAATAAAAATTAAACACCTTCGAATAATTATTGAAAATGTGGAAATAGAGTAGAGAAAGAAAGGTGTTCGTAGTGAAATTTTCAAAGTCATTAGGTCGGCGGTTCTCGAAGATAATAAAAAAATAAGTAGAATATCAAAAATCACAATCAAACGTTGGTAACGCGTAGATTCACTTTGAGAATTTTGAGTCTTATAGTTTAATAATTAAATAAAGCAGGGTGAGACTTTTTAGTTTTCAATAAAAAGGAGAGAAATTTATTACTCTATATGCGAATGTTTGGCTGCCATATAGAATAATTAAACTGACTCAACATAGAAACTTAAATCCTTAAAGATTTAAGATTGAACGTTAGGTTTAAAAAACTGAATTTTTCATTACTCTCTGAAACATTACTGAAATTGAAGAGAAATACTTTCTCAATGTCCATTAATTTCATTTATATAAAAGACTATATGCATTTTTGAAAACAGTTTCATTCAAATCATTCTCCGTTTTAAGTTTCTTTATACATACTTTGCGAAAAAAAAACTATCTCAAAATTAAATATTCTCCACATCATTCATTGCAATGATTTATGACACCAAAAATCCACTCTTGAACCAAGTCAGAACATTTTAAATTACAATTTCTCTAAAAATAAATCGAACTGTGATTACCGGAGGGTACTTTTTAATTACTTTAAAGATACCAAAATTTCATTAGAAAGAACTCTTTTTTTATATATGTTAATAATTTCCCCACACATTCATTTTACAGAAACATAATGTCTCATAATTTTTAAAACAATATCATTCCTTCATCTAATTTTATGCATTTAGAATTTCTTAACCGATTTGAATCATACTTTTGCTTAATGTTTGTACACAATGTCTGTTCATAAAAAATTCAATTAGTGGGAACTTTTAAAATGCAAAATAAGGCTACTTTAATAATTTCAAATTGTAAAATATCCCTCATTGTAGAAAGTAATTTTTGTTTCTTATAATTCAACGGTATTACTTTTTACTAGACTAAACACTGTCTCTAAAATAAATTTAACACTGAAGCCCTTTAAAAATATCGAAAGATGGATAATAAAAGACATATAGATTTTATTCTTTCCAGAAGAAAATTAAATTACACTGCTGGCCATCCAAAATGCAACACCAAGAAAGACAAGAGTTATCAAAGCCAAATTTTTTTAGTGATTACACATAGTTAATGGATTAATGGATTCCAAACACTACTTTCTTTGAAATGAGGCAGACGAGAAAATCAGTAACAACTGTTAATTAAACGTCTGTCAATAACCACTCCTACATGCGACGACATAGAGTGAAAAAGGCTTTGGATGTGTTGTTGGGGAATGGCATACCACGTTCCCTCCACACTTAGCCAAAGTTCATCTGGTTTAGTCGCGGGTACGGCATTCCGGGCTAGGCGTTTTCCAATCATTGCCCAGACACGCTCGATGGGTGATAGATCTGGAGAATAGGGCGGCCAGGGTAAAAATGGAATATGGTGAGCTAAGAAGAAAGTTTGAACATTGCGTGTAACATGTGGTCGAGCATTGTCCTGTTTAAACGTGACCGCAGGCAAGCCCTGAAGGTAAGAGAGGAGAACAGGTTGCAAAACCTCAGAGATATAGCGCTGGCTGGTAAGTCTACCGTTAATATGTACTAGTGGTGTGCGGGAGTCGAATCCAATACCACCCCACACCATAACACCGGGGGCAGGACCAGTGTGACAATGCATAATAAAGCAGTTGAACAGCCTCTCCCCACGGTGTTTCCAAACTCTAATTCGACCATCTTTATACTGCAGGCAGAGGCGTGATTCAACCGAAAACACAATGTTATGCCATTAGGAAGCCCATGTCTGCCGTTCAGTGCACCATTGTAAACGCAAACGCCTATGGCTTAATGTCAAATGTATGCAAAGCAATGGACGCCTAGCGGATATTCCACTGTACTGCAAACGACGTCTAACTGTTCGTGCGAACGCTGATTGTTGTGTTAGAGACAGCATTCGTTGTGTTATGGTTGCGGATGTGATAGTGCGTTTCATCACTGCCATGCGCACAATATGCTTGTCTTCCCGTCGAGTGCTGTAGACCAGGCGATTGCAATTGCTCCTGTCGGTCTGTCGTTCCCTCCTGCATACACCGATTCCATATTTCAATGGCTGTTGCTTTGCTACGTCCGATGCAATGACCAACTTATCGAAATGATAATCCACAATCGCTGTATGGAACGATCTTGCCTCGGTCGAAATCAGAAACGTACTTAAATGATGCTCGTTTTTTTCTTCGAGGCATACTGCATCCATACACACAAAAAATCGCACGAGAAAACAATTCACGTTCTTCAAAACGATAGTCTTTCTTCTCTTTATATACAGATTTTATGGGGCGCTGCAGTTATCCACGTTGTGCGCGAGTGGTGAAATCGTATTTATTTGCATATCCTACCGAGGTGTATGCATGGTGTAAATTTCACGGTGTTTGGTTGATCCCTTCATGGTGTTGCATTATGAATGGCCAGCAGTGTAGTATTAACATGCAAACTACATATCATAAAGGGTTGTACATATATCACGTTTGCACTTTAGGAGGTCTGGTACTGGATATCGTAAAATATCTCTAGGGGGATGAGAGGATTTGACCTTTGTTATCGTTATCATTTTGATCTAACCATAATTTTCTGGGTTTTTTAGTAACTTTTTCTTTACATTAAATTGTCTAACTTTTTTAGTCTGTTATCTATTATTGAAAATAAAAAGTTATTATTGAAACTATTAAATAATTATGAAATCATTTTATTAAAAAATATGGAACATCCCAGCGTTCGGCATTCTTATTCTTCTGAGGCACGAGCATATAAAGCGTTGCTAGAAAAATCAGGTTCAAAATTATACTCGTTATGTTAACTACTAAAAAATGGAAAAGAATATTGGCCGCCTGTTTTGTTGATATGAAGTTATGCCCTCTCCCTGTACATGAGGCAAGTCCAAGAAACACTATTACTGTTGAATGGATTATGCAAGAAAAAGCTATTATTAAAATCTTTTAAATATAAATATTGCCTTAAAGTGTAATTTTGTATAATGTTATTTCCTGTATTATAGTGATATTTTATTGACTTCTCTACATTTAAATTAGTAAAATATACGAATAACAAGTCTATATCATTATAAACGTATGAACAGAAAAAGAAAGGAAAATCGTAAAAATAAAAAGAATATTTAGACACTGATAGCGATATCATTAGGGAGAAGGTGGGGGGCTCGAGGAATGATATCGTAAGGGGGTAGGAAGGGGTCCAAAATTGCCAAAATATTTATAACATTATATATGTACAGTCCTAACCCATTTCCATCCGAAGCGCGCATTTCAAAAATTTATTTTTTATTCAGAAATTTTAAAATCACGTCAGAATTATAGTAATTTCTGCTTCATCGAATGACAGACGTTTCGTTATAAATACTGCAAAATTCTTCTTTCTGAATTTCCGATTGGATTCCTTGAATAATAATAATTAAAAAAAATCTGAAATGTATATGCGCCAATGATGCAAATGAGTTAATTGATTTGTATTCATTTAAAAGTAGTTGCTACTCGTGAAAATATGATGGCTTGGTGGTAAATAATTGCTCAAGTACTACATAAAGTTTCAAAATTTGTGACGCCTATTTTTTGATACTGCTCTGTTTCTCACAAACACAATCAAAATAAACTCGACAAACCTATTTTCGTCAAGTCGCACAAGAAAACGACATTATATGCGATATTATTTATTTCTTTGGTTACGCTATGCCTATGTCTTATAAGTATGTCTTGTAAACATATCAGTACACCTTACTGGAAGCGATTTTTACTTGTAAATAATAGCTAATTACAAGAAATTTCGAACACAATATCGAAATTTGATACATTCATATACTAAAATTTTTCATTTCTAATCAAAATAAAATACATTGATGCAGAAGTTTCCGCTCATGAATTTTAAATGTGTAGGTCTTTAGTTTTAATTTTATATATTTCTTACATATAGTACTAAACATTACTTTGAAATCGTTTACTAAAATTCCTGTACAGATTGAATTACATTCTGAGTTGCATCTTAAAATGCATATTTGCATAGTTAGCCCTTAAATGCTGGGTGTTTCTTTTCGGCAACATACCCAATTTAGGCTCCTAAAATACTATTAGAATAATTTTGAAGCTATAATGTCTAATCTTGCCAATAAAATACATTATGAAAATATTATTAAATCGATTTTCAACATGTAGATGGCAACACTTGTTCTGTTTAAGAATAAAGATAGATTTATTTTTTCAATTGTTGTTACATGTTATTTTTGTTTTGTTTGGAAGCTTGCGAAATACCCTATTTTGTTTGACAATGAGCAAGTAAAATTTATTTCTTATCATAGTTCCTAAAATTCTTATGTGTTTAATATTGTAGAATTTTATGGAGGAAAATTATTTTTGCAGTTAAAGACCAGTATTGCCGATTAGTAACAAACAGATTTTAGCCGTAAACTATACTTAAAACAAAATATGATTTTTAAAAGTATTTTTCCCATGATTTAGTTAAAAAATGAAAGCCGCAAAACATTATTAAAATGATTTTTGAGAAATCAAGCATTTAAGTGTTAGAACTATAACTAATATTTTTCTTAGACTTCCACAAACAAAAATCTTATATTTTTCTTTTAGAGGCTTAAGCATAAATATTTTATTTTTTATGGAAATGGAAAACATAAAACATTGTTAAAGAGAAAATCAACTAGCTAAAACAATTTATAAAACAAATATTCATTCATTTCCCTTGATGAAATCTTTTTTTTACAAATTTTGAATACTTGTAACAATACGATGTTGGTTGCCTAGGTAACATGCAATTTTCTTGTGCATTTTCGAATCTTGTGTCTTTTTAAATCACTATTTAGATATTTTATTAAATTAAACATTTTACTCATCCCTGAAAATTTTCAAAAATATAAGTAAAATGATAAAATAGAAATAGAAAATATTTTCTAATACAAAGTTGTTTTAAGATTTTTGCGGCAAAACAAGCATTTATGATTTAAAAGCTTTTGTGTTTTCAAATCTCATTTGAGAAATCTCGAGGTGTTCACATTATTTTAACTTAAATTGAAGTGTAAAATACTTTTTTAAAAAGAAGAAAAGTCATTTGTTTAAAATATTTTCTATGATCAGAGACTATTTCGATTGATATTTGACAAAAAGGGAAAAACCTTTTGCAATATTTAGAAAACGTATTTTTTCCGAATTATGTTTTAGATAATTGAATAAGATAAATTTTATGTTGTAATATTATAAAACGTATTTAACACTTGATGTACAAAAAATCAGTAACATATAAATCAAATATAGTAATACGTCCCCTCGACTTATGTCACCCCGCATTTACATCGTCTGTTCTAGAAAATAAATCCTTAATTAAGACCCATTTTGAACTTTTTTGCAGATTTTTGGAAGAATTTTAACATCTCAGATGCTGACACTTTCATAGGGAATTCATGGGATGAAGTTCAGCAAAAAAAACATGAGAGATGCTGGAAAAGGCTGAGCCCCTTTTTCTTCACAAGACACTGAGAAAACATATGAAGTTTGTGATTCTGTATCTCTCTTAAATGATGAAATCGTAAAAATGGAAGCGAAATCGACTTAGACATGGATGCTGAAGATGTTGTTGAACACATAAATTTCCGTGATCCTGAATTCATCATCGACGAACTTACCGAATTAAAGAAGCAAAATACTGAAGATTTTGAGCCTAAGGGAAAGATTATGACGGTTGCAAAATTAACTGAAGGACTACATTACTCAAGCTGCAATGACGGTTCTTGAAAATATTGATTCCGACGAGCAAAGTGTAACAACGACTAGAAAAAGTTAAGAAAACTCACTCTGCTGTTACAAAGAGCTGCTTTAGAGGGAAAATAGCGGAAAATTGGTCGGTTCAAACTTCATTACAAGATTTTTTCACATGCTCAAAGACTCGAACGGGGGAGCTAGAGGAATAATAAATTATAAGTTAACTTATTGATGTATTCCAAATTCTTGTATTGCAAAAGCATTTTTTTTTCTAATGCTAAATCTATGTAACGTAATCCCTAAATACAATAGAATATGTTCAGTAGATTTTGGTGAATTTTTATTACTTATTTTTTTATCATCTAAACGTACCTCGACTTACGTCGCTTCTCTTGGAACGGATTGCTGACGTAAGTCGAGGTATTACTGTATTCGAATATCGTAAAGTGAAAACATCCAATCTAACTTTTAAATCTAATATCACTGAGAAAAAATTATACCGCCTTCACCTAGAATGAATAGGTAGTCCTTTTCTGTATCCCTAAACTAGAAATAAAGATTTCTGAGCTATGCGAATAGTTTAAAGAACTAAGCCGAATAGACGAAATGACCTAGAATTTCTAGTCTCTTGTTTTCTGGGTGACGAAACAATAAGTAATTGTTTCAATAGCGAGAAATTATCGCTGAAATTCTGGAATGGTGTCATAAACAAGAATTATAGTTACTAAAACTAATCTCTTGTTTGCGCATTTATTTGCAGGGATTTTTAAATAAGTTTGACCACGAGAATATAGGAAAACGCTCTTGAATTCTAGTAGGAGACTCTAGAACTCTCTATCAAAGGGGACTAGAATTTATAAGGATGACATGGAACTATTTTTTCTAGAGCCACAATTTAGATTCTAGATGACAGAACTATATTTTTATCTCAGTGATGCATGCAATTACTGGAAAGAAAATTTAGAAAAATCACTGGGAAAAATGTATAGAGAAAATATTTTTTGAGGATCTAGGAACTATATAAAAGTTTTAATTTCCTAAAGTTAAGCTAATAAAGTAGTTTCGGAAAACACATTTAACCTCATTTTTAATGATTTTGAAAATTAGAATTTAGTATGTTAGTAGTTAGTTATTAACGGTTTAGCGCTTAAGCAATGATAGCAATATACATCATGGCTATCTATAATACAGGGTGATACAGCGATGACAGCGATGACCACCTCGGGAACTCAGCTTTCGCTTTAGAGTGTTAGTGCAATCCCGAGGGGTAGACCACATCCACTCCTCCCGACTCTCAACCAGAGTCTGAGAGGGAGCGTCGGGTCCCTGATCAAGCTGCTGAGATTTATTTCGGTTACTGTGAGATTTACAATTACAATCACAATTGGTTACCCAATTTTTCTGGGCGAACCGAAGATTTCACATCGAGATATATGACTGTATGTAGTGATTACATGAGGATCATTTCACCTAATGTGATTGCATAATTGTTTACAATTTTCTTGGATATATATACGTCACAGTACATTTAACACACAATATTTAACATGACAATTAGAAACACATTACAACACAATATCAAACACCTACTATTTACATGACTGTGTGTAGTGATTACATGAGGATCATTTGAATGTGATTGCATAATTATTTACATTTTTCATGGATTTCCAGGGATTTCACAGTACATTAAACACACTATATTGAACATCACAATTAGAAACACATTACAACACACCTACTATTTATAATTTGCGCATACAAGAGTTTGAAGAGATGCACAAGATAAAAATTCAAAAGTGATAGAAGATTCTGGCACCCGCTAATAACCCGTTTCTCCCTCCATGCTACACCCTAGTGATGGAGTCGGACTAGAATGGCTCTGGATTTGAAGAGATGTACTCGTTTGTTTCTATAAACCTCATGCATTGTATGATCTTGTTGAGTAGTTGTGGTTTCTCTTTTACATCCCGCCACCAACTTGCTAAATTCATACGTGTGTGTTTTTTGAGATGATAATGCGATGTTAATGTACAGTATAATACATAGTGTAACGATGTTGACGGCAAGCCACAAATGCATAGTGGGGAGTGTCTTTTGTTAATTTTGTATAAGTGTTCCTGAAAGGGGCCGTGATTTGTTAAAAATATGTGTAAGTATCTGTTGTTTACGAAATACTTGTGGTCAACCAATGGCAAGAGTTCCTTCGTATATCGGCCTGTGTCTGAATCCGTCCAGCGTTTTTGCCAATTTTTTAACAGATTCTGCTTTGTCTGTGATTTTAGTGAAGAAGCTGAATATGGTAAAAATGTATGTATTAGTGTTTCATCCGTTACTGCCGATTTTGCCAGTTGGTCAGCTGCCTCATTGCCCTCAACACCTGAATGTCTTTTGTCCAATTGAAGTATATGTCTTTTACTGTTGTTTGTAATTGTTGAAGAATTTTTAGTATTAAATAGTTTGTATTGTCAAAATTGTTTAATGCTTTTAAACTTGATAGGCTATCCGTTATGATTAAGTATTGAGAATGTTTGTCCGACTCTATCCACTGTAATGCTGAAGAGATCGCGAAGAGTTCAGGATGAACGGGACATAATGAATTGTTTAGCTAATGTATTTTTTATACCATTCGTTTTGCATCACCCTGTATACAGGGCACACATGTCCGTTCATAATGCTGCCGTCATTTTCAGGATGGTACCATTGACGGTCAAATTTCGATTTTGCAATTTTCGTTACGGCAATTTTAAAAACTTCAAAATATCGCACATTTTCAAATTCCGCACAGTCGTACAAGAAAAAAAAAATTCAAATGCAAATTGTTTGAAAATTTAATTGAAATTTGCTTATTTATTATTATTATTATTTACTGATTTTCAAGCATGAATTTTTTAAATATTATCTCAATTGCCTGCAGTCTACATTACGGAAGATTAAAGACCCATTTGCACTTAAACAATATAAAATGTTCACCGTTTGTCTCCGGCTAATTTTCCATAACAAATGTATAACTTCGTCAATAAATAAATAAACAAATAAATAAATTAATACACAAATAAGTATATGAAATAAAATAAAATATAAAACAAATTTAACATATGCGTAATCGAATAATTTCAAATTTCACGCCTTTGATAAGTAAAAAAAGGGAATTTTCAAATATCATTTGTTAAGAAACTGTACCTCAGTTTACTTATTGTTTACGATTTTAAAATAATTTTCAAAGTTGAGTTATTTTTAAATCTATCTATCTCTCGCGCAACCCGATTACAAAAGATTAATCCCTTTGCACTTAAAACCAAACAATTAGTTCAGCATTTGTTTCCGGCTGAAGTCTCGCACAAAATTAAAACTTCATAAAAAAAAGAAAGAAAAAAGTAAAAAATAAGATAAATAAAACGCAAATTTAACAGACATGTAATGGAACTTCGCACTTCAACTACTGAAATTATCAGAATAAAAGAGGCTGAAGCAAGTAGCAAAATCTTTGGGGATTTCTTCTTCTCCTGGATGCGGCTAACACGAAAGTACTGTTTTTCTCAAATTTCAAAACTTTATTTGAATGCATCATTGTTAATAACTATTTAGAAAAAACTTGGAGCCATATAATAGAAATGTAAAAATATCAACGTTAAAAACACCAATAATTTTTAATTTTAAGCATACCAGTTTCGGTGGTAAATAGCATACCGTCCTCAGTGCTAAGAATGACAGAAATTTGCGGACATATATAGGAGAGATTGGGATTCAAGTTAAAGGTTTATTGTCCAATAGGAAAACAGAGGATTGCAGGTAACAGCCAATATGAAAATAGATTGGAAATGGAGCCGAAGTAGTGAGAAATTACTTGAAACAAAAAAAAATATTGTTATTGTACAGTAAAAAATACTTTTTCCTGTTGTAAATGGGCAATCTAAAAAATATATTAAATGTAAAACAACATATTAAAATATATAATGCGTGATTTATCACATTGCTAATGAAGCGTAGAACCAACAATGTGAAAGATGTCCATGCCGATAATCGAACTCGAAACCCTTGCAATAGTGCTCCAAGTTTTCTACCACTTAAGCTACGAATACGATACCCAGCTTAGCATCTCTCACTCACATATGTTGGTAAGGCTGCAACTGCAGCACAAGATGGAATAGTCTTCATGATCACACAATCCTGCGGCGAAACATGAGACACAAACAAACGCAGCATCGGTGAACACATATATAATTCCTATTAATTTTGCAATTAATTTTCAGCAGTTAAATTACACTCGAAATTGTTGAATATTTAATACGTGATTTATCACATTGCTAACGAAGCGTAGATTCAACAATGTGAAAAATGTCTAAACCGGGAATCGAACCCGGAACCCTTGGATTCCCGGCTTCGACACGTTTCACATTGTTGGTTCTACGCTTCGTTATAGAAGTGTGATAAATCACGTATTATATATTCAATAATTTCGAACGTAATTTCACTGCTGAAAATTAATTGCAAAATTAATTAAAATTATATAACATATTAATGTTTTAGAAAAAATAATTTTCACATGTTCTGTAAACCGAAAAGCACGGGTTGTATTCCCTGGTGTTGATAATGGACTAAGTAACTAAAATTAAAAACTGTTTACTAAAAAGGTGCACAAAAATTTATTAAAATACTCCGTTACATAATGAACTTGTCTTTAAAATCTTAAAAACATTGATGTTAAAAATCATATGATAACAGAAAAGATGTTTTCTGAGATCTTTCAATCGCAAACGCGATCATTTTCAAAGGATATTTCCCATATAAATGTAACGATGTTTTATCCTATGGCATACCTCATATTTAGTTTAATATTTTAAAAATATCTAACACTTCAGCATCGGAACGAAACAACTTCATGGACACCCCCAGCAAATAATAGACTGATCCTTTTTCCCATACTGGTGTATAAATAGCTCAGTGAATGCGACATTCCAGCGAAAATATCCTTTGAAAATGATCGCGTTTGCGATCGATAGATCTCAGGAAAATATCCTTTGAAAATGATCGCGTTTGCGATCGAAAGATCTCAGGAAACATCTTTTCTGTTATCATATGATTTTTAACATCAATGGTTTTTAAGTTTTTAAAGACCAGTTCATTATGTAACGGAATATTTTAATAAATTTTTGTGCACCTTTTTAGTAAACAGTTTTTAATTTTAGCTATTTTAACGCAAGGTGAACTTGTCATTCCACTCTGAACTCATTCTGAGTTCTATGTTTTAAAATGGACTAAGTGCTTAGTTTTAAGTAATTAGCATAAATAGATATAAATAATATCCAATTATTTATCCCGGAAACATATGCGATTGCATAATGTGGGAATGTAAAAACAAAAAATTAAAGTGTTTCAATAAATAGTTAAGCCTTTTGATAATGTCGTCAATTCATAAATAGCGTTAGGATTTTATAGGTATTAAAAAATTAATTCAGATTTTTATTTGGTCGGTTTAACGAATTTAATATCTTATCTTTCATTTCGACAACACATTACCATGGGCATTTTTTGTTCTTCTATATTTCTTTTCCGACAGTTTGTTCAATACTTACTTCAAAATATTAATGTTTATTTTATTTCAAACTTTCATACATTTGTAATTAATGTTTGTTAATGTCTTATATTTGCATGTTACAAGCTGCATGACAAGTGGAGAGTATTAATTGGAGTTTTGAAGCAGAGTTTTATTTTTTGATTTGAAAATTAATAATGTAAAAAGTATTTCCACTGTAAATTACACATTCTATAAATACAGGTAGTACACCATTCACAGCAATGCATGTCACTAACACCATTCATGATTAAAGTAAACATTGTTTAAATAGGCAATTTTAAAAGTATCTTAATCCATCAATTCAAAATAAGTTGTAAGATTGTAAAAAGAATTGCAAAAGAATAAGAAATAATAAATTGTATAATTTTCTTTTTAAGCAATAAAAATATTTTGTTTGCATTTTATTCGTTAAATTTAATGGTGACAATTCAATTTTATTTGACTTAGAAATTTTGGAAGAAAATCGAGCAAATGCATATGAAGATATTATATTTGCTAAAAAATGCTAAGGAATGCAAAAAATTGCTAAAAAATGCTATTGAACAAAATAACTTTGTTATTTTCAGAATGCCAAACGAATATCTTAAAAGAATTTCGCTATTGTTATTTTCGTTCAAGTGATAAATGGTACAATTTTATTTCTGAAACTGGAGTGTGAACATTTGATTGATTCGATGAATAAACCTATCACCTATTGTATTAAGCATGATTTTGTAACTTCTTTCGCACAAAAAGAAACAAACACACATGAGTATTCAATAAATTTTTATCAGTCTATGAAAAAAAAATGAATATAGAAGAATTCATAATGTAAATGTGAAAAAAGGAAAACAATGTTTTTCATCATTGAAAAAAAAATCATTTACGTTACTCATAAAAAGTAAAAAATATTGAATAATTTCCGTGAAGAAAAACGGAATTATCTAACTTTTTATAAGAACATCAAAGAAGAAAGTTAAGAATGACAATGTTCCATATTTTTAAATATTGTAATATGGAAATTTTGTTTGTAATTTGAAAAAAAATTCCTGTTCCCTCTTCCTACAGGAACAAGTAGATTTCGAAGTTAAGTACTAATTCCACCAACAAAAATTAAATCAAGATTAGAGATAAACTCAGTTTAATAATTTTGTATGGCCGCTTTTGGCGAGTTTTTAATTTAATTTTTCTGTAATAGCTGGTTTTATCGGAATCATGTTAATACGATAATTTTTTCTTCAACGCCTATTTTTTTCTGTAAGAGTTGGTCCTATCGAAAACTTGTCAATATAAAAGTTGTAGATAATATTAAGAAAATTTATAATAAATTAAGCCGATTTGATATCTTGTGAATTGACGAAGCTATGAATTTGTTTATTCTTCCCCCCTCCCCTTGTTTTACTTTATTTATTTATTTATTTATTTCCTTATTTTTTTTTTGTGTAAGAAATTGTCCTATCAAAGTTGTAGATAAGATTAAGAAGATTTATAATAAATTTAAGTGTATTTGATATCTTGTGAATTGACAATGTTACGATTTATTTTCTTCTTAGAAACTTTTTTTCCTTAAACTTTGTTTCGCCCCTTGAGCCTATTTTTTAGGATATTAAAAGTTTGTTATACATAAATTTTTGGGCATTTTCCTAGAAGTAATAACAACTAGAATTAATAATAATTTTCCTAGAATTAAAAAAGTGATATATATATATATATATATAGAGAGAGAGAGAGAGAGAGAGATAAAGTTTTGAACAGGGTATGATTTTGGGTTCTAGGGGTCATGGTCGGCGTAGTTCTGAAAAAAAAAATTTGAGAAATCCCAACATAGGGAAGAATTTAACAGGTAATATTTCTTACGAAATCTACCTAAAAACACGCAATAGCGACAGAGAAAGAAATGAGATTTTCTAATTTTTAAAGAAAAGGATGAAAATAAATGATTGGCATGCCTTCATCTCTTTGTATAATGGAGGAAGTATCTAAACGAAATCATTTGCCCGAATCAGAAGTCAAAAGTCTAAAGATTTTTTCGACGCTTTGAGGTAGGGAAAACATAACTCGTGGTTGCGGAAGACATGGGAGTCTTACAAAGTGTGCTTTCTAGGGTCTGGAACAATTTATAAGAGTCTGGAAATGCATACAAAAGATCATGCGAAAGTCATAGACGAAAAATGGGGATTAATATTTAATGCTGATGATAAAGAAAAACCCATATAGTAATGCCTATCATCTTCAACAAGACCTTCGCTCCGATAGTGGCACTCGGTTCATAGCCGAACGGTCCGAAACCGATTCCACTCTCTGGGTAAACATATAGTAAGTGTTTCATTATTCCCGTAATCACTGCTGTTTGCAGCGAGATGAATGGGGGAGCATGCCAGTGTTGTCATGAATGTAGGAATGTCCGCTTTGAAGATGAATCTCATGTTACTTTTTTATTACATTCTGTGAATACACATATTGTCATTGAGAGAGAACGTAGAACTCCAAACAACGCTGCATTCGTTTAAGAAAGTGCCATAGTTAAAGAAGATGGAGAGATTGTCTACACTGGTATCTCCGTAAATTTTTGTGCTGATATCCACATCATAAAAAAAATAATAATCATGGACGACATTAATAGCGATGACATTGTTGAACCTTTTCCTACCTTGGAGTGATCGAGATAATTATATTTTAATGGATATTAATTGCAGCCCAAGTCGTACTGGACTGGTGAACAATTTTCTCAATGATGTATACGAATGTTCTCATACGAATTGTTTGGCCTGCATACAGGCTTGCCTACACGGCTGCCTACAGAATGTGTAAAATATACATACAGAGCTGTTAATCTTTCATATTTTTGAGTACGCATTTTCACAAATGGAAATATTTGTCTTACTTAATCGCAGAGTTTCTGCATTAAATAAAGCAAAAATTTCAATTCGTAAATAGTATTTTCCAAAAATTCGGATGTTTGGCAGTTCTATATGTAACCTCATTTAAATTAAAGTAATCGATAATGTTGTGAGTAAAAAAAAAAAAAACATGTGCGCAAAATGCATAAAATTGATAAATGCAAAAGTAAACATAAGTAAACATACGTGTAACTAAGCATACATCCATACGAGCACAAACATGATCGGGCAACCTCAAACAGCATACATATTACGGAGTAAAAGAGAGTTCTCCTCCATAGTTTTTACTCCGTGATACATAAACATTTATGTAAACACATACAAATATATAAATACATAGATGTGGAACATTATTATCTGATATATGAAACTTTTTCAAAAGTGGACACATTTTATAAGGGGTAATAGATTTTGTTAAATTTTAATTCAAAATATCTACCCCTTTTTCAACCCTGATTTATTTAATAGCAGTTATCTGTGATTAAATAAGACGATGCTAACTGTTAGAAAATTTGGTAGGAATTTTGAATAAAAAATTCCTCAATTCAGCAACACTGTTTTATAATAACAATTTCTTTTATGTTAAATTACGATTATTTTAGCACAATTAAAGTTTTAAAAGTTAAAACGCAATGTTGTTGCTTTTCCTATTAATTAAAAAAAGTAAAAAAAAAACTTCGGAATCACGCATCTGTTTTTTAATAGCAACGTCGTACATTACCGATATCATATCGTTCTTTTTTCTCGTTAAGCTAGAAATCTAACGGCTGTAGAATCTTAACTCTTCGTTAATGAGATGGGTCATTTGTAACTTCCCGTAAACACAACAGACTTTCTAAAGAAGGCTATTCCACAAAAGAGTAACATATAGTGTTTATTTATTTTAATAGTTTCTCTTGAAATGAAAGGGTCGGATGACAATATTTTTTCCAGAGAAGATATTTGTATTGACATAAAAGAAGACTATCATGTTTCAATACACGGAAATAACTAAAAGGAAGCCAAAAAGAAGCTATTTTGAATTGACCATATATTTATTCTGTGAAATTGTTATAGAATTCGACATTATATGTTAAAATTTATCTATCTTATATATAAAAAATCCTAATGAAACGAATTTATGAAACGGATATATGAATCCACTGATTAAACAACTAATTATGTTTCAAGCGATTTCTCCTAAAATATGGAATAATTTGCGATTAAATTAACACCAAAAATCAGCATTGATCCGCAGATCTCAAAACTGGTATTAGAATTTTTAAATTCGAATTATGTTTTGAAATATTAATTTTTTGCTAATTTTATATACATTTTTCTAATGATGGCAACTCAAATTTTAATCAAACAGATATTTTTTTTTTCATATTTCAGAAAAAGTTGACATGGTAACCCGGCTATTGTTGTTTATTTGGTAATAAATGTTTATTTACTTCTATTTCTTTTTATAAATTATATAAATTATTTTGTTCTGTAACTATTAATTATTTTTTTATATATCCTTTAGAAAATAATAGAAAATAATTAAAAAATACGGTACTACTTAGTTATTCCGTCGACCAATTTTGCCAAATTATATAAATCGCCAAATTATACAAATTGACATATTTTTTATTTTAAATAACGAAAGAACAAATAAATTAGTATAACATTAATAAATATACAAATAAAAAGTCAAAATAAAAATCACTTGATGACGTAAACACGTGTAACTTGCTTAAAATCAAGTGAATGTGACATTTACAATCACCCATTATTGGCATTTAATCTTATAGTTTTGCGATAGATTTTTGGTCGACGGGATAACTAATACAAAAATGCATATGAAACTGGTATTTGAAAACGAGGTTTTCGCCAAATTTTTGCAAAAAAAAAAAAAAAAAAAAAAAAAAAAAATCACGCCAAACCTGCTGCGCGTATATGACACATGGCCAAATATTACCACTCGAAAAAAAAAAAAAAATGTTAACTGGCGAGTTGAAAAAAGCTATTGGCGAGATTTGCATCCGGCTAGCGTAACAGTACCAAGAATTCTTTGCAACTATGGCAAATTTTATGTAGTTTTATTCGAAAAAAAAAATTTAGATTTTTTAATCAAAATGGAAAACTTACTGTCCCATATTGGCGCGATTTTTTTCTGACGCCAATGTCATATATGAAACGGGCACTTAACAGGCGCTAAAGTATCGTTAATTTGCTTGATATGGTAAGCCGGATGTTGTTGTTTCCGCTGTTGATGCATTCCCCAAATTGGCGTCGTTAAAAAATCGTGCCAATATGGGACGTATATATATCATCTGTGCCAAACTTTCATATGAACAGCGAAGGGATCAGACCGTATTTGTTTATGGCAATTGATGACTTGAAATATTATAATATAGATGAAATGATGGCGATATAATAATATTTGGCGACTTATCACCTCTGCTTGGCTAACATTAACCCTTAACCGGAAACGTACCGTCTGTGAGACGGTTGCGTCTACCTATCTGGCCTTAATATTTTCTCCCTCCGAAATTCAAAACTTATTTTTATGCTGTTATATTAAAGAATTGGTCCTGTTAATGCATTACTATTAAAGATTAAAGTTTAAATTCATTATTTGGTAAATTATTAAGTGTTCTGTTTGTGCACGGGATTTTCACGTTTCCGGTTAAGGGTTAAAGTACCAAAATGGCACCTAGTATATAAAAAGCGAAGTGGTCCGCCTGGAACTGTTGATGATAGTCACATGACTTAGGCTATTGTTATAGAGATTGTTTTAAAATACCGGGAGACAAAGACTCTGTATACTTAATTTATTTTATTTTAGCTTTTCAAATGTTTAACTGATCCTCTTTAATCAAAAACGAAAACAACTATTGGATGTTTTAACAGCAACTGATTCGCACTTAAATATTTACAATCAAAGGGAAAAAAGTGGAAACCCGTTTACAGGGAGACAGCTTTTTTCAGTATAATTCAATCTTCTCTAATATTTTTAAAGCCCATCAGATTAGCGTGTTTTTAGATTCTGCGGTGTCTGAACGGGGGATGGCAAGCATAGATTGCAGGGGCCAGAGCCCCCTAGTTTGCTATAAAATGGTAACTTCTATTCATAATTCTTTATTTGATAATTTCAGTATACGTTTCATAAGTCACCATGTGACTTTACAATGTAGTTACATTGTGACTCTCATGTGACTGTCATTTGTAGACTCAATTTCAAAGTCATCGTGAACGCTGCATTGTGATAGGTTACCAAATAATGTCACATTAAAGTCACATGATGACTTTCATGTGACAGAGAGACTACTGTGAAGTCACCATTGTGCTCTTTTGGGAAAAGTCTCCATGTGACTATAATATGATATTATTTGGTGACTTATCATAATGCAACGTTCATGATGAATATGAAATTGAGTCTCAAAACGACAGTCACATGAGAGTCACAATTTAACTACATTGTAAAGTCACCTGGTGACTCGTCACAAAGCAGCAGTCACATTAACTTCTCAGTGGAGTCACATATAGTGATCATTTGAGACTCATAATAAGATGTATGGAATTTCCTATTTTTTTGCTTCACCGTAGTGACTGTGACACTTGTGACCATGTGTGACATGAATGAGATGTTATATGGGCTAGCTGTGTTGTAGAGATAGTAATTACTCGAATTATATTATTTTCTTTTGAGTGTTCGCGTATTTGAGAATTAGCATTTTGTGACTTTTCCTTAATTTTTGATAACCAGTGTAAAATGGAATATTATTCATAAAGACTTAAATAAAAAACAAACTACTATAATTGGAAAATCTACCACCCTGAATAGACCACCCTAGAATAAATATATAATTGGAGAAAAAAAAATCTCCAAGCCAGACAATAGATATTATGTTGAACAAGACAACAATTTACGACACTGCAACAGGCAGATAGATGTTATTTACAAGACATGCACTTACCACTAAAATGATGAAAAATAACCATAGACAGAGAGTCAACGTTAATTTCAGACGGAGAAGAACGCAGCACCAATGAAAAGGACTAAAATTATCTGATCTTGCATAATTTCGTGATCTCCACTAAAAGCCAGGAGGGAAAAATGGCGATCAAAAGAGGTTCACCCTGAATGGTCAGCAAAAGAAATACATTAAGAACAGTAAAAAAAAAATACTTTTTTAAAGAAAATGTTAGATATATTTGTTTTTCTTAAGACAGTTTTTATGAAAAGGCGATCTAAGAGAGGTAGCGCCTCTCGAGTTACTTTTATTTTTTAGTGCTTATATGTACCTTTATGTGCTTATATTTTTCGACTATGGATTTAACTCTGAAATCCGTAGCTGTGAATTTTCCTCTTCTACTTTATAAAAGGTATAACTTTTTCATTTTCCCCATCTGCCATTTTTAATTTATATATTAATTTGGTCAGGAAAAATCACGTTTGATAGGGTTTGCACTCTTCAAAGACTTTCAAGGACCTTATACCAGAATTTTCGCAAAGAAATATTTGTCTTATTTAATAAACAAAAATTCTAACTTCAGAAATAGTGAGCAGTACTTTACGAAATTTCTGGTACTAAAACACCTAAAATCCCTTGAAACCCTTGATGTGTACGAACCCGGCGGCGTGAGTCATGGATCGGATCGGATCTTTTTTTAGCTCACAAGCTATCAAAGCCTGAGAGAATGTGCCCGCCGGTACTGTATGTATGTATGTATGCATGCATGTATGTATGTACTGTACGTACGTAGGTACGTACGTATGTAAGTAACGTGATAATTCTTTATTTTATGTAATGCTTGTGTAAATGAAATGAATTAAGTAAATTATATTAATTAACATGATAAAGAAAAGTTAACTAAACAGAAAATTTGTTAAAGCAAAAATAATAAATACAGTAAATTCCACATGCCATATTTTGAGAATAAATGTTAACATTATTAGATGACATAAGAAAAATGTTTCTGAAGAGAAAAATGTTAAGATTATGCAAAACTAAACAGCCTTGTGCTAAAAACTTCATGTGTGAAAATTTCAGTTTATCTTAGGTTTATGTCTGTTTATATGTGTGTTGTAAATAAACTTGTTTATAAATTTAGATTAAAATATTGGTGTAATCAATGGCATTATGTGTCATTTAATGATATTCTTAGCATAAAAGTGCATTTGTGGGTTAACTGCTTTATAAGGAATCTTGAAAAAAAAAATTCTTAACTTGATATTTAAATTTATGGTTCCTAAAAGGGTTTTTTGTTTTTAGCTCACAGGCTATCAAAGCCTAAGAGCTAATGGGACCGCCGGTTCTGTATGTACGTATGTACAGTCGTGGAAAAAAAAGTAAACACTCACTATTATCTCCTCAATAAATTATCGTTGAAGAAAATTATTGGTACCGAACGATTGGAAATAAAGTCTACTTTTAAATGATATATATAAAATTTGCTTAGGGTGCCATCTACTTATTAAAACGTACCATAACTTTGTTTTTTTCAATAGCAGTGCACAATTCAGACAGCATAAATGAACTCTACATCCTTCAATTAGCCTAAAAACTAATTTTTATGCAATTCGTACCATAATTTTCCGCGAAATTAATTATTTTAAAACGAGCATATTTTAAGGGCTGTGTCCAAATTGAAGTTCGGTATTCGATTGTTAACCGAGAGAGCCACCTTTTTGATAAAGGGTGCTTAAGCACCACTTATGCAGTCAATGAAGCCTGCTAGATTACACGACAGCAGAAGCAACTTCAAAATATCTAGTCACTTCTATCACAGGCAGCCCCTTTAAACATCATTTTGACGATTTTTAAGCATAATTTGAAAATTACTTGGAAGAAAAATGTGAAATTTTGGATTCCCATAAAACAGGACTTAATAAATCTAAATCCATCAAAAAAAACTGTAGATTGCAATTCATAATTTTTTCGAATATTAATTTCATAATTCATAATTCATATCATAACATTATAAAAATTGCAAATTCGGCGTATTTATGTTTGGGTATATTAGTATTATTGCTACACAAACAATTAGCACATTAGGAGCATAATTTCAGGTTGGTTGGTTGTATTTATAACGGCCAATTATCTGCACGAGGGATATAGGCCCAGGGGGGGGAGTGCCCTTCGTGGGGGTCTTTCTAAGGGAACCTAACCCGTATTAACGCTTGGAAATCCAAGGTTCGAAGAAAACCACGAAAACTCCGAACGATTAGGCCGACGGGCGCGATTGGGATTGAACCCAGCACCTCCCGTCTACCAGATTTGAGAGCAGAACCTCTCAGCCACTGCATAATTTCAGGAGATATAAATAAAAATATGAAAATGTAATTTATCATTAGAAGCACTAAATATTGAATGTTTATAATTCAAACACTTATCATTCAAATGACTTGAAATTTGATGTCTAGGCATAGTTTTAACCGAAGATTTGAAATATCTCGTGAAAATTGGGTATTGTCATTGAAAAAAATGAAGTTTGGATTCGTTTTAATATGTAGATGGCCCCCTAAGAAAATTTTATGTACATCATTTAAAAGTAGACTTTATTTCGAATCGTTCGGTACTAGTAACTTTCGTCTACAATAATTTGTTGTTCGTCTACGATAATTTGTTGAGGAGTTAGTAGGGGTGTTTACTTTTATTTTTTTTCTACAACTGTACGTATGAACGTATCTACGTAACGCGATAACTCTTGATAGAAACATCCGAATTGCTTCAAAATATTTTTTTTCTGCTAGGTTCATTCTGATAAGGCTCTTCCCTGATTAGTTTTGGGGGCTCATTGGTTAAGGATAAAGGGGGAAAACGGGGGCTATCCCTTCCCCTTAATTTAGATAAATGGGTTTTTGATGCAGAATTATTCGATTTGCTCCAAATTTGGTATACCGATTTATTACGTTAAGCAGCTTCCGTGATTAGATTTGAAGATTCATTAGTTAAGTATAAACGGGAGAAAGGGGGCTATCCCTACCGTAATTTAGATAAATGGGTTTTTCATGCAGAATTATTCGATTTGCACCAAATTTGTTATACCGGTTTATTATGTTAATAAGCTACCTTGATTAGATTTGAAGGTTCATTAATTAAGGATAAAGGGGGAAAAGGGGAGCTAGTCCACCCCCTTAATTTAGATAAATGGGTTTTCCATGCAGAATTATTCGATTTGCTCCAAATTTGGTATACCGGTTTATTATGTTACGGAGCTTCCCTGATTAAATGTGGAGGTTCATTAGTTAAGTATAAAGGGGTGAAAGGGGGCTAACCCTCTTAATTTAGATATACGGTTTTCTCATTCAGAATTATTTGATTTGCTCCAAATTTGGTATACCCGTTTATTATGTTAAGGAGCTGCCTTGATTAGATTTGGAGGTTTATTGGTTAAGTAGAAAGGGGAGACGAGGGCTAGTCCTCCCCCTTAAGTTAGATAAATGGGTTTTTCATGTAGAATTATTTGATTTGCGTCAAATTTGATATAGCGGTTTATTCCGATATGGCGTTTCCTTCATTAGATTTGGAGGCTCATTTGTTAAATATAAAAGGGTGAGAGGAGGAGAGGAAGTCCACTCGCCTTAATTTAGATAAATGGGTTTTCATGCAGAATTATTTCATTTACTTTATTTTGTTTTTTTCTGTGTTCATTCTGATAAGGAACTTTCCTGATTAGATTTGAATTTTCATTGGTTAAGGATAAAGGGAGAAATGGTGAAGCTAATACCCCCCCCCCCCCCTTAATTTAGCGAAATGGTTTTTCATGCTGAATTATCTGATCTGCTTCAAATATGGATAGTTTTTTTTTTTTTGTTGTTTATTATGTTATTTTTGTTTATTATGTTGCCAGTTTATTATGTTAAGGAGCTTCCCTGATTATTTGGAGATTATATTTATTTTTAAAAAATCGCTGTTTAACTTTTGGCTTCACTGATTTCAAATTTCAATTTCTCTGGTATAACAACACTAACACAAGTGGTACTTCGTGTTTAGATACTAGGATATGTAAACTTTCTAAAAACAAAGAAGTAAGATTATTTGGATATCCATATTGAATTTTTTAAAAAGTGCAGCTTTTCAGAAACACCAGGTTAATTATCAGACTGCCTTTGGGTTAATTTGCTAACTTGTACGTGTTACAAAATGTCTGTTGAGTGATCCTACATGATAAATTAAATGATTGTCAGTGATTTATGGAGGATACCAAATTAAAATATAAATTCCAAACAGCTTCTATAAGTTAAAATGAATATACTGGAGTTTAGGGCTAAATTGTTATTAATATCTGTTTTCAAATTCTTATTTCTGAAATTAGGTATGAATAAGGTTTTATGTGAAATCCATTTTATAATCAAACATATATGCCGTATATTATTTCTAAACATTCTATCAATGTAATTTTTAAACTGACTTGGAGATGATCGATATTTCTGGCCAAAAAAAAAGATCAAGTTCAGATTGTGGCCAATTCCTTGTAGACTTTTGGACTTACTGAGACTTGATTTCGTTATCTTTTCCATATCAAAACTATTAAAGCTGTGGAAGAATTGCACATCAATGTGAATTTTTTTTACAAAGATAGCTTTACTATCGGAGAAAACTAAAATAGTAAGCCCTTTCGAAATTAGTGCTGTATAAAAATGTCATTGTATTGAGAAAAAGCAGGTTAGGCGACTTTTCTTTTTTCATTTCTAAAAAAAAAATTATTTTTTGAAATTGGTGTCCGGTTTATGTCCTTATTTAATGTTTTATCAGCCTTCAAAACTGTTTAAAAAGCCTGAAAGTCTTTACTGATTTACATAAATTTTTGTAAAACGGATGTAGCTAATTTAGCTAAACTGTTTGTGTGAAAACACCATAAAACATACTTTGTAAATGGATTTCGGTGTACCGTTACAATTGTGTTTTCATGTCTTTTTCTGTATTAAGAATATTCTAATAAATACTCCATTTTTGTTATACCATTTTACAACGGTGTCTTTTAATTACCGTAGATGGTGTTCAGATCAACCCTTTAAATATACTCACAAACAGCTATCTGGAAATTACCTCTTTGGTGTCTGAATATTTCCCCAAAGCACGGGGAAATTTTCAGACAAGATTTTATTAAATGTTTTTGTTGTTATTAATGATAATTATTTTTAAATGCTGAAGTAGAATCACCAGGCATGTGATGATTTTACCAAGAAAAAATTGACCAATATAGCCTTCGAATCCTGAGTAATTGTAAAAGTTTTGCTTTTGTCTGAAAATTATTCCAGGCTACTCTATACTGTTATTAGATCCATATATATATACAGTTATATACTAGCTACGACCATAATCTAATCCATTATGCGGTTAGATCGATCCGATACTGTCATAAGCAGTATTTATTCGAACTTGGTAACTTTAATTTAACATTTAACTGATATTACCGGTCTCATAGACCGGTGCTTTTTTCAAATTTCATAGTTTAACTTGCAGATTTCAGTTTATCTGCAAACGCTACTGAAATTTTGTTTCGTTTGAAACTTTCATATTAACACCAGAGACTTTTGAATAGGTGAATTTTAATAATAACACTCCTGTACAAATTGTTTAGTACAAAAACAATATCCTTTGAGTTAATCGCGGCTTTTATTCATCTTTCGATGGAGCGGTCTCGCAGACAACTTCACACTAGTTATGTGTTAATTTCTGTGACATCAGTTAAAGGTTAAGATAAATTTATTTTCTATAAATTAATTTATCGTGACTCGAATGGTGACGGTATTATATAAGGGAATTTTTTGTAACCCACCCCCCCCCCCCCCCCCAAAAAAAAAAAAAAAAAAAAAAAACTCTTGCTTAACAACGTCTATTATTTTAATTTAAACCAACCTTCATCCTTACTTAATCCTTTGATATATTTTGAATTCATATTTATAAATTTTTGAACTTGCAGACTTCGTTATTAGGTAATCTCTAAGCACTTTACTTTTCTTTTCTTAGATTATCTTATCGTATAAAACAACCATTCATCCACATTTATGCTCTTGTGTCAGTGCATATTTTAATTAACTTCGCATATGAAATTTTAATTGGAAACATGAAGGTTATGCAAGTTTGTCATTTTCATTAAAGTTTTCGTAGTCTAAATCTTCTCAAATAGTTTGCTACAGAAGTTTTGAAAAGTTAAATCATGCACTATCGGATAATTAAAGTTCTAACGCACTTGAGTCACACTTGCTTATTTAGAAAGCTAAAAAAATCGGAAAAGATATGTTGTAACATTTTTATATTTTGTCGAGGAAAAGTTTTTTTGTAAGCAGGGAAGTTAAGGATCAAAGAGGTATATTATTTTATTCAGTTTCTTAATATAAATTTATTATTGCACAACGTAACGAGGGAAATTATTTTGGAGTTAAACTATATTCATGTGAAAATATAATAAATGTGAATGTCCACAACGCTTTGTGTTAATTGAAGCTGCGATATGGATGAACATCCATTCTGTTTTGAATTTGTTTGCATTAATAAGGCTTAGAACCTACGTTGTATATAAAAGTAAAAATTTATTTAACATGTTTTAAATTACGCATATTTTATGAATATATGCATTGCTATTTTCATAAAACAATATTTCTAAATTTTAAACATTTTTTGTTGCGTTATGCATGCCAAACTCTATTGCTTATTATGTTGTTAATAATAGACAGAAAGAGTAAAATATGAATCTCTTGCTATCATTTTAATTATCAGGAATAAGTGAATATATAAAAAGGAAATAAAAGGAAAGCCAATAAACTTACGTGAATATTGAAATTGAAAAAGGAAAATGGATCCTACCGCTATCGATGTCTTCGGCCATGAGCAGAAACCTATTCACATTATTTGTAGCAGTTTGTTTAAAGATTTTTTATCCGATTTCCGATATAAATTTTCGTATTATATATGAAAGGTGAGCTTTAATTTTGTTGTTTCAATTTCTTTATTTTAAATTAATCTTTTCTCCTTTAACTGTTTTTGTGTAATATTTTGTGAAGTTGTAACAAAGTTGTTTTCTGAATGTTAGCCATAATTTCTAAAAGAGATTTGTTTTCATCTTCCAGAAAGAAAAACACTCTTATATATTTGGGTCAATCCATTTCAAGTGATCCAGAAAATCATTTATTCGTTGCTTAACCATTTTTTTAAAAATCTGAATTTTTTTGTACAACAACCCTAACATAATGGAAGTTCAAAATGACTATTAATTTAATTTTATTAATTTTTGTTTGTGCATGGCGGTCATCTTTGTTTCATCGTCTTGTGAGCAATTTTCTCACAAGAAGGGTTTACTGAATTGTAAATAATTGATCGTTTACTTCTCCAATTCAAGTGCGGATTAAAGCAATTTGTACAGAATACATTGGGCTAAAAATTTGGTAATAGAGTAATTTCCAAAAATAAATCCTTATTGGTGAAATTTAAGCATAAAGCTTCAGTTTTTTTTCAAAATTTGTCCGTTTACAACAGGAATTTTTCTAGCAAGGAAAACTGTGAACATGGCATAATTATTTTTTTTACTTATAGGCCGAAAGTACTTGTACTCACACTCCAAGTACAGATCTGGGACTTGCTTTATCTTCGCTAAAAAAATCTCAAAATTTTCAAAAATGTGAAAAATTGCACTTTTGAGGTTTTGATATCTCTGGTGGGGCACGAGATAAAAATTTGAAGCTCTGGTTTCTGACAGTATTATATGGTAGTGTTATGCACAAGAAATTTCAGGATGGAGATTTGACTACAAGCTCAGACATGGCAATGGCAACATGTCAAAACAATACTGCCAAACTATTATTTTGTTGTGGTCACAGCTAAGTATTTATCTCAGAGTGTCACTTAAATTTATGTTTTTGATTATCTGTAAATAATAGTAACAGAAAATAAAGCCCTTTGCAAAGCTTAGCAATTAATTTAAAAAAAGAATTATGCCTAAGTTAATAAGGTATGTTTTCAGTAATTTTTGTTGTAAGTAATTTTAGTAACTAAAAGAAACCTCAGCACTTTTACATAAAAAAAACATTTTTATACAAGACCTAAAACAAAAACAGAACAGGGAAAGAGAAAAGCTGTTAATGCTGTCATTCTTTTTGAGACATGATAAAACGTGTCAAAACACATTTTTGCTTGTTGGTTTAAAAACCACAATTTTGATCTTTCTCAAAATTTTATTTGTAGGAACAGTAGTCTTGTCATCTTTTGATAACTTGATTGAAGATCTTGGCCCTGATGGCTCATAGAAATAAACTTTGAAATCACTATGGGCAAGTCTCACTTCATTAATAATTCCTAGCTTACTTCTTATGCAAAAATGTAATTTTTCTGCAGTATAAATTTTGAAAGGGCTTTGGATGTCTTTACTTTCTGAAAATTACTTGAGGCTGATGCATGGTAACATCATAAAATGTTTCATCAACAGTAGTCTTGTCATCTCTTGATAACTTGATTGAAGATCTTGGCCCTGATGGCTCATAGAAATAAACTTTGAAATCACTGTGGGCAAGTCTCACTTCATTAATAATTCCTAGCTTACTTCTTATGCAAAAATGTAATTTTTCTGCAGTATAAATTTTGAAAGGGTTTTGGATGTCTTTACTTTCTGAAAATTACTTGAGGCTGATGCATGGAAACATCGTAAAATGTTTCATTTACAGGAACATACTTAAGGTAGGAACAAGTTTCAGAGACTGGCCAGCAGCATTAAATTTGTGGTTTTAAAACCAACAAGCAGGAATGTGTTTTGACACGTTTGATCATGTCTCTACAAGTATGCCAACATTAACAGATTTTCTCTTTCTCTATTCTGTTTTTGTCTCAGGTCTTATATAAAAATATTTTATTTTCTTTATGTAAAAGTGCTGAGGTTTCTTTTAGTTACAAAAATTACAACAAAAATTACTGAAATCATACAAAATAATTATTTTTTAAATTAATTGCTAAGCCTTTCAAAAAGCTTTACTATCTGTTACTAATATTTAAAGATAATAAAAAAAAATAAATTTAAATGACACTCTGAGATAAATACTTACCTGTGACTAAAACACAATTTTGGCAATAGTTTAGAGTTATACAATAGTTTGGCAGTATTGTTTTGACATGTTGCCCTTGCCATATCTCAGCTTGTAGTCAAATCTCCATCCTGAAATTTCTTGTGCATAACACTACCATACAATACACTCAGAAACCAGAGCTTCAGATTTTTATCTCATGCCCCACCAGAGATATCAAATCCTCAAAGGTGCGATTTTTGACATTATTGAAAAATTTGGGATTTTTTTAGCGAAGAGAAAGCAAGTCCCAGATCTGGAACTTGGCGTGTGAGTACAAGTACTTTCGGCCTATAAGTAAAAAAAAAAATAATAATAAATAAAAATAAATATGTCATGTTCACAGTTTTCCTTGCTACAAAAATTTCCTCTTGTAAAAGGTGAAATTTTGGAAAAAAAACTGAAACTTTATACTTAAATTTCACCAATAAGCAGTTAGGTTCGCAAACTACACTATTACCAAATTTTTAGCCCAATGCATTCTGTACATATTGCTTTAATCCGCACTTGAACTGGAGAAATAAACGATGAATTATTTACAATTCCGTAAACCCTTCATGTGAGAAAATTGCTGCAGACAATGAAACAAAGATGGCCGCTATGGACAAACAAAAATTAATAAAATTGAAATAATAGTCATTTTGAACTTCCATCATGTTAGGGTTGTTGTACAAAAAATTTCAGATTTTTAAAAAATGGTCGAGCAACCAGTGCTGGACCACTTGAAATGGATTGACCCATTTTATAAAAAGGAATATAAATTCCGCTTCTATTTCAGCTTCGGGAGTAAAGCTGCTGTTTCTGACACTAGATACTCAAGTTTCCTGCACCCATACCAAGATTGTTTATTCATTGAAATGAAAGCCGTTTACATAAATGTAAATACTTAAGAGCTCACTGCAGTCACAGATAAAAAGAAATAAAGATGGCCGCTGGCATTTTAGCTGAATTGAAAGGATGGTCTAAATTCAAATGATTGACAAGCGAGCTCTTCCAATCAGCAAATGGCCAATTATCTGGCACGATTCCAACCCCCACCCCACTTCGGCTGAGCGCTACATGTGATAATTGCCAGTAGGTTTCAGGTGTAAAGGATTTTTTTTTCAATTGTCTTCGCTTTACAAGCGTAGATCAAAGCCCACTGTTTTGTGGAGACTCGATAACGGCAAAAGCCGTAAAAAGAATTTTAATCTGTTTATGATAAAAGTGCAAAAATTAAAACGATTTGACTTTCAATTTTTTTTTTTTTATTTTTTTTTTATTTATTTTTTTTTTTTGTTAGGTTTATTTTACAGCTTTTACAAACATAAAATTGAAATTAGTGCAGTATAAAAACTATTTTATTTCACATAAGGCAATTACATTTAAAATCAAGGGGGAGATATCGAATGAGGGGGGAAATATATCAGGTACAAATATTCTAAAATAACTATCTTTTGTGCGAATTCTTTTTAGAACATAAAATTTATGAGATTTATAAAAGCTAAATAACATTGAAGGTTAAAAATAAGATGTTCATAAAATTAGGAGAGGAAAAGTTAAACAAATAAACTGTATATTTTGTACTGTACATCTGTAGAGGGGGTATAAATCTAAATCCCAGCGTAGTCATTTATAGATATAGTACACAATTTATTGTTGTTAGCACTAAAATATGCGACAGAAAAAATAAAGTTTTCCAAATATTAAAAACTTTGTGTGATGTTAGCAGAAAGAAGGATGGCAAAAATTTTAGTGAAATTTTCAGGCAGAAGAAAATTTAGATTATGGATTATTTTTACAAGAATGTTATAAAACAAAAGGAGTTTTAACAATTTGAAATTTTAAGTGCACAGGAGTAAATTCAGGTGTGTGTGTGTGCGTGGGGGGGGGGGGGGGATTTCTGAGCACTAAATATTTTTTAAATGATGCGGTCAAATAAGAATGTTTTTTGTAGCGGTTCGTAATCTAAATAACACTAAAATACTTTTATTTTCATTACATTTTTCCATTTTTAACACTTCCCAAGAAAGTTGAAAAGTGTTTATGGATTGAGTTTGTCCGTCCGTCTGTCTGTCTATCCGTGCTCTAACTAGCGTAAATATAGTCGGATTGCCATGTAATTGATATACGATATTGAAAATCATCATGGTATGTTCGGTGCACCATTCATGGTTCATTTACAGATGCACTCAAAAGTATTCGCTACATTATGGTCTATGTGGGGGGGGGGGATTATTTAGGATGTATTTTAATAGTGTTACACAATGTTAAACACAGTTAAATTTATGTACATTGAGACACACTTTAAAATTGTTACTATAGACTATGTTATGTGTAATGCTTAAAGTACGAGTATAGGGGACTCAAAAGTATTCCGTTATGTTATAGCCCATGAAGAAATATCGTTTGTGGCGTATTTGATTGATATTACTCTGTCACAAAGATAATGAAATTGATATGAATTTCTGAGGTGTCCTAAGCCTACTTTCTGTACAACATGAGCATTTAACAATTATTTACTGTGTCAGACAAAAGAACTTGGTTCAATATGGTCTACGAGAAAAACTGTTTGTAGCGTATTTTGATCACGTTACACTATTTCAAACATGACGAAATAGATACACATTACTTTGATTTACTACAAGATGCTTACATTCGAATATGGTCTGCATTTCATTTAGCGTTCATTTACAGGGAAACATAAAATATTTTGATACAATACTGTATCCGATATAGCTATTAAAAATTAATGCTGAAAGTACATTTTCAATTACAGAATGCGTTTTTAAGTTTAACTAAATTTTTGCGCACTACGTGGTGTGCACATATTTTACAAACCCTATACAGGACCACACAAAAGAATTCGTAACCATTGCTGAGAATGAGTATGAATTTCTTAAAGGTGTTAGGTTTTTTTTAGTTATAAATGTACAAGCTCAACTACATTTAATATGCTTAGAGATGTTTGTATCATACAAATAAAATCCTATACAGGGATATTCAAAAAACTGGATACATGGGCCGCCGATAGAAAATAATTCCTGCAAGTGTGATTTCAGTAATTTTGAGCATGATTTTGCATGAATTAGATTTCAGCTTAATACTGTTTGACGTGTATAAAAATTTCTATATACAGAAATGCACAAAAGAATTCAAGTATGTTTCCGTCTATAAGTAGAAATTGCCGAGGGTGAATTTTCAACTGTTTTATGTATTTTCTTACAAAACTAAATTTTAACATAGTATGTAGAATCCGTACAAATATATGCAGTACAAATATATCATATACACTGCCTCATATGAGCTGCATATATCATATGAGCTGCACAAAAGAATTTGAGTACCTTCCAGGTTATGGGTGCAATTGTTGAAATCTGCTTTTCAAACGTGTCATAGGTATTACAAATGTTTAGTTAGATATCTTTTTTACTTTATTAAACGGCGAAGTTTTGTTACAGTGTTCTGTAAGTGTTGGAAAGTATCGACATAGATGCATGATTTTTCTTTTTTCTTTATGGACATACTCGGTTCAGTCGAATACTCAGGCACCTTTGGTATCTACGTTTGATGGTTCTTTCTGAGCTAGTCGGAATAAAATGATTTCGAAAGGTTTGAGAATTTACTTGCACGTTGACGAGAAACCACAATATTTTCCTTACAAATATCTCTCTAAAGACATTTTCCTTTGAAAAATACAGTTAAAATGTTTTTTATGCACAATTAAATGTACACCTATCGCTTTATTGTTAACACTTTCGTACATAGTTGAAATGATTTAGTTAATATTATAGGTAATAAAGATTTATAATTAGGACGAAAAAAAAGTAAAAATTAAAAAGTTTTAAAGACTGTAAATTAGATTTTTTAGCTTCATGAGTTGAGGGTAAGACAAATCAAGAAACAGATTTTTTTTTGTTGGGGGGGGGGGGGGGATTTAATAGATGACCGATTATGTAACTTATTAAAGATTTACAAATAGAGCAAAAACATTGCAATTAGGAGTTTTAGAGACTTTAAATTTTATGAGCATGGAAATAATGGGGGGAGAAAAGAAAACGTCAATTTTATATGGGGTGGAAGAAATTATATAATCGATTATTTATTGTTCAATATGAAACAGATAAAGCTGAAAATGTATTAAAAAAAGACTTTCAAAGATTTTAAACTTAAGTAAGGGAAAGAAAAAAAACGGGGGGATTTTATTTGATGACTTATTTATTTACCTTACTAAAGAATAAGAAATAGGACAAAAAAAGACTAAATTTTGTGTTCTTGGTAAGGGTAGAGTCAGAGCAAGCGTCAATTTTTGTGGGGGAGGAGTATAGTTATATGATTATTTATGATTACAATAAATTAACAGATAGAGTACAAAATTATATTAATACATGGAAATTATTCCAGAGAGAAACATTCGCCTTGCATACAATATTTCAAATGAAAATCAAATTTCAAATTTCAAAGTAATTGCTTAAAAGGCGCAAAGGCCAACATAGTGAAAAAGATTCCAAGCCGGGACTCGAACCCGGGTCATCAGTATAGCGCACTGACGTTCTACCGACTAAACCACTTGGAACGATACCTAGCTCGGAAAATTTCTCACTATTATATGTTGGAAAGGCTACAAACGCAGCACAAGATGGAATATTTATCGTGAGTCACCGACCTGGGACAAACACGAAACATAATTAAATCCAGCATCGATAGAAATTATATTAATACATGGAAATTATTCCAGAGAGAAACATTCGCCTTGCATACAATATTTCAAATGAAAATCAAATTTCAAATTTCAAAGTAATTGCTTAAAAGGCGCAAAGGCCAACATAGTGAAAAAGTTTCCAAGCCGGGGCCCCACCAGTGGCCGAGAGGTTCTGCGTTCGAAGCTGGTAGACGGGAAGTGCTGGGTTCGATCCCAATCGCGCCCGTCGGCCTAATCGTTCGGAGTTTTCGTGGTTTTCTTCGAGCCGTGGATTTTCCATGTGTAAATATGGATTAGGTTCCCTTAGAAAGACCCCCACGGAGGGCACTCCCCCCCGGGCCTATATCCCTCGTGTAGATAATCGGCCGTCAAAAAATCAACCAATCCAAGCCGGGACTCGAACCCGGGCCATCAGTATAGCGCACTGACGTTCTACCGACTAAACCACTTGGAACGATACCTAGCTCGGAAAATTTCTCACTATTATATGTTGGAAAGGCTACAAACGCAGCACAAGATGGAATATTTATCGTGAGTCACCGACCTGGGACAAACACGAAACATAATTAAATCCAGCATCGATAGAAATTATATTAATACATGGAAATTATTCCAGAGAGAAACATTCGCCTTGCATACAATATTTCACAATATTGTAATCATTATAAGATCACTCCTGTGTCTGTCTGTCACAGCCATTTTACTCGTAAACTACGGAACGTGGGAAGTTCAAATTTGGAGATGTAATAAAGACTATTGACCCACATATTTACAGATTATTAAACATTCACAAATATATGTGGGAAAAACGTAGAGGGGATAATTAGGTTATTTAAAGAAGAAATATATTTTCTTTGTGTATCGTTTGGGGTATCGGTTAAAAGATTCCGTAACGCATAACTCAAAAATACATTTCTTTTAATTTTAGATATTATATTTTCAGAGATATCGTCGAAAATGTAGTGCAAAAATGTGCCCCCCCCCCCCAATCTATTTTCAAATCTACTGAAACTAAAATTATGAAAAAAATTAGAGGTAGTAGAGGTTAATATAATACTCGCAGGAAAATTATAGCGATTGCCCTAGGTGGCATAGTTTTTCATAAAATCGCATTTTACTGTTACATACAGATTTCTATTTGCGGGCATTCAGCAAAGGTATCGAAGAGCGCTAAAGGTACCTATCGTATCAAAAGTATAAAAGCATTGTTTATAATGATTTTCGAAAAAAAATCGTCGGTAATTCGCCGAGATATTAAGACTCCTGTCCCTGCCGGCGAAGACACTAACGAGCTAATGTTAATCCGATGGGGAGGAAAAAGTAAAGAAAGGTGCGATGTAGAGACGGATCTCGGCTATATAATGCCAAAAAAAAAAATTTAAATATCGAAATACAAAATAGATATTAGAAAAATCCTTCCCTATACGATTAGCATTAGCTCGTGATTGTCTTCGCTGGCAGGGGCAGGAGCCTTAACCCTTAAAGACACGGTTGGTTTGGACATACATAATGGCAGAGGCGGCGTACTCTATATACCATCGGTTTTTAAATACTAGATAACAACTTTTAATGATATATATGTGTAATGCAATACCCAGTAGCAGCATAAAAGCAGTAAACATCAAATTGTTAAAAACAGACCAATTTAATTATAATTAATCGCATAAATACTATGGGATTCGCGACTAGTTTGCGTTGAGTGGATCTCTCAATACGCCTCCCGTGTCTTTAAATGATAATTAAAGACCTATTTGAAAAAACGCGGCACGGACAAAGTCGAGTTGCATCTTTGCGACCTCCTTTCGAAACGCGCGTAGTACAACGCCAAGTTTAAACTTTGAACAAGGATTTTATTTCATCTACACTGTAAAAAGAAAAATATTTCTATGTTGAATTTAGTTTTATGAAATGCCAAATGAAATTTAAATATGCAGTACTTTTATTGTTAGTACCAAATTAAGTTCACCATATCCAGATTAAGATACGTTTAAAAAAAGAATTATACAAAATAGCAATATTTAATTTTATTTCGGCTTCATATCTCTTTGAACCTTTGTGGTATACTCAATCATACTTTTCTAATATATACAGCTATACCCAACTCTACGTTGTATAGGTTTTTACAAAGTTTCATTATTCTTTTAAATAATACAGTTAATAATTCATATATTTATTGTACGGAAATCTCTGAGCGCGAGTAATACTCGTACTTGACCGTTTATTTTATATACAAGCTATATGCATTGGTCTGCCAAGTCGTACCTTGGTGGAAACCATCTGCAGAACATCAATTTAGTGGTTGATCCGCAGGTTTACCATTGTGTTTTCATGCACCCAAACTTCAATATTTTCATACATTTGGGTGCTGCAAAATACAATGATAAATCAATCGATCAAAAACTAAACTCCGGTGTGCAGGTGTTTTCTATCAAGATATGACTTAGCAGACCATTTGCATTTGAATATGCTAATTGAGTTCTATCTAATCCTAAAATTTCAGCCTTCAACTTGATGAGCTGATGGTCTGTGCAATTGCCACCCGTCGAACAAATCCCTTCCTGTGAAATCTTGTATCACTCTTTAGGAATCTGTGGACAGGCACAAAAACATCCTATCTGTGTTTTTATACCTAGATTGTGTATAAAAACCTTTTTTAATTCATTACTCTGAATTTGGAGATTTTTGTAACAAATACAGCTGTATTTTTTTTTTTTTTTTTTTTTTTTTTTTTTTGAGAAAGACTTTGTTTTTATTTTCTCTGAAAACTGCTTGGATTTTTCATTACATTGATATGCAATTCTGATAATGAATTTCATAGAATTCCATTTCAAAGCAATATTTCGAATTTCTTCCAATTTTACCAAAGCATTCTTTTTCTTTATCAGAAATCAGTGAAAATAAATATATTTTTCTGCATCTTTATCTTTAGACTAAGTTACAATTTTATTTTCCCCGCATTGCTGATAGAGATTTTTTTTTACCTTGTCAGTTGAAAGCTCACAGTCAAATATCTCCAGAGATTCTCCATCTTCTTCCTCTACTTCCCAGTAAATAATCAGGAGGAGTTGCCGTAATATCCTTTACCAATCTGTGTCCTATATCGGAATTTGGTAAATTAGCAGTGCTTTTAGTTTATAGTCTTTACTTGACCTTACCGATCATGACAGTGTTAAGCTATCATTCGTTGTTGCTAAGAAACTGTTAGGATAGCTGAGGACGCTCTATAACCGGGCTAGTTATTACTTTTTCGATTTTTGTTTCAAATATTTTTCTTTAAAATTACTTTTACTTTCATATCCGCTCTAAAATTTAAACTATCCTATTATATATAAAAAAAAAACTATAGCCAAAATCGAAAAGTAAAAGCTAGCCTCACTGTCGATAGTCACCAGATATCCTATGCAAAAAAAAGAAAAAAAAAGAAAAAGAAAAAATCATTCAAAAATATTAAAATCAAAGCGAGAAATATGAAAATGACCCCCCCCCCCCCATAGACTTAAAATTAGCGTTTTCATTCCTTCCCGTGTCTGAAATAGGCGTGCATGCATCCAATTCTTTGAATAGTCTTGTATATTATTATATTTTTATTTTACAAACATATCTTTCTAAATGTAGTTGAATTTGAAAATAAAATTAATCAATTTCTCAACAATTCTTCCTAGTTCTTTTGCGTAGCCCTATACGTAGTCTATCGAATTTATATATATAATCTAGTATGCAGAAATTTAGTTAAACACGTATATCATAGCTGAAATCTCACTTTCAGCAATCATCCCTAATAGACAATACTTCATATGCAATATTGTATCCAATATCTTTTATGTGCCCCTGTAAATTAAATAAAATGTGATGCACATCATATTATAATGTAAGCATCATATTGTAAACCTCAGTAACGTATATGAATTCCATCTTGTTTGAAATCGTGAAACATAACTAAAACACACTTTGCAAGCAGTTTTTTCTGTAATAAAACTGAACCCTTTTCTGTGACCCTGTAAATGAATGATAAATGCTTTGCTATCCCTTCAGAAAGCATGTTTTACTGCGCCTCATAAATTCATATCAATTTCATTATGTTGTAACAGAAAACGTTATTAAAATACCCCGCAAACGTTTTTTCTTCGTAGTCCATAATGTAACGAAATATACTTTTTAATTCCCCTGTACAAGAACCTATGCTCTTCAATAATGCGAATAAATTGTATGTTTAAAATTGTTTTATGTCATTAAAATACACGCAAATGTATTTTCCCACATAGACCATAATATAAAATACTTTTGAATGTCCATGTAAGTGAAGTATAAAATATTAAAAGGTAATACGTATTAGAAAAAAAAAATTGCTAGCTAGTATATTTTTATAAAATGCTATATTTTATCTTACAGTTTCATAACTTTTAGTTTTACATTATAAAAGTTAATGATAAATTTTCGCGTTTCCTAACCGTTGCAAAGAAAATATCTTTGCGTTACATTTGAGAACCCACGCAGGTTACGGGGAAAAAATGTAAACGCTAATGTTAAATATATGGGAGCGTTATTTTCAAATCTCACTTCCTTTTTATCTCACTTCCTTTTTAACATTTTAAAATGATTTTTTTTTTGTATAGGATAGCTGAAGACGATCTACAACCGGACAAGTTTTTACTCTTTCTATTTTGGTTTCAGATATTTTTAAAAAAATACTTTTAATTTCGGAACAGGGGTGAATCGTTTCTGAAATTGAAACTTTCCTAATATATATATATATATACTAAACTGAACTCTGCGGCTATACAATCCATGAGGATCAGGGCCGACAGTGCCCATCTCTGTTTTCTTGACCCTAGGCCCGAGGTGCTATACAGCATGCGTCCCGGCCAGGTGGTCAGCCTAACGCGAGACCCTCGGTGTTTAGTTCCCAAGCAAGCTTGGTACTCATTTTATCGACCCCAAAGGGATGAAAGTCTGAGTGAACCTTGCCCAGTCGGGAGTCGAACTCTCGACCTGCGGTGCGGCAGTCAGATGCCCTGACCACTACACCACTGGGCTTTATATATATATATATATATATATATATATATACAGGGTGATTCAGCTCGTCGGTGACAAACTTTAAGGATCGATAGAGCACACCTAGACGAACATTTTTGAATAGGGAATGTAGGGTCCCTGACGCGATGGTAAGGCGCTAGGCGCTTTCGAAAATTTGGGTGCCGAAATTCGAAACGTCATAAAAACTAGGGAAATGGTTAGATTTTCTTGCTTGTTGCGTCGAAATGATTCTGTTTGTTTAGACTTTCTTCAGTACCAATTTGATAAGCGTATCCCTTAAAACATGGATAGGGGGCGCTGCAGACTTTGGAGAGCTAGACAACAACTTTAAGCCCGTTATTTTGATAATTTAACACATGCTCGCCAAAGTTTATACTCTAACTTAAAGTTTGAACCCAAAAGTAGAGCCCTGCAAAAAGCGTAAGAGCCGGAATAAAATGTCAAAGTACAGGGTGGTCGAAACTCGAAGGCTCCTAAGAGATAAACAAACAGATTTCTTGACTTATGGCATGCATTTTCATGATTCTGTTTCCTGGGGCTCTCTGAAACTCAGTTGAACGGTACAAAAAGAAACATCGATAGGGGGCGCTTTGGGCAAAAACATAATTCGTTGACATTTCGGACGCTAACTGGAAACGGGGCGCTACGATCAGTTAGAAACAAGAGAGTAATTTACTTATCATAAGAAGCTATTAAAACTGCAGTTTGTTTGTTTTTTTTAACAAACATAGCTGGTTTCAATCATGCACAATGCGCGCAATAAAATTTACAAAAGGTGCTTTTTGCTGATTTATGCAAAAGATATCGTACCATATCGATATGCAAAAGATACGTAATGCGTAGACGACAACGCGAGATGACGTAGTTGTATGCGCAGACACGTCTTTTGAACGTGCGGTACCTACTTAAGCTTCGGGTTACTTGTCTGCAGATCGGTAGTAGGATGGAACGGTACACAAACTCTGAATTGGCTGACATGCATTTGGCGTATGGCGCTGCTGGTTGTAATGGACGAGCCGCTCAGCGGTTGTACGCCGAGCGTTACCCCAACAGGCAAATCCCCTGCCATGCCTTCTTCGCTCGAGTACACCAGAGGTTGTCCACAACGGGATCTTTCGACGGAGGCAGGCCTGAACGGGAGCGATCAGTGAGCACCCCAGACAACGAAGAGGCTGTGCTTAACCTGGTTGAGGACAACCCAGGTCTTAGCACGAGAGATATCGCCAGACATGTTGGCATTTCGCAAGCAACTGCGTGGCGCATCTTACGTTCCCGGAATCTGCACCCCTACCACATCCAGCGGGTGCAGTTGCTCAGAGAGCAGGATTTTGGCCCTCGAGTGGAATTCTCAAGATGGTACTTGGCGATGAGATCCAGGGATCCCCGTTTTGTAAACAGCATTTTGTTTACGGACGAGTCCACCTTCAGCCGGGAGGGAATCTGGAACGCCCACAACAGTCATGTGTGGTGTGATGAAAATCCACATGAAACCAGAAGCCGAGCAGCCCAGGAGCGTTTCTCAGTAAATGTGTGGGCCGGCATTCTGGGGGATTGCCTCATTGGCCCTTATTTGTTACCTGAACGGCTGACAGGTGGAAATTACCTGATTTTCCTGGATCAAGTGCTGCCGCAGCTTCTGGATGAGGCGCACGTACCCGAAGGTTCGCGTCGCCAGATGTGGTTCCAGCACGATGGTGCTCCGGCCCATTACACGAACGACGTGCGTCTCCATCTAAACGCAAGGTATGGCCAGCGGTGGATCGGGCGTGGGGGTCCAGTTCACTGGCCTGCCCGATCACCAGACCTCACCTGCTTGGATTTCTTCCTTTGGGGTTACCTGAAGGCCGAGGTATACCATACACCTGTCAGCAGTGCTGAAGAACTTGTGGCGCGCATTGTGGCAGCTGCAGGGCAGATCAGAGATACTCCTGGCATTGTTGGAAACACACACTCCTCAATGCGACGGAGGTGCGAAGCCTGCATCATGGCCCAAGGTCGAAATTTCGAGCATCTTCTGTAGTGTTATTTTTTGTAAATAAATTTCCAGTATCATTGATGTTTTTGGTCTAAATTTATTCAGAAGTGTTGAGCAGAGGTAGAAAATGTGTTTTCATTATTACTAACTGATCGTAGCGCCCCGTTTCCAGTTAGCGTCCGAAATGTCAACGAATTATGTTTTTTGCCCAAAGCGCCCCCTATCGATGTTTCTTTTTGTACCGTTCAACTGAGTTTCAGAGAGCCCCAGCAAACAGAATCATGAAAATGCATGCCATAAGTCAAGAAATCTGTTTGTTTATCTCTTAGGAGCCTTCGAGTTTCGACCACCCTGTACTTTGACATTTTATTCCGGCTCTTACGCTTTTTGCAGGGCTCTACTTTTGGGTTCAAACTTTAAGTTAGAGTATAAACTTTGGCGAGCATGTGTTAAATTATCAAAATAACGGGCTTAAAGTTGTTGTCTAGCTCTCCAAAGTCTGCAGCGCCCCCTATCCATGTTTTAAGAGATACGCTTATCAAATTGGTACTGAAGAAAGTCTAAACAAACAGAATCATTTCGACGCAACAAGCAAGAAAATCTAACCATTTCCCTAGTTTTTATGACGTTTCGAATTTCGGCACCCAAATTTTCGAAAGCGCCTAGCGCCTTACCATCGCGTCAGGGACCCTACATTCCCTATTCAAAAATGTTCGTCTAGGTGTGCTCTATCGATCCTTAAAGTTTGTCACCGACGAGCTGAATCACCCTGTATATACCAAAAAACACACACTACTCATCCAATCCCAAAACTACTGAACTACAGAGAAAATTAACAAAATAACCATGGAAAAAACTTACTAACAAAACCATGAACGAAAAGAAAACATTCAATGGAAAACATTCAATATATATATATATATATATATATATATATATATATATATATATATATATATATATATTTTATATATATATATATATATATATATATATATATATATATATATATATATATATATATATATATATATATATATATATATATATATATATATAATAAAAATCTAAAAAGTAAAATCTAGCCTGGTTGAAGATCGTGCTCAGCTATCCTATGTAAAAAACATCATATTAAAACAAAGCGAGAAATTTTAAATTAACGCCCCCATAGACTTCGTTTTACTTTCTCTCCGTGTCTGAAGTGGGCTCTTTAAAAAATATATCTGTTACACAGGACAAATTTCGTTCTCCGACTGTTAAAGGTGTACTGTCCCCTTAAAAATAATAAATATTAAAGTAATGAACTATAAAAATATTTCTTTAAAATTTTGAACAAGTTGATTTACAATTTTAAAGTTAACAATCTTTAAAACTTATTAACTTTAAATTCTGCTGATTTTTAATTAAAAAAACTGTTTTTCGAACGTAAAATGTTAAATTGTCGAATATTTTATACATATACAAGAATAGGAGGCTTGAAAACCAGTCTCCTGGCCAGGCCACAAATATGTTCTAACAAATTATGACTTCGTAATTATTTGTTAACTATTTTAACTTAAAAAATAATTTAAAAAATACTCGTCTATTTTTTTACCATTTTACTTAATAAACTAGGACTGAAATTTGATTCCTTAATAACTTCTATATGTTGTAACTCCCTCTGTGTGGTTCTGAAATTGTTTATACAAACGAAATGTATAATTTCCTTCGTTATTCATAGAAATATAGAATTTAAAATATTTCATTCTTTCAAGAGTCTTTTGTTGAAATTAAACAATAATTTTAGAAAAAAATAAATCCAAGGTTTGAAATAGGAGTGATCTATTTTAACACGATACAATAATCCAATCACAATTAAATCGTTTCCATTTGCTAAAGTGTTTGGATACTAGCCAATCATATTTTTAATAGGCGTGGTTTTCATAGTCTTGGTAGAGGCGGAGAGCATAACATTACGAGGCCATTTTTGACACATTTTTCATCAAAATCTTTGCATATTTTGCTCAGCCTAATTGTAGTAGAACTATTGAAAGCATGTTATTGGAAAGCTTAAACTCTATATTTTCGTTGTTATAAAAAAAATTTTCCTGAATGTTGCTGATATGAATGTTATAAGACTAAAAAGGACACAATACCTCGAATTTCACTGGATCCTAAATTGACAGGATCCTGAGAATTAAACTACAACGAAAATCGGAAAAGTAAAAAATAGCCCGTAAACAGATAGTCCTCAGCTATCCTGTGCAAAAAAAATCATTTAAAAATATTAAAAATCAAGCAAGATATTTGAAAACATTGTTGCCATAGACTTATCATTAGCGTTCGAACTTCAAGCCGTGACTAGTGTGACCTCTTAAGGCGAAATTCAGCTTTGGACAAAAGTATTAAAACCCCGATATCTTTATTACACATTTTAAAGTAATCGTATACAATGTTTATAAGCAGACGATTATGAGTTTTTTTAAATTATTTTTACAGATTTTCAGATTGACAGCAAACGATAAATTCAAACTTTGATTAAGCTTGTAATTAAATGATTTTCTTTAAAAATCAAGGTTTAAAAAATCACTAAAGTACTTACTGTTAGTTTTATTGGAAGTTTCATTGTTGTGTTTTTCACCTTAATATATATTCGTAAAGTTTCGAAAAAAGTATATTGATTCCTTCAGTTAAACTATTGTCATGTGCAAATATGAGAAATATGAACATCCATAGTACATTATATTAAGTGATGCTGCAATATGAGTGAACATTCATTATGTTTTGAATTTTTTACATTAACAAAGCTTAATACGTTCGATGAAAAAGTAAAAATGTATTTCACAAGTTTTAAGTTATGCATATTCTATGAATATAAGTATTTCTATTTTCATAAAACCAATATTTCTAAATTTTAAACCTTTTGCATAAATAAAATCAGTATTTCTAAATTTTAAACCTTTTGCGTTGCATTATGCATGCCAAACCGTTTTGTTTATTATCTGGTTAATAATGGATAGAAAAGTAAAATTGGAATCTACTGCTATCATTCTAATTATCTGGAAAAATTGAAAAGATAAGAAGGAAATAAAAGGAAAGGCAATAAACTTGTAAGAATAGGGAGTTAAGAAAAAGGAAAATGGATTTAGAAACCTGCCACTATCTGTGTCTTATGCCATATGAAGAAACCTATTGATTTGCAGAACTTCGTTTAAAGATTATTTTTCAGATATAAATTTTTATATTACATGTAAAAGGTAAACTTTTATTTTATTGTTTCCATTCATTTTGCTCATATTAATCTTTTAGTTTAACAGTTTTTCTATAATATCTTGAGAAATTGTAACAATATTATAGTGATGAGAAATTTTATTGTTTTTGAATGTCAGCCATAACTTCTAAAAGAGTTTGTTTTCATCTTCCAGAAAAAAAAAAATCACAACTTTTTTAGAAAGGAATCTAAAGTCCGTTTTCCTTTTAGCTTCAGCAGTAAAGCTGTTGTTTCTGACACTGTATACACAAGTTGTCTGTAGCCATACGAAGATAGTTTTTATTCAGTGAAATCTAAGCTGTTTACATTAATGTAAAGACTCCATGCGAAATTCAGTCTTGGCCAAAAGTACTGACAACCCGTTTTCATTATTATACATTTTAAAGAAATCGGACACAAATATTTATCAGCAGAAGATTATGATTTTTTTAATTATTATTAGAAATTGTCAAGTTGACAGCAAACGGCAAATTCAAAGTTTATTTAACCTTGTAATTAAATAATTTTCTTTAAGAAACAAAGTTAAAAAAATCCCTATACTAGGTCTCCTTACCTGGCATACTCAGAATATTTGGAAAATAATACTAATTAAACTACTTATATATGTAATAAAGGATCAGTCAAATTTAGCGGCGGAATTACAGTAGAAAGTCTGTAAAAAATAAAATACTTTCCAGTATTTGGTGCAAAAAGACGAAAGCGTCACTCGATATGGCGAGCAGCACTTTTCCTCGCCAAAAGTGAACTATTTTAATGCATCTGAGACTTGCTTGTTAATTGATTTTTATTTTGCGTGTAAATAGTATTTAGTGAATTTAAACTTAAACAATGAAAGAGTTAATACGTATGTTTTTTTTTGTATTACATATTTATGTTGCTTGTAGCTGCAGTTATTTAATTTTATCACTGTAAAAATAATATATTATATAAAAAATATTTTCACATCGAAAAATATATTTTCACATATTTAAGCGTATTCTAAAATAAAGGCCAGATAAAGAATGCTGCAGTAATACGTATAATATCTTAGAAGTTTTTGTTTCCATAGCAACAAAATTGAATCGACAGTGCTCAACTGAACTTAATTTTGAGATTAAAACAATATCAATTAATTTAAATTTCGTTTTAATTCATAAAATTCCATAGTTAACTTTCATATAAATATATATATGACAAAACTATATTAAAACAAACTAAAACGGACAAAATTAAAGTTATTTAAATTAAATTTATTTAAACAAGTTCTTCATAAAACGTTTTTACCGTAAAGAGTATTTGACATAAAAAAAAAGTATTTTTTGAAATTTTATTCCATCGCCAACCGATGATAAATCGCCAAATAACGAAATTTTCATTATTTTTTTAAGGATACTCTATCGAGTTTTCGACGATTTTTTTTTTTTTTTTTTTTTTTTTTTTTTTTTTTTTTATAAACGTATCTATCCTCATGAGTAGAACATTCTATAATTTTTTTCAGATTTTTCGGAGTATGCCCATATGGAGACCTTCCTTGTTATTACTATTACTGGAAGTTCTGATGTTGTGTTTGTAACCAGCTTAACAGACAATCATAAAGATTAGAACCATCCTAGCTGAAAATGTCAAAGCATAAAATACTTTGTCTTTAGCAGAAAAAATTACAAAAAAATTATTTTTAAAGTTAAAGAATTAAACGGAGAAAATGTTTTTAAAAATTTATATGTATTTTTTTTTCCGTTTCCGTATTCTTTTCTTTATGCTTTGGCATTTCTGCAAGGATAATTCTTATTTTCAAGATTATATGATTAACTGGAGTAACACAACAACAAAGGTTGGAGTAAAATGAAGTATTGTATTATTTTTAGTTCATTTTCAAAGAAAATATTTTAATTAAGAAAGTTAAATAAATGTTATTATTTTATTGCTGCTTTTTAAATCTTGAAATTGTACAAATGTATGGATTTAAGCATTTGTACGACGCTGTATTTTAACTACATATTAAAAATATGGAGGTGCAGAATACCTTCCGTCAAAGGTGTAGATTTATAAAAAGTCTTTATTTTTTCGATTTTCAGTATCGTTGTCTAATAACTATTTTTTAAATATTTCGCGAGGTTATATTTTAATAAGTTTTAATCAAATGGATTTTATTTAAGATTTTTTTCAGGTATTTTAAGTAATATATAAGCTATTTCCTAAACAATGTATCTCAGAGTTTCCTTGAATTTTACTTTACTAAGTAAATGAATTAGTTTGTCCCCTATATCTTTAAAAATAAGGTATAGCTATACCGGAGAGCAAAATAAGAAAACGATTTTTTTACTAAAGAAGTACCAAATATAATTAAATTTTCCAGAAAACGATGTTCGTATCATTTTATTCCATGTAAATTTTTACTAAATACAGATTTTAAAATGTAAAATTTACACATTCACTTTAAATATATATAAATATACAGTTTTAATAAATTATTAATTTAGTAATAATTGTAATATCATGTATTTAATTTGAACAAAAATATTTCCCATTTACATATCCCGCGAGACCTGGTTTGATTGATTTTATGTTGTTTCTATGATTTTTTAAATCCCTGTATGTAACTTGTATTTTGGTCTGTTCAATAATCGAAAAAAAAGACTGATTTATTTGTCTATTATTTTAAGATTACTGAAAAATTTTTATCCACAAAATATCGCAATGCCATTTTTATTAAAATTTATATTGAAATAATTCGCTTAAATAAATACACATAATACCATCTTTACGGATCTTCACATAAAACTTATTGCAATAATTTAGGCAATTTTTTCACTTAAGGGGTCTTCCACAAATGATGTCACGCTTGGAGGGGGGGGGGAGGGGGGTTCATGAAAATGTGACAGTTTGTGACAAGGGGGTGGGAGGGGGTAAGAAGAAATGTGACATCACACATTTTGGTTAAAATAAAAGCATTAAAATCCGCAGATTAAATTTTGAAGTTATTTTGAAATTAAAGTATTTTGTGCTTATAAAGTAGATTTAAAGCCAAATATATTAAATTCCATTTCAAATTCCAAAATACGGCTGTTTTCAACTGCTCTTTCGTATTAATATTTTATTACTATTGTATATTAATTATGTTTTTGTTATAAACCTTAATCTTATTTCATACAAAATAAGTACATGAATCATTTTTATTGTTATGCTCACAAATGTCGTTAAAACACATAGTCAAGTTTAAAAATAAAGTTTGAAATATGATCTATAACATAGTGCTTTGTTTCTGAACTGCAAGTATATGTTTATGTAATATAGCGTGACATGTGACAATGGGGGGGGGGGGAGGGGTATGGTGAAATGTGACACTTTGTGACAAAGGGGGGTAGAGGTGTCAAAAATATTGAAAAAAAGTTTGACATCATTTATGGACCGCCCCTAATTGCAAATAAAACATTCATTTAAAAAAAAAGCCAACTGTCAGGTATACGTGGCCAATTATTAAACAGTAGGAGATGTGTTGTTTACATAGCTTGCTAACGTAGTTTAGGAATTTATGTTCTTAGTAATTTCAATTTCTTGATAAAGCTTGGATAAGAATACCATAAATAATTACGAGAATATCTCAAATATTCCTGTGAAGTAAAAGTACCTCCTCATCTTTTTCGGGCTCACACTGTGGCATTTTGGTTCGAAAAGCAAATGCAACAAACTTTATGACAATTTGTAAAACAATTTCTAGCACCAGCAGAAGGATATAGATTATATATTTACATTCTTACAAGTCTGTGTTATAAGATAATTTAATGTTAAATATTTATAATTGTATTTATTAATTTGTAATATTTTATTTTAATTTATATAATTTTATCGATTATTTCTGGTTATCGAAAAACTTTTTTACTAAGCGAAAGACTACCCAAACAGCAAGAGACGTTGGGACGTCGGTTTTGAAGTTATGCAAAGAATAGATCAATGGCAAAATTTATTGCGGGAGGTGCTAAAAATTTGTTTCTTTCGGTCATAAAAATGACCATTTAGTTTTACGACTTCTACACGGAAATCGGCTAGCCTTCCAATCACGTGACATAGTTTATGATAATTATGCACCCAATTTAATATTTTATGCGTTAAAAGCGGACGAACTGTGAGTAAAATTTTAACACTTCATATAAAATTAAGCATACATTTTAGAAATATTTTGACAAGTAAGAAAAAGAGAGACATCATTTTACGATTTTTTCCCACCAAAGTTAGAACAGTAAAATTTAATAAAATTTTTCTGGTGCAAATCTTCATTAATCGTAGGTGGGATAAAATATATCCCACCGCCCCTCAAGGGGTTAAGATGGAATTCTAATCAAATGAAAAGCATTTTTCCAATTTGCATGGAGAGGTAATAATTTGTAAAAATATATATATATATATTAATTTTCTTGAGAGACATAGAAGTAGGCTATTCTCTCTAAAGAAGTAGGGAATGATTGAGTCCTTGAATAAAGTTATCATTTTAAAGTCTTCTTCGAGAATACGTAAATTTGTGCAAGCTCGTAAGAAAATCTCTCTAAACGTCTCTTTTCCGAGATTTAACCCTCAATAAAATTTGCAATAAATAATTATAATTTACAGCAGAATAATATTTATTATTCGACAGATAAGAACGATCTCACCTGAGATTCCGGCAGTTATTATTATTTTAATTTGTGAATATGCTTGAAGCGTCGATTCTGGAAATCAACAGGAGGACCACTGTTTCGAGGATGCTCGGAAGGTATATTCTGTTTCATTCCTTTACTTATGTCTCACATTTTATGTGTAATAGGGAGTTAACGCATTTCACGAAACCCATTTTTATTGTTATTTTCAAGCTAGGCATTGCATGACCAAATACTAATTGTTAAAAAAATGTAAAAAAGAAAAAAAAAATCTTAAATGCGAAATGTCAAAATATGGACTTATTTCAATAATTACCGATTCATTTATATATTAATTTTTTTCTGATTATTCGTAAATAATAGCTTTTTTTCATGAAAGAGGATAAGAAATAGTATTAACATAAAAAATGTACCACTGAAGAAAATGCCACTTAACTATATATAAAAGATACGTGCAATATTTAAATTCAAAAGGTTGTTTAAAATTATATATACATATACATATATATATATATATATATATATATATATATATATATATATATATATAGTAAAATTCTTCAAGAAAATTACTTATAAAAATATGTTTTATCGTTTCAGTAAATTTTTGACATTCGTATAGATAACAAAAAAAAAAAAAAAAAAAAAAAAAAAAAAAAAATTAAACACTATATTAAATACTATTAATATATTGAGTTTCTTTCGATTGTTGATATATTGTATCTATTTAATTCAAAACTGATTGTCCGTTTGTATTTCAGAACTACTCCTCCTAGAATATGGGACGCTGTGGGATCAAACTAGCACCAGCTATCCGCAAGCATCCGAGGATGTCAAAAGTGATCTCTGAATTTTAAAATTTGAATCAGTTTTCGAGATATTAATTTTTTCGTAATTTTAAATGTCATTTCTGTAGTGATGGCAATTAAATTGCTCTATTTTTGAAGATAAAAGTGTGAAAAGGGAAAAAGCTAGAGATTATTAGATTTCTCTTTTCAGGACATATTCTAATCGGAATTACCTTTTATTTAAATATATAATGTGAACAATATTGTAATTAAATGACATATTTGAAGAAAAAAAAACTTATTTTTCACATACTTAACCCTTTTTAATTTAGAAGGCAAAAAATCGTCTGTCGAAAAATTGAAATCATTTCATCGCAGCTTTTTTAGGTTTTATATTCAACCAAAGGGGTTAAGCAAAAATAAAATTAAGCTCATTGTATTCGAACTAGAAATGTATTGACCCAAATTTAATTGAAATTTATTTTAAGAGGATGCATAGATTTCAACTAATCATTTTGTAATGATAGATAATAAAACTTTTTACAAGGGAGAAGAAAAAGGAATGCTTTTGCGTGAAAAATACATTTTTTTCATTTATTTTAATTTATATATCTGAATTTTTTTTCCATAACTTCGTCCTAATGACGACATTTTAAATTTTTTTTTTTTTTTTTTTTTTTTTTTTTTTTTTTGCGAAAGTAAAAAAAAAAATATTATATGTTTGTTGAAGTGATTTGAATTAAACTTTATATGAAAAAAGTTAAATAATAAGTTTAACCACTTCCATTAAAGTTAAAAGGAAAAATACTAATAATAATATTCTTAAATGCATAACGTGTAAGACTTTTTTCGTGGGCACTAGAAGAAGAAAGTAATTTTAAAAAATTACAAAAGACAAAATATATATATATTTAATTCTTAAAACTGCAGTATTTTTTTATACGCGAAGAAAATTATGTCATTTTCCTTCCTCAAATTCTGAAATTAAAGCTTAAATCTTTGAATGATGAAGCTTTGAAAATCGCGGGAATTGCAGTATTGTCGTAATTTGCAATTCGGATTAAGGGATATTTGCAGGGATTTTTTTTAAAAATGACGTTAATTTCTCATTAAAATTGAAATGTTGAAATATCTTTGACATGAATAGATGGTGAACACAATACAATGATTAAATTACATTTTTCAAGAAAATTTGAAAAAAAAAAAATAAAAACATTTCAAGCATCATTAATGAGTCAATTTTTATTCAACTAAACAAAAAATCGTATATCGACCAACTGATATCTGGAAAATCAATGCATCATACTTTTTTTGTTTACTTTAACCCATGAGTTTAAACATAAACAAAGTTAATCCCCTCGCAATGAACAGAACAATTATTGGTCTTTTTAAAATCAATGACTATCGCGAATAAACATAGCTTTTCAATTAATTATTTCCTAAATATGGCAGTTTTTCAGAAAAGGTTGAATGATTAAGCGAAAATAACGGCATTGTTATAAACCTTTATTTTAATTCAAAAATCTGAAATATTTTTATATACACTAGTGTGCAAAACTTAAGCAACAGTCACAAAATGCTAATATCTGAACATGTGCGTACTCAAAAGAAAATTCAACAAACATCAAGTGTAGAAAACAGGTACCTGCCTAACAGCACAGCCTGTCCATGTGAACTCACCTTGATGTCACAAATGGTCACAAGCGTCACAGTCACTACAACGAACTGAAATGTGATATCTTTTATTCATCTCATTCATACTCTCAATTGGTCATTCCACTGAGAAGTCACTATGAGTGCTGTTTTATGACGAGTCAACAAGTGATTTTACAATGAAGTCACCTAGTGACTCTCGTGTGGCCGTCATTTTGAGACTCCATTGTAAAGTCTTCAAGTGACAGCTGTTTTGTGACAATTTCCCAAGTGACAGAAAATGAAATTGTCTGGTGACCTTTCACAAAGGAGCGCAATGGTGATTTCACAGAAGGTCTCGCTCACCTGAAAGTCACCACGTGACTTCACTGTGACATTATATGGCAAGTCATTATAATGCAATGCTCACGATTACTTCAAAATTAAATCTTCAAATCCTAGTCACATGAGATTCACAAGCTGATTTCATTGTAATGTTATCTGGTGACTCATCAAAAAACAACAGTCACAGTGACTTCTCAGTGGCAACATCATACGGCGATTATTTGAGGATAATAATAAGACAGATGAGAGCTCCCACATTTCGTTTCATCGTAGTGACTGCAACACTTGTGACTATGTGTGACGTGAAGGAAATGTCACATCGACTAGCTGAGCTGTAGGGATAGTACATATTTGAATTATATTATTTTATTTTGAGTATTCGCGGGCTCGACAATAAGCAGTTTATGGTGGTTGCTTAAGCTTTGTGCACCAGTGTAAGTTTGTCAAAATTACGTCTTTTAGGTAGCTTTCTTTACAAAAAAGCTACCTATTGCAGCCGTTCGGAGGGAAGCGATTTCAAAAAATTTTGGTATATTTTCATCGATCATGACCCCCAGACCCCGAAACCACCCTCCGTTCAAAATTGATATATATATATATATCTGACCTATGTCACACTGTAACTCCCGTAATTATGAACCGATTTCGATGTAATTCGGTGTGTACATAGTACATACCAATGTCTCGACCGAGTTCGTTGGCCAGCTTCATCCGCCGTTTTGTTTCAAAATGGCGGCCATTTAAAATTTTAAAAAAAATAATAAAACTTGAAATGTGGTACCAAAAAATTAAAAATGGAAAAATATTTTTTTCTTATGTATTTGACCTTTATACAAAGATTCCGGAGCAGTTTTTGTTTCGTCTATATCTTAAAAAATGGCTGAGTTATAGCATTTTGAATTTCTAGCGTGGCTGACATTTTGAAACGTCCTGAAATTTGTCACGCGATAAAAGGCGTATTTATGAACCGATTTGGATGTAATTCGGTGTGTACATAGTAAATACCAATCTCTCGACCGAGTTCGTTGGCCAGCTTCATCCGCCATTTTGTTTCAAAATGGCGGCCATTTAAATTTTTTTTTTAAATTTAAAATTTGAAATGTGGTACCAAAAAATTGAAAATGGAAAAATATTTTTTTCTTATGTATTTGACCTTTATACAAAGATTTCAGAGCAGTTTTTGTTTCGTCTATATCTTAAAAAATGGCTGAGTTATAGCATTTTGAATTTCTAGTGTGGCTGACATTTTGAAACGTCCTGAATTTTGTCACGCGATAAAAGGCGTATTTATGAACCGATTTGGATGTAACTTCGTTTATACATAGTACATACCAATGTCTCGACCGGGTTCGTTGGCCAGCTTCATCCGCCACCTTGTTTAAAAATGGCGGCCATTTAAAGTTTTAAGAAAAATTTAAATTTGAAATGTGGTACCAAAAATTGAAAATTGAAAAAATATTTTCTTCTTATGTGTTTGACCTTGATAAAAAGATTCGGGAGCAGTTTTTGTTTCGTCTATATCTTAAGAAATGGCTGAGTTATAGCATTTTGAATTTCTAGCGTGGCTGACATTTTGAAACGTCCTGATTTTTCTCACGTAATAACAGGCGTATTTATGAACCGACTTTGATGTACCTTGGTGTGTACATAGTACATACAAATATCTCGACCGAGTTCGTTGGCCAGCTTCATCCGCCATCTTGTTTCAAAATGGCGGCCATTTAAAAAAATTAAAAAATAAAAAAACTTAAATGAGATACCAAAAAATTGGAAAATGAAAAAGATTTTTTTGTATGTGTTTGACCTTAATACAAAGATTCCGGAACAGTTTTTCTTTCGTCTATATCTAAAAAAAAATGGCTGAGTAATAGCATTTTGAATTTCTCTTGTGGCTGACATTTTAAAACGACCTGATTTTTGTCACGCGATAACAGGCGTATTTATGAACCTATTTGGATGTAACTTGGTCTGTACATAGTACATACCAATGTCTCGACCGAGTTCGTTGGCCAGCTTCATTCGCCATCTTGTTTCAAAAGGGTTGCCATTTAAAAAAAATTAAATTTAAAATTCAAAATGAGGTATTAAAAAATTGGAAAAAGAAAAAGATTTTTTTTATGTGTTTGGCCTTGATACAAAGATTCCGGAGCAGTTTTTGTTTCTGAAAATTTGTTCTTTTGTTGATATCTTAAAAAATGGTTGATTTATAGCATTTTGAATTTCTAGCATGGCTAACATTTTGAAACGATCTTGTATTTGTCACGCGAAAACACACGTATTCGCCTATTTCGATGTAAGAAGGCCTGTGAATAGTATACATCAACACCTCGACCAAGTTCGCTGGCCAGATTCATCAGCCATCTTGTTTCAAAATGGCGGCCATTAAATTAAAATATATATATATATTTAAAGTGAGGTGCAAAAAAATTAGAAATTGAAAAAGGTTTCTTTCTTAAGTATTTGATCTTGATATAAGGATTCAGGAGCATTTTTTGTTTGTCTTTACCTTAAAAAATGGCTCAGATATAGCAGTTTCAATTTCTATTGTGGGTGACATTTTGAAAAATCTGATTTTTTGCATGCGACAGCACTCCTATATATTAACCGATTCCGATGTGAGTGAGCATGTGCACAGCAATTACTAAGGTCTCGACCAAGTTCACTGCTTAGCCTCATCCACCATGTTGTCTTAAAATGACAGGCACTTTAAGAAATTGCCGAATTTGGCAGCCAAATATAAGTTACTTTAAAGAAAAGCAGCTTGGATAAAGCTGACTAATTTCGCGAAATTCTCATTCATTATATTGATAAAAATTAGTATTGAATCTCCTATATTCGGTTTCCACTAAATTGAGCTTCGTGTGTTTGCATGATATAAGTTGGCTTTTTTTAAATAAGGATTATGAAAGCTACCTCTTCCTCCCGGCACTGGCCGGAAGGACTTTTTTTTCTTCTTTTTAATAAAATGGTTGTATTGACTTAATTTGTATTAACCCAGCTCCAAACTTATAAGCCAGTGGTAAAATCTTGCAAGTACGAATATTTTAACCGATGAAATTGCTGAAAAAGTGGACTTTCATTGAAAAAAAATTTTAACATGCATTTTAATTATGATTTCATACTTGAAATTTAGTATTTAATAAAATTAATATAGTAAAACTTTTCACATTGCGCAGTAAAATTTGATTTATTTTTCCCAAAATACTTGAACAACCTGGTGCAATTCAAAAGCGACACATCATGTTTCCACGCATCGAGTATATAAAATTTTTGGCGCATGGAAGAGAGTGAGTTAAGCAATTTACAATTAAAAAAAAACCCTCATGTAGTAATTAAAACTAAATTAAATTGAAAAGTATAAAATATTTTTTTTTTCAATTATGAAAACTAATTAAAAAAAAATTTCTTTCCCAAAGTTTTTTTTTTTTTTTTTTTTTTTTTTTTATTATTATCCGCTTTAATAGACATTCACAAACAAATCAGAAAAAAAAAAAAATTATATTATGATAAAAACTTGAAATATTAAATAAATACACAATTTTTTATGTATATTTTTTATATTCCAAGTCTGAAATAATTGTGCATTGTGAACAATTTTTTAGTGGAAACTTTGCCGCAAAGTATTTTTAGAAATATTTTCTCACCGAAGAATTTTTAAGTTTCGTAAAGCGAAACAGCTTTATTTTTAATAATTATAAAAGAAATTTTTAAAATTGGTCTGGTATTATATAAAGTCTTTTTAAACAGAACTTTTGAAATAGAATATAACAAAAAGTATTCGTTAGAAAAATCAAGTTTCTTGTACTAAACGAACTTGTAATAAAAATACTAATAAATTTTTTTTATGCAAAACTTTGAAACAAAGTAATTTTTAAAACGTTTATTTTCCTCATTACAAATTTTTGAGCTTTGTATCCCTAAAGAAATAACTACTTATTTTTTTTTTTTTTATCTGCATCCTCCCTTTTAATGTTTACCACATGCTAGATCCCCACGAGAGCTTAAATATATTTAAGCCCCCAAACCCTTCGCAGAATGAATCCATCCGCCCTCTGCCACGTGACTGCATTCAGCATTCTTGAAACGCATGCGCCAGTGGGAAATTCGAACCACTGCTACCCCCTACTCTCATCCCAATATACTGACAGAAATTCCCGCTGCATCAGTTGTATTTCAGACGCCGTCTTTGCGCTTTGATGTAAAAGGACTCTTTATTGCCACCCACGCATTGAGAAGCTATAGTCTTTAAACGTCATTTTGTGTAATAAGTGTTATGTCACGGGGTATGTTTAGTCGAGGCAGAATTAAGCGTGTTTAGTTGTCAAATAGAATTAACTACCCGAAATTAGGAGAATATTTTGTAAATCAAAATGTCTATCTCAATAATATGGTATATTTCACTGCGTTTTTAAATTTTTGATATTGGTAATATTATGTAAAATTGCCTTGTACTTGCCAAAAAAATTTAAAATATTTGAATGTCATTTTGACTGCTTATTATTTTATAGTTTCAGAATTTTTGTTTCAGAAAAATAATTTTTAAATATTCCGTGTTAAGGTTTAGAAGAAAAATAATTTGTGAAATGAATAATACAGCTTTAGTTATTTAAATTTTATATTTCGTGAATATTGCAGACAAAACAAGATATATATGTCTGAAAACTATTAGGTATGCGTGTAAATTAAACAGATTTAGCAATGAATACTATTTGCTGAAAAAAAGAACAGTTTGCATAAAACAAAAATTGTATGAAATTTGGTTAATCTAAAAAGTTCCGTATTGACAAAAAAATGATATGCAATTGTTTTATCATTATACATATTATATCTCGCAATAAATTTGAAAAATCAACATAATACAAACATTTTTGCAGTATATTTCGCGAAAACTTGATGATCATTTAATAACTTATTATACTTTTATCATTATATTAGAAGTTCTTCGTAAAATTAAAATAAATGTAAACAAACATTAACTGCAAGTAAGACAACACTAGCTACATAGTATTAAAATTCTTATAATAAACAGTGCAATAAAATTCGCTTACATTTTCGCCATACCCGAAGAAAAAAATACTTTTTAAAGAAGAAGGAACAAGATTTTTTCTTGAAGAAAAATTACGACTTCTTACGAGTAACATTTTTTTGCAAGACTGAGGAAATAATTTTAATTACAGAAGGATTTTGTTATTAAGAAGATCCATACGGAAACAGTAATTATTGTAAGTATTACTATATTTTTTAATTACGTTGCTATTTCCTACATGCAAATTTATCGTAAAATGTTTTTTTGTGTATGAAATCTTTCAACAATATAAATAAATTAAAATTAGTATAAAATAAATTATTTCAGAAAAATTACCAAATCGTTTCAGAAGTTCTATGTCTTTCGAATTAGTTAGATTAACTCTATTAAAATGGTCATAGCATGTATTTGCCTTATAATACATGCATGAATATACAAAAATTACATATATATTTTTTTATTTTTTGCTTTATGACATAGAAATTTTAAAATAGATCATTTATAAATCCTGATCATTTATAAATATAAAATAAAATTCCATTGTAATATTTCCAGTTAATAAAACTAAGACAAACTAATGTAAATATCCTTATTATTTCTACTGTCAATAAAGATATATTACACTAAAATAGTGCATTGTAAATAAATATCAAATTTTAATTTTTAAAATATTGAAATTCATTCAAATTGTGTCAAGAATTTATTATTTAAGTTTTCGATGAAAGTAGAATTTCTAATAGCTTTATAATGCGATATTGATATTGATATTAAAACTATTTTAAATATTTTAAAATTTATTAAAATAATAATAAATTTAATTGAAATTGGCAATAAATTGGATATATTTAGAATATATTGCTGTAGTTTTGAAACTCAACGCTAACAATCTTTCATTCTAAATAAATTAACTATAAAGCGTTAGAATAGAGTATATATTGAAACATGTACATCGTACTACCCATGCTGAGAATTGTAGAGGAAATATATATTCTCATTCTGAAACAAATATGCATATATTAGCAGTTGAGAAATGTGACAAGATTATTAATTATGATACTAGTATCGTTTTCATGTATAGATTGACTTTTTAAAAAAGGTTTTACCTAATAAGGCATTGTCCAATCTATTATCAATAGTAGTTTTTAAAAATAGTTTAATTGATGTAACGATAATACTTATTTAATTTATCATATATACAAGAAAGGGAAGAGGTAAATATATATATATATATATATTTTTTTTTTTTGAAAGACTACTTCATTTTCCCTGATAAGATTGAATTAATAATTTTACTAATGTTATATATTATTGTGCTGTTTAATGCATTTAAAGTAATTCCAAGTCCGTTATAAGAAGTAATATCAATCGCAATAAATCACCTTTACCTTTATAAAACAATCTTAAAATTCACAAAACATATTGGAGGAGTTACAAGTTTTTTTGGTTTTTTTTTTTTTTTTTTTTTTTTTTTTTTTTTTTTTTCTCATGGAAACTTGATTTTATCATTATTAAGGAATGCTTTATTAATAGTCATATTAATAACGCATTATATATCTAACTGAACAGTTTCCCCATGAATATTTACTTAACATCATTTTTAGGATATTTTTTCTAATACATTTATCTTAAAAGTTCATTCTTGCTAGTTTGTTGTGCCTAAAAACGAAAACACCTGTTGTTGATAATAGAAGAATTTTTAGTGAGTCTTTCATTTTAAAATTTCAGGTTAAAACAATCTATAAGTGTTAATAACATGCTATTTCATTTAAGCTTTATCTTTTTATAATTTATAATCTTAATTTACTCGAAGCGAAATTATAACCATTTAATCATAGAAAATTTTTCCAAAAGAAATCTTAAAATTTAATGTAACACATTTAATGTCCTTTCTTACAGAAATACATACTTCCCAATTTGTTCCTTTTTCTTAATGCAAATTGCTTTTATGTAAAACACTAGGAAAAAGGTTAAACATTAGTTACCGAAAACTTTTAGTTAGATTTTACATGGATAACATAAGACGAGTCATTTATTTTAATTTGAATAGAAATAAACTGTTTATATATTTTCAATATTTATTTTCCTTAAAAATTTTATAGTATTCTAATTTACAAAAATAAAATTTAAGTACTACAGGATCTCTTTTTTTTTAATAATATTGATTACATTTCTGTAAAACTGACGAAAAGCACTGATTAAGAAAGAACATTTATGAAATAGAACAGATCATATCATATTCTACAGATTTCGAAATTTAGGAGTTTTTATTTTGTGCAAAAATTGCAGCAGCTTGCATTGTAAAAATTTCATTTCATTTTGAGTTTATTCCCCCTTAAAATCTGTAACCAACTGTAAAAACTAAAACAAATACTATTTCTCTTTACTAAATAGCAAATTACTTCGCATTACTACTCAATTGAAATCAAAATATTTTCTTCTTGTTGTTATTCCTCTTTGTATTTCTGTCATTTACTAAATCATATATGTTTGAGGCTATTATATAATGATTACATAGTTCATTTATGCACAATTTTTGCAATAATTTGCAAAAAATGTAAAAAACAATGGCGTTTACATTTATTTTAAAAATGTATGATCCCAGTTTGTTTTAATATTATTTTAAAACTTATTATTTAAATTTAGAAATTCTGAAAAAAGAATATAGTTTAATAATATAACAATATAGTTATTAAATATAGTTATATAACAATAAATATAGTTCATTAGTTATCGACTGTACATGTCATATAATTTTTTTAAATGCAATATTGTTTAAATAATAACCTAGCGAATTAAATGTAATAACATCTTTATAATCTTTGAAAAATATAAATCTAATAAGAGAATATTTTGTACAAAATGCATGAAAAGAGATCTTTCGTGTTTGCATTGCAGTAGTTAAAAGTAGTAGAGTCGTGGAAAAAAAAAAGTAAACACCCCTTACTAACTCTGCAAAAAAATATCGTAGAAGAAAGTTACTGGTACCAAACGATTAGTTATAAAGTCTACTTTTAAATTATGCATATAAAATTTGCTTAGGGGGCCATCTACATATTAAAACGAACCATAACTTTTTTTTTCAATAGCAATAAACAATTCTGACATCATAAATGAACTCTACACCCTTAAATTAGCCTAAAAACAAATTTGTATGCAATTCGTACCATAAGTTTCCGAGAAATTAATTATTTTTAAACGAGCGTATTTTTGGGGCTGTATCCAAATTGAAGTTAGGTACTCGATTGTTGACCGAGAGAGCCCTCTTCTTGATCAAAGCATCTTAAACGGTACTTAAAGACTGCTAGATTACAGGATAGCATAAGAAATTTCAAAATATCTAGTCACTTCTACCACCATTTTGCCGTTTTTTAAGCATAATTTGAAAACTACTTGGAAGAAAAATGTGAAATTTTGGATTTCCATAAAGCAGGGCTTAAGAAATCTAAATCCATCAAAAAATTGTAAACTGCAATTCATAATTTTTTCTAATATTAATTTCATAATTCATATAATAAAATTATAAAAATTGCAAATTCAACGTATTTATGTTTGGGTATTTTAGTGTTATTGCTACACAAAAAATTAGCACATTAGGAGTATAATTTCAGGAGATATTAATAAAAAGATGAACATGTAATTTAACACTGAAAGCACTAAATTTTGAGTGTTTATAATTTAAAAACTTATCATTCAAATGACTTGAAATTTGGTGTCTAGGCATAGTTTGAGCCCAAGATTTGAAATATCTTGTTAAAATTGGTATTGCCATTGGAAAAACGAAGTTTGGTTTCAATTTAATATGTATATGGCCCCCCTAAGCAAATTTTATACACATCATTTAAAAGTAGACTTTATTTCCCATCGTTCGGTACCAATAACTTTGTTATACGATAATCTTTTGAGGAGTTAGTAAGGGGTGTTTACATTTTTTTTCCACGACTGTACGTGTACATATTATACGCTGTTTTATTATTATTATTATTATTTTAAAATTTATGTTTTTCGTATTATTATTGCTGCATAAAAGTCATAAGGCATAAGTTTTTTACCTTTTCTGTTGGTCTTTTGTATCAATTTTAAGCAATAATAAACTGAAAAAGCTCACACAAGCAAGCTTACTCATAGCAATTGATTTTCACAGATATTTTTAAAACACATTACAACAATTTTCTATTAAGTTTTAATCTGTGCATAATTTTTAAGCAATTTGATATTTTTAATAAATTAATATGCATGTGGCTTTTTTTTTTTTTTTCGGAAAATTTTTTTGCTGTTGTCAAAATACCCATGACTTCAATTTTGAGTATTTATCTGAAATGCTTTCTTTGATTCATCACAACTAAAAAGCGTTTTAATTACACAAAATTTGTTGTTGTCTTGGAATACCACTACAATTTATTTCCTGTTAACCCTTTGAGGGGCGGTGGGATATATTCTATCCCACCTAATTTTAATCAAGATTTCCACCGGAAACTTTTAATTACATTTCTCTTTTAATACTTTGGTGGAAAAACATGTAAAATATTTTTTTCTTTATTTTGAAATAATTTTTTTCAATACCGTATATACTCGCGTATAGGTCGACTCGCGTATAAGTCGACCCCCTAACGTTTTACTTCAATTTTGCGCAAAATCAAACCAAATATTTCACTTGACTGTGCGAAAAATTAGTAAGTAAATAAAAATAAATCACTGAAAATTTTTTTAATGATAAATTATTATTATTTGTATATTTTCTGTAATATTTTATTATTCATACACATAAAAAGTCAGGTTTTGCAGTATTCGAAGTTTTATTTTTTAATTGACTAGCGTATAAGTCGACCCCCCGAATTTGCTTGCCAAAAATTGTCAGAAATTCCTCGACTTATACGCGAGTATATACGGTAATTCCATTTTGTAGTGAACATTACAGAAACACAATTGCTTGCAATAAAAGTAATATTTGCTAATATGAACATAGCATATAATGTTATCATATATGGATGATTATTATTTAACGTTTAATGCAATGATGATTTCCATTCTATCACAGAGACTTAAGGGGTCTCGGAACTCTTAAACAGGGGCGTGCCGAAGGCTGTTTTAGTGGGGGGGTGTGAACTGAATTTTGCCGACTGCAAGATCGGTGATGAGAAAGGCTTTGTGATAGCCCCCTCACCCCTCAGGGACGGAATCAACTGTTCTACAATACTGTGAATTTATAAAAATGACTAAAAGTCTTAAGTGTTCACCTGCATTCCCCTGCATTGTTAACCACAGTCGAAATTAAATGCTGTTATTCAGTATGTGTAATTTTTTAAAAATTATTTTACTATATAAGTAGAGTTGAGAATCCTGTTATTAATTAGGATTCTGCTTACGATTTAAAAGGAAGTGTGTACGGATGTACTGTACATTAACCAGTTCTCAAAAGTAACAATTTATGAATGTTGAAGTACTTCGGAATTTATGTTTCTATAAATAAAACCGCATGCTGTTGTGTAATGTAAGTGTATAAATTTTAAAATACATAAAAAAGACAAATCTTGCTTGCTAAAAATAAGATATATATTAGTATAAGAGACTAAAAATTATCCTTCTACATTTTTAAATTATCACCCGCCTATCCTTCAGAATAGCCCATTTTCCAGCTACACTGTCTAAATCCAACATGTCAGTTATGTCTGTTTCACAGGTTAATAGCATTAGTTCGTCCAGTCGCTCTTCCGACATGGTGGTACGCAAGTAATTTTTTTACTAACTTTAACCAGCTGAAACTTCTTTTATTACTTGCCACAGTTACTGGAATAATTAAGGCCAACTTGTAGGCCAAAGAAAGGTTAGGATACAAATGAGCCTTCCCCCACAAGTTTTTGCGCTGCTGCGCCAATTGTATCCGATTCAGAACTAGTTATTTCTGAGGACATGAGATCAATTTCACATTCCAGGTTATCTACATCTTTGAGATCATCAGGGAATAATTGGCATAGTTTAGAAATACCCTCGGTAGAGCTATACTTGATCCTAGATGGAAGGAGACAGGCCAGTGGTTTAACTTTCTCAAATACCAACTTATGAATGTCTCCAAATTCAGTTGTAATCCGATCTACCACCTTCAAAATTTCAGCTTTAAAATAATTCTCTCGTCTAAATAGAACTGCGGTTTCAAGATTTTCGTCGATCTTCGATGGCGGCCTCCGTCGCCTGTGCCGCAAATTGAACTCTTAATCTTGATTTATTCCATGTGTCTCGCAGATGTTGTCAGCTTTCTTAATGATGTTCATTATTGCCGCCGCGTCATCATTCCGAAGTTTCTGAATGCTTTCGTAGTTTTCTGCATTATGTCGGTTCCATCTAAAATGTTCAGGTCTTCACGTTGCAATTGCTCTGTTGCTAACTTGGTCTCAAACATAATTGTTTTCATTGCAAGTAAAGAAACAATGAAATCGTATGACATCATTTTGTTTCTTAACGCTGCCGCCTTAGCTCGAGCATCCTGGTCAACCTTCATGTCTTCAGAAATAATTTGCAGAGTATGGATGAGGGCATCATAGGACGATAAAATAGCTCTGACTGAATCCGCTCGCATAGTCCATCTTGTCTTCGACAAAGATTTCAAGGTAAGACTGTTCTGAAGAACTTCCATTTTCTCTCTCAGTATGCCGAATCGCTTTGTACTCAGTGAAAATAAGTTATAAAGATCCTGAATACTGTCGTAGAACAATTTTATTATATGGCTTTCTTCGCACGCATGTTCAACACATACATTCACTTTATGCGCGAGGCAGGGTATGTATAAAATAGATCTACCAGCTATTTCTGAAAATTTTGATTGACAGCCTAAAATGCGGCCGGACATAGATAACGTAGTGTCGTAAGACTGTGCACGAGCTTGGGAAACCGATATTCCAACTGACTGTAGAATTTCAGAAATAAGCTTAGCCATTCCTTTGCCTGTTTCATCCAGATAATCTTTTAGTTTTAACAACCTTTCTTCTGGCTAAAACTTTGGGGTCACGTATCGGATTACAACTGAGAGCTGGTCAAGATGAGAAAGATCGGTGTGTGCTATCACCCATAACGCTAAAAAACCCACAATTTTTGACATTTGCAACCATTTTTTCACGGAAACATGATCCAAGAATCTCAATAAAGTCGTTTTGCGACTTATTACTAAGATTGTTGGCATGGTATCGGCGAAGATGATTATCATCAATCCAGTTTTTTAAAGTTGGAATCCACCTGGACATTAATCTAATGAGCTGAATGTAGTTACCGCTGTCACATTTTCGTCCCCGAAATGCAAGTACTTGACGACTTAAATATCTGGTGCAGTCTAGAAGTATATTAATAATCGTTTTGTTGTGTCTTAGACGAATTTGCTCTGCGTTAGCTGCTGCCTCTCTACTTTGACTAGATAGAAAGTTGTCAACGTGCTTATTTTTTGGGCCAAATCATCTAATGAATACACTGCAGCTCTATGAGCATTGATCGTAAAATGAGCCATTAACTTGCCTTTACGGTTTTTCCTCGGCCTTTCATCTTATGCCATACACGAATACCAACACTGATCCAAACTTCTTCTGCGTTTTCAGCCCCCGGGCCATCAGAGCAAAGGGAACAAGTAAAACAAAATGCGGACTCCAGTTGGTCGCTGTATTCTAATTATGGATATTCTTTATACCAGCAGGAGCTAAACTTATTCTGCTTCTTGGGATCTATATCATGATTCACAGGGTACGACTATCAATGAGGTTGATAAGGTCCACGAGACAGGATGAAAAGTTTCTGGTTTTCGGTTAAATTCTTTCCAATACGATCGGCTGGATCACAACTTAGAAAAGTCGATGTATCTTCCTTTTCAGAAATATTGACATTTTCCATAGAATTGCTTGTTAGGATTTTATCGCATTCCTCAATCAAACTTTCGCTGTAGTGCCGAACCCGGTCTGCAAAAGTCTTAACATTCGCAGTAAAATTTTGTGATGAAAATGATGTTTCAGAAACATTTTTACGAAGCTCTGAACCCTTTTCTATGAGCTGCAGAATTTGTCCTAACTTCCCTGCCAAAGCAACAAAATTTTCTTTGGTATCAAAATGGCATTTGATATTTGGCTTTGACATGGATTCAGTCATTGTAACTTGCTGTTGTGTATCCGGAAGATCCTCTTCAATGCTGACATTATCATCTGCAATTCCAGTGGGTACAGTTGCAGACGGGGAACGCGGTCTTGGGACAGCAGGTGATGCTAATGACGTGCATTGTGTTGGAAAAGTCTGGAGTGCACCCATCTTGTGATTCCTCCTGCATATAGAAATTGCTAGATTGAAAGAGTCATGAAAGATTAAGTACTCTATTGAAAATTTCAAGAGAACATGGTCTACCCCCCCTCCCCTCCCAGCGACAAAAAATAATATTTTTCTTTGAGTCTTCAAATAGTCGTAGACACTAAAAATTTTGGACACAGAACCAACTTGAAGAGTGGTTATGCTTAAATGCTCTGATTTTGGAATTTTCAACGAATGAGGTTTAACCCCTTCGGGACGGGAGTCTTTTACGAAATTTTTAATATTTTCTCACCGTTTTTTTTAAACAGAAATTTGTGTCCTCTTGAATCGAGAAAATGCGCTCATTAAATAAGGCAAATTTTACAGTAAAATTTTACTGGTGAGGAAAAAAAAGGATTCTAAGCGCTTCATGAGGCACGTATACGTGTCGCTCGTCCCCAAGGGGTTAAAGATGATCGCCCCACCCACTCACAAAAAGAGTAACATGTACTTTAAGCCTGATTACTATTCCAGATATACCTGTCTACAAAATTCATGTGTCTATGACAATTTGAAGAATAAAACCGGCATTTTTTGAGGGGGTGGGGGGGGGTGTAGAGGGGCTATACAGGAGCCTTTTCAAAAGATAATTTTACATCCGGATGATCTGTTTGAATATGACTATGCAGGTCTCTAATAGAAATGCAGAAATATCTACATATTGTACATTGAATCCGTTTTCCTTTCTGGAGGTCGATGTTTTCATTCGGATGAAATTTTTTTATATGGCGATATAAATTTATTTTTTTCTGTGAAATGTGTGTGTACGCGATCACAGTGTGTGCATAAAATTTTCACTGAATTATCCGCCTTATGCGACAAAAACAAACTTTTGCAAATCGCTCTTCTTCTGTGTCCGTGACTTCATCTTTTAAATGCAAACTTTCCGACTATTCTAAATTTTACCAACTCTTCCAAATAAGTGGGGGGGGTGTTACACCCCCAACACCCCCCCGCTAGGCACGCCCCTGCTCTTAAAATTGGAAGAAAAAAAAAGGACCATTTTCGCCAGTTAATGCATTAAAATGTATATGATTTAAAAGAAAACAATTTTTATTGGGAGGAAAGATATAAGTATGTTCTTTCATTTGATGTATTTAAAAAATTGTAAGATGCAGAATTAGTATTTATGGGGGGCTCTAAACTATCAGACATTTGACGAGCAGAAAATTGGTCTAACAACTTACGCGCAGGATTACAAACTAAATTTTGAAACTAGAATAACATTTTTTGTGCCTAATTATACTTCAGAATTACTGTGAACCTAAATAAATTTGTATTTAAAGCATTTTTATATTTTTAATATAAAATTGTATTTAGCTAATAGAAAAAAATTGAAAATTTCAAAAGTATAATCAACTGAAGAAATATCTTTTTTGAACAATAAAAATGAAATTTTAGTTTAAATTTATGCAAACTAATATGAAACATGTGTTTTGAAAATTTCATGAAAAAATATACAGAAAATTTTGAGATATCCTGCGCATTATGCCCATAAACGTCATATCGAGAAAAATGACTTCAAAGTTTCGGAAATGTCGCGCCGCCTCAGCTATTGAGCAGGCGTAATTCTAAAAGTCATAACTCCTGTTCTAATGGGTTTTCAAGGAAACAATTTTAGCAAAATGTTCAGAAAAGTTAGGAGTCTAAAAAAATCAAAATTTCGAAAATTTTGAAGCTTTAAGAGCCCTGAGACTCCATAAGTCTTTGGGCTTTATTATATTTTTATGATTCTATAGATTTTGCTATATTATTAGTCCAGTCAATCTGGGATTCTGCCTGAAAAGTTTTACAGAAGTTTTTTTCTCTTTCTTGTTTTATATGTTTTGGGGTGATGAACACGATTTTAACCCTTATGTCAATGTCCAAAATTTGCCCTTGTGTCCAATGACCGGGGTACCCGGGTACCTTTTGCGATTTTATCATAAGCGAGCCATAAAAAAACCCTATTTCACACAGTATAACTGTTTGTCTTTAGAGAAGAGGAATTTGATGCATTTTTATAAATATTAATAATCCGAACTAATTAGGACCGGTGCCTGTTTGGATTACAAAAAAAATCGGATTATCCGGAAATTCGATGAAAATTAAAAAAAAAAAAAAAGATGCGCAAAAAAAAAAAAAAAAAAAAAAAAAAAAAAAAAATGTAAGTTATAGGTACTCAGTAGTACAGTAAACATCCTCTAATCTGTATCTTATCATCTTAAAGTCTGGTATGCTGGATAATCCGGCACGACTTTCGGAAAAAAATATGATTCCTTGTTTAATAAATCCTGATGTTTATAATAATACAATGGGACTTCAGGATGAGGAATTACGTAACAACCCATTACAAACGGCTCAAAATCGCGAACCTGCAAATAGCTCAGTCACCACGTCGACGAGGAGGAGATGAAAAAAAAAAATTCTGTAGATAATTTGTGAAATCAAACTTTTGAAAGGAAAAAAAATTATCATCCGAATTAAATACTTTTTGAATTTTAGAAAATAATTTTATAGTACTGGCAAACAAACTGCTATTCGAGATTTTTGTTTTACATGGGGTTCTGCCAGTAGGACTGCAATGTACATTTTCATTTTATATTTGTGTACATATGTTGTACTTTTACATTATTGAGTATTTTGTTCAATTCTATTCAAGTTGTTTAAAGAAAAAAAAAAGGCTGTACTGCCATTTTTTGTTTAATTCTAACTTCTACACGCTTTTACGACATTTATACGTTAAATAAATCGGTTCGGATTAACCGGAATTTTAGATTAGCGGGATTCTAGTGTCTTCAGGTGTCAGCAATTCAAACAAAGATCACACATTAGAGATGTGGAAAACTTATATCCATTTTATCGAGGAAGTATGAGGGTAGACCGTTTCTGAAATATTCTTAGGTTTATTCGTTTTGAGAACCAGAACACACGAGTGGAATGTCTTCAAAACGTTAAAACTTCGGCAATTCGTGATTTAAGGACAATGGTAAATCTAACCTATTCAAAAAATGCATACCGACGGAAGAGTAAACAGTTGATGAGCAGTTATTTCCGCTTCGGGGAGGAAAAATATTCACCCAATCTATTCCGTCTAAACCGGCTAAATATGGGATAAAAATATGGTGGGTTTGTGATGAAAATAATTAGTAGCCTCTTAACAGCCAATTATGCACCCGAAAATCAGGTACAGACCGTGAAATAAACCTACATGAAAAATTTGTGAAACACTTCGTCGCTCTCTTCAAGGATTCTGGACAAAACATCATCATGGACAACTGTTTTCTTATTTTTCTTTGCCCAAGAATTTATTATAATGGAATCTCACAAAGTTTGGCACTTTGAAAGAATCAAACCTTATATTCCCCAAGAAATAAGGCTATGTAAATCGCACACGTTTTATCCACAGAATTTGGATTTTATGATGACATAAGTATTTGTTCGTAAGTTCTAAAAAGGAACAAAGCTTTCATTCTAATATCTAATGTGAATTACGATAAAACCGTCACAGGACCGAAAGATAAACTCGAAATGATTCAGATTTATAAGGAAACTAAAATATGGAGTGGATATAATGGATAAATTATTGGGGCAATATACAACACACATTCGTACAACCACATGGCCACTTGCATGTTTTTTCTATATTGTGGATATAGCAGTACTTGCTACTTACATTTTACATACTGCAAATAATGATATAGCTATAAATAAAACAGACTATCGTCGCCTGTTATTGAGGAAATTAAGTGAGACCTTGAGGGTTCCAGCAGTTCAAGATCAATCATAAAATGCACAGGATATGATACATTTTTCGACCAAATCGGGAATAGAAAGTAAACTGAAAAAATCTTTGACCGTATTTGAATCTCGTTCAGAACCTAGTCCAAAAAGCTTAAGACGAGATGAAACAAGAAGGATAAAAGCAGTTTGTGTCAGATGGGCTTGTTAGAGCCTCAAAACGGGCACAGAAAAACCAAAAAATAATGTAAACAATTTGGAAAGCCAGTATGTGATGTGCATTCCTGCACTCTTTGCTATTGTACAGCTTGCCCACAAAATTTCACGTAAATTTTTTATCGTAAAAAATATGTCTAACCCTTTCTTCAAATTAAATTCAAGTTATATTGATCTAAATCTAAATGATCTACCAATTTACGCATTTTTCCACAGAAAATTCTCATGGGTACACGGGTACCCTGGTCATTGATGAGAGGTATAAAAATGTTTAATGCCTCGAAAAAGTAATAAAAAAATTCAAAATTTTAAAGTGATTGTACTAATGGACAGCGAATACTACAAATAATGGGGATTTAAATTCATTTTAGTTTCTTTTGATATTAACACCCTGAAAACGGGATTTAAAGAGGAAAAAGGTACCCAGGTACCCGGTCATTGACATAAGAGTTAAACTTTGTCACCTCGTATCATCTCTGCTTAAAATGTTATAAGCGAAAAACCATGAAAAAATTGGGATTTTTTCGGTTTTTCCCTTGTGGTCGCTAAAGGGTTAAACTTTTTGGAAAAAACTGCTGCACCAAATTAAACTAGAGGAAATTTCCTACATTTTTCATATGCTATGTTTTTTTCTAAGATGAATACTTTTGGCAATACGAGCAAGCAGAATTTTAGCGATATATTCAAATTCCATTATCTGAGGACGAAAACGCAATACAATAACAATGCATCCATTTCAATCACCAATTTGAAGCTTTTTAGTAAATTGTAGTTGTATTTAGAATATGTTAACATTTGCTTACCAAGTTTTAAGCCTTTTCTATATTTATTAACAAAATAAATTGAAATAAGGAAATTAAGAAAAATATAAATCACAAACACTCCGAACAGCTGAGAACACCAATTTTTATTTTCCTACCAATCTGATTGTGACTATTACATAGTTATAATTGTACAATTATAACTATTATAAGTTTAATATAATAACATAACTGGTAGATTGTAAACAGGAAATAAAGAGAAATGCAGAGATGTTCTCCCATTAATGTCATTTTGGTAGCTTTAAAAGGCCTGGTTGATGTTCTTCGAAAGGAGGCTCATCATTATCTTGATTACTTAGTAGGGCGGTCACAAGCGATATGTGAAAAATTATTTTAATATTTTCTTATTGGAGACCCCTCTAAAAGTTGCCAATTAGTTCGAAAATGAGATTGGCAAAGTTTCAGCTCAATTGAATAATAATAACCCGTGCCTCATCGAGTTTGAAATCATGAAAAATCGTGATTTTTGGCGAAAAATTGTAATTTTTTTTTCATTAAGTGAAAACTATTTGTTTTAGAAATCTGATTCTTGTTTTTTTTTTCATAGAAAATGCTGTTGCCTTGAACTTTCACTCTCATCAAAACTTATATTTAATGATATTTAGTATTTTTCAGGTCAGCTCGTGAACCATACTCTCAAACTCTGAATTTTTGAAAAAGAATTGAAAAATGACAAACGAATAATTTTGATTACTTTTGATAATTTTTTTGGTATTATTTGAATTAAAAAGCAAAAGAAATTGAACAATTTTTGTAACTTTAAAAATATTTCATTAATTTTAGTTAATTATTAATTATCTAGTTCTGTGCTTGGAAAGAAAGATCTCGTCAATTTGTATTACAGTTGAAACGCATTTAAACGGAACATCTGAATTTCTCTTCTTATTAAAACGGAACATCTGAATTTCTCTTCTTATTACAAGGCTGTTTTTGTTACCTACTAGCGTTATCTATTTTCATTCATTTCGGCACCTCCCCCCTTTCGGTATGATGGCATAAATGCAAGATTTTTTTTAATTGGCCACATGTCTCATCAAATAACTGACAGTAAGTTACCAAGTATTAGTAAAGTTTTTGCGTGTTTTATTTTATAATATTCGCCAAGTGAAACTGAACATCAGAGGAGCAGCTAGAATTAGAGTATACCCATCAGTTAACCACAGACTTTAATTTTAAGGAGAATTGTAATACGACTCCGCAAGCAACTATTTCGAAAACAAAGAACTGAGCTCATCAAAAACAGATTTATAAATTCCTATTTAGAGCGAGCTTTTGTTCACAGGGATGATGGAAAACTACTTCCTAATTTTTTAAATAAAAGAAATGTAGAGAGGATAACAGTTTTAATTAGTTGTGGAGATGAAGAACAGTTAATAGAAGTTCCTCAGTGTGAAATTAGTATCGAAATAACTCGGGCAAAAGCTGTATTTTCAGCAGTTGAAGAATGGGAAGAATTGTGTTTTGATACCACTGCAGTAAACACTGTTCGCCTCAGACGAACCTGCATTTTGTTACAGCAATTATTAAACAAAATATTTTCTTATATACCTTGTCTCCACCATAATTTGGAAATTATCCTAAAAGCTGTTTTTATTGTAAAGTGGGCCCAATTACTGCCCCTCAGCTAGGTATTTAAAAATAATTTCATACTGGGTGGTCTAACTTAGTTTAGACTAAGTATAAAAATGCTATTGAAGATGAAATATTGGATATAAAAAACTTAATTCAGAAGAAATTTCCAGTTTTTTTTTGCAGAACGTTTAAAAAATAAACTGCCCAGGGATGATTATACAGAAATTGTCCAATTTTGTGTAATTTTTATAACATGTCTTCCTCCAAAAGACCTGGTACTATTTATCATGCCAGATGGATGACACAGACTATTTAGAAAAAGAAGGTATAGAGTTTGTTTTGCTTATTTATAATCAATATTTATTGTCAAATCATGGTACAATGCTCCCACTTCCACTTTGCCCCCAATCAAGACTTGAAATTAATAAAATAATTGTTGACTACAGAAAAATTGATAAATAGATTACAGACAAAGCACTCACTATATAATGATAAACCGCCTTTGTATGTTTACTAGGATCAAGATGCGTTTTCATTTTTAGATGATACTTTGGAGAAAAAAAAAGTCAAAATAAGCACAGCTGTAAAATTAATGTCATTAATTAATGTCATTTGAAGAAGACAATCATGATGATGGTTTTAATGTAAGAACAGCAAAAGGTTTCAACGAAGTGGATTATTTATTGGACAAAGAATTTGATGTTTTTTGTTTATCCCAAACTGTAAATTTTAAGAGATTTTATATTAATATGCAATTTTTAAATACCGATCCCAATGTATGTTGTGAAAATAAGCATCATTTAAAAGCGAAAGAAAAAATTGTGATTGATTTTAAGGTTGTCAGTGACACAGCTGAAAGGGTAATAAAATATTAATCTGAGATTTCAATACCTGTCTAACAAAAGACGAAGAATAGAAACAGTTTCTGCTGAAAGTTGTATCTGAAGGTAGAAAAACTTTTCAAGACTCTTCAAAAGCTACCTTACCGTCTAAGCCATTACCGTCTAACTGTGACAATTGTAAGGGATAATAATTTCGTTTCTTTATAATGCTTATTTTCTTGTAATACAACTTCAATAATAAAATGCATTTGAATATTATTTATTCTCATTTTTATACTTTCTTTACCCTTTTTTTCTTTTAACACTTGAAGTTTAGATTTTGATTTTTTTGCATTTACTTCCGAATTTTTTTTAATTAAACCCTTTATTATGTACAAAATTAAAACAAAAAGGTAAAAAGCAGGTGAAATCGAATGTTACAATGTTTTTTCGCATTTTCATAAAAAGTCAATTTTTAGGATTCATATCGAGTCTGGTCCTGAAAAATGCGCATATATTTAAATCTATAAATCTTTACAAAAAATGGTGTGTGGTTCTTTAAGACAAAAATATTTTTTATGAAATGAGACCAGTATTATGTTTCATTGTAAGTTTAATTGTGTGCATTTTAGGAAGTAAAAGCAGCATTTTTTTGCGAAAAATCACTTTTTTTTTTTCAAATTTTGACCTCGATGAGGCACGGGTTAACATTATCCAAATGAGCTGAAACTTTGCCAATCTCATTTTCTATCCAATTGACAACTTTTTGGGGGGTCTTCCAAAAAAAATTCGAAAATTGATTTTCTGTCACCCCCCTATTACTCAGTTTGGGTCTCCACTTGGCGCAAAATATCCTAATTTTGAATCCTTTTTGAAAAGGTTAATATTATATAATCGAGTTGGTCTGATTATAGAACTTTCCTCCATAATTCTGTAGCCAAGCAACGTAGAACGATTTTCAATATACAAAAAACTTCCCTGGAAAATTATTTAACTAACATTTCAAGTCCCATCAAATTTCATTCAGCAGAATATTTCTAAAAAGACTAAACTTTCATGATAGAATTCACCTGATTATAGATCTATCCCCCCATAAATCTATAACTAAGCAACGTATAACGATATTCAATATACTTAAATCTTCCCTGAAAAATTCTCTAACACAGTGCAAGCCCCATCAAAAGCCATTTAGAAGAATTCTAGTTCTAAGCAACGAGAACAAAATTCTCAATTGCATTAATGTACTATATAGTAGATAGATGGTTTATTGCAATAATTCACAAATCATCACGAATATTGATAAAATGAACTTCAGAAATTTCCGAAGAATTTTATTAGAATGGGAATTGCACGTCCAAACTCTTACTTTTTTTCTTAAACAGAATGATTTGTCACCGGAATTGTTCTAGCTTGATTTTTAAAACTAATTACACACATAAAATGCGAACAAGAAAGCGTTATTTTTAACACATTAATTACCAATCACGCGATATCGCGTGATACGAGTTCTCATCAAAAGGTGATCACACGTTATCGTGTGGACGTCGCTATCAAGTTTCTAAGCGGAATAGCATAGTGGCCACAGCGAAACGGCGTGTAATATTTATATTGGCCACTAGGGAAGGGATCGACTTTCGTGGAGTGGGGATGGCCAATTTCAATTTTCAATTTTGCAATGAACGTGTTAAAGGATGCTTTAACTGCTTGAAAAACCAAACCCTAATTTGATGGCCATTTCTCAAAAGTTAAAAATATATAATTATAAAATTGCATGCATTTAAATAAATGTAACGAGATTTTATTTTAATTTATATTTACTCTTAAAACTAATTTACGATATTTCTACAAAATGTTTCCGAAAATTAGAACTATAATACATTTTGTAAAAGATATTTTGTCAGTAAAACTGTTTGCATATTATGCGTAGCTATAAAATTAAATTACAAATTTTAATAAATTTCAGTGTACTTTTAATTCAATCTGTTAATTTAAAAAAAAAAAAAAGATGTTTTTTTTTTTTTTTTTTTTTTTTTTTTTTTTTTTTAAACTAAAGTAAGCTTTATTTGAAATAAGATAAATCTGAAATAAAGGCACAAAACATGATAGAGGATAACAAAGTGGTAGAATGATTACTTATACAATACTTAAACTTCAACGTTGATCTTGATCATGGTCAAAAGTTTTTCGAAATTTTAAAGTTTGAGTTCGTAATAATATTTCGAATATTTATAATGATTTACGTGGGTATCCAAAGCGGAGTCAATGACACTGCATTTCAGTTACGACCTATTCTGTAAATTTCCCTATGTCTTTTTTCTTTCTTTTCTTTCTTTTTTTTTATTTTTTTTTTATTATCTTTTTTTTTTTCAAGCAACTCGAAAGTTTTAAAGGTGTTGAACCTAACAAATTATAAGATATCGAATATTTGATATTAGTTCCTTTTATTTATTTATTTATTTATTTATTTATTTTTTTTTTTTTACAGCAATACCAATTGAATATAAGTATCGGATACAATATTTATTCGTGTATAATGCCCGCTTTTTTGCAAAATTTTGCAAAATTTTTAAGCCTAAAGTGATGGGAGCGCACTGTACACGAAATATTCCAGACAATTATGTGCAACTACATAACCTTCTCTAAATAGCTTATTGCAAGATTCAACGATATATATTATAGAATTAGCAAGTAAAATATTCGAAATTATTGTAATGTTGCGCGTCGTAGTTTAAGTATTGAGAAAATATAAGGTATCGATTTGCAAAGTCGATAAATATGTTAAAAGTTTATCTTAGAGTGAATTAAAATTACACACTGCAGATATTTTAATTTTATGGCATTTCAATAAAGTAGCGAAACATTACGTGATTGAATACAGTAATTTAGGTTCGAGAGGGAGGGAAAATAGGATTTAAGATGTCTGAAGCAGGACTTTTTCTTTCTAATTTTAGGATATTTTGCTGTTAACCTTTAGGGCCCAGACTTCCGACTAGCTTTCTATTCAGTCATACCACAGTTTACAAACAATTTATTTTGTGGTAGATATTTCTTGAATATATCCTTGTGTAATTCTGTATCGGAAATTATTTTCTGAAAGTGGTACGGATAGAGTAAAACAAAAGTAAAATGCTGGGACGTACGTTCTCCCAACCCTTAATCAACAAAATTAGAGGAGCATGTTGCGCATTATACTAGAGATACAGTTTTTCTCCTTTATACAAAAACAGGGTGTGCAATGTGCATTATACATGAGTAAATACGGTATACTGTAAATTCTTTATTCCTCAAAATAGTCTTAAAACCTTTTCGCTATTGGAATATATATTTCTTTTAGACCGTTGACCAAGCCACTATCTGCCGACTATGGCCCAGATTAAAGAGTTTTTTATGTTCGGCAGCGGGTCGATGTTCACCTGATCGCCGTATGGCGGAGATCTACTTGATAAATCCCCAGGTCGTCAGGTCGTCATGGCTTCGAGGCTCATTGTTAACTTTCTGTCGTTTCTTTATTAGCCATTTACTAATTGCTAAGTTGTACCGAAAAACGGGAGGATGTTGGGTTGAAATAAAAGGCAGATTTTGTGCACACCATGTAAAAACTGGCACTGTGAGTTCTCCTATTGCAGCGGATAGGGTACTGCATCCGGCTTTCGCCTTATTGCACATGCACATAATAAAGAAGCGTTGTCTAGAAAAACAATAATAATAAAGGGGGACTTCATTATTCCACAATACTCGCAGGATTCGGGAGGATCAACTGCACCCACACTGAGAATCGTGAGGGCCAACATGTAAAAAAAATATATATATTAATACGTTGGTTAGTTCATGGGTTTATGCACTTTTTGCTAAATAATAACCTAATATTATTTAACTTACAATACTTATCTGAAAAAAAATTTCTGCTAGATCGTGTAAATGTGATTGTATTCTTTAAGTGGATCGGTTAGTTTGTTAGTACATATATATTAAAATGAAATTATAAGTAATTTTAACTTAAGATTAAATTACAGGATATGTTTGCTTCCTTGTTGATCTACTTTCTCACCTGGTTTCTGACAATCTTTTTTTCTAACATCCAAGCATTCATACTACTAGTTAACACAAAAACCTATAGTAAATAATTAATATTAGTTCACCAATGTCCTAATAGGGTTAGTTAAATAGTTTTAAGTTATTTATGACCAAAATGAATTATTCCTAAGTTTAATTATATTATTGTTTTGAGACACAACAGGTGCTTTTAATGGTGAGGACTAGAGATGGGTGATTTGATATATCCGAGGATGAGATTCGGCCTGCGTGCGGCAGATGGGATGATTTGTTTCAGATTGAAATAGAGATTTATTTTAATGGGCTGTAAGTAGTGAAAGTCCTAGTCCTGAGGATTCCTGCACAAGAAAGAGACTATGTTTAACTGTGGGAGTATACCATGCTGCTGCAGACACTGGCCTTTCGGACGACCGGCAGTATTACCCTTCACTTCACTGCCCTACTTCGAACTGTCCGCCGTGGATAGTTGAGAGATAGCTACCGTTGGGCAGTCCTACGCACACTGTCGGTCTAGAAGTCCCTTCTCAGATCTCGCCCTTGCCAAAGTGAATTGAGTACTTGCCCTAGAAGAGGGGGAGGCTGCCGGGCACTTGTTAAAGCTGAGATGGCGCTTATAGCCGTAGGGGACTGAATTGTAAGTTCAGACACTTGCATATGTTATGATAAATAATGCATGCATTAGAAAAAAAATCAAACTATGCCATAGCTTGTTATACTTACAAGTAGTTGCTGAGGTAAGTAATATTAAATATGCTAAAATTTGTATACAATAAATTTATTGCTTTTACCATTTTATTTTGACATTTCTATAGTATTTTTCTTTTTGTCTGTGGTATTTTGAGTCTTTCTTTGGTAGTTTGTCGCTTTCATAATGAAGCGAATTGGAAACGGTTTGTAGATTTCAATATAGTAGCATTTGACAAGAAGTATGATGGAGAGCTTGCGGAAATAATGATGTTAGAACCCAGGATTGTTAATTATTGTTTCTGTCAAGAAAGGTATATTAGAATAAATATGAATTTTACATCTCCTGTCTCTAGATAATAATAGTCATGTGAGTAAAGTTTCAATCGGTGTATGTTCTTTGGAAATATAGTCACGTACGCATCATCATTGATAAGAGCAATCAACAATTTTGAAAGATGTAGATGACAAAGTTCTCAAAGAAGACAAATTCTTTTGGAGTTCATTGCGAAGAAATCACATTAAATGCTTCATAAAATATTTTTTTATATCTTGTATCATAAGGTGAAACTTTTATTTATTTTTATTTTAAAATTGAAAATGTTTGATGCAATTGCAATACTGCTGGGACACTTTTGAAATATACTAAAACAGGTTTAGACAATGCTTTAAATACTTTTACAAAAATATTTTATTATGTAGGTGGATTGTAAAAGACAGGTAGACGGATGAAATAAAAAGATTTTTTAATTAAATGATAGCTCGGAAATAGCGCGTGCAAGTGCTATCCCATAAAAAAAAAAATCCCTGCCGGCCCGGCCTACAGGCAGAGGTAGATTTCGAAGTTAAGTATACTAATTTCGCCAATAAAAACTAAATCATTATTAGATATAAATCCACTTTAACAGTTTTGTCTGTCTGCTTTAGACGAGTTTTTATTTCCTTTTTATATAATATCTGGTTTTATCAGAATCATGTTAAGGCGGTATTAAAAAAAAAATACTTTTCCTTGCTCAACAACTCGAAATTTTCTGTCGCATTTTCAGATTCATTTTTAATAATAATAATAATAATAATAATAATAATAATAATAAAAATATATATATATATATGAAACATGCTGACGTGATTTTTTAAAAGATTTATAAGCGACCTGTGTTTTTATTTTTCTTTCAATTAATTAAAACTTGATTAATATACAATGATTTTCTCAGTAGGGCAATATTTTTCGTTTCTAACACAATCGCTTCGGGAAATTCCGTTCAAAATGCCCACTTTGACATCTTTTTTGAAATATATTCTGCCTCTATCAAAAAATCGATCATTACTGTACATTATATAGTTTCTGAATAAGAGAATCTAGCAATTGGGAGAGCAATAAGAGCAATAAGAGATAGCAATAAGAGAATCTAGCAAAAGGGAATTTAAAAATGAGTAAGAAAGTAGACAGTTTGTGTTAAAATAAATAAAAAGGCAGACATAAAGACGTGGATCGAAGTGAGTATATTTGATTATTAACAAGAACAATTACACAAACATACTGAAAGAAAACAGAAAATTTACAGGTATTTATAGATTTTGCAAGGCCCATGGCAGAGAATTGGCGGCCGTGAAAGAAAGCTACATTAAACAACCAATCACAATAAACATAGTTGTACAAAAAGAAATTAATAAGAATTTAATGTAATGCTGTGATTATTTTCAACACCCGCCCATAATCTAGCATTACATCAGAAAACAAAGAAATTTCTTGAAATCAATCATTAATAATAATATGACACAATTTAAACATTACTTGTACAAACAACAAAGAAATAATAGTTCATAAAATTTAACTTTAGGTAATGCCTTTGTAAATAAATCAGCAATTTGCATATTCGTAGGAACATATTCAATTTTGATGTTATTTTCTTTTATAATATTGCGAACAAATTTCAATTTGATATCAATGTGTTTCATTCTACCATAATTACTCTCATTACTGATACATTTTATACATGATTGATTATCCTCAAAAATTACTAAATCCTTAATATTTACAATTTCACTAGCAATATTTTTAAACCATAACAAGTCTTGCAAACTTTTAGTTAAAGCAATGACTTCAGCTTCAGTTGACGATAAGGCAACTGATTTTTGTTTATTACAACACCACAGAACAGGCATGTTACAAAACATTAAAATATAACCTGTTACTGATTTGCGGTCATTTGTGTTAGCCCCCCAATCAGCATCAACATACATGGATAATTTAGGATCAGAATTTTGCTTTTTATACACAAGTTTTAAAGACAATGTTTCTTTTAAATATCTTAAGATTTTTTTAAGTGCTTTCCATGCAATTTCAGTAGGATTTTCTTGCAATTGACTTAAACAGTTAATAGCAAACAAAATATCAGGTCGAGAAATATAAGCTAAATATAATAAACAACTTACAAGTTCACGATATGGGTCATTAAAAGGTTTACCATTTTTGAAATCAGATGGGGTGGACTTAGGAGAAATAGGAATGTCACTGGGTTTACAATCTAGCATATTAAACTTACTTAACAATTTAATTATGTAAGACTCTTGATCCATTATTAAACTATCAGAATTGAATTTCATTTGAATACCTAGAAATTCTGAAACACTTTCCGATTTTGACATGTGAAACTCGTTATGTAATAGGGAAATAACTACATTAGTTTCATTTACATCTGAACCTGCAATTAACATATCATCTACATACAAAGCAATAATTATTTTATGATCATTATTATACCGAATAAAAATACAAGGTTCATTATCACAAGATTTAAAATTTAACTTTGAAATAAATTCATGAAACCTTTCAAACCATTGTCGTGGGGCTTGTTTTAAACCATATAAACTTCTTTTAAGTTTACACTTTCGCCCACTTTTATCATCATAGCCTTGCGGCTGATCCATAAAAACAAGTTCATTTAACTTACCATTCAGGAACGCTGTTTTAACATCTAACACAGATGCATATAAGTCTTCATTTAAAATCAAAATAAGAACCAAACGTAAAGCTGGCATACTTATTACAGGGGAAAAGGTTTCACTATAGTCTAGCCCTTCTTTTTGCATAAATCCACGAGCTACGAGTCTCGCCTTATGTCGACCATCTCTTTTGATGGTAAATACCCATTTGCAGGAAATAGGTCGTTTGTCAGGTGGTAATTTTTCAAGATCCCAGACATAGTTGATTTTCATACTTTCAATCTCCGCGTCCATAGCTTCTTTCCACAAGCGTTGTTCATCACTAGGGAGGGATTTGATATCATCAAACGTTAATGTTTCTTGTTGGCAAAGTAATGCTTCGTAAACTTCAGGATCTGGATACCGTACAGGTTGCTTTTTAAATCTTTCAGATTTTCTTGTTTTGTCTTCTTTCTCTTCAGGATCATCTAATTCATCACTCGTATTTTCTAGAACATCTGGATCAATTTCATTATCGACAGGTTCTGAATTTTCTAGAATGTATTGTTTCGACTGAACATTTTCCTTTTTCTCTTCGTCGAATTTCACATTTCTTGATACAGTTATGCGTTTCGTTTCAGGATCTAGTAATCTATATCCCATTGAAGAATAACCAATGAAGATCATTTGTTTAGACCTATCGTCAAGCTTCTTTCGATGAACGGAAGGAATTAACATGTAAGCACTGCATCCAAAAACACGTATGTGCTTGAAATCGGCTTCTTCTCCATATTTCAGGAAGTACGGAGTTTTGTTCTCAATAGTGCTGCTTGGCATTCGGTTTTTCAAGTAAGCTGCTGAAAGGATAGCTTGACCCCAAAAAGTCTTTGGTAAATTTGATTCAGCAATCAAAGCACGTCCTATATTCAGAAGCGACCTATTGCAGCGTTCAGCTACTCCATTCAAAGATTGCGTGTATGGAGGAGCGGGATCGATCACTATACCAAGATCTCTAGTAAAATTCACTAAATCATTAGAAAAATATTCCTTCCCGTTATCACATCTAATTTTCTTCACTGTAGGGTTGGATATTAAGAACATTTTTAATTCTTCTGAGACTTCACTTTTATGTTTCAGTAAACGTACTTCAGTAAAACGAGAAAAATCATCGATAAGAGTCATAAAATAGCACTCGCCAGAAAAGGTTGTCGGAAAAATAGGTCCACAAATGTCACTATGAATCAAAGTCATTGGCTTGGTTTCTCTTTTTCTTGGTCCTCTTCCCATTGGTGTTGCACTCTGTTTTGCCCGAGCACAAATATCACAAAAAGAATCAGGTACCGGAAGCTTCATATCTTTCAATACTTTGTCACTCGGATGACCAAGTCTGCGATGCCAGATATCACAATGATTTTTCTTTGAAGTAAGAACGATTTCGTAAACAGGGACAAAGTCACTTACGTATTGTCCATTCAAATCCCGTTCACCGAAGTAAAAACGGTTTCTCCCTTTTTCGATAAATACTTTTTGGTTCTTGAAAATAACTGTATAATTTGCACTTTCAATTTTCCTAACGGAAATGAGTTGCCCGTTTAAGTCTGGAACATAAAGGACATCCTTTAAAGCAATTTCCATTCCATTTGACAGTTTTCCATTAATATTTCCAATACCTTTGATTTCTAGATTCGTTGTTTTTGATGCGCATTTAATAGTTCCTGAAGAAGGTACTAAGGATGCGAAATAATTCTCATTAGAACACATATGGGAAGTTGCTCCGGAATCTACTATAAATTCATTCCTTTTCCTGGAAGCATTTCCAGCAACGAAAGAAACAGCTGAAGAGGCAAATTTTTCTTCATTTGAATTTTTAACAGCTTTACAGTTACGTTTTATGTGTCCGAATTTTCCACAAGAATGGCAAGTAATTTTCTTTCTACAATATTTCGCTGTATGCCCTTTAGAGTTGCAAATTTTGCAAAAGAATTCTTTGCGAGTCGACACAAATGCAGTATTATCAAGAGCAGCCTTAGTATATACTTTTTCTTTCTTTGAATCCAAAAGAAGTGCTTCAGCATCTAATAATCTTTGTGTCACGAAATCTAATGTCAAAACAGAATTCGGTTGGTTTTCTAAAGCAATCTTAACATTTTCAAATTCCTGAGGCAATGACATCAAAATATAAACAATAGTATCCGTTTCATTAACTTCTGCCCCAGACAGCTTAAGATCCGAAATTAATTTATTTATTTAATCAATGTGATTTCTCATAGAAACTGTACGATCTTTCTTAATCGTTGCCAATCTCTTCCGAATTAAAATTTGATTCACTGCACGCTTTGTATCATAAGTGCGTTCTAATTTATTCCATATTTTATGAGCTGTATTTTCATCTTGAAGTGATGCAAGAACATTATCACTTAATAATGATAATAATAAAGCGTAAGCCTTTTTTGCTTTCACGACATCGGCGGCATTGTCTAGAGCTGCTTCATTTTCCAGGAATTTTTCCAATTCTTTAGCAGCAAAAATTGCCATTACTCTTCGTTTCCATACCGAAAAAACTTTTCCATCACCTTCAAAAAGAGGGACACCGTAAACATCTTTTGAAGAATCCATTCTGCTCGATAAAATATATAAAAAGTAAAATAAAATCTTTTTCACTCAAAATCCCAGCAGAAATGAAAAACAGAAAGATAACGGCGTCAGTATGTCTCGCAGCTCATTTCAACACTTGTTAGAACCAACGCTCTGCTGTTAAAATAAATAAAAAGGCAGACATAAAGACGTGGATCGAAGTGAGTATATTTGATTATTAACAAGAACAATTACACAAACATACTGAAAGAAAACAGAAAATTTACAGGTATTTATAGATTTTGCAAGGCCCATGGCAGAGAATTGGCGGCCGTGAAAGAAAGCTGCATTAAACAACCAATCACAATAAACATAGTTGTACAAAAAGAAATTAATAAGAATTTAATGTAATGCTGTGATTATTTTCAACAGTTTGGATTTGAATGCACCCTTAATAAGATGATTTTTTTCTTCAACCGCGATGTATTTTTAATTTGTTTTTGCTGTAAGAATTGGCCTTATCAAAAACTTGTCTATATAAATGTTGAAGACAATATTAAGAAGATATATGATAAATTCATGGAGATTTTATATCTTGTGAATTGACGGAGTTATGAAAATTTTTCTTCTTCAACCCCACCCCCTTTTTTTTGTTTTCGTTTTTACTTTTTTTTTGCGATACGAATTGGTCCTATCAAAAACTTGTGAATATAAAAGTTGTAGATAATATTAAGGAGATGTATAATAAAATTAATTGGATTTGATATCTTGAGAATTGACGAAGTAAGGAATTTTTTTCTCCCCAAAACCCTATTTTTTTCGCCCCTTGAGCCTATTTTAAATTTTATCAAAAATCTGTGATGCATGAATTTTTGACGCTATTTTTAGAAGTAATAAAAACTTTAAACTGATTTGATATGTACAAAAATTAAGAAGTTATGGGGGTTTATCGGTTTTCACAAAACCCCTCCCTATTTCCATCCCCTTTGTCCGCTTTTGCCCATTAACGAACTTGACCGAGATTTTATGTCCCTTGATTTTATGTATCAGTTTGGAAGAGATTTGTGCAGAATTGCGGAAGTTATCGTGTCCAGAAGAAAGTGATAACACAATTGTTTCGGGAAATTCCGTTCAAAATGACCACTTTGACATCATTTTTTGAAATATATTCTGCCTCTATCAAAAAATCGATCATTACTGTACATTATATAGTTTCTGAATAAGAGAATCTAGCAATTGGATGCGTTTGAGAGCAAAAGGGAATTTAAAAATGAGTAAGAAAATAGACAGTTTGGATTTGAATGCACCCTTAATAAGATGATTTTTTTCTTCAACCGCTATGTATTTTTAATTTGTTTTTGCTGTAAGAATTGGACTTATCAAAAACTTGTCTATATAAATGTTGAAGACAATATTAAGAAGATATATGATAAATTCATGGAGATTTTATATCTTGTGAATTGACGGAGTTATGAAAATTTTTCTTCTTCAACCCCCCCCCCCCCCTTTTTTTTGTTTTCGTTTTTACTTTTTTGGCGGTACGAATTGGTCCTATCAAAAACTTGTGAATATAAAAGTTGTAGATAATATTAAGGAGATGTATAATAAAATTAATTGGATTTGATATCTTGAGAATTGACGAAGTAAGGAATTTTTTTCTCCCCAAAACCCTATTTTTTGCGCCTCTTGAGCCTATTTTAAATTTTATCAAAAATCTGTGATGCATGAATTTTTGGCGCTATTTTTAAAAGTAATAAAAACTTTAAACTGATTTGATATGTACAAAAATTAAGAAGTTATGGGGGTTTGTCGGTTTTCACAAAACCCTCCCTATTTCCATCCCCTTTTGTCCGCTTTTGCACATTAACGAACTTGACCGAGATTTTATGTCCCTTGATTTTATGTATCAATTTGAAAGAGATTTGTGCAGAATTGCGGAAGTTATCGTGTCCAGAATAAAGTGATAACAGAATTGCTTCGGGAAATTCCGTTCAAAATGCCCACTTTGAGATCATTTTTTGAAATATATTCTGCCTCTATCAAAAAATCGATCATTGCGGTACATTATATAGTTTCTGAATAAGCGAATCTACTAATTAAATGCGTTTGAGAGCAAAAATGAATTTAAAAATGAGTCAGAAAATAAGCAGTTTGGATTTGAGTGCATCCTTATTGCAATGATTTTTCCAACACAATCCGCTTCGGAAAATTCGGTTCAAAGTGCCCAATTTAACAGCATTTTTAAAAAATATATTCTGCCTCTATCAAAAAATCGACCATTACGGTACATTATATAGTTTCGGAGTAAGAAAACGTACCAATTGGAAACCTTTGAGAGCAAAAATTAATTGTAAAATGAGTCAGAAAATAAGCAGTTTGGATTTGAATACACCCTTACTTAGATGATTTTTTTCTTCAACCGCTATGTATTTTTAATTTTTTTTTGCTGTAAGAATTGGTCCTATCCAAAACTTGTCTATATAGATGTTGTAGACAATATTAAGAAGATATATGATAAATTCATGGGGATTTTACATCTTTTGAATTGACGGAGTTATAGATTTTTTACTTCTTCAAACCCTCTTTTTGTTTTCGTTTTTAATTTTGTTTTGCGGTACGAATTGGTCCTATCAAAAACTTGTGAATATAAAAGTTGTAGATAATATTAAGGAGATTTATAATAAAATTAATTGGAATTGATATCTTGAGAATTGACGAAGTTATGAATTTCTTTCTCCCAAAAACCCTATTTTTTGCGCCCCTTGAGCCCATTTTTAACTTTATCAAAAATCTGTGATACATAAAATTTTGGCCCTATTTTTAGAAGTAATAAAAACTTTAAATTGATTTGATATGTACAAAAATTAAGAAGTTATGGGGGGGTTTTCGGTTTTCACAAAACCCCTCCCTATTTCCATCCCCTTGGTCCGATTTTGCCCATTAACGAACTTGACCGAGATTTTATGCCCATTGATTTTATGTATCAGTTTGGAAGAGATTGGTGCAGAATTACGAAAGTTATCGTGTCCAGAAGAAAGTAATATATATAGATAGACAGATAGATAGATAGATAGATAGATAGATAAAGTTTTTTACTGAGGGTGGTTTTGGGTTCTAGGGGTCATGATCGGTGTAGATCTGCAAAAATTTTTCAGAAATTCCAACATAGGAACGATCCCAATAGGTAGTATTTCATACGAAATCTACCTAATACGGACATTATTATTATACATAGATAAGAGGTTGTAAGAATTAATCATTTAACCCTTAGGGTGAGAAAAATTACCTTAAGATTAATGCCTAAGATTCTGCGATAAAATTAAAAGTAGATTAACTTTAAAAATTAATGGATAAAATTTAATTTTGCCCGCGGTAAAAAGTTTAAAGGTAAAATCATTTAGCTCTTTTGGTGTTAAGCGATTTCAAGTTTCATAATAGATTCCAGAAAGTGGCAGCACTAACACTATTAGAACTAGAACATTCTGAGCAGCGGGTCTTGTATTCATGTACATTAGCACATATGTCCGACACAGTAGTCAAAGAACTATTTTAAACTCGAACTGAATCAGTGTAATGCAGTGCTCCCTCATTATATATTGCATTTTCTAGAATACAATCTGGGATACAATAAATGCGATAAAACCGAGCGCAATAATATTTTAAGAAAGATATCATACAAGAAAATATTGTGTGTCTTTAAAATGTCACTGTAAGCAGATATATGACTCATTATGTGCCGAGCAGATCAATTCAATATTAGTTTTTGTCATAATGTCAAAAATAAATACTTTTGTAAATAAAGCAATTCTAAGAGAAGAAAAGCGGCATTAAAACATTAAAATTAATTACTGAGTAAGCAAAAAACTGTTGGCAGGTAGAAAATTAACATATTTGATTTGGATTTTGGCACTTGGTTTTTTTCAGAATGTGCCAATGGAAAAATTCATGAATACGCTGCATTGCTAAACATTGCAGCTGAAATGCTGGCATTCGCAAATTGTTGCGCAGAAACCATTTTGAACAAATGAAGCGTTAATATGACGTTACTAGCAGAATGGCACATTTCGCTGTTGGTCAGTGTTGGTTAGTGTTTTGAGAAATTTCGTCAGTAAGCATCGAGGTAATTTTCCGTTCTAAAGTAAACATTATCTGTATTGTGTTGGAAACACATTTGTTTACTGCAGAAACATCCTAATAATTTATTAAATCTGGCATTGGACCCCATCACATGCCATTTTTGCAGAGCACTCTCTCGATATAAAGACATTCAAGACGGTGGCAGTTTGCAAAAGCTTCTTTGGTCTATTACGAGAAAACAGCTTTTCTCCATTCATCTAAATCGAAATTTATGACCTTAATGAGCTTTCATACTTTTTCAGATTTAAAAAATCAACTTCCTGAAATATCACTTCATCTCAGGCAGTAAGTTTAATAGATTAGGTGATGTTTGGCTTAAGACAAATCATTCAAATGACGTGAATTCAAAGCTGCCATTATCGACGATTTTATTCCTATTATTGACTGAAGTTACCTTCACTTCACTCGGACAAAGCCACGTCTCCAAATTGTAATCTTTACTTCTTCTCCTTCGTAATTCTCGTACACTAATGTTATGTTCATGAGCTTGCGATCGTTGTCTTTTACGAACTTCACTCATTGTATTTCTAATTAGTACATTTAGAAATCTTGTTTCTTCACCAGTTCTTCTATGTCGGCTTTCTGAGTATTTCACTCGATCCTCTTCACTAATTTCTTCTGGTTGTTCATCTTTTCAGGTTTATCTCAAACTATTCATTCTTTTCCACTCTGAAACTAAACGTGATTCTCGTTCCTCATCTATTTCATTTATTCAGTGTTCTTTCTGTTTTCTTTTTTTCAATTCACCACTGGCAAGATTCCCTCCTCTTTACATTTCGGCATCTTGTTAAATGTCAATATTACTTAATACACCATTTAATACACTATTTACTACCTTAACCAATCCACTTATACTTATTACGTTTAGAAATTTTCACTGAAATATACAATCGAACCCGGTTAAGACGCTCACGGTTAATACATGATCCCGCTTAATACGCGGATTTTTTCCGATACCTTGAAGTTCACCCATAAGGCTAATGCAAAAATATCCCGTTTAATACGCGAACGGTTATTACGCGATCCCGCTTAAGACGCGGTAGATTTTCGATCCTTTGAGGCAAAAAAATCACGTTTAAGACGCGAATTCATTGATTAAGATGCGAACTCCTTCTCTCATCTCCAGTGTTGACAATTTAGCGGATTCTTTTTTTTTTTTTTCATGTAAGAAGTACTGTTTCCGTATAATAATATTTACTTTATTTAATAACAGATTAATTAAGGCGAACATTACTAATGGGAAATAGTGCTAGATATTTGAATTAAATAAAACCCGCTAAATTAGCAACACAGCAATTCTTCATTGATTTTGCGTCCTAACATCCTTTGTCTCTCTGGCTTCGTGTATGTTTTTACTGTGGTAGAGAGAAATAGACGAATTCAGGATACTCAGATACGTCATAAAAAATATTATGATTAGAGATGATTATGCCTTTTGTTAGTGATGTGATAAATGTACGTTATATCACTACTATGTTTTAAAATGCATAAAATAGGCAAAAAAAAAAAAGAAAAAAAAAAAGAAAAGAAAGAAAGAAACGCATGAAGATTAAACAAATGAGATTGCCGGTTGTATATTTTTTTTATGTTTTCTATGTTTTGTTTACTTTTTGCTATGCTAACAATACTTCTACACAAAAATTAATAAGGATAGTTTTTCTTATTATATTAAAAATGAAGGACATATTATAAGGGTACTCATTATCACAAGTACTAACTATGTTTTTAATAACCGGTTTGTACTTCAAAGATTTAATATCTTTTCTTTGTGTTAAAAAAAATCCGTATAGCAGAAAAATTATTTTTATTCTTTTATTTTGGTTGTAACATATTAAACGACAATAAAGCCATGTTTGAATCCATATTTATTTTCAATTATTATTCCAGTCGGTCCTATTAAAATAAACAATGAATTAAAGTTTAATGCAATTAAATTTTAATCTAAATATATGTAAAAGAGACAATTTTCGACCGTAAACATATAAATGAAAGCTCTAAAGTTCATTTAGACGATTTAATGTGTAAATAAGCCCAGTTCCTCGAACATTATCCAAATCACGTTTAATACACGATCCCGCTTAATACGCGACTTTTGTCCCCTCCCTTGAAACGCGTCTTAACCGGGTTCGACTGTATTTAACTTTCTATCACTTTTACCTTTTTCTTAATCCGCTCTAAAAGCTAAGCGCATTCCAAAAGCATACTTAAGCATGCGCATCACCATCGCCCATGTAGACCCATCTGTGTTGGAACATGTCCCCATCACAAGAGAATAATGGGACAGTCGAGAATGCTCTAGAAAATTTCAGACTTCCGTTTCCGGTTTCTAGCACATTCTGTAACGTTCCTGAACAGGAAGTCCATTCGATGGTCTAAAACCGTCTGGAACATCGTAAAACATTCTCGAACATTACGGAACTGGAAGTCCTTTCGAAGGTTTAGAACCTTCTAGAACATTCTGGAAACTTCTGGAGCAATATCAAACATTTTGAAACATTTTAGAAGATTCTCGAACCCTCTGAAAGATTCTATAACAGCCTGGAACATTCTGCAATATTGTCCAAAATTCTCTAACATTCTAGAAGATTCTAGAACATTTTATCTGGAATATTTAGAGCCTTCTGGAACATGCTGGCTAATGGATTTCTGCTAATCTTAAAGATTATTTTTTTAAGGTATAGCGATATAAAAAATAATAAAAAAATAGCCTCCCTTGACAACACTTTAAATTACACTATCCTAATATATTGATCGAGCTGCAACGAGTAAGCATAATTTACGCGATCTAACTAATTTCACTTGATCTCAGGTTAATACCATATTTTATTAAATGAATTTTTCTTTTAGAAATATAATTACAATTTCAGATTCATGTTTACAGATATAGCAGCATATTTAAATCCTTTTGCTACTGTATTGTGTTTTAAATTACTGCAATATTTCAAACATAGTTTGTTTTATAAAGTTAAGACTATTTTACTCGTAATTTTGAATGAATGTATCATACTTCAATACTTTATATCTTATTTTATTCTATTTAAACGAGATATTGTTCTGCATATTTTAAATTTTACAGAATTCTGCTTGTAAATTAATCCTAATAGAGCGCATTTTTAAATTTTAAATCATTATAGTAGATTTCTAAAAAGACACATTCTTTGCATGCGTTGAATTGCATAATTATTCACCCACCTTTATACAAAACGGAATGCAAAAACCCTTCTTAGCAAGCAATTACATCTAAATTATTCTATTTCTTTTCAAAATGAAAGCCATTAAAATTTTGTTAAGTTTCTAGTACGTACAATTATTAAATGAATAAGATCTCTGTTTTATTTAATTGTGTATTCTTTATATGGTTTATCTACGATTAAAATAAAAAAATTAAAATTCCTTTATTCAGAATTTAATATGAAACCGTAATTACTATTTACAAAGGTTAATTCAAACATTAATTTAAAATTTTACGTTGGTTATACAAAATTAAACTACTATTACAATTTCTGTTTTCTTTCGGAATTAAAATATGAAATAAACATTTTAAAGTGTTATTTAGAAAAGTGAAATTAAACCAACTTATCAGAGTTTGACAAATTTTTACCAACTTCTGTGGTGATAGAATTTGGAATTAATGACAGTAAATGCTGTAGTACAGAATTTGCAACTGATCTTGAGCATTCAGCTTTAATACATTATTAATTAGTAATTTATCTTTAATCTTCGAAATCTTAGTTTTAAAATTGCAGATGCGCTCCACTCTATTGAATTTCTTTAATCCATTATACACTGGTGTTGCGTTGACATAACGCTAAAAATAAATGCGCATGCATAAATTAACTACCAAGCTACCCCAATTTTTTAATTAAGATATTTGCTTTACTAAAAAATAGAAACTTTGGCCATAAAATAAAGCGAAGATTATCTTTCAAAATTTGTTGTGGCAAAACTTTTTCAGAAAAATGGTTGAAGATCCCAATCTTATAGTTTAGTTTTGGCGGTTAATGGGTTATGAATTTGATTGGCTGTTTGCGATTTCTACCTCAGTAAATACTTCATAATGTCCAGTGATCAGTGTAAAATAGCTTCAATCTAACAAAATATGCAAGAATATTTATGACAAAATATTTTTTCCACTGAAATCTAAAAAACGTTTGCTGTAAAAAAGGAATAAATGGCGATGAAAATTCGAAACTAAAAATTCAAAACTAAACGAGACATTTGGGTCAATAAATACGAGTATACTAACTACCTAAAAAACGAAACTACATAAAAAACTCTTTTATAAGCATTCCATGCTTATCCTAAAAATCACGCCTAATACCATGATTGCAATTCATGTAGTTCCAAGAAATTACATATAAAATACGTTGACTATGCGTGGGCCCGAATTATTGAAAATTCACTGTTTTGATTTAATCTTAGTAGAAGGTATTTCCGCATGATGGCTATTTACTATAATTGCTATTGTACCATGGATTTTACTTCCTTTGACTGTTCTGTCTTCCACTGGCAAATTTTCCTGTTGTAAGAATCAACAAATAATTCGGCAATAAATATGTCCTCAAGTATTAACTGAAAATAGTTTTATGTAAAACAAATACTCTTTTATAAGCATTCTACGCTTATCCTAAAAATCACGACTAATATCATGATTGCAATTCATGTAGTTCCAAGAAATTACATATAAAATACGTTGACTATGCGTGGACCCGAATTATTGAAAATTCACTGTTTTGATTTAATCTTAGTAGAAGGTATTTCCGCATGATGGCTAATTACTATAATTGCTATTGTACCATGGGTTTCATTTCCTTTGACTGTTCTGTTTTCCACTGGCAAGTTTTCCTGTTGTAAGAATCAACAAATAATTCGGCAATAAATATGTCTTCAAGTATTATTAAACTGAAAATAGTTTTATGTAAAAAAAAAAAAAAAACTCTTTTATAAGCATTCCATGCTTATCCTAAAAATCACGCCTAATATCATGATTGCAATTCATGTAGTTCCAAGAAATTACATATAAAATACGTTGACTATGCGTGGGCCCGAATTATTGAAAATTCACTGTTTTGATTTAATCTTAGTAGAAGGTATTTCCGCATGATGGCTAATTACTATAATTGCTATTGTACCATGGATTTTACTTCCTTTGACTGTTCTGTCTTCCACTGGCAAATTTTCCTGTTGTAAGAATCAACAAATAATTCGGCAATAAATATGTTTTCAAGTATTATTAAACTGAAAATAGTTTTATGTAAAACAAATACTCTTTTATAAGCATTCTACGCTTATCGTAAAAATCACGCCTAATATCATGATTACAATTCATGTAGTTCCAAAAAATTACCAATAAAATACGTTAACTTGGGGTGATTTCAGACTATTGTAAATTCACAGCTTTGTTGAAAACGTGGATTAAAGAATTTTTTAAGGAAATTATAATTTTGCTCTGTGTACTTATTATTATTTGGCATCAGAAAAGAAAAAATGTCATTATTTAAACTATATATTCAAGATTTTTAAATTGTTTTCTCAACATATAGCAATAATTTATTTCATATTAAGCTACTAAGTGATAAAAGAATATTCTATAACTGTATCACACTCCTTACTTTTTATTTAAAATTTCTACTTTTTACTGTTAAAACTCTTTAAGTCGTTTGCCCGAATTTTGCCGTTTCCCCAAAGCAACTTAAATTGGCTCTAAAATAACCATATTTTTAACAGAATCGTATTTTATGTAAAATAAAGAGGTATGAAGTGCGAGTTAGTAACAAACAGGGAAAGAAATTTTAAATTAACATTAATTTTAGAAGCATTTTTATGAAAATGTAGGAAAACCCTCAGACGCTCAGAGGGTTAAAATATTCCGTTATTTCTATGTCAGATCCAGTTGGCACATTTTGGCAAGAGTGGTTTGCTCCATAATTAACTCTATAGTTTTTAATTTCGTAAACAGTTGTAACCACACAGATTATTTAGCGATCTATAACCGGCTAGCAGTAAACTACCTATACGTTAATTTGTTATTTTATAGTTAAGTTCTAAAAATATTAAAATGTTATATTTCCATCGGAAATACACCTTTGTATGTATACTTTTTACAATTCTAGCATATCAGAGGGTTGGTGTAAAATCTTTTACAAAATTGCATCTTTGCATACAAAAGAACAAATTAAGCTAAATAAAATAGTGTAATAATTGATAACATATGAAATAATTGTATGCTTAAAGTGCAAAGCATCCCATGACAGAATTCTGACAATAAATGGGTTAATCTGTTTCTTGAATCAATTTTAATATCATTGCTTACGGTTAGCATTCTTTCCAAATCTACATAACTACGTAGCATATTTAATACAGTTTAAGCTAACATTTCCAATTTTTGAACTTTTCATTATCTCAACGTTTCCAAAAACTGTAAACTTCTTAACAGAACTCAGATAGTGAGTCTGTCTTTATTATAAAAAACAAACGTGTACGTGCGTAACACGTACATCACTTTGACTGTAGCAACAGCAGACAATTAAATTTTTTCTTTTCTTTTAATTTTTTTTTAACTTCTAAACATTTTAAATTTTTATACGGTCGAATAGAAAAAAAATTGTAATTTAAAATGCAGTTGTTTGAAAATTATATCGCAATTTGATTGTAAATTATATCGCAATTTATAGAAAACCATATCACAATTTACTAATTTTTTATGGTGTTTAAAATAACTTTTAAGTATGCTTTTTTTTTAATCTGCTTCTATCGTATGTACAGTCTTGGGAAAAAGTAAACACCCCCTACTAACTCAACAATAAATTATTGTAGAAAAAGTTACTGGTACTATGGTGGTATATACTGGTGGAAAGCAAAGTTATAGCCCAAAATATAAACGGTTAATGAACTTTCTGAAATCGGAAGTGACCATTTAAAGAGCCAGTGAAAGGTAAAGAATGCATTTTAATGCACAAATATATCAAGCAGGACGGTCGTTCTGCCAAGGCAAGCTGAAAAAAAAATGCTAACCCCGCCAAACAAATAAACGCCAAGAATAATGGCAAGACACCGTAACTGCTTATTATACTGAAGTCAACTTCTGCATGTTAAATGGACGAAATATGCCAGCGTAAAATTTCCCATATCAAAAGAAGCAATCATCACAGAAAAATAAAACCAACACCAGAAGGACCTAATAAAGAAGATCTTCAATTTGAGATCAAATGCATCCTCATAAATTAATTATAAACAGAGATATAGATTCTTTAAAATAACGTCGAGATATTGAAAATGACAGATTTATTTTCTTCGTCACAACTTATGTTTCAATTGAGGTAGAGACTTAAATAATGGACAGAAAAAAGTAAGGATTGAATTTTTGGATAGATATTTACTCAATCTACGTGCTTTTATAAAATTCAGCTTTAAAAACATTAATTTTCTATTCATAATTAGCGAAAAACTGTTAATTAGTTCTAAAGTTTACAAATTATGCCAAATAGCGATAAACCCGCCAAAATATTTTAGAAATCTTATACTTTTCTTTTATATTATCCTTTTGCATTGATTTCATCGAAGATAACTATGGCTGAGATTCAGATAGATTTCTCGCTGTTAGCGAAATGAGTTTGACCAATCAGAAGCCTGCATGTTTGAGAATATTTGCTGTTTCTGGATCCCGGCCTATGTCATGAAAGTTTTGAGTCATTTTTTTAGTACCGTGGATTAAGTGCAATGTTTGTAGAAATGTAGGCTAGGATCCAGATAGATTTTTCGCTGTTAGCGAAACGAGAATCACCAATCAATAGCCTGCATTTCTGCAAACAGCGAAAAGTTCACAAAAATGCAGGCTTCTGATTGATGAATCTCGTTTCTCTAACAGTACAGCGCCTAGAAGATACAGTGTGGAAAACGGCTATTCCTATAATGCTTTAAAAAGTGCTAAAAACTTGTATCCCATAATTCTCCAACAATGCTCAGCGGCAATATGCTGATACGAGCGGCATCTCGTAACTCATTTCAATATAAACCCTGTGTTTTCAAAAATTATAGAATATTAAATATCGGAAACTTTAAATATAAGATATTTTAGTCTGTTATAAGCTAATTTAGTTAAAGAATGACGTGAAATAGGTTAAAGAGTCTCTTTTAGAATGACTATAGTTTTTAAATCACTACGATGGCGCTACGATCGACATCTTGTTATTCATCATCGTTGTACATTTATGGGATTCAATTTTTTAGCACTATTTTGTAGCCGTTTTCCACACTGTATCTTCTAGGCACTGTACTAACAGCCAAAAATCTATCTTGATTGCGCCCAATGGAGGATATTCCAAATATGGGTTCGAGGCTGAAAAAAGTCACGTGATACCGGTAATTTATCCAAGGAACTTCTAACTGATAAGAAGGGAAGATACTACTACTTTGCCTCATGAACCGTTTCATTGGCTAGCGGGGATTTACATTACACGTCTACGGAGCCTTCCCTTCTTTACGATAGAAGTTTTTACCTTGACCACGTGATCAAAATGTAGATGGAATATCCTCCATTATGTTGAACACAATTTTGCATTTCCACATCCAGGAGGTTCTGCCTTTTTTCCTCGTGGAGGAAGGTTGAATTTGTGGTTGTCCCAAGGAAATAACGTCATTTTTGTGATCATTTGAGGTCATGCCGGCAAAAGCCGTAGCGAATACCTCATAGCTTAAATAACTAAAAAATAACATCCAGGAAGGGTATTGATTGTCATAACAACAATACATATTCGAAACTATTTAAGGCACTGATTCTGAACTCCTTTGCTATACATTTCGATATTAAAGAAGTTGTTGTTTCCATAGTAACAGTACTTTTCTCTATTGCTTTCTCTAAAACACAAATATAGAAATTTAACAAAGAGCGCTCAGAATCAACACCATAACAGAGAGCCTTTATACATAAGAGTGGTGATATATGCACACTGCACAGGAAGCATGCTCATTTCATGTTTTTGCCGAAAGTATGACTACAGCGTCTAGAATACCTCGTGTGGAAATATGCTATCCAAACAACGCTAAAAATTTGTATCCCTTAAATGTGCGACGATACTGCTAAAATCCCAAGTATCGATCACAGCGACATCTGCGGGATTTAGTATTACATTGTATAGACTTGTAATATTTTGCAGTTTGAGAAAATATCCTGCAGATGTCGCTGTGATCTGTATATTTCAGCAGCATCGTTGCACAGTTAAGGGATACAATATTTTAGCACTATTTTAAGTATTACAGGGATAGCCAATTTCCACACTATATATATTCTAGGTGCTATAGTACGGCAATCCACTTTCTTGAATAGAGGCTATTCTATCTACGTTATGATCACGTGGTCAAGGCAAAAACGTCTAACGTAAAGAAGGGAAGGCTCCGTCGACGTAATGTAAATCCCCGCTAGCCAATGAAACAGTTCACGAAAGAAAGCAGTAGTAGTTTCCTGTTTCCCTTCTCATCCGTTAGAAGTTCTTTAGGTAAATTGGCGGTACCACGTGACTTTTTCAGCCTTGAAACCATGTTTGGAATATCCTCCATTAGACGATACGCGCATGGATGAGCTTTATTAGACTAGGGAAATAATTCAATATGCATTAGCCTGACGATAATGACACGCTCGCAAAGACCTTTAACGATTTGTTTTTATCACTTCTACCAATAAACCTTTATTGGCCATATGTCGCTACTTCTTTATAGTGACACACTTGTTCCTAATTGGATCCTGGCCTTAATGTATCAAAATACGGAGTTTGCTTTCTGTACTATTCCTGAGCTCAGTTATAACGTCTAGAAATATAGGTCGAGATCCAGGTACATTTTTGCAAACAGTGAAAAGTTAGCAATCATTCTGGCTTCTGATTGGTCAATCTCGTTGCGATAACAAAGAAAAACCTATCTAGATCATGGTCATAGTATGGAAACCGGCTATTCCAGTAACACTTTAAAAATTGCTAAAAATTGAATCCCATAAATATTGAAAAATACTGAATGACAAATGTCGATAGTCGCAGCATTTTCTAGATCTTCTCTGGGCGAAACGTTTTCTCATTTGATGTCTTTTGAAATAGTTACGTTGGAATTACCATATGTCGCTGTGATCGATATTCATCGTTCAGCCTCGTTCAACATTTATGGGATACAATTTTTTAGCACCTTTTTAATAAGCCGATTTTTAAACTATATCTTCTAGATACTATAGCTCCGTTATAGGTCTAGAGTACATGTTGTAGAAATCGACTATACAAGCAATACTTAAAAAAGCTCGGAAATAGTGATTCTCTTAAATGTACAACGATGTTGAATTCCAAACAGTCATTTGCAGCGACATCTGCAGGATATTTTTTAAAGAAGAAAGAGACACATGTAATGCACCGCTATAGCGTCTAGAATACATAATGTGGAAATTTGATATGCAAGCAGCGCTAAAAAGTTGTATCCCTTAAATTTGCACTGACGCTGAAATCCAGGGAGCTGATCGCAGCGACATCTGTGATATACTTTCAAAGTAAACATCGTATTATTACAGCGGTCTTGACGCCAAGCACACAGGTCAGATGTATGTTAATAAAATGCAAAAAAAAAAAAAATGCTACAGCGTCTAGAACAAATTAAAGCGCCTAGAATATATAGTGTAGAAATTGGCTATCCCAGCAATACTTAAAAAAGTGCTAAAATATTGTAACCTTAAATGTGCAACGATGCTGCTGAAATATACAGATCGCAGCGACATCTGCAGGATATTTTCTATAACTGCAAGATATTGCTAGTCTATACAATGTAATACGAAAATCCCGCAGATTTCGCTGCGATCGACACTTGGCATTTTAGTAGTATCGTCGATCATTTATGGGATACAAATTTTTAGCGCTGTTTAATAAAATATTTCCACTCTAGGTATTCTACACTGTTAAAAATATCGTGAAAAATTACCTCTGTTTTTCAAGGCTATCTATTTTCTGACCAATGAGAACGCTTCATTAGTGTTTATGTAGCATTCTCATTGGTCAGAAAATAGAGAGCCTTTAAAAACAGAGGTAACTTTTCACGATATTTTTAACAGTGTAGACGCTGTTACCAAATCGTCATGAAGTTTTAGGAGATATCCTGCAGATATCGCTGTGATCGACTCATTGGATTTCAGCATCATTTGAAATTTAAGATATCCAATATTTTAGTACTTTTTAAAGTATTACTGGGATAGCCGATTTCCACACTATATATTCTAGGCGCTGTTGCACCGCGGTAGCCTGTCATTTTCGTTTACCTCGGAGTAGATATAGATGAAGTCATTTGTAGCTGTTCCTAAACTGTGGCCAACAACATATAAGGCCAGTTCATAACGTCACACGGAGTTGATTATCTGCACACGGCAATGGACACAAAAAAAAACGGCGCGCAGCTTTGTACTAATCATCGTGTAAAGATGATCCAACTCTGAGGCTAACGAAAAAGACAGGCCACCGCGGTGGGTCCGATTCTTCTTTTTTTACAGACCGCTGGAGTCACGTGATGCTCGAATGCACCAAAGAAGGTGCGTGAAAAGAGCACCACGTGACTCCAGCGGTTTGTAAAAAAAGAAGAATATCGGACACACCGCGGTAGCCTGTCTTTTTCGTTAGCCTCGATCCAACTCCGTGTGACTTTTAAACATCATGAACTGGCCTATTATGTCATTGGTCGCGCTAACACCCTCCCTCCTGCGTCCACCGTATATAGCGGCATCTTTTACTGGAGACTGCTAAATGGGCTGCTATCGGTCAAAATCAAGAGAGAAAAGGGCAGAAGAGAGGGAAAGAACTCGTTTTTTCTTGGTAACTAGTTTTTCACACGGGAAGATTGACATGTCTGTTCCTTTCCTTTCATAACTTCATGGTGGTAAAATAAGCCAAAGTCTCCTAAATATTTGAGAAAGTCTTGACTCGCGTCACGAAGACATCACACAAAGCAGGCAATGCAAAGAAACAAAATCATTCATTGACTCGTGAATATGAACGAGCCAATGAATGATTTTTCTTCTTTGTTTTGCCTGCTTTGTGTGGCGTTTTCCTGACACGTGTCAAGGCTTTCTCCAATATTTAAAGGGCGTTGAATAGACCGGGATCAAGATAGATTTTTCGCTATTAGCGGGATGAGATTGATCAATCAGACGTCTGCATTTTTCCGAACTTTTTGATGTTTGCAGTAAACACCGAAAAGCCTGCAAGGATGGAGGCTACTGATTGGTCAATGTAATTTTACTAACAGAGAAAAATTTATCTGGATCCCGGACATTAACTTTGGTTGGTTAAAACAATTTCGAATAAAATCAAATCAGGAAGCCAATGTTTGTTAACTTTTCTGGTTAGTTTAATTGAAATCTTCCTCGTCTATTACTGAAAACTGAGTTACCGTACTTTGGACAAAAAATTGAATATGAGTACACGACTTGTGCATATGTCACCACTCTAACACAGTGTTGCCAGATGGGCTACTTTTTTTAATTCAGATACCTGATTGGCACCACTTTTTTGAAATTGTAAAATGCGCCTTATTAAAGACATATTAATTAAGGCGAAAACAAAGGGAATTTTACCGTTTATAATAAGTGCTGGCAATCAAGAAATCTGAATTTTAAAAAAAGTAACCCACTGGCAACACTGCTCTAACATATAAATGTTCTCTGTTATGACCATGATTCTAAGTGCAGTTGGTTAAATTTGAGTATCTGGGCATTAGAGAAAGCAATAGTGGCCCACTGTGGCTGAGAGGATAAGAAACATGCCGCTAATCGCTTGAGAGCGTAGGTGGAAGCAGATTCGAATCCCGCCGTGATCCGCAAACAAGCAAGCAATAGTGAAAGATACAGTTGGCATGGAAACAACGACTTCTTTAATTCGTATAGAAAATTAATGAATAGTTTTCGTTTGAAATTTGATATGAATGATGAAAATGACTGAAATGATATGAAAATGACCCAAGTTTAAAATGTAGGCAAATGGTCTGGAAATATCAATGGCTCCCATCTAGTATTTCACAAAATTAATTTAATAGATTCACATGATGTATAACTTGATGCAACTCTTAGCTAATGAAAATTCTGCAACAAGACTTATGTAGGTAGATCTTTTGAATGAATAATTCAGAATTCTGAGAACAAAACGAAGTTCTTAAGGGCTCTTCCTCACACCCCCCTCAAAAAAGGAAATACGACAGAAAGATATAAGAATTTGGATAGCTTCAATATGTCTGTGATCTTTTGTCAGAGTTAAGAAAAAGAGTCTGGGCATAAAAAAAAAAAAAAAAATGACGAACGATAAGACTTATAGATTTCAGGCAATTTTTAACCGAAAAATATTTAATTCTAATGTATATGCGGCTTTAATAATAGACTATTAAAGATAATCAATTTAGGGGAAATTTTATAGTAAATTAATATCCTCACATTTATGCAAATAGCTATGGATAAACAGACTTGAGTAAAATTACATATTTATTCTTTCTTCTCTATAACACGATCTAAATGAAGATGAAGTTATATGTACAGTTTATATGTTTAAATTTTTAGATTTTTTTTATCAAAAATGTTCCTTTATTATGTCTAGAATTGCTAGATTTACAGATCTTCGATTCTTTAGATGCCTGCGGGGTTTCATTCTCGGATTAACCGTAGGTATTTGTAAAGGTAAATTTATTTTGCAAAACCGTCATAAAAAATGTTAGAAAAAACAATTAACTGACAGACTAACTGTAAATATCTATTTTATTTCGACTCTGTTTTTTACTAAATTTTCATCTTTCGTAGAAAATTTTAAGGAGATATAAATTGAGAAAGTCTGATACTTTGAAAGAAGAAATTGACTTTCCTTACTTTTAACTTATTAATCACTATAAAAAATGAATGATAGGTAAACAAAATGTATAATATTGTGTTTGATCCCTGCTTATAAAGGCTATACAAGAACTAATTTTAATTTGAGCAAGTAGAATTATTTCAATTATATATCATTTGTTTTAAAAAAAGAACTGATATCTACTAAAAAACAACTTTTCGAAAGTTAAAAAAAAAAAAAAAGGTGAAAGTTGTGGCTAAAAAATAGTGTGATATCAAATTTCCAAGCTTATATTACGGTACTTATTTAACATTTTTTGATAAAAATTTACCATATGTAAGTCGAGTACCTAAGTATGCGTTGATAGAAAGCCTTTTCTCCTTTACTAAATACATCATAACGTGTTTCTGAAAATTAATTTTTTTTTAATTATGCATGATGGGCTTGGCGGCCATCTTTCCATATTTTACACAAATTTCTAATCACTCAAGCTCGTAACATATTTGCATTATTAAGAATTTCGAACTTCTAGTTTTAGCTACAGACAGATAAATTAAGAAAGTTTTTTATTTTGAAAAACAAATTGATTTTTACTGTTTTAACTAATTAATTACCCCCCCCCCCCCCTCCGAAAAAAGAGAATCATAAGATGAAACTTGAAGTTACTTCAGCTTTATTTTTAGACACAAATTTTTAGGCACTCATTTCCATAAATTAAAATAATAAAATGTTTGCTTTAGTAACAATTTCGAACTTCCAATCTTAACAATTAACTTGTGTGCTTAGAAATTTGTGTAAAATATGGACAGATGGCCGCCAAGCCCATCATGCATAATTAAAAAAAAATTAATTTTCAGAAACACGTTATGATGTATTTAGTAAAGGAGAAAAGGCTTTCTATCAACGCATACTTAGGTACTCGACTTACATATGGTAAATTTTTATCAAAAAATGTTAAATAAGTACCGTAATATAAGCTTGGAAATTTGATATCACACTATTTTTTAGCCACAACTTTCACCTTTTTTCTTTTTTTTTTCTTTTTTTTTTTTTTTTGCTTGGCTTTTTTTTTAACTTTTGAAAAGTTGTTTTTTAGTAGATAACATATACACAAATATATAAACCCCTACAAGGTGGATTTCAAAATTGTAAACTTTATACGTAATTTTTTGTGCTCTATCAAAACCTTAATTTGCGTTTTCTGGAAAACCGCGTTCTTCATTGTGAAACATCATTTCTTAAAAAAAAATTTAAAGATATTTAAATAAAATTTTAAGATATTGAAATAAAATTTTGTGACAAGGTTCTGCTTATCTGTTTGGTATGTTATGAATCAAAATATTAGATTGTAAGTTTCTATATATTAATTTAAGAGCCATTTTTATTAAAAAAAAATACACATTTAAAAAAATACACATTAAAAAATCATGTTCTGTATACAAAATTTGACATAAGTTAGTAAATTTAAGAGGTTTTGCAAATATTTTGCTTCATAACACAGGTGAGTGGTTTGCTAATATAGTGTTGAAAAAACAGTGAAATATATTGAATAGATTTCGTTATAGAAGGTTTGACATAAACGCATTTTTTTAATTTTTTTACTAAAATTTGACAAAATATTGCTAAAATTTGAAAAGTTAATTAAAATTCCTTTAAAAATGTAAATGAATTCATAGTTTTATTCCTTGTTTTAACTAAAAACACATGTGTTTGATAAAAATTTCAAATTTTTCAAAAAAAGTGCCCCGAAGCTAGGCATATACCGTAAATGTAGATGGCCTATTATTCGCCATGGGTCGCTACATAAACACAAAATAGATTTGTTTTGAATAAGTAGTACCTATTTTTAATTTTTATGCTGTCACACAGTGTAAATGAACCATTTTTATTTAAATTTGGTTAATAATTTTCTGTGTGTAGGGTGTTATCAACTTAAAAGATGTGGATTTTAGTCAAACTTCTTTTCGATAATAACTCAAGTAAACTTATAGGGGGAGATTCTACTTATTTGTCCTAATATTTAAGGGATTTTCGATTAAAAAGAAAGTGAATATTACCTTCGGACTTTTTGTATTATATTTATTGATGTGTAAAAAAGAAAAAAACAAAGGATAAAATTTCTTGTGTGTCTGAGCTCGTGAAAAGTGGTCGCCCAGTTTGAAAAACTGGATTTCGACAAAAAAGAGTGGTGAAATTTTACGCTACCGTTACTTTTAACGACTGGCGATACATTCAATGAGAAAAAAATTGCTACAAGGAATTGAAATATTAAGAAATCGCTTTAAGACAACAATCTACACTTCTGAGGAAAGAAAAGAAAAAAAAAAGCGAAAATTTTACCAAAGAAATAGGTACTCAAAGAAGTAAAACCTCCCCTTAGTGTTCATTTAAAATTTAAAAATTATCAATGTATGATCGACAACGTCAAATAAATGTTTGAATTAACCCTTTATGTCCCAAATTATGAATTCATGAACATTTCAACTTCTAAAGTATTTTTCGTGAACTTTTTAAACTACTTTAGAAGATTTACACAATCATTTAATAAATTTTAGAAGAATTTTCCCAATTAAAATTAATCGACTAAATCTGAATTCATAGTGATTTTGTGCAATATTTATGACTCCACTCAATTTTTTTATTTAAAGTATTTTTTTACGGTTTTATAGAATTAGAAAATGTTCAAATATAATGTTCTTACAATAGAAATATAGAAATATGTCAGAACTGAAAATTCTAACCCACCATCTACCAACGTCGAGAAAGCTGAAGAGATGAAAATGAAAGAGAATTCATCACTTTAAATATATTTGTGTATTGTGCAGCCAATAGTGCTTTTGGAACAAGATAAAGTAAAGCATTTATAACACATTGTAAACTGTATTACTATCAATCGATGTAATAAATAAACTTTATAACAAGTCTTTTTAATGGTGCTTTGGAGTACCGTAGTAGCATATAGGGTTAATTCGCTCAGCTTACTCTTATTCATGCCTCGTATGCGATTCCCTATATTACAGTCGGCAACTGGAAGAAAAAATAAATAAATGGTTCATGTCATGAGTTGAAGTGATGCGAAGTTATACAGAGTGTTCCCTCCTGTTGTTGCAAGATAGGTAATTCCTAAAATTTTCATTTTTGAACAGCCAAAAATTACCGAGTTATAATACTTTAAATTTAACGAATTTTTAGCGTTTTTTGTACTAAAAATTTCTTTTCCTACAGTGATGATGGATGTTCAAAGTATAATATTTCGGTAAGTTTAGATCGTATAAAAGTAATTTTGCCCAGGACTATATGAAATGTAAAACTTCGTAACTTTTAAAAAATAACTTTTTGGAGTTATGGCTTTTTATATCATGGAAAAAATATTTTCCTTTAAAAATATTGGTTTAAGAATTAGATTTTGGGCAATAATAATAGAGAATACGCAGTGTATTTCAATTTTTTTTTTTTTTTTTTTTTTTTTGCTATGCATAAATGCCCGGTTTTTCTTTCTGGTAATAACGTCCTGCTTATTACGACTAATGTCACAAAACAGAAATTTATAACGCCTGGATACAATAATGAGACGGTAGCATAAAAATTTCTGTGATGTTTCTATATTATCTATAGTAGGTGTTATTTATTTGCACATAATCATCTTTATAGGTAAATCATGGATGAAGGTACGGGAAAATGTCACAGTTTCTCCATCGGAAACAGAAAACAAAAATCGCTTATATATATTTTTTATATAAATAAGATATAAAAATGTTGCATAATTTTCAGTCCCACCCTAAATGTAAACTCGAATACGCTTTAGTGGCATACAAAAAGTTTAAAAGTTCATTCTTTTCAAAAAGTCATAAAATCCTTTTTGTCTTAACCTAAAATAAGTCATTAATTTGAGGTAACAAAATACATTAAGACAATTTAATACATTTAACAATAAGTTCAAAGTAATTTCGTTTTTATACGGCCGATGTTTTATATTAGATGTAAAGAACTATTGTATTTTATTGTTTGACCTGTTAACTTATCTTGCATTTATTTAAAAAGATAGAAGCCTGAAAAAGATCATAAATACTTCTAACTTTAGATAGTATGAAAAGGTTGAAGACAGGTTTGGAATTATCTGTCACTCGGAATGTTTTCCAAAGGCATTTCGTTTTATAGCACTATAAAAAATTTTACGATTTTATGCTCCGTAAGAAAGCCTTTTACGTATCGGTGCAAATTTACACCATAAAATTGCAATCATATGAGTTCGATTATAAATGTCATAAACGAAATAATTCTTTTAAATATAACTATTGAGTTCGACATTCAAAATTCATTGTATAGAGGAATTTTGTATTTAATTTGTTACTTAATCTATAAATTTCAGTTTAATATATATTATTTTTACAATATTTTGCAAGATATCCAGTTAATCACCTATGTTTACGTTTAACAAAAATAATTAATAAAACTAAATTAATCTTTTTAGCAAAAATACTAATAATTATTATTATATTCTTCACTGGGTTTTCGAGATAATGCATAACTTTCAGCCATGGTGCGTAGGAGATAAGTCTTGTCTCTGATATAAACGGCTGGTCGGAAATTCCGAGTGTAGCTCTCTAGCAATTACTAAATTTTACATTTCTCCCAAAACTTAACAGGAAACTAATATCACTAATTAATAATAATGAATTCATTGATATTTTACGTAAAACTTATTTTTAATAAAATAAAGGGTCTAACTAATGTCTAACTGTAGTTCAAATAAATACTATAAGGAAAAATTAAAAGCTATTAAGATTTAAATTAAAGAAAGAAAAGAGAAATAAAAAAGAAAGAATTAAAAAATTATAAAAATTCCAAGAAGCATAAAATTTAAAGATACAAACAAGTAAGTAGCTATTGGTTACCACATTGTTTTTCTGATATTGACCTTTTTCGGTGCTTTTTAGGTGCGTTCGTAATTATATAAATACGTAGCACCTATAGTCGTCGTTCAGTCAGTCCGTCCGTCCGCATATAACAGAGCAAAAACTACCCAACCGAATGATCTGAAATTTTAAATATATGGTTGTTGCAAAATTTTGTCGAGCCATTTCAAATTTTATGAAAATCGGATGCATAGTTTAATTACAGGGACATTCAAAATTTTTCTTTACATTACGTCCAATGGGAAAAAAATTATTGCAGTGCATTTTAATGATGTTACAGACTATGCACTTATGAAGCGCAAAAAAATATACATTCAGTACAATATGGGGTGCAAAAAATAATTATAAAACTAGCTATAGTACGAACGCACCTCATTTGCCACGTTTGACGAGCAATTTCCAACTTGTTTAATTAAGTAAATACGTAGCACCTACAGTCGTCGTTCAGTTTGTCCGTCCGTCCGCATATAACAGAGCAAATACTACCCAACCGAATGACCTGAAATTTTAAATATGAAATTGCTGCAATATTTTGTTGAGTCATTTCTAATTTTATGAAAATCAGATGTATAGTTTAATTACAGGGAGAGTTAAAAGTTTTCCGTTACATTAAAGCCAATGGGAAAAAATTATTTTTCAAGTGCATTTTAATGATGCCTTTTGAAAGGAATGAAATTGATATACACTTATTGAAATACACTAAAACATACATTTAGTACAATATGCGGTGCAAAAAATGTTTATAAAACTAGCTATAGTCCGAACGCACTTCATTTGCCACGTTTAATGAGCGATTTCCAACTTGTTGTATCTAATGTACGTTAAATTTTAAATTTCTTAGATTTTTTTTTTTTTTAAACTTTTAATTTACTTTTTTTTGAGATTTCTTTAACTTAAATCTAAATAGCTTTTACTTTTTTCCAATATCTAGTATTTATTTGAACTACAGTTAGACTTTTTCTTTTAATGAACTCTTTAATATTTTTTAAGTCATTCGGGTTACATGTGATGTTGCACCGAAACTTGGAAGCACATAAAAAGACCCACATTTCTTCATTAATATGAAATTAAGCTATGGATGAAAAGACAATTTTACATTTTTCACAAAACGTTACTTCTGTCTTTGTATTATAATATCTAAACAATTCGATTTTAGCGAGTTGTAGCTATTTGAAAGTGTTATTAAATGAATGTTAGAGTCTCAAGGGAAAAATAAACAGAAACTGTATACATCCTGTTATACAAAACGCTGATTATTTTACAGTCCGACCGTTACAAACCAGTGGCGCTTATTTTCTGCGACTAGTTTTAAAACTGAATGAAGTAGAGTAATTAGCTATTGATGTCCACATTATTTTTCTTATATTAACCTTTTTTTTTTTTTGTATCTAATGTACATTAAATTTTAAACTTCTTAGATTTCCTTTACTTTTAATTTTTTTTGACATTTCTTTGATTTAAATCTCAGTAGCTTTTAATTTTTCGTATATGTAGTATTTATTTGAACTACAGTTAGACATTTTTCTTTTAACGACTCTTTAATATGTTTTAAATCATTCGAGTTACATGTGATTTTTGCACCGAAACTTGGAAGCACATAAAAAGACCCACATTTCTTCATTAATATGAAATTAAGCTATGAATGAAAAGACAATTTTATATTTTTCACAAAACGTTACTTCTGTCTTTTTACTGTAATGTCTAACCAATTCGATTTTAGCGAGTTGTAACTATTTGAAAGTGTTATTAAATGAAGGTTGGAGACACAAGGGAAAAATAAACAGAAACTGTATGGTTCCTGTTATACAAAACGCTGATTATTTTACAGTTACAAACCAGTGGATCTTATTTTCTGAGACTAGGTTTAAAGTTAAGTGAAAATTTTTAATTTACATTTTTTTTTCACTTTTGGCCATTCACATAAATTTAAAAATTTTACTTATCATTTCAAACAAATAAACAGTTGTTGTAGGTACATAGAATAATTCCATACATGGATGCTTTCAGTGAGATTACTTTCTTATACCTCAATGCCATTAAAAAGAACTTTTACGCTATTCCAGGCATTTGTACTTTAATTAAAAAAAAACTTTTAAGACTGACAATTTTAATCCGTCATTTCAAAAACTCTTACTTCAAAACTTTTACTTCAAAAACTTTTACAAAACGGTACTTCTGTCTTTTTATCTTAAACTAGACAATCTGATTTTAGCATGTTGTAACTCTTTAAAAGTGTCATTAAATGGATGTTGGAGTATGGAGAGAAAAGTATACAAAAACGTTCTGGTCCCTGGCCTCTGTTATAGAAAACGTGGATTACTTTATAGTCCAACCACAACAAATCAGATAAACTTATTTTCTGCGACTAGTTTTAAAGTTGAATGAAAATTCTTAATTTACATTTTTTTTTCTCTTTGACCATTCCCATAAATTTAAAATTTTTACTTATCGTTTCAAACAAATTAATAGTTGTTTTAGGTGCAGAGATAGTTCTATACATGGATGCTTTCAGGGAGATTACTTTCTTATACTTCAATTCCATTGAAAAAAAAAAAAAACTTTTACGCTATTCCAGGCATTTGTACTTTATTTTTAAAAACTAAAATATTTTAAGACCGACAATTTTAATCCGTCATTTCAAAAACTCTTACTTCAAAATTTTACAAAACGGTACTTCTGTCTTTTTATCTTAACCTAAACAATCCGACCGGGAGCCGGCAGCACAGAGAATGACCTCGTTGAGTTCACGGATGAAATTCTAGAATTAGTTAAATCTTGATTCGCGTATTAAAACGCAATCTGTCTGCCAAGTCATATCTTGGTGGAAAACACCTGAAAACCCAATTTTAGCGGCTGACTCGTAGGTTTACTATTGTGTTTTCATGCACCAAAAGGTATGAAAACATGGAGGACTGGGAGCAGGAAAACACAATGTTAAACGTACCAGTAAGCCGCTAAAATCGGGTTTTCAGGTATTTTCCACCAAGATATGACTTGGCTGGCTGATTGCGTTTTAATATGCGAATCAAGATTTAGCTAATTATAGAATTTCATCCGTGAATTCGATGACGTGATTGTCTGTGCTGCCAGCTTCCGGTCTGAATCTGATTTTAGCATATTGTAACTACTTGAAAGTGTCATTAAATGGATGTTGGAGTATGGAGAGAAAAGTATACAAAAACTGCATGTTCCCTGGCCTCTGTTATACAAAACGCGGATTACTTTAAAGTTCAATAACGACAAATCAGATGAGCTCTTTTTCAGCGAGTAGTTTTAAAGTTGAATGAAAACTATTGCTTTACATTTTTTTTTCAGCCATTAACATTGTTTTTAATTTTTACTTATCATTTCAAACAAATAAATAGTTTTTGTAGGTGTTCTATACATAAATGCTTTCAGGGAAAGTCCTTTCTTATACCTCATTTCCACTGAAAAAATGTAATTTTAAGGTATTCCAGGCATTTGCAATTTAATTTATAAAATAAGTAAAATCTTTTGAGACGAAAAATTTTAATCCGACATTTCAAAAAAATTTACAAACTTTGAAAAATTTACAAATATTAATTTTACTATACAAAGCACATAACAGTTCGCAAACCAACCGCTACCAACAATTATGGCGCATATTTTCTGTGACCACTTTTAATATTGAACGCAAAAACTTGCTTTTCTGAGCCATTAACATCATTTTAAAATTTTTACACAACAGTTTAAACAAATGAATAAGTTTTCTATAAGCGCAGAGATAGTTTCATACATCGATGCTTTTAAGGGAATTGCTTTTAATACTTCATTTCCATTCTAAAAAGATAAACTTTTAATGTATACCAGGCAGTTTTACTTTGAGTATTTAAAAAGAAAAGTAAAAATCTTTTAAAACAATCATTTTAATCTGCCATCATAAAAACTCTTACAAAGTTTCAAAAAAATTTAAAATATTAAAACCGAAACTTTTTCAGAAAATTAACATGGCAAACTTATTAACTAATGCAAAGGTATTAAATCACTAAATGTGATAAAACTTTTAAGAACATGGCAAGTTAGAAAACAGATTGCGAAAAAAGGAAGTTTGTATAATGAAAATGACGAATTAGTAAAATGTTGTAATTTTTTAAAACGCAATTTTTCCATGTTAACGAAGTTTCTTTTGAATCTTGAACATAAATACGAGAATAAACGACATTTCTCGAAATAGAAAATTATTGATTATTAATTCCCTTTAGCTATTTGAACGATAATTTAAGTTCGAGAAGTGGATAGTTTACTTCTTTTATGCATTTTTTATGTCTGTTATTCAGGACATAGCGAAATTTTGCATTTTATAATTAGAGTAACGCATAAATTTTATTTGTTCACTGTTAAAAAAATAAACAACGATCTCCAAAACGCTACATCGGCTATAAGAGATAATAAATAAGTAAGGGACTAAATTAATACATGGAAATTATTCCAAAGAGAAATATTCGCCTTGCATACAATATTTCAAATGAAAATCAAATTTCAAAGTAATTGCTTAAGAGGCGCAAACGCCAACATAGCGAAAAAGATTCCATGCCAGGACTCGAACCTGGGCATCAGTATTTCTATCTGACGTTCTATCGACTAAATCACCTGGAACTATACCGGGGCTACAAACGCAGCACAAGATGGAATATTTATCGTCAGCCACCGACATGGGGCAAACACGAAATTTAATTAAATCCAGCATGGATAGAAACTATATTAATACATGGTAATTATTCCAGAGAGAAATATTCGCCTTGCATACAATATTTCAAATGAAAATTAAATTTCAAAGTAATTGCTTAAGAGGCGATAGTGAGAAATTTTCCAGGCTGTGTATCGTTCCATGTGGTTTAGTCGGTAGAACGTCAATGAGCTATGCTGTTGGCCCGGGTTCGAGTCCTGGCATGGAATCTCTTTCACTATGTTTGCCATTGCGCCTCTTAAGCAATTACTTTGAAATTTGATTTTCATTTGAAATAATAAACTAAATTTTTGTAAGAGATTTTATTTTGTAATATTGAAATCAGAGTGATTAGAAAAGTTGAAATTGGAATTAAAATTGAAGAGATAATTCCATATAAATTGACTTTTTTTAACACTTTCCAACATAGTTGAAAAGTGTTTATGACTTCGATTTGTCTGTCTGCCGTCTACCGCCTGTCTCTCCATGCTCTAACTCACTTAAATATACTCGTATTTACATGTAATTGATATACGTCATTGAGGTTTACCTTGACATGTTCGGTATTGAAAATTAAGTGTAGCATTCATAGTTTATTTACAGGGACGCTTAAAAGTATTCCGTTACATTATGTTGTATAGTGAGAAATCATTTGCGGTGTATTTTAATAGTATTACACGTCTTTAAATATAATGAAATTTATATACACTATTGGAATTAACTAGAATATGGTTACTATAGAATATACTTTGCACTTACAGTACGTCTACAGGGGAACTCAAAAGTAATCCGCTAGATTATGGTCTATGAAGAAAAATCACTTTCGACGTATATTTTATGGATGTTACTCTATTACGAACATAATGAAATTGATATGAAATTTTAATGTGCACTGAAACATCCTTTCTACAGAATATGGGGTGCAAAGCATTTATCATTCATTCATAGGAAGTCATTCATTAAAGAAGTTTGTTTACATAATGGCCTACGAGAAAAACTGTTTGCAGCTTATTTTAATTTCGATGCTCTATTCAAACATAATGGAATGGATTTACATTACTGAGGTTTAATAGAGCAAATTACTTCCTGTCGAAAATAATGTGCATATCACTTATCGTTCACTTACAGATACATACACGAGATTTCGGATACTGTACTGTATGCGAAGTACTGTCTATTATAGATAATTGCTGGAAATGCATTTCAGTTATGATATATGTTTTTAAGTTTAACTAAATTTTACATAATACGCGGTATATATAAATGTCGTATAGATCATATACAGGGCTACATAAAGAATTCGTAAGCATTACTTAATATGAGCGTGAATTGCTTAAAGGAGGTTTTTAACCCTTTGACCTACTGGCTTAATTTCACCTAGAATATGGTTACTATAGAATATGCTTTGCACTTACAGTACGTCTACAGGGGAACTCATTATGTGTGTGTCACTTATTTGTGTCGTAAAGTCACTTTCGACCAGTTTCCTGTTATATTAGTTGCATATCACAAACTAATCCGGTTCAAATATGCAATCATTACTGCCTGGTAAACAACGTACAGGGTGCATGCAAAGCCGCCTCAAGACTACAAGCCAAACACGAGGTTTCGTGACGTCACGACGCGGGGCTTAGATCAGCCGTGAAGAGCACATGTGTTATTTAAAACATATTAATTCTTTCCTCTATATACCAATTTATTATCACAGCATATGGTAAAAAAATAAAAACTTAGTTTAAAGACGCTAATTAAGTGCTTTTTAATCAATTTCGATCACTCGAAACAATAATAATAACGATAACACAAAAACAAAATTTATGAAATAATATCACTGTGTCAGTCAAAATTTGCACTTAATTAAAGTTACATTAAAGAAAAATGGTTGGTTAATGAAAAAAAAATCGAAGTATTAAATTTAATTTAGTGAACAGTTTTCATTATTTATTCTACTTTGAAATTTACAAAAATATCAATCTATTTTCTATATATTCTAAAACAAGACATTAATAAATATATATAAGCAAAATCTGCAAATATGTATATAATACATATATATAAACATATATATGTAGTTTTAAATACATAGAGAGAATTACTTTGCTTTCAATTATTTCATTTTCAAAAATAAATAAATAAATACCAATATTCTGTCAATCAAAACCCACATTTAAAATTAAATTAAAGGGGATGAAAAATGATTGTTAAATGAAAACAAATTCAAGTTGTATGCTATTTTTATTATTCATTGTGGCTTGAAATTATACAATAAATATCCTATTAAATATTTAGTGATTTGAAACATGCAAATAAATTTAATATAAATAAATAGTAAAACTACAGAGTGCATGAAATTAGGTAACAACACAGATAAATTTTTCTTACTGTAAACTTTACTTAGCAGAAATGGGTAGTTTTCACATAAAATCGATTAAATTGAAAAAACATAAAGCTCTCATAATAAAACAAAACAAGGTCATGAAACAGAAAATTATTATTTTCTTAATTTTTGTATTATTTTAAGATATTATGCAAGGTACAAGCAATACAGTTTTTAAAAAGTGTACTGAAACCTGGTGAGAACAAAAGAAAGAAAGAAAACACTTTCATCAATTGGAATTGAAATATTCATAACATATATTTATTTTGTTCAGATATTCAAGAATTAAGATTTTGGACTTTGTACTATATATCATTAGAAAACTAATGATTTAAATTTTATTATAACAACTTAGTATTACATTGTTTTCAAAAGAAATTCTTCATACACGTTTTTCTCATAACGAGTCAAGTTGAAATCATTTATTATGGACCAATTGGGGGTATTTTTTTTTAGACACCTTATAACATAAATAGAAAAAAAATAAAAGTTTGCAAACAAATACTCCTTTGCAACAAATCCATGATTTTTTCTACTATTATTCTACTAATATTTTTTCATAAAGTTGTGACCATCTTTTTGTGATACCCTGTATACAAATGTAAATAGTACCTGGTACGAAATTTTTGCATGCATACAATACGTATGAAGTTTAGCACTAACCACTTATGCATTATTCGCGAATAATTTCTACGGATAGATAAAAGAGTGGTCCCAGAATGGTGCTTGCTCCGAGGACCTAGATAGACAAAGTCGGGTCCTGACTACACAGAAAAGTAAATTTATAATTATGTAACAATAATTTTATTTATTGTTATTTTTAATTAAACGTTAAAAGTTATATAAAAACACACAAAATTTTTGCGAATTCGGAAAGGGGGGGGGGGTGGGTGGATAAATTGTTTACAGTCTTTGTAAAAATAAAGAGATTCAGACACATCATTCCCATATCTGCAATTGTCATGTATAAGCATGCACTGTGTAACAAATATTATAAAATGAATTTTTATTAAGAGTTTAAGATTAAAAAACACCAATAAATTAGTATGTATATTGATCGGGCTTTAAAAGAAATAAACAAGATAACAATGTTATGCATCCATAGAAATTATGATGAAAGTTTCTAGTACATTTAAATTTTTAAGTATGAAAATATCTATAAAAATACATAAATTTTGGTATCAAATTAAAGCCCAATCAATTCTGCCTACAGAATAATCAGAGTTACTATTTTCACGACCAGTGTTTTCTAATAAAAGTCGATCATTAAAAGTCACTCTAATGAAAGAAAGCAGAACAAATTAAAAAGATAGGAAGGTGTGACAAGTTATAAATTACATAATAATTAAGCTTGTAATTAAGACATTTGACTGAAAATGTTTAAGCATGATTAGTATCCAAGAAACTCAGTCTGACATAAATTTCAGCTATCTGGTGCCAGTATTTCCGAGTAAATAAAGTCAGAAGTTTTAATCGAAATTATTGAATAGCAAGAAAGGTAAAGTTTAAACTAATAATATTTATGCTGTACTTACTGTATACAAAATTTCATCAGTTTTCAGTGGTAAATTTCTGAGTAATAATAATTTTAAAGTTTTTTTTTTTACTAATTTTCTTAAATTAAATGAACTGATTAAAATTTGCACTTGAAAGTTTAACAGTTGAGGTAGAAAAATATGTCACATAGGACATTAAAATTTCAAGTGAATCGGACAAATAGCTTCCAAATTATAAGGCAAAATGTGCTGGCGCCAATAGAATTGTCTAGCAGATATTGAAATCAGATTATTTTGACAAATTAATAAAGGCTATAATTAAACAATGGAAACTTTATTAATCAATAACTTTTGAGATAATTCACCTATTCATACAATTCAAGCCCCAATTTTTAGCAAATTACGAGAGACAGGGAATGATGTAAGTCTCGACACGATCTTGTCATTTTTTCCATTTTAAATTATTGCTGTATTTAAATGAAACAGAACTAGATTAAAATCGTTTTTTTTTTTTTTTTTTTTTTTTTTTTTTTTTGAGACACGGAATATTACAACACGATATTTCATTAGGATTTACTAGTTAACTTATTTTAAACAAATTAAAAATAAAATACGTAGTGAACAAAAAGAGATAACTAGTATTAATAGTGTATAAATAGTTAATTTGAAAATAAACTTACTTTAAAAAGAATACGTTCTTTGCTTCCGAATAAAAAACACGTTGTACTCTGATTCTAAACAGCCAGATACAAATGCTCCTCGTTGGCGCCAGCCCCGGACCGTTACGTCACATATGAGGGGGAATGAAATTGTGTCTGGCTTGATAGTCTTTAGGCGGCTTTGGTGCATGTCATGGTTGTTGATTACTGCATAAGAAAGGACGTACTCAGTGTACGTTATGGATGTGAAGGTGTTAATTGAGCTATAGATTTTCAATTTTAGCTACATTTAGTATACTATCAAGGAAGGTCTCCTTACTGGGCATACTCAGAATATTTTGAAAAAAAAATACCAATTAAACTGCTTATCTATGTAATAAAGAATCAGTCAAATTTAGCGGCGGAATTACAGTAGAAAGTCTGTAAAAAAATAAAATTCTTTCGAGTATTTGGCTCGAAAAGACGAAAGCGTCATGCGATTTGGCGAGCAGTACTTTTCCTCGCCAAGAGCAAACGATTTTCATGCACCTGAAAATTGTTTGTTAATTGATTTTTAGAATGCGTGTAAAAAGTATTTAATGAATTTAAACATAAACAATGAGAGAGTTTAATAAATATATTTTTTCGTATTATATATTTATCTGTTTGTTATTTAATTTTATTACTTTAAAAACAATTTCATATGTAAAAAATACTTTCATATATTTAAGAGTATTCCAAAATAAAGGCAAGATTCATTTGCCAGTTATTCATTTCAATATCAAAGAATTCGTCGTTTCCATAGCAACAAAGTTGCATCGACTCGACAGTGCTCAATTGGACTTAATTTTGAGATATTGAAACAATTTTAATTTATTTTAATTTTGTTTTAATGCATACAATTTGATATTTAAGTTTCATTATAAATATGTATATATATATATATATATATTCTTTTTATAATAGTACAAGGGGCTTTATTTTATACATAGCAGCTTGTTTATTATGTTTTTGGTATCCATTCAGTGTGTTTGGGGACACTGTATAGTTGTAAATTCATTCATACTATCACAATTATTGATGGTGGTCAGTAATGTTTAATTACTGGTTATATATATATATATACATACATGACAAAACTATAGTTAAATCAAACTAAAACTGACAAAACTAAAGTTATTTACATTAAATTTATTTAAACAAGTCCCATATGAACCATTTTTATCTTAAAGAGTATTCGACATAAAAAAGCATTTTTCGAAATTTCATTTCATCGCGAACCGATGATAAATCGCCAAATAAACGAAATTTTCATTATTTTTTTGCGAACGTTCTATCGAAGTTGAGCCAAAATTTTTTTCATAAACTTATATATCCACATGAGAAGAACGCTCTGTAATTTCTTCAGATTTTTCTGAATATGCCCGTATGGAGACCTTCCTTGTAAGAGACATTTCCTATGAGATTAAGTAGCATATAAATAAAATGATATACAGGATTATTGAAAAAACTGGATACGTGACCGCCTATGGATAGTAAACCCTGGAAGTGTGATGTCATAAGTTTGAAGCGTGTTTTTGTATGAATTAAATTTTAGTTTAATATGCGGCTTGTATAAAAAATTGTAGGTAATATACAGGGATGTACAAAATAATTCGAATACGTTTCAGTCAATTCGTAGAAATTGCTAAAGTTGAATTTTCAATCGTGTTATGCGCTTTTTAAATTAAACTAAATTTTAGCATACTATATAGAATACATACAAATGTATAGTTCATATACAGAGCTCTATAAAAGATTTGGAGTACCTTTCCGGCTATGAGCAGTAATTGTTGAAATCTGTTTTTGAAATGGGTTATACGTTTTGTAAAATGCTTGCTTTAATATGTTCTTTACATTATTAAACGACGAAGTTTGTTAAAGTATTTTGGAAGTGTTCAAAAGTGTTTCATAATCAATGCTTGACGCATGGTTTTTCTTTCTTGTTTAAATATTGCATTTATTGCAGAGCACGAAAAATTAACTATGCGGGAAGTAAAATGTAAGTTATCGACTGACGGTACTTATAAGTACTATTAAAATAACTTGTTATAAAATTCATTTAATACATCGATTATTTGTAATACAGTTTAGAATGAGTTATAGATAGATTACTTTATCTTGTTCCAAAAGGAATATTGGTTACACAAAACAAAAATATTTTTAAAAGGATGATTTCTTTTGCCTTTGCATCTTTTCAGCTTTCTTGCCGTTGAGAGGAGAGGGGGATTTTTAAATTGGGAAATATTTCTATATTTCTATTGTACGAACATTATATTTGTACATTTCCTAATTCTACAAAATGCCAAGAAACATATTTAAAATAAAAGATTTGAGTGGGGCTATAAATATTGCACAGAATTCCTATAAATTCAAATTTAATTAATCCTTCTAAATCCTCCAGTCCTCCTAAAATTTATTAGATCATTATGTAAATCTTCTAATATAGTTTCAAAAATTCACGGAAAATGCTTTAGAAAATAAAATTTTCTTGAATTCATAATTCAATACATAAAGGGTTAACCTCTTGGGGACAAGCGACACCTGTGCATGACGCATAAGGTACTCAAAATGTCTGATTATTTCCACCAGTATTTTTTTATTGTAAATTTTTCCTTATTTAATCAAGGCATTTTCTCGATTAAATTAGCAAAAATTTCTCTTTTGAAAAATCGTTGATAAAAAATTAAAAATTCTGTAAAAGACGCTCGTGGCAAAGGTGTTAAAAGCCTATATTCAAAATAATAATAGAAATCTTACCCAATGTTTATTTGTGAAGCATTATATGAAACTTAATAATCTGCATAAAACACCCAGCATTACAAATTAAATTTAAATACAGACTATTCAACTAAAATATTTTAATTATAGTAAATATTCGAAAAAATTCAAATACTAATAAGATTTTTAGCTTAGTAGTTAAAATTATTACCTATACGATGTCTCTGAAAATATTAAATTTAGAGCGAAATGATCGATAAATAGAAATTTTTACAACAACCCAAGAGAGAAAAATACCATTAATCCTTTCTTAACATAAAATCGATGTCATATTCGAATGCGAATTTTATGCCAATGCGGAGGAAAGTTAACTAAATAAAAGCAATTAAAATAATTACTTTCTGTTTTTCATTTTTATTTTTGGAGAAAGCAAAGTCTATAATGTAAAATGTTTTATAATGCTTTAAGATTTAATACAGAATTTTATTGAATATATAAACATTATTAGCCCCCGGAACGACATGCTATTTCTTTCTCCCAGCTTATTCGGTCTCCAAAAAATAACGTTAGCTTACAGAAGGCAGCAATAAACAAAGCAGATATATCATTGTGCGATTAAATGCTCTATAGCAATTTTTTTAATTTCTAAGCATCGCACATTTAAAATTTTTATACCGTCGTATTGGGAAAAAAAAAGTACTTTTAAATGCAATTTGTTTGAAAGCTGTATCTCCATTTATTTTTGAAATATTAATTTTTTTGTAGTTTTTAGCACCATTTGTTTAATTTTGGCAACTCAAGTACTCCATTTATATAGAAAGTAAAAGGAAAATAGTTGAAAAATAGCTATAATATCTTTTTGTTGCCATTTTCTCATAACAACCGAAAGAAAATGTAATTAAAATACGTGCTATTTTGGAAAAATATAAACGAATAATTTCGTTAAAACATGGAGCTATTATAAATTATATTAAATTTTAAGTATCTGCAGACGCTTTCAGTGTGACCTCAGTCATGACGTTTTGGTTGGAAACTGACTCCAAACAAACGGTTGCTATGCGTCATTTCTTTTTAAATATAAATTGTGGAAAATGTTACCAGTACATATCAAATATTAAAACACTTAGATGTGAGATATAGATATAATATATAGCTGCAACACACAAACAAAATAGAAAATACAACATAGCAACCGTTTGTTTGGAGTCAATTTCCAACCAAATCGTCATGACTGATGTCACGACTGAAATTGTCTATATTAATGCTACAAACAAATGAATGCCTATGAATCATTAGATAGCGGTTTTTTGTCGAGTTTCTTTAATGACGGCATCTTTTTGCTGCATTTGTGTATTATTTTGTGATAGTGACATCCTTATGCATGTTTTACTGTAGATGTGGATCGTAAATGTTGAATATTTAAGCGGATGCGAATGACGTCATTTTAGATAAAATAAAAGTGTGTGCTTTAAGTCTTAAAATCGAAATATGTTTTGTACTATTTATATATACATATATTTTTTTTCATCGGGGGCGACACTAAATTCTGAAAAAGCAGAATGCCTGTTTTCCAGTTTTTTATTTACTTTCTTCACTATTGTCGTAAACAATACGTAAAGAATGTATTTAGATATATTTAAGGAATGCTTCCCATTATTTAATAGATATTTTTAAATTTTACTTATAAAATTAATGCATTTCATGTGATTCTAAAGCATATTCCTTTACAATGCATTAATTTGGTTTGGGTTCTAATTAGTGAAAATGCAGCAATTTCATTTACATTTGAAAGAAAGCGTCAATTTCTGAATTTATAAAAACTATGTATAATTTTTCCTCTTTTTTCTTTTTTAAAAATTGGCAAGAGGAAAGGATGAAAAACATTTATAAACTATAAATTCGGGATTTCTAAATTATTTCTCAACCTATAATCACAATTTAATTAACATCAAACTATTAAATAGTATTTAAAAGAGTAAATTTGATAAAAGAGTATTTAAAAAATATGACACCTTTTCATTTATATTTTCTATTACAGTATAACCTCATACAGTATAAGCCGAATTTTTGAAAATTTCGGATTTCTGAAATATCAAAAGTACTTCCGATATTCTGTGCTTTTATTCATAATTTAATTCATATCCATGCGATATTTTATGCAAGTAAAAAAGAAAATTAAATATTTTTAAAAACATACTTCAATAATGATATTACTTATATTACAAAATAATTCTAATAAACAGTAAAGCCATTTCTTCTCGTGTAATTTCTGAATCAAAATGACATTTTTTTTTTTTAATTTCAGTTTTTTTCGGCCGTCCTTTAACAAGTTTTTATTGGATTTTATAAGAGTGAAGAATATCGATTTCGGAAATACAGCCTTGTTTCTCTGAATTAGGTATTAATTTTCCATAATAAAGAGTTAAATCCTCTTAAAGTAGTCTTAAAGTAGACCATAATTTATGCATTTTCTAAGTGACACCCCTTATTTTGTAAGTTTCTTGATCTAGTACTACTGAGCTGCTACCATCGTTATCGGCGATTCTGTTTATCACAGCGTCAACGATCTCGCTCTCCACGAATACACCGCTTTTAGTCTCGAATTTTTTTATTCTTAAATAATTGTTATTTTACTTTCTCCAGTAAGTTGGAAGTGAAAAAAGGAAATGATGACTTTGATGTCGTATTTTTGTAGTTGCCGAATTTATGAATGCCGGATTTTCGAGGTCGCACTGTATTTTATTGTTTCAGATATTTGACTGCTTCAGTTTCACAACCAGCTGACTTACTTTGATACGAGCGGATCGGCGCACAGTCATTTCCATTTTTTTGTATATCGTTAACAGTTTCTAGGATTAATTAAATTTTAGAATTTAAATTGATTTTTAAATGTCTATATTCGAAATAATGACAGAATTCTTCTCCCATGTTACTTTATAAAGCATTATATATGACTTTAAAATATGGATAAAACATCCAGCATTACAAATTAAATCTAAATATAGACCATTCAACTAAAATATTTTAATTATACTAAAAGTTTCAAAAATTTTCAAACACTAAAAAGATTTTTATCTTAGTAGTTAAAATTATTCCGTATACGTAGTATCTGAAAATATTAAATTTAAAAACGAAATTTTCCATTACTAGTAATTTTTACAGCACATCCATGAAAGACAAACACCATTAAAACTTACTTAACATAAAATCGATGTCATATTCAAATAGGAATTTTATCACTTTTGAAGAAAAATTAACTAAATAAAAGCAATTAAAATAATTACTTTCTGATCTCCATTTCTACTTTACGAGAAAACAGAGCCTAGAATGCAAAATATGTTATATTGATTGAAGATTTAATGCAGCATTTTATGAATATATAAACTTTTTTTTTTACTTTCTTCACTATTGTTGTAAACAATACATAAAGAATATATTTAGATATCTCTAAGGAATGTTTCTAAGTATATAAAAAGTGGGGAAGTATTGTACTTTGTGCCGATATATTAAGAAAAAGAAACAACGTATGAAGACACAAATAAAGTATGTATAAAAAGCATAGAGCTGTTTCACAACCTCTAAGGTTTCATCATCAGTGCTTAAAATGAAAAGTAAAATTAAAACACTGTGTAAAAAGAGAGGGGGGGGGGTATAGAGAGTCAGAAAGGCGTACTTTGTAGCTCTACTGCCAACGGTGAACTCCAACGGTGCTGTTTGTCAGCCGTGGTCACCGTCAATCGCATTTCACCATTGGCGGTAGAGCTGAAAGACACGCCTTTCTGACTCTCTGTCCCCCCTCCCTTTTTTACACAGTGTTTTAATTTTACTTTTCATTTTAAGCACTGATGATGAAAACTTAGAGGCTTTGAAACAGCTGTATGCTTTTTAAACATATTTTATTTGTGTCTTCAAATGTTGTTTCTTTTTCTTAATGTTTGTATTCAAAAAAAAATATTTATATTTTTTACTTATAAAATTATTTTTAAATAGAGGCAGCCATAGCATACTAATTACTTGAAATTCACAATACGATGAATAAAAAGTAAAAAAAAAAAAAGGCAAAATCTAATTCAGACAATATTTTTAGCTCTCGTTAATGCAAGAAAATGAAAAAAAAATAAATTTTGAGTCGTGGTATGTTCTTTATAATTTCATGTGACACCATATGTCATTACCGGCTATCAACATATTAAAAGTGAATCAAACTTTTTAAGATTTGTTTGCGTTTTAAAAAGCTCAAACACATATTTAAATTAAATTGCTTTCGATGTATTGTAATTAATAATGAATTTCATAAAATCCACACGCATACATATATATATATATACATTCATTATTATTCAAATCAGATGGCCCTACAAAGTAATTTTCATTCAAATTTGATTTTATACAGTCATATAATAAGCATTTATATAAAAATGGCAAGGGCTTAAAATTCAAAAATAGCTGAAAATTCAAAATTCATGTCTTGCCGCTCCACACATGCGAAAGATAACAGATGTGAGAATTTCGAGTAAACTTCATTTATTCTCAATACTTGTACATAAAATTAGTTCTATTCTTATTTAAGGGTGTCCGGGACACATTTTAAAATAATTTTTATTTATTGAGTTAAAATTCTGAATTTTTTTGTGATGTAACCTTATCATTTGTAAACAAAATCACATGATAAAACTTCTCAGAATTAAAAAAAAAAAACTATAAATTTAAAATTTGTTCAAAAAGTGGGATAAATTAAAATCGTTATAACTCGAAATATTATTTATAGAATTTCAATTTTTTTTCATTTTAATAAACAGAAATATATAAGTTTTAATTTTGATTCAGCATTTTTTTAAATATTAATTTATAAAAAAATAAAAAATATTTAACGAAAAAATTTCAAAAAAAGTGGTTCAACTTAAAAAAAAAATGATATTTTCAAAAGTAAATATTTTTTCCAAATATGCTAAATTAAAATTAAAGTAAAACAATTGAAAAAGATATGTTGCAAGTTTGAACCCTGTATCTTTAACGGTTCTCGAGTTATAAGAATTTAAATATGAGAAATAGTGAAAAAACCAATCATGCAGAAAAACGCATTTTTACAAGAAGTCGTTTCCATGACAGCCATTGCTTGAAAGCTAGATTTTGAAAACAAACCAAAACGAAAAAAAATAATATTTTTTGTTCTAATTCAGATAGAAACATGCCTTAAATGTCATTTTAAGCAGGAAAAAACAGAGAATTTTTTTATGAAATAAAATGTTTTTTCAAAGTTTGAAGATTTTTGTGTCCCGGACCCCCTTAAATTTTAGAAGCATCTTCCTTCAGCTTTCAGACCGCATTTAATATAGACTCTGCGCCGAAAGTAATCTAGCTTGTAACTATCACGGGTTTTTATGACTGAACAGTGATGATTCGTATTGAAAGTGATAAAAACATGATAAATCGAATGGATTTTTTTTTAAATGTCTTTATCAAATTTCAAAATTTTAAACTTTAAATATGTAGTTGGTCTCTCCTGTAAACTACTGTGTCAGATATATTGAAAATCATAAAAAAGAGACTTTACCGCAAAGAAATGTATCATGGGACTTTTAGAAATGCAGTAAGGATTATTGTTTGGATTTCTTGGATTTTTTGCCTCCTGTACCACTACACAAAAAGGCATATTTTGCCATTGAATTCAAAAAATGTATTGGTTTAAAAATACAAAATTGGTAAAAAATACAATCGCAAGCTAAAATTAATATTTACACTGTATAGAAATTAATCAGTGATTTATCCAGAATTTTTCTGCTTTAGCTTAAGTTATTTCTACACATTTTTCGTGGTAATTTTTTTTTTTTTTTTTTTTTTTTACATTATAAATGTTGTATTATGATTTAACGTCAATTTTATTCTATTGATAGCAACAATAAAAAAATTAAAATGATGATTGTATATATAATTAACACAAAACGATGTGTGTATATTAATTAACATAGAACTATGTTTATATCTTTAATTAACACGTCTAAAGAAATAATAGATCTAAACTATAATAAGAGTAAAAAATGTCTTAAAAATAAAACTCTTTTGTAAGCATTCAATATTTATTTAAAAGTCACGCCTGTATACAGGAACAGGACTGCAATTCATATAATTCCAAAGTGTTTGCGTTACAAAACGTTAATTTGGCGAATGTCTTGATTATTGAAACTGCAGCGCTTTGATTAAGCTACAAATCCTGAATTATTGAATTTATTAGAAATATATACCATATAATTTTTGATCTGTTTATGTATAAGGATTTGGCAACAGTAAAGGATAAAAAGCATTATTTAAACAATCTATTCGGGATTTCTAAACTGTTCTGAACTATAATCTCAATTTAATTAATATTAAACTGTTAAATGGTAAATGAGCATTTTGAAAATGCTACACATTTTTAATTAATATTTTTAACCATTTGGAAAAATGGTTATTGTCCTCGTCAGGATAGGAAATTAAAAGCATATCTCAAGCTTTTTATTGGTTTAATCCCCATTTTATTCGTTTTCTGATTGGTCTATACAATAACCTGTATTTTCCTTTACTTTCAACAGCGATCTGTTGCCACTATGACAAAAAAGTAATAAAAACTACAAAAAAAAAAATTAATAACTCAGAAACAAATTGAGATACAGCTTTCAAACAAATTGCATTTAAAAGTACATTCTTTTCTCTATACGAAGGTGTAAAAAGTAATATTGTGGGATGTTTAGAAGTTTAAGAATGAAATTTCATTTAAAATTGATCGTCAGATTTCTTGGACGATGGAAAAGCCTTTTCCCCAAACAGCCAATAAATTGCTTGGATAATACGTAAGTTTCAGGTAGGTAATACGTACGAGTCGCAGGCGATTTTTGTCGCTTGCAATTTTTATGTGTAATAACACTATTAATGTTTAATTCATGGCGTACGTAGTGTATGATCAGCTCCGTGCGATTTTTTATGTCTTAAATTTTAGTCTTCGAAAAAACCATTTCCCAAATAGTCGTTGTAATTTGTTAAATTGCTTTTTTACTATTTTATTGTTTCAAACATTTGACTGTTCCAGTTTCAAAGTAAGCTGACTTATTTTGATGAAAACGGATCGGCACACAACTGAAAAGCTGAGTGGATGAACATGTTATGCTACATTTTCTCAATTTTTTTTTTATATTTTGGATGAAAGCGTTATGAGGTATCCTATCACATGGTGAAGCTAAAATACTAAGATTCTATTTAGTCTCGAAGATTTAAAACATTATTCATTAATATTTAATATTTTAATATTTAATAATGTCAATAATATTAATAATTTTTAATATTTGAAAATTAAATATGAATAAGTTTTTCGAAGAGAGTTTAGTACCATACCTGTTAATATTTTAAACACATGGTATCAAACAGAAAATAAATTATTAAAATTTACAGCAAAAACTTCGACCTCAAATTTCTTGAAATGTCATTTTTGTTACTCAGCATGTTCTTCCACTTAACTCTTCAATTATTTTCACTGTTTTGTATCTCGTAAAGACTTGTAAATACAAAAGATTATTTGGTGATTTATCACGTGTAGGAAGTCAACGTAAAAAATACCTTAATATCGATTTATGTTGAGTTTTTTTTTTTTAACCATTTGGGGAAATGGTTATTGTTCTCTGTCAGGGTAGGAAATCAAAAACATATCTGAGCTGTTTTATTGGTTGAATCCGCATTTTATTCGTTTTCTGATTGGTCTATACAGCAATCTATTTTCCCTTTACTTTCAACAGAGATGGATACTTCTGTTGCCACTATGACGAAAAAGTAATAAAATCTACAAAAAAAAAAACAAAAAAAAAACCTCAGAAACAAATTGAGATACAGCTTTAAAACAAATTGCATTTAAAAGTACATTTTTTCTCTATACGATGGTGTAAAAAGTAATATTGTGGGATGTTTAGAAGTTAAAGAATGAAATTTTATTTAAAATGGTCGTCATATTTCTACGATGATAAAGCCTTTTACCGAACAGCCAATGAAACGCTTGGATAATACGTAAGTTTCAGGAAATCTGAGGAGTCGCATGCGATATTTGTCGCTTGCAGTTTTTAGTGTAATAACACTATTAATGTTTAATTCATGGCGTGCGTAATGTAGGATCAACTCCGTGCGATTTTTTGTGTCTTAAATTTTAGTCTTTGAAAAAATCATTTTCCAAATGGCCGTTGTAAATTGTTAAATTGCATTTTTTTTTTTTTTTTTTTGTATTGTCATCGGAAACACATCTTTTTTCATAAATTTTAAAATTCTATTATATCATAAGGAAGTGATGAAAAACAGATTATAAAATTTCCTCTTTATATGAAGAAACCAAGTTACCCCCCACCACACACACACAAGCTAAATATTTTTAACAACAAGACTTTGTTTCGGCTTAATTTGTTTCCGTTACTGCTGTTCAAGCAAAATATTACGCGTACAAAATTGCTCGACCAGTTTCCATTAAATGGCATTATCTGAAAGATGTTTGCAAGTTTATTTCTAAATTTTGTTTAACCCTGACCGGCGCGGAGTAATTCTGTTTATAAACTGATGAAATAATGGATTGACACCGCAATTTATAAACGAATTTATTAGGAAATACGAACTTGCTTATTTTCATGTGCATTATAATAGGAAAATTTTAGTTAAATATTCTTGGGCCCGATTTTCAGTTTTGGAATTAAAATTAGGTGTCCTTTTTTAAGGACACCGCGCCGGAAAGGGTTAAAAAACAGCTGACCGCACAGTACAATTATATTGTGTGCGCAAGATAATAAGTTTATCTATCGTCAAAAAAAACGTATAATGTGTTCATAAAACGCAGGTAATACAACTCCAGAAAAACCGTGGTTAATATAATTACGTGTCCAACGTTTCTAGTAGTTTTCATTACCTGTGATTTATTCTGCGTAGCTGATTCACATATTAGACCAGATGTCATAATCATTAGGTTTCTGTGTTAATTACGTTTCAGGTTTGTCCGGGATAACTCAGTTAGTAGAACATTAGCAGCTTCAGCCAAAGGTTCCTGGTTCGAATTCTGGCCCGGACAATTTTTCGTCCAGTTTGAAAAAATTACAACTTTAATTATTCATATGCTTTGTATTACGTGGGATAAAGATGGAAGATGTATTATGAGACCCTTAAACTATGAGAAAATGACTAATTGAAATAAATATTAATGCTACAGATTAAAAAATATATAATATTTTGAAAGTAAACTTCAAAATATATATTATTTGAAATTAATATTAAAAAATGATGAACCGTAACCCATTAAATTTTTAATTATTATTACAAAATTAGTGCTCACTCTACCGAGTAGTTTTTGACTTATGTTTAACCCGCATTTACCTCCTTGTAGAACCCCTTTGGGACGAGAGTCTTTTATAGAATTTTTAATCTTTAATCACCGGTTTTATAAAACAGAAATTTTTTGCCTAATTCAATCTGGTAAATGCTCTGATTAAATCTTAAGTAGTTCTAAACTACAGTTTAACTTATCTTAATGGCTCACAAAACATAAGATATTTCATTTCCTAGACTGGGTGCTGATATCAGCTAGGAAACCTTTGAATGCTGTTCACCTGTTCAGCACCTGTTCTGATTAAATAAGGCAAAATTTACAATAAAAATTTACTAGTGAGAATAATCACTGATTCTGAACAACCTTAAGTGGCACGAATACCGGTAGCTCGTCCCCAAAGGATTAAACAGATTTACTCGCGTTGGGTCTGACAAAGTCAACACCTTATTTTATCTAAATGTAAAGTATGTAACAAATTGAATAACCAATTAAATTAAAAAAATCAAAAAAACCGAAATTATTTCTCATTAATATGAAACGATTTTCTTTCCAGTCTCTACTATTAGCTCACACTCTCACTATATATATCTTGTTCAAATTTTCAATCGTTAATAAAATACTTATTATTCATCCAATCAAGCTCAAATAATTTTTTTTTAACTTGTAGTGGATGATACTTGATGTTAATCCAGTTTTTTTCAAATATTACTTCATTAATTAAATTAAATTAATTAATTTTCAATAATCGAGAGAGCTCTCTTCTTGATCAAGGTATTTTAAGACCGAGAGAGACTTCTTTATTAAGGCATTTTAAGCGCCTCTCAAGAGAAAGAAGAATGGGAGAAAAAAAAATTCTCTTATTGACCTAAGTAGGAATTGACTTAAAATATTTTTTTTTTTTATATTACTTACCTATTTTTTTATTTACTTGCATTGATGACTTTTAAGTTGTGTTTAAATGTTCATTTCTATCTATAAACACTGTTTTGATGAGGCCTATGAAGTTTAGAGTTGCAGTAAAGCTAGAGATCCTACATACAAAACTTCCAGGTTGTATAATATTTTAACGGAGCTTCTGACTGTAAAATAGTCAATGAAACATCGCCTTCATTTTAAAATACCTATCCAATGATATGCCTCTCAATAGGGTGCGTAAAAAAATTTTTCGTCTCTACCGCCATTTTGAATTTATAAAAACAAAACCTAGCCTATAACCATCGGGCCGTTAAGACGAATCGATAGAGACCTCATACATTAAAATCCATCCAGCCGTTGGGATGTTTCGAGGGTATAAAGAAATCCACATACACAGATACGCGTGAAACACATAACCATTCTTTTCAGTCGGGTAAAAATGAAAAGTGTTTGGAAAAATCCATAAAATTTTAAAAAGTATATATTTTTAAGCATTTGAGATTATTTTAATCTTTTAAAAGCACTTATGTTACTTCGATGACTTACGACTACTACTATGACTTACGACTACCGACTTACTACTATGTCCATTTCATTTTCTCTTCTATCTTTTTTCAACACATTTCCCTTTTGCATATCCCTCTATCAGGTAGCGCCATCTGTCGCATTCTTCGCAACATTCTTTATCTTCAGTTCATTTTTGAACTTGTTCGTTTACGGACACGTGTATGCTGTAGCTGATGACGAGCTGTTATGTTTTTAGCTCGAAACGCGTCCTGTGTTTTGCTTTAATTTTATGGTGATTTTTTACAAAGTTTTATTATTTTAATTATTTATGTTACTTATTTTTTTTATGTTACAGTGAAGGAAATCGCAAATAAACAACATTTTACATCTTCTATCCTTAGTATTATTCTAAGATCTGAAGGGGTTTTTTGTTCTAAGTAAATTCTGACATTTAATTTAGTAATTGATTGTTTAATCGTTTCTTTTATAGTTTCGACATCGGAAAGCTAACTCTTAATTTTAACGCTTTACCTCTTCACGCTACTGACCACATATGTGGAAGTTTAGTGCTTAATAATTATAATCACTGTCAAAAATAAAAAGAATAAACGTTATAATAACTTATTCACTAGAGAATCTCTCAACAAGAGAAGTAAAAAAATTATTGTTTGGCTGCACCGACGCACAGTTAGATATACAAAAATGAGTGAAGTAATTTTTCGGCAGTCAGTGTTGTTGCATTATTTGAACAAATCGTTAATATTTTATAAAAATAATATCAGATATATTAAATATATCAAGTTTTAATAATTTGTAGAAATGTAAGAACAATATTTACTGTTAGTTTTTTATTTTATAAGAAATTATTTCATTCATAAATTACCATTAACGCTCACCGGCCACAAATGTGGACGTTATTCTTTTGTGAATTTTTATTGCTTTTCTCATTTCTCATTTCTTTTTTCTTTTTGAATTCTAATTAATATAAAATGAATAAATCGTAAAAAAAAAAAAAAAAAAAAAAAAAAAAAAAAGGTCAATTTTCTCACTATAAAAAAAATCGTCCCTGAGTATGTTAAGGGTACTGTTAGCAATTTCATCGAAAAGTGGTACTTCAGCGAAGTGCATTGATACTTTACTCAACGCTGCATAAATAAAATAACCAGAGGGTATAATACTATATTGGCAGAGGGTATAATACGCTACCGACATATGGTATATGCTATTGTGTATGCACTGTAGATTTACGTGAGAAACAGTAGGTGTACAGAGGTCCTTAAAAAATCCAAGCACTCTTATGCATCTATGACTTTGGTATATCTAACTGTCATTCTTATCATTATAATTGTCGGTGTTTAAAAGTTAGGGGCGAAAGAATTGTAAAACTTGCATGAACTAGAATATTTATTTTCAAAATATGTTTAAATTTCTTTAATAAGCAATTAAATTTTTAATTAATCGCGAATATTTTTCTGCAAATTTTTTGTTATTAATTTTGGCAATGATAAACAACAAACTTTGAAATTGGATGAGTATAAATTATTTTCTAAGTTAATATTTTATTGCACTCTACTAATTAAAAATTTTGTCTTCATCCTTCGTGAAAAGGTGCATTAATTCGACTAAGTATTCTGATATACTCTTACTGCGATAAAATTTCTTTCTACTAGTTATTATCAGAAATTAAAAAAAAAATAAATAAACTAAAAAAACGGCGTTCTATTAGCAGCAAATAACAATTATAAAAACACTTGCGTGCAAGAAAAAAATGCATATTTTGTCGTCATGGGTTTACTAATTACAAATGTTAGTAAATACAACATCATCCTTCCGCAGAAAATGAATTTTTATTATGCAGTCATTTTTTTAATATTACATTTGTGGATTAATTAGAGATTAGACATCCTGCACAAGAGAGAGATTGGAAATAGAGATTGATAGAGAGAGATTGGAATTTTCCCGTCATGTTTGTTCAAAAGCAAGTGGAACGCAATATATTTTGATAAGAATCTAACAAAAGTCCTACTAAAATCAGAGGAATAGAGGGGTTAAAAAACTACACTCATTGCAATCTGTTTTTGAACGATTAAAAATTAATTAATATCAGGAGTTATAAACTTTAAAATTGCACGCTTTCATCGAATTACTTAACATTTGGTATCCAGCGGTAAAATGTATCAAAGGATCTAAATATGTTCTCAAAATCAGCTGTTTGTTTCGAAAGCATTAACGGTTGTTACAATATCTATACGTAGACGACCCCCTAAGCCAAATTTAATTATACCATTAATTAGTAGACTTTTTATATTATCCATTGGTACCAGTCACATTTCTTATACGATGATTTGCAAAGGAAGTAATGGGGTAGGGGATATGCTTTTATTCACGACTATACCAATTTTCCCTTTCCAAATTGTAATACCCACTTTTAATACTTCGCATTAGCCCTGAAAAACGAGTTATGCAGCGAAACTTAGTAGTTTATGCACCTTATCTTAAATCTTCTTAAAGTTAGAAGGGGCCAAAATCTGAAAAAAAAATGTGATTCTTTTTATGTTTTGATTTTCTGTAACTTTTTTCAGTTAATTGATTGGCTGCTGCATCCTTTTCCTGTGAGATCTTACTTTTTTACACCCGGTATGGTATGCTATTTCTTTCTTGCAGCTTATTTTGTGTATTCCACAAAATAATGTTACCTTACAGAAGCCAGCCGTAAAAAAAGCAGTACCATTAAATACTTTATAGCAATTTTTTAAACTTCTAAGCATCGCACATTTTCGATTTTTATACCGTCGTGTTGAAAAAAAAAGTTATTTTAAATGCACTTTGTTTGAAAACTGTATCTCCATTTATTTTTGAAATATTAATTTTTTTGTAGTTTTTAGAGCCATTTGCTTAATAATGGCAACGGAAGTACTCCATTTCTGTAGAAAGTAAAGGAAAAATAGTTCTAAAATAGTAATTATATATTTTTGTTGCCATTTTCTCATAACAGCCGAAAGAAAATGTAATTAAAATACGTGCTATTTTGAAAAAAATATAAACGAATGATTTCTGTTAAAACAATGGAATTATTATAAACTATTTAATTTTAAGTATCTATGAATCATTAGATAGCCGTTTTTTTGTCGATTTTCTTGAGTGACGGCATCTTTTTGCTGCATTTGTGCATTATTTTGCGATAGTGATGTGCTATGCATGCTTTACTGTAGATACTTAAAAGAAGATCGTAAATGTTAAATTCTTAAGCGGATGCGAATGACGTCAATTTACATAAAATAAAACGTGTGCTTTAAATCTTAAAATTGAAATACGTTTTGTACTGCAGTACAGTCCCGATTACCCGAGTCCCGCTTAACCGAGTTATTTTCTTCTGATGCTCTGGTGGCTTCTATTATTATTAAGTAGCCATTATAAATGAAGTGTTAGGTGAAGATGAAAGAGCAGCCGTAAAAATTTTTTTCCAAAAAAAATTATGGCCATTTTTTCCTCCATTCTGACCAGAAAATCAGAGTTCTAACTTTTTACGGCTGCTCTTTCATCTTCACCCAACGCTTCATTTATAATGGCTGTTTCATAATAATAGAAGCCATCAGTCCATCAGAAGAAAAGGAAGTAATGGAAATCCCGGGGGAGACACTAAATTCTGAAAAAGCAGAATTCCTGTTCTCTAGTTTTTATTTTTATTTATATGTGAATTCATGACACACTTTCTAATTGAACTTTTTGAAGATTTAAGGAAAATTTCATAAATGATATACTTTATCTTTGTGATTTAATCCAAAAATCTGAAATAAAGCGTCAAAATTTGGTGTTACTATTTAAAGAAGTGGTACAATTTTTATTAAATGAATAACTCTGGTACAATAATTATAGCGAGTCGTAATTTTTCTCCTGCACAGAGCGAAATTAAATTTGTTTATTTTAAATGGCTGTGATGGAACATTTTTATGACAATAAAAGTAAATTTTATTTATTTTGTTTTTATTACATTATTATAATTGTAAGATAGCGATTAAAGTTGTGAAAATCACTCCGAAAACACAATATCGGAAATTTAAAAAATCCAAAACCTGTGCAAAATTGCATATATTAAAAAATAAAAGCATTTTATGGAAACTCTCTGAAGGAGAAAAAGACATGCATTACAAATGACAATCCATCAAAACAAAGCGAATGAAGCTTTTCTTTCAGATACCGAAATCTAATGAGGTTTCAATACAACTTTTTTAAAAATCAGAGGGTAAATAATATATTTAATAATATTTATGCAACTTATACTTTTACAGAAATCATGCCATGCAGTAGTTGAATTAAAAAATATATTCATGAGCATATCATGGATGTAATTCATGGATGCAATTCATGATTATATTAATAATTTTTAAATGTTAAAGCATTAATTGTGAATAGCCATACATGTGTCTTTTATTTCCAATATTGTTTTCTAAGTAAAAAATGATAATGCATTAGGAAAATGAAGTTTATTTATAACACAAGCACCGAACCCTTGAATAATTAACTTCTTATCTCTAGCTAAGAGCCAAAGCTTTTCTCTTATCAGAAGAGCAGTTTTAACATGGCGGAAAACTTTTTTTTTATATGTGGCTACACGAACACTTGATGCGCTCTCATCAGTATTTCTAAGTGGATGTTCCACCTTATCAACATAAAGCTATATTTTAAGCGAATGATATTGTTTTTTACAAACTTAAATTACCATATTATTACTTTCTCGTTTCTACTGTGACAATTATCTTAATGATGTATATATGATGTACACACTCAGACATGTATATATATATATATATATATTATTTTTTAGGACTTTTAAAGAATCTTCTGAAGTTGAAGTATAAAAACTAAAGACCTGGGAATTACATAATGAACAAGCAAAAAGATTTTGGCTGTAAGTATATTTAAAGATATTTAATAATAGTAATAATAACTGGTATTAGCCATTTTCATTTCGGTTATAAAGAAAAATAATCAATTAATTATTTGTACAGTCGTATATTATAGGTTTAAAGATTTTCTTCTTCTATGATCCTTTTTGCTTTATTATAATATTAGCGAACTTGCCCTGCGTTGCCCGGGTACGTCAAAAAACAGCAGGAATTACGAAAAAACTCTGAAAATTACAATAAGATATCGCGAAAAATTTTTTAATCGCTTCTCAAATTCTGAAAAGAGAAAAAATATATATATATTATGTTCGAAGATTGCAAGTTGATTCCTTTCACTAATGTGGAAAAATAGTAGCAAATCGCTAAAATACACTAAAAATCACATAAAAAATTCCCGAAAAATTCGAAAATTGCTATACGAAATCTGAATAAACTTTATTGAAATGAGGGCAGAATGTACTTTAGGTCAAAAATGGAATGTCAAAAAATTGCAGCAGAACGCGAAGAAACGTAAAAATCGCATTAAAAATCACAAAAAGTTCTAGAATCACGAAAGTCAAAATTTACTATAATTGGATAAAAGTTTCAAATCTAATTCCTTTGACCTGTGGGCTCTCTTAAAATTTATGTTTTGGAAATCATGCTAAGCATTAGATCATGTTACTTTTATTCATAATTAATTTACTTGGACTCCCTTAAATATAATTAACATAATCCCTTAAGTTAATATTAGTTTTTGTTGCATTAAAATATCTCAATTTGTTGATTTTCTGTAAGCAAGTAAACCCTATTGTTTTACAGTGGAAGTCTATCGGAATTTGGCAAAATATTAGAGATATCGCCAAATTGGCGTCACTTTTGGCGACTCATTTTGGTCGCCAAATTTGACGATATATCGCCAAGTTGGCGACAAACTTCGCGTTATTTGGCGACAAAACTGGATCCCCCCTACGGTAACCCCCCTTATATGTATGGACATGCATTACATGCTGTTCAATAATCGCATAAAAAATTCGCTAAAAATTCCAAAATCGCTGCACGAATTCCGAATAAACTTTTATGCAAAGAGAACAAAATTTACTATATTGGGTTAAAAGAAAGAAACCGAATTCTTTTTCCTAATGTGGAAAAATCGATTTAATATAATCCCTTAAGTTAATATTAGTTTTTGGTCCCGGGCTCGATTCCTGGCTCTGGCTATTTTTTCACTCCAGTTGGGTTTATTGTATTTATTGTTTGTATGTCTGTATAATATTTATATGTACCTTTAACTGTTGAATGCAGGCGTTATTTATGTGTGTATGTGTGTTTTAATATATATTGTAGTATGAGTGTTTTATTATAAATATTAGTTTTTGTTGCATTAAAATATCTCAATTTTTTGATTTTCTGTAAGCAAGTAATCCTTATTGGTTTACAATGGAAGTCTATAGGAATTTGGCGAAATATTAGAGATATCGCCAAGTTGCCGTCACTATTGGCGACTCATTTCGGTCGCCAAATTTGGCGATATACCGCCAAGTTTGCGACAAACTTGGCGGCATTTGGCGACAGAACTGTGTCCCTGTACACTAACCTCCATATAGGTATGGAAATGCATTAAATGCTGTTCAATAATTGCATAAAAAATTCGCTAAAAATTCAAAAATCTCTGCATGAATTCCGAATAAACTTTTTTGAAAAGGGAACAAAATTTACTACACTGCTCAAAACAATTAAAGGATATTTGAAGTTTTATATAAAATAAAGATATAAACGAAATTTTTTTTGCCGAAAATAGAAGAAGAGAATCACAAATGCAAATTTTTCTGGTTTTCAAACTGTGGAGTATGCAAATTTTAAGTTCGACGTCAAAAACGTCGCTTCAGCGGCAGCGAATGAAATTTGACTTTCAACTGGATAAAAGAGAATGAAGACAAGGATGATCGACATTCAGTGATTGCTTTGTTTCGATGAGTACGATGTCTCAGCGAAGTCATTTGACAGATTCAGAAGCTTTGAGAATTGTTGGTAGGTTAGAAGGGGCCAAACTCAAGCCCAAGTAGCGCAAGCCATTGGAGTGTCACAAAGTGTCATTTCCAGGATCTGGAACCGTTTTTTGGAGAGTGGATGTGCAGGCCGAAGACCAGGGCAAGATCGTAGACGGGCAACAACGCCCAATGAAGATCGGTATTTAGCGTTAACAGCTCGGAGACACCGAACCATGAACGCTACTCTTCTCCAACAACACCTTCGCTCGGCTACAGGCACCACGATTTCAACTCAGACTGTCCGAAACCGGCTCCATGCTGTAGGTCTGTATGCTCGCCGACCGATGGTATGTGTTAGATTAACATCAAGGCATCGTCGCGACCGCAGGGAGTGGGCAACCGAGCATGTCAACTGGAGGAGAAATGAATGGAGCAATATTCTGTTTTCTGACGAGTCCCGTTTTTCTGTGCATCCTGATAATAGGCGTATTTTCATCTGGAGGGACCGTGGCAGTAGGAATAATCCTGCGTTCGTGCACGAAAGTGTCAGATTTGGCGGTGGAGGAGTGTTGGTGTATGGTGGCATCTCCATTGACGGGCGCACTGACCTCTACATCATTCGAGATGGAGCTCTGACTGGTCGCCGATATAGGGATGAGATCCTCAGACCTATTGTAGTCCCTTACGCTGCAGCAATCGGAGATAACTTCATTTTAATGGACGATAACTGCAGGCCACATCGTGCAAACCTGGTGGAGGCTTTCCTTTTCGAGGAAGGAATCGTTCGAATGGAATGGCCAGCGTGTTCTCCAGACATGAATCCAATCGAGCACGTTTGGGACGCTCTAGGAAGACGAGTTTCTGGCCGCCAACAACCCCCACAAACTCTCCAAGAACTGGAAAGAGCTCTTCTGGAAGAGTGGGGCAGAATACCCCAACTCGTTATTAATAGCCTCATTGAGTCCATGCCTCAAAGGTGTTCAACGTTGCTGGCCGCCCGTGGAAACCATACCCCCTACTGAAAATGATTTTCTTTGAAGAAAACACCTTTTCTTATTCTTTTTTTCTCATATGCACAAATTGTGTTTTTTTCCTTTAGTACACAAATGCGCAATAAAATGCATTTTTTTCTGCCAAACATGTGTAATTTATTCTCATATAACCTACTATGTCTGTCGACCCTGTATCAATCAGCTAAACAGTTTACCAGATACAAAATCCACCTAAAACTGCAATATCCTTTAATTGTTTTGAGCAGTGTATATTGGGTTAAAAGAAAGAAACCATATTCTTCTCACTTATATGGAAAAAAATCGCCTCGAAACTTAAAAAGTGCTAAAAATCGCATAAAAAATTAAATTAAAAAAATCTAATCAAAAAATCGAAAATCGGGCTTCGAGGTGCAAAACTTCATATATAGACGTACCTTTTTCCCAAATTTCGTAGCTCTACGTACAGCGGTTTCTTCAGAACACCGTCGACACACTCACTCACTCACACACAAACTTGTTTCTTTATTATTATAGATATACCACATGTCTTAAAATGGACTAACAGATTTCAAATTTTAATAACTTGCAAATAGTGACAGCTGTTAAAAAATTCTTACAAGAAGGTTGTGTAAGATATCAAGAGGTTTTTTTTTTTTTTTAAATAGCAACGATAGATGGCGATGCAAGCAATAGGCGCTAAATAGGGACCTGATTTTTGGCCTATCTTTGCGTACAGTATTGATGCAGAAGAAGGAGGAGAGGACATGGAGTGGGCAAGTAAGAACAAAATTGCATCGTCGCCTGAGAACCACTCCATATATTTAACCTCCTTCTTTCGCATCAATACTGAGAGAAGAGAGAGCGCAGAAATTGGGCCCTGGTTTAGCGCCATCTATATCTGCTATTTTAAATTAACATCGAGAATCGCAGCAAAAATACTCCTGACGTCTTACATAACCCTCCTGTAAGAATTTTTTTTTAATAGCTGTCACCATTTGCACATTATTGAATTTTCAAATCAGCCAATCCATTTTAGTACGCGCTGTATAATATACAGTGGCTCTCATAAGTGTTCGTACACTTTAAGAATTAATAGTAAAAAGGTATTTCCCAGGAACTGAATTTGAATATGAAGTCCAATATTTTTCTACAGCAACTTTATGTTATTCTAAATAATGCTCAACATTTCTTTTTATTATTGACAGATTTTCTTTTTGTATAAAAATGAAAAAAAGAAGGAGGCAGAGAAAGAATACGCCACAAAAGCCTTCGTACACTGAAACATTTTCGGATAAATTCATAATTAAAATTATCGTATGTCGTATTATTTTTAATTTTGCATTGTGGGGACATTTAAGAAATCGTTTAGCTTTAATTTTTGCTTGCTTTCTCCGTAATATTCTATTTATTATTTAAATAGGGCTTGTATTCGTAAGAAACAACTAACAGCATTCAAAAATTGATTACTGTTCATCATAGTAGCGGTAAATCAGTTCGGAATACTGCTAAATTAGTTAGTTTAACCCATTCTATGGTGCAGTATGTGATAAAATGCTTCAATGGAGAAAATAGGATCGAAAACAAGGCAAGAAAAGATCCTTCATCAAACTTAACACAACATGATCAGAGATTTATAATTAGAAAATTGTAAAAATTCCACGCTTAAAAGCGGTAAAAGTTGCTACAGAATTTAATAAAAAAGTTCTACTTCACTTGAACCTGAAACTATTCGACAAGTGCTGATATCAGCTGGATTAAATACGAGCAGAACACCCATTTAATTTAAATGGGCGTTTTGCTCGTTGAATTTTTTTTTTTTTTTTGTTTAATGAGAAAAACAGAAAGCTTAGGCTTTCCTTCGCAAAATCAAAGATAAATAAACCTGAATCGTATTGAAATAATGACTTATTTGCAGATAAAAGCAAATTTATTATTTTTGGTTCCGATGGGCGTATAATTTTATGGAGAAGAAAAAAGGAAGAACTTGATCCGAAGAACTTAGTTGGAGCATTTAAGCATGGCGGTGGAGGTGTCCTTGTATGTGGGTGCATGGCAGCATCAGGGCTAGGTAATTTGGTATTTATTGATGGTATAATGAATCACGAACTTTATTTAAATGTTTTAAAATACAATTTAAAATTATCAGCCCAAAATCTGGATATTGGAAACAACTTTTTTTTTTTTTTTTTTTTTTTAAGTAATGATTCTAAACACACAGCTCTCAACGTTCGCTTTTGATTTATCTATAATGGTCCATAAATTCTTAAAACACCTACATAATCGTCGGATTTAAACCCTATGGAGCATATTTGGAAAGAAATGGAGGTTAGAGAACGAAGACACGACATTAAAACGAAAGCGAACTAAAAACAGTAATGATCGATGAATGGATGAACATTGATGCAGAAATTACAAAAAAAAAAAAAAAAAAAAAAAAAAAGAACTAGTGAAATCTATTCTTAGACGTTTAAAAACTGTTGTTTATACTAAAGGATATCATACTAAGTACTAATTTAACGAAATATTATAGTATTTACTAATATGTAAAGATTTTTTTTTAAGTGTACGAAGACTTTTGTGAGATAACATTTATGTTATTTTTTTATTATCGATTTTTTTAAAATAACGTTTTACTATGCTTTTAAAATATTTTACGCAGTTTTGTTTAGAATAAGTGGCAGTTATTATTATTAAATACTCTTTCCGAAATATTAATTTTAATTAATGAATAGAACACAATTTCATTGAAATTCGCAAATGTACGAACACTTATGGGAGCCACTGAATACATATTATCAACACTGATTTCTCTCTTAATCTTTTACTCCTTTTTGCTCGCCTATATGTAGCTAAATCTACTCCAGCTTTATTGCTTGTTACATGCGATCCACAGATTTCTGAACTTCTTTGTAACAAGTAACATAAAAATTTTGTTTTTAAAGTCAATTCCTACTTAGACCATCAAAGAAAAATTTAATATAATCCCTTAAGCTAATATTAGTTTTTGTTGCATTAAAATATCTCAATTTGTTGATTTTCTATAAGTAAGTAGGTTTACAATGGAACTATGGGAATTTGGCGAAATATTAGAGATATCGCCAAGTTGGCGACTCATTTTGGCCGCCAAATTTGGCGATATATCGCCAAGTTGGTGACAAACTTGGCGGCATTTGACGACAGAACAGGGTCCCCCCTATGGTAACCCCCTATGGTAACCCCCTATGGAGTGTTTGTTGAGGTGCATATTTTTGTATTTAGTTAAACTCTGTGTCTATGCTGGTAGCCTAGGTTACGTTTTGGTTTACTGTGACGTGTAATTGCTTTCGCTGTGTCTCTTGGGATAGTTTTAATGTTTCCCTATTGGTAGTCTATTTGTTTGTTGTTGTTACTAGGGGATTTTGTCACGTGTCTAAGGTAGGCTTTCACTTGTAGACTGATTCAATTAACCGGCGAGGTGATCAGTTTATCCGGCGGCTCTATTGGAGTTTTATTTATAGTTATGATTACTTGTGGTTGGATCACTGTGGATTTGGTTCAATAGAGTTGTGTCTGACACTAGGTCAGCTCTTATATATACTGAAAGTTTGTGTTGTGTGTAATCATCCTCTTGTGCTCCGACGTTGGGAAGTTCCAGTTGTGATAGAGGGTCATTGTGGCTCAGTTATTGTTGATTTTTTTAATTCTTGTGTTGCTTTTGTAGTCTTTCTGTAGTGTTGTTGGGTTGGAGTGTCGAGTGGGTTCACTGGTAGGTCTGATCCATTTAACCAGCGAGTGATTGTATTATCCGGCGGTTTTCATTTTTTGCATCATGCCTGATGGCGACGTGGATAGATGGATAAAGGAGGTAGAAGGGCATAAATTTACGTCAATTGTTATAGATATCCATGCAAAATTTTTTTGATCTTATGGAATACAAACGGTCGAAGACTGACAAGGTGACTGCGCCCCTGGTGGCTACTATTAGGAAAGCTATGGATTTCCTTCTGAAACAATGCACAGAAATTAGTGAAGAAAATAGACCACTGAATACTAGACTTGAGGATAAGACGGAATATGGGAAAATGATGGAGGATTTGGCCCAGAAAATATCCAGAGCGTCTGTAAGTTCAATGGAAGAAGTACAGCCTAAAATAAAAGAGCCGATGACTAAAAGAAGAGATGACTTTACTGTGATACTGACACCTACTGATGAACAACATGATTTGATACAAATAAAGGAGAAGGTAAAGGACTTATGTAGGGGAAGGCACGATCTTCCGACTCCTAATGCTGTGATAATGACAAAATCGAATCAAGTGATTTTGAAATATAAGAATAAAAAAGAAGTTGAGACAATAAAAAATACCTTTACAGAATCAGAGGATATAAAGGAACTAGCGAAGGTGAATGTCCCTGTAAGAAAAAGAGACAGAACTCTAATCTTGAGTGTTGATCCTACTGTAAAGGAGGAAGTGATAAAGGAGGAGGTGGAGAAACTGCTACAAAGTGCAAGTGCAGAAGATACGTATGGCGGTATCCGTGAAAAGTTGGAGTCGACTACATTGGATGTGGCAACAAAAAATCTCTTGGAAGGACTATTAAGGAAGGTTGATACTGAGGTGCGTATAATACGTAAGATAGATACTAGACTAGGAAAGGTTAATTGGTTGTTAGACGTGGATCAAGATGGTAAACAAGTATTGTTGTGACTTAGGAGAATCTGTTTGGATTACGAGAGATACCGTGTGGTGGAATTTATTTCCATCACGCGGTGTTTTAAGTGTCATAACTTTGGCCATATGGCAAATAATTGCACGGACGGTATACAATGTGTCAAATGTGCTGAGGGGCATCTGTTAAAGGATTGTAAATCGACTAAGTTGTGTTGTGCAAATTGTTATTATAATGATGCTACTGGAGATTGCGACCATAGGGCCGATAGCGTAGAATGCCCAGTTTTCCAGAGTTATAGAAATAGCGTGTTGCCTAATCGTAGCTAAGGGCACTGTGTCCGGCAATGTTCCTGTTGGTGGTCTTAATATTCTTCAAATTAACTTAAATCATTGTAATTATGCCAACGATGCTTTAACTATCTATGCTTTAAATAATAACATTGATATAATACTCTGTCAGGATCCTTATGTGTGAGATGGGGTGGCTTCGGGCATCCCGCCTGACTGGTCTATATTTTTCTCTGATTCTTTAAACTCAGCTATTATTTTCACTAACAGGGATTATGCGGTAATCAGTAACTTGGTGTTAAAAAATGCAGTTATAATCTCTTTGAATGTGAGTGGTGATGTAATCTATCTAGGATTACAGTATTCATCTCCAAGTGGAATAATTGATAAAGACTTTGTGGACTTGGGCACACATTTTCAAAGTTTCGACAAAGTATTATTATCAGGCGATTTTAATATTCCTCTTCTGGAACTGGGGTATACCAGACAAAGTGATAGAACAGAAGTCCTTCTGGAACATTTGATAGAGAAAGATCTAATCATAATGAATGATTCAGACGCACCCAGTACTTTTGTTCAATGTGATTTAACCAGAAGACCTGACCTGACTTTGAGAGGATTAGATATCTGTGATAAAATAAATAACTGGTACGTGGATGACCGACTCTTTTCATATAGTGATCATAGATATATTAGATTTAATTTTGGTTACACTGCAATTAAGAAAATGAATAATCGATATAAGACTAAAAATAAAAGCTTTAAAAAATTCAATGGAATCATAAAGGATAAGGAACATTCTTGGCTACAAAACCTTTTGATAGTAAGAAATGCGCAAGATCTTGATGAACATGTGAACAACTTTATAACAGATATTGAATGTATAACAAAGAATTGTTTTAGAATGGGAAGTCTTTCTTACAAATCCACAATAAGGTGGTATTCTGGTGAGCTAAGGACTGATAGGAATAAAGTCGCAGCATTATATAAGAGGTGTGTCAAAAAACCAGATGACGAGAATATAAGAGAAAATTATAGGAATAATCGAAGAGCTTATAGCAAAAAGTTCAAAAAAGCAAAGAGAGATTCTTGGGAAAAATTTTATAACAGCACAAATAATTCATATGGAAACCTTTATAAATATATTGCGGGCAAGATGACCAAATGCAGTGATTTTATTTTTACAAGACTGGATAATTCTGAGCCGTTTGACTCTTATGATGACGTGGCCAAACTTTTAATGGAAGAGCATTTTGGTGTAGACAGGATCCCTGGGAATGTGCATGATTTTGTAGCAGACGGAGAGGAGCTGGAAGATTTTAAAGATGTTTCATCAAGGGAATTAAAATATATAATTAGTAAGCAGAGTAATAATAAAGCACCCGGTGTAGATGCATTAGACGCATTAATTATTAAAAACATCTGTAAGACTTGTATAAATTATATCAAGAAATTATTTGGAACATGCTTAAAATATGGACATTTTCCCGAGTGTTGGAAATCAGGCAAAGTTATTTTCTTCAGAAAGAGGAATAAAGACGGGAAGACTGCTAGGGCATATCGACCAATTACTCTTCTGTGTATAATGGGGAAATTGTTAGAAAGATTGATTAAAATCAGAGTGATGCCTAAATTGGAAGCAAGGAATTTTTGGGATAAGGCACAGCATGGGTTTCGTGAAAAGAAGAGTACCATAACGGCCCTGGAATATTTGAGAGCGAAGATAAAGAGAAACCTTAAAGTTTTTAAATATTACTCCATTGCCTCATTAGATATACAGGCGGCATTTGACGCTGTGAGTTGGAATATATTGGCCAGATTGATTGATGAATTACCTATTTCGAAGTACTTAAAGAACATACTAAAAAACTATATTAGTAGAAGGAAGATTGCTTTTACATTTACAGATGGATTAAAATGGTTCGTGTTGTACAGGGGATGTCCCCAGGGAAGCTGCCTGGGCCCGTTATTATGGTTGATAGTAGCCGATTACCTATTAACCCTTTGAGCTCCGGGTTATTAAAATTTTAAAAATATGCTAGAAAAACACTTAAAATGTGATTAAGGGACTGTCTGAAATTGAACCATGTGATTAAAAAAATTTTTAAATACCCCCTTTAGGCTGGGGGACGTGGGAAGTTTTTCCACCATCAGAGCTCTAGAGCATTCATTTCAACACGCAAATACAAGAAATGACACCGCAAAGTTATTCTAAAATTACTATAATTGCTGAAATTTCAACATATTTTAAGCAGTTACATTGTTTAAACAAATTCTAAGGCTATTAAAATATTTTAAAAATTTATTAAATGAGAAAATTCAAAATTTAAAATTTTTCAAATCATAATATAAAAATACAAACTAATCAAATTTATAGATGAAACAGATTTTAAAAATATTTAATTTTTATTTAGAAATATTTAAAACATAATAAACTCGTCAATCTGCTGAATTAAACACAAATTTAAATTCCTTGGAATTAAATTATAAGCATCTAAATTTTGGTTCTGAAACACTGTCTGGTATGTAATTTTAGTGCTGCCATCTAGTGACAAAGCACATTTTTGTAGGCCTTAGAGGGTAGAAAATTCTGCTGGTAGAAAATTCTACCATTACTTATTTCTATCCCCTGTAATTATTTAAATTTTCAGTTTAGTGATTTGCATGTAATTATTATTAAATGTTTGATGTGTCCAAGAGAAAAAAATGTTATCTTCTTTGAAAAATATTTCTTTATAATGCTTGAAAAATACAAAATTTCTAAACCTTCAAAATTGGAGTGTTTTTAAGGTCGCATTAAAAACCTACTAGATATTTGCAGAGAATAGTGCTGCCATCTAGATTTTAAGAAGAGAAGTAAAATCTACAAAACCCAGTTTTTTCAATTAAAATGGAGACTTTTTGAAGGAAATTAAAAGATTTTGATTTTATGTGGGTGAAAATTCACCCGGCAGAGCTCAAAGGGTTTTAAAGAAGTACAGACAAAGATATGGCCACATTATATCATATGCTGATGATTCCTAGCTGGTGCAGATACGAGAAGAGAACTCGAAGACAATATGAATAAACAAATTAGTTGGTTTGAAGAAATTTGTACGGAATTAGAGCTTACTATAAGTAGTGAAAAATGTGGAGCGATGTTATTTGGTAGATACCTTTTGGAAAATAGTTATCCGATATTTAAGATTGGTAATATGACAATTCCAGTTAAAGATGAGATGGTATATCTAGGACTTACATTAGATAGCAAGATGAATTGGATAGCACACATGGAAAAGACAAGAGAAAAAGTGAGAAACTTTACTTCAAATATTAAGAAAACCGCAAAAAGGGAAAAAGGACTGCATGCTATGTATAGAAAAATTTGGTATAAAAGTGTAATAGAAAAACAGATTATGTACGGAGCTGAGGTTTGGTTTCAAGACTTGAACTACCATGCAAATAGAAAATTAAGCTCAAGTCAAAGATTAGGTCTCCTTACAATTATTTCAATTTACAGAACAGTTTCAACAGAGGCATTATGCGTTTTGGCAGGAGATTCCCCCATTCATATTACAATAGAACATATGGTTAAAAAGCACAGAGTGTTGAAAGGCGATGCTACCATTGATTCCGGTGACATAAGAATACACAGAAATAATGTAATGAGAAATTTAGTGACAAGTGACTATCCGAATTATACTGATTTAAAAAACCTGCAGATAACAGAGAAAAAGGATACATATTATCATAATTCTATAAGTCCGCTGATATACACTGATGGCTCCAAGATCATAAATGGCGTGGGAGCCGCGTTCACAGTTTGCGTTAAAGGAAATTTTATATATGATAAGAAAATATCATTGCATAAATTGAACAGTATATATCAGGCAGAGCTTGTGGCAATCAAGCAGGCAATAGCTTGGCTGATAAACTCAAATTATAATAAAGCAATTATTTATACAGACAACAAGGCTTCTACATTGGCACTGCAATGGAACTTTCCAGGTAATGACATAATAAGAGACATATACAAGATCATGAATTCTAACTTGAACAAAACTGTAACAATAGGATGGACAAGAGCACATGTTGGCAACGAAGGGAATGAGAGTTGGGTTGGGTTGATTTTTGACGGCCAATTATCTACACGAGGGATATAGGCCCGGGGGGAGTGCCCTCCGTGGGTGTCTTTCTAAGGGAACCTAATCCGTATTAACGCATGGAAGATCCACGGCTAGAAGAAAACCACGAAAACTCCGAACGATTAGGCCGACGGGCGCGATTGGGATCGAACCCAGCACCTCCCGTCTACCAGCTTCGAGAGCAGAACCTCTCGGCCACTGGTGGGGCTAAGGGAATGAGAGAGCGGATAAACTTGCGAAGGAGGCAATAGATCCAGAGATGGCAGATTTGACTTTGGAGGTACCATTTCCAATCTCATTGGTTAGGAGACTGTGTAAGGAAGGTATAAAGAAGAGTTGGCAAGAAGAATGGAGCAAGAGTGATAAAGGTCCAGATACATATAGTGTTATAAGAAAGGTTGATGAAAAGTATCTATGTGTAAGTCAAGTTATCCAATACTATATATCGTGACATGGACGCTTCCCAGAATATTTGTGTAAAATCGGCAAAAGAAGTAACTCAAAATGTGATTGTGGAAAGACAGGAAATGTTTTACATTATCTTTTCGGACGCTGCCCATTTGTCCCATACTTCTTCTTTTTTGATAATTCTCAGAGTGTGCGCTATAATGTGAGAAGAGTGTTATTCAGCAAAGAAAACTATCGTAAGCTGTGTGAAAACTATAACTCACTTAATGATCTATATTCTTTTATAAGATACAGATTTTAGTATTTATCAATTAAATTGCCGTTTTTTTTTCAATGTGATTCTACGCAGTTTAACATTTACAGCTTCATTGGACTGAACTGAACAGATGTGTCCACTAAAGTACTGAACATTGGTTGTAGTAGGGATATGAATCATACGACTGTGCAATGATCTTGTATGGCATAAATTATAAGTTAAGCTTCAGGTGTGGTCAAGAAAGACTATGTATGGTGTATCTAGTAATACTTTTAGAACTTTATATATGACTGCTATATATTGGACTCTACTATATTATGGGACTAACGCTTACCTAGTTGTAGAGTTACTACAAACCTACATTTTGTAATATTGCTTTTTCTTTTGTTATTTGCGTATTCTTAGTCGTGTGCTTTGCAGTGCTGTTGTAGAGTTACCTATATAGTTACATGTTTGTGTTTTAGTTGCATAGTTACCTATAAACATGCATTTCTGTACTTCTGTTTGAGACATAGCGAGTTTCTATGCAGTTTTGCATATGGATGTATGCTTTTGTAAGCATTTTCTTTTGTAATAATTGTCGCTGATAGGCGGGAGGAACTGGATGGTGGAGGGGTTTCCCCGCCAGGACATATAGGCCATAAACCTAGCGGTTGGCGTCCTGGTTGGGTGTCCTATGGTAACCCCTTATTGAAAATACTTTCATTGATCTTCAATAACCAATGGCCGCCATTTTGTTTCCCATGCAAAAATAAAATTAATTAATTAAAATTTAATTAATTAATTAATATTTGAAAAAACTGTATTAACATCAATTGTCATTCAGTACAAGTTAAAAGAAAATTATTTCAACTTGATAGGATGAATAATGAGTATTTTATTAACGATTGAAAATTTTAACAAGATAAATAAATATAGGGAGAGTGTGAGCTAATAGTAGGAATTGAAAAAAAAAAGACATATTTGAAGACTCTCCTTATTCTCACTCACATAATGCTGCTCATGACGATTTACAGTAAAATATAAGCAAAAATGTACAGTCGTGAAAAAAAAAGTAAACACCCCCTAATAACTCCTTAACAAATTTTCGTAGAAGAAAGTTACTGGTACCGAACGATTGGAAATAGTGTCTACTTTTAAATGGTGAATATAAAATTTGCTTAAGGGGCAATCTACATATTAAAACGAAACATAACTTTGTTTCTTTCAATAGGAATACACAATTCTGACAGCATAAATGAACTCTACGCTCTTGAATTAGCCTAAAAACAGATTTTTATGCAATTCGTACAACATGTTTCCGAGAAATTAATTATTTTAAAACGAGCGTATTTTAAGGGCTGTATCCAAATAGAATTTCGGTACTCGATTGTTAACCGAGAGAGCCCTCTTCTTGAACAAAGCACCTAAGCACCACTCAGGCAGTCAATGAAGCCTGTTAGATTACAGGACAGCAGAAGAAATGTCAAAACACCTTCTCACTTTTATCATAGACGGCCCCTTAAACCATCATTTTGCGTTTTTTAAGCATAATTTCAAAACTATTTAGAAGAAAAATGTGAAATTTTGGATTTTCATAAAGCAGGACTTAATAAATCTAAATCCATCTAAAAAATTGTAGGTTGCAATTCATAATTTTTTCGAATATTAATTTCATAATTCATATCATAAAATTATAAAACATGCAAATTTGGCGTATTTATGTTTGGACATATTAGTATTATTGCTACACAAAAAATTAGCACATTAGGAGGATAATTTCAGGAGATATACATAAAAATATGAAAATGTAATTTAACATTAGAAGCAGTCAATTTTGAATGTTTATAATTCAAAACTTATTTTTCAAATGACTTGAAATTTGGTGGCTAGGCATAGTTTGAACCGAAGATTTGAAATATTTCGTTAAATATCGTTTTTATTGACATTCAAATAAATGAGGTTTGGGTTCGTTTTAATATGTAGATGACCCCCTAAGCAAATTTTATATACATCATTTAAAAGTAGACTTTGTTTCCAATCGTTCGGCACCAGTAACTTTCGTCTACGTTAATTTGTTGAAGAGTTAGTGATGGGGTGTTTACTTTTTTTTTTTCCACGACTGTACCTCATCCTTTCAATCAATCTGAAATTCCCGATTCAGTCAAAGATTTGGGTGATGTTTAAGAGATCTACTCAAATTTAATGTCCAGAATAAAAGAAAGTTGTTAGCTCATAAAAAATCTGTTATCGTGTATGCAAAACCTTGCTCTAATTTGTTTTATTTTATTCCCAACGAAAAACCCCAAAAGGTAGCTTTGCTAGAAAAAAGAAATGCTGTGTAATATCTTTTCACCACGAAAAATATATGAATTTACAGTCGGACCTCTATTTAACGAAGTAGCTAAATCCTGAAAAAAAGTTCGTTATATGGAAAATTCGTTAAATAGACAGTCACTTTTTAAAATATTTTAAACTACATAAAACGTAATTTAATTCCATAAACACTAAACATAATTAAAAAAAGTAATTAGTCACACTTTTTTTATAAATTATATTTATTTGTTTTATTTATTTTACTCATCGAAAAGAAAACTGCAAGGGAAATAAGAATGAAACAAAACGTTGTCTCGAAATACATTGTATTTTCAGTTAAAAAAGTAATTTTACATTAAAATCACGATTTTTTATTATGGATGATAAGCTGTCTGGAGGAATACCAGATTTTAAAGCAGAATTCTTTTTCTTCACGCCTTTATCAACCTCATCAAGAATGATTTTTTTTTTCTTTGATGCTCTAGCACTTTCGCTTTGACATTTTTGAGCTACAAGAACCGAAATTATCAACACGATTGATCATGATCAACAATCTAGAAAACGGAAAACTATAATTTAAAGACATGGGGTAGCTCCATTGAGGGTTAAAAGGGAATATTTAAAGTTTAGACTTCTTGAATGGAAAGCAAAGAATCACAGCAATTTTGCTGCTCTCGGTGCGTTAGGTGCCTGGTAAGACCTGTTCATGGTCACTGATCATCATAAAATGCGTTAAGAGAGAGAATAAGTTTGAAATGTCCAGTAATATTTTAAGAAATGGGGAGAAGAAAAAATTAGATCCCAAGGAAAAGTTCGTTAAATAGAGAATGCACTTCGCTATTTGGAGGTTATTTTACGAAGAAATTTACTAAATGTTCTTGGTTTCAAGTAAAAGTTCGCAAAATAGAGAAATTCACAAAATAGAGGTTCGACTGTATATGTATTTCAATGCATTCTATAAGTATACCGATATCTATGTAGTGTAGATAAACTCTTTAAACAATTTAAGAGCTCAGATAATAAAAGTGGTATATGACGAAATAAAAATAAAAATTGAGTTAACCATATGATTGAAGATTACAATGGCCCTCTACCATCTGTTAAATTACTTTTTAAAAAATACTCAGAGATTTTAATTGATAAAGGAGGCATTTGACACTAAACGCAAATAAACATTTGGAACTTTAGAGCTCATTGTCTCAAAATGATGATTGCTTCACTCACCACATTTATCAGCCGAGCTCTTCAATGTAAAGCGCGTCAGTAGTTCTCAAGTAAAAGATATAACACCGTCAGCTTTTTAACATGTGATTTCGTAACTGTTGTTTTCCCCTTAATCTAAAAAAAAAATTAACCATTTTATTAAATTTTAACTATTTAACTAAATTTTACTATTTTACTAAATTGTCAAATAAAATTATAGTACTTTATTTATTTGCCATTATTTGATTCAATCGAATATATGCATCAATCTAACACATGTAGACGCAAAATGGGAATAAACTGTATGCGATGGAAAACAAATGAGGTCATTTCTGGAATAGACATTCATGAACTGTAAAGATTCAGCATAAAATTGTATAAAAGTTTTCTCATACGTAAATTTTTTAGACCTGTGTATTCACATTATACAGTTTGACCAATTTATGTAAGCGGATTTTATCAATATAACACAGATAGACGCAAAACGGGGATAAACTGTATGCGATAGGAAATAATTGAGGTCATATTTGGTCATACTAAGCATTCACGAACTGTACAAATTCAGCATAAAATGTTGTAAAAGTTTTCTCAAACGTAAATTTTATAGACCTGTCTATTTACATAAACATACCGTTTGAGCAATTTATGTAGGATAAAGTTATTTCACAGAGGTTCTACCAGTTTGGCTTGGTAAAAACAAATTTTGACCAATTTTAGACGGTTAAAATCAGTTTTGATCACTTTCCTAATTAAAGTCAGTTAATATTATAACAAAAAATATTACATAAAAAAGAGTAAAATATTCATTTCGATCACTTATTTTTTCTAAACTATTTTTGTAAATTCAAACCTTTAATGCAATAAACATGAAAAAGACATCATACAAACTTAATAGCTGTGACATAAAACATTCCGTCATTTTATGATGGATTATCATCACGCTACATAAAACATTCAGTACAAGTCCTTGAAATGCAGTAAAAGCTTCAAAATGTTCAAAACTTTCATTGGAAATATTTTCCGAAAACTAGTAAAGACATATTTCTAACTCTTTTTATTAGAAAAAAAATATGTCATAGTTTATGTGTTTTAGTTCAACCTAAATATATAAATAAATACGTCAGATAGAACAGAAAGTGCTTATTTTTTAGAAGTTGTTTATATCATTAATCAAGAGACTACAAAAGTATTTTGGGGTACTTCTTGGTAAATTTCCAATAAAATAAGACATTTCGGTCTTATTTTCAAAAAAGAGGCGAATAAAATTATTGCATTAATCATTTAAATTGCGTATAAAAAGTGTATATTTATTTTTAAATAAAAATAAAAAACTTTTGCGAGTCACATTTGTTTGGCTCGTGTTATATTATTATTTACCAGGTGAATTGAAATATTTTTTTTTCTTTGGGAATTTTGTATACATCGGTTGATAAATAAAACTTTTTTTGAATAAATTGTATTTAATAACTGAGATAATAATTTAAAGGCGCTGGGAAAACCTGTCAAAATTATAACTATAAATGTTTTTACTAAAAGAAATATCATATGTATTTTACTATTATAAATTTAAACTATCTGAAATCTTTGAACTTTAAGCTCTTACTGTAACATAATTTTAGGTAGATTTCATAAAAATACTACCTATTGCAGTCGTTACCATGGTGAAACTTTTGAAAAATTCCTTCATATTTTTTCATTATATGACCCCAGGAACACCAAACCACCCAAACTTAAAAATTATATAAATATATGTATGTATGTACTAAATTTTGTCCGCACGATAAAAGTCGCTATAATGCACGGATCGTCTTTAAACCCACCAAAAACATTGGGATGGTTAATATCTCAGCGGGGATTGCAAATGGGCAAAATCGGCCAAAGAAAGTGGAAATAGGGAGGGGTTTTGTGAAAACAGAATAAAACCCATAACTCTTTAATTGTAATACATGTCAAATCAGTTTAAAGTTATTATTACTTCTAAAAAATAAGCCAAAAATTTATCATTTATGTATGACAAGTTTTTGATAAAATTTAAAATGGGATTAAGGGGCGAAAAAAAATAGGGTTTTAGAAATAAATAAATTCATAATTCCGTCAATTCTCAAGATATCAAATCCAAATAAATTTATTATAAATATTCTTAATTTTATCTACAACTTTTATAAGGAAAAGTTTTTGATGGGACCAACTCTTACCGCAAAAAGAGAAAAAAAAAAATGAAAAACTGAAACAATAAGGGAGGGTTAAAGAAGAAAAAATTCATAAGTCCGTCAATTTCACAAGATATCAAATCCGCTTAAATTTATTATAAATCTTCATTATCTGCAACTTTTATATTGAACATTTTTTGATAGGAACAAATCTTACAGCAAATACAAATTATGAATACACTGCGGTCAGAGTCGTCGCGATGGGGGGTTATGGGGGGGACCCTCCCCCTCCAATGTATGTGAGCTTGGAAAATTTGAGCTTCGAGTTTGGAAATTCCAGATTTTTGAAACACTTTTTAAAAAAATAATAACAATAAAAAAAATTAGAATTTTTTATTGTTTTGCTGACTACCTTTCTATGTTCTGTAACAGTAAACTAGTTAAGTTATCGAAAGAAATACAAAAAGCAGCCACACTAAATTTGTCCTTGTGTTTCTCTGTGCTGCGAAAATATACATCTGCCAAACCTGGATTTCTCTGCAGTTGTCCATCAACAGTTCTCTAATCTGTTTCCTCCAAAACCTTGTTCCTTTCTCAAAAATCTCCAAATATCATGAAGCTATTTTGATATGAAGTACGATTGTGGCTCGTACACAATAGAAGACAAAATAGTTCATTAAATGAACCAATAATTATAATTTTTGTGTTTAAATTTTCAGTATTTTTCCTTGGATTTTTTTTTTTTTTTTTTTTTTTTTTTTTACGCATAACTATCATTATCATTAAAAAACCATAGCACATATCATTTTAGTTGGAAAATAGTGCAATTTGTATCAAGTTGGGAAATTTTTGAATTCTCGCCCCCCGAAAAAACATTTCTAGCTACGCCCCTGACTGCGGTTGAAGAAAAAAATATCGCAGTAACTTGATTATGATAAAACCAGCTTTTACAGAAAAATGAAATTATAATCTGGTCAAAAGGCGCCAGATAAAATTATTAAACTGAGTTTATCTCTAATCTTCATTTAATTTTTGTTCGTGAAATTGCTACTTAACTTCGAAATCTACCTGCGCCTGTATATTTGTATTTTTTGTATATATGTATTTTTTTATACTAAAATGTTTTTGTTTTGTTTTTACATAACTCTCCAACATTTAAAAATTCATTTCAAAGAATTTAATTTAAAATTCCCATTACATATTTAATTTTCCATATAGTAGATTTTACTGAACATATTGTCTAGAGTTATCCAACTAAATTTAACTGAAGATTTGCTGTGAAATTATAAAAGAAAAAAGAATTGGAAATAAAGTTATGAGAAAATAAAATCGTTTATCTTGGGTTAAATATTTACATTTTCATTTTTAGTGTTTGGAGATGAGTTATATATTTCAAATAGTGACACATTAATCAAAGTTGTACTTATTAGAAGTAACTTCTTCGTCAACTTTAAATGCTTCCTAATTATAAAGATGTAAATATATTTTCTCTGTTTAGCAGTCTAATAAATTTATTAAATTTAAACAATGCTATTTTTGACTTCAAAGCGGTATTTTTCTCCTTATATGAAAAACACGAATACCTCTACAGAATTTCTTAAAAAATATCTTACATTTAAATGTTAAAGGTATTTACATTTAAGTATTGAAACATAGAGATTTATTGTGATTTCACGTGACAAAAAGTTTTAAAACTTGTTATAAATTATTTAAAATCTTTTATTAAATCTTTCTTATAAAACGTTAATATTGTTGATAAGAAATGTGGCAATTGATTTAAATCTAAAGCTACTACGATGTATATAGTATATCACTTAAATGATTATTTTGTTTTAGTAAAATGCCCTTATAAGTAAATCTAGGAGCAAATGTAGTTATTTAAAAAAGCAATTCCACTCGACTTTCCAAACGTAAACATTTCAGGAAATCTAATGCTGGGATAAATACCTGGCTGTAATAATTATTAGTTATACTCTGTCATATTTCCTTTTTTATTTCTTAAAATGGTTTGAAAATGATTTAAATATAGAGGTTCATATATTGCCTACCTTTAAAATGCAATTTTCGGTCAAAAATCAGATTTTCTATATTTGGTTTAATATTAAAACTTGACATTTTAGCTTTTTAAATCAGTTTCAATTTTGTTTCTATCCTGCTTAGAGCTTGAATTACAGGCATTTTAATATTAGTCAGTCACAAGTTTTTGAAACTAAAATTAGCCCTCCCCTACCGAAGTTACCATAAATATTTGCACACAAACAAAGAAAATTTTTAAAAACCGCCAAGAAAAAAGAATAACTAATGTAAATAACCTAGATGGTGAACTTTATAAGTCAGGAGCTTTTTTAAATTAGATTTTTCATTTAATATATAAAATTTGGTTTTAATTACATTTTATGCTTTTTCTCAAAATCAGATTTTTAACATTTCGCATTATCACAAAACATCATAACTCAAAAAATAATTGTTACATTATGAAATTTTGCAAAAATACTCTAAATTAGTTTATTCAGGTAATGTGCCGCTATTATGATTGCAGTTAGTTATTTTTCATATTTTAGTTGATACAAGTTATGAGTTGACGTATATTTTCTTGATTTTTCTGTGTGCAAAAACGTTAACTTCTATATTTTTATTAATAACATAGTTATAGTTATAAAAATGCTTCAATACCTCAAAAAAGTTTCATTAATCATAATAAATTTTACAGAATAAAAATATATTTTCATTTAAATTTGAGTTTTGATGTTTTGAAAAAGTTCCCATTTATAGCAATTTTTATGTATGTTTTGATCTTTAAAATCAAAATATTTAAAAAATATACATAGTTTTATATGTTATTCATAATTATTTGCTATATTCTATAATATAATGCACAGCAGTAGGCAATTTTTCAAATATTAAAAAAAAATCCCTTCTGAAGGTAGACAGACTTGAATGCAATTAATACAAAAACCCAACAGGAACGTCGCTCAGCAAGTTCGCCAACATGGTTTATTAGTGAGAAGTTGCCGATTTAGGACGTCGGCCAGGGTAGTTTGTTGGTTAAAGCAACAGCACGAAACGCTGTATACCCAAATTCGAATCCTGGCTCCGGCTAATTTATCAGTCCTGTTGCGTTATTGAATTGTGTCCAAGTCTGTCTTAATATATGAACGGTCGTTGAAAAAAAAAAAGTAAACACCCCCTGTTAATTCTGCAACAAATTATTGTAGGAGAAAGTTACTCGTACTAAACGATTGGAAATAAAGTCTACTTTTAAATTATGTATATAAAATTTGCTTAGGGGGTCATCTACATATAAAAACGAACACAAACTTTGTTTTTTATTAATAGAAATACCCAAGTTTGACACCATAAATGAATTCTACACACTTCAGTTTGCTTAAATCCACATTTGCATGATGTTCGTACGATTAGTTTCAGAGACGAAAGTTATTTTAAAATGAGCATATTTAAAGGTCTGTATCCAAACTGAAGTACTGTACTCGATTACTGAAATTCCACAGAATGACTATGTCACTTCTATTAACGTATTATTTCTTGCCAATATGAGCATTTCACACTTTTAATGTGTTTCGACTGTTGCCAGCACAAATGTAAAAAAGAGTAAAGTAAATATTTTTCAAATTATGCTTTTCTGCACATCCTAGACTACCCCTTAAACCATAATTTTGAAGTTTTTAAATCATGATTCGAAAACTACTTTTAAGAAAAAACTGAAATTGAGTATTCCCATTCCGTATATTATTTTCAAATATTAATTTAATAATTCATAATTCAAATTGTAATTCTTTATAAATTACAAATCCTATGTATTTACGTTTGGGTCTTTTAGGTAGCTTTCATTACAAAAAGCTACCTATTGCAGCCGTTCGGAGGAAAGCGATTTCAAAAAATTTTGGTATATTTTCATCGATCATGGCCCCCAGACCCCGAAACCACCCTCCGTTCAAAATTGATATATATATATATATGATATTTGTCACACTGTAACTCTCGTATTTATGAACCGATTTGGATGTAATTCGGTGTGTACATAGTACATACCAATGTCTTGACCGAGTTCATTGGCCAACTTCATCCGCCATTTTGTTTCAAAATGGCGGCCATTTAAATTTTTTTTTTTATTTAAAATTTGAAAAGTGGTACCAAAAAATTTAAAATGGAAAAATATTTTTTTCTTATGTACTTGATCTTTATACAAAGATTCCGGAGCAGTTTTTGTTTCGTCTATATCTTAAAAAATGGCTGAGTTATAGCATTTCGAATTTCTAGCGTGGCTGACGTTTTGAAACGTCCTGAATTTTGTCACGCGATAAAAGGCGTGTTTATGAATGATTTGGATGTAACTTCGTTTATATATAGTACATACCAATGTCTCGACCGAGTTCGTTGGCCAGCTTCATCCGCCATCTTGTTTAAAAATGGCGGCCATTTAAATTTTTAAGAAAAATTTAAATTTGAAATGTGGTACCAAAAAATTGAAAATTGAAAAAATATTTTTTTCTTATGTGTTTGACCTTGATAAAAAGATTCGGGAGCAGATTTTGTTTCGTCTATATCTTAAAAAGTGGCTGAGTTATAGCATTTTGAATTTCTAGCGGGGCTGATATTTTGAAACATCCTGATTTTTGTCACGTGATAACAGGTGTATTTATGAACCGATTTGGATGCACCTTGGTGTGTACATAGTACATACAAATACCTCGACCGAGTTCGTTGGCCAGCTTCATCCGCCATTTTGTTTCAAAATGGCGGCCATTTAAAAAAATTTAAAAAAATTAAAATTCAAAATGAGATACCAAAAAATTGGAAAATGAAAAAGATTTTTTTCGTATGTGTTTGACCTTAATACAAAGATTCCGAAACAGTTTTTCGTTTCGTCTACATCTTAAAAAAATGGCTGAGTTATAGCATTTCGAATTTCTAGCGTAGCTGACGTTTTGAAACGTCCTGAATTTTGTCACGCGATAAAAGGCGTATTTATGAATGATTTGGATGTAACTTCGTTTATACATAGTACATACCAATGTCTCGACCGAGTTCGTTGGCCAGCTTCATCCGCCATCTTGTTTAAAAATGGCGGCCATTTAAATTTTTAAGAAAAATTTTAATTTGAAATGTGGTACCAAAAAATTGAAAATTGAAAAAATATTTTTTTCTTATGTGTTTGACCTTGATAAAAAGATTCGGGAGCAGATTTTGTTTCGTCTATAACTTAAAAAGTGGCTGAGTTATAGCATTTTGAATTTCTAGCGTGGCTGACATTTTGAAACATCCTGATTTTTGTCACGTGATAACAGGTGTATTTATGAACCAATTTGGATGTACCTTGGTGTGTACATAGTACATACAAATATCTCGCCCGAGTTCGTTGGCCAGCTTCATCCGCCATTTTCTTTCAAAATGGCGGCCATTTAAAAAATTTTTTTAAAAATTAAAATTTAAAATGAGATACCAAAAAATTGGAAAATGAAAAAGATTTTTTTTGTATGTGTTTGACCTTAATAGAAAAATTCCGAAACAGTTTTTGTTTCGTCTATATCTAAACAAATGGCTGAGTTATAGCATTTTGAATTTTTATTGTCGCTGACATTTTAAAACGACCTGATTTTTGTCACGCGATAACAGGCGTACTTATGAACCGATTTGGATGTAACTTGGTCTGTACATAGTACATACCCATGTCTCGACCGAGTTCGTTGGCCAGCTTCATTCGCCATCTTGTTTCAAAAGGGTTGCCATTAAAAAAAATAAATTTAAAATTTAAAATGAGGTATTAAAAAATTGGAAAATGAAAAAGATTTTTTGTATGTGTTTGGCCTTGATATGATTTCGGAGCAGTTTTTGTTTCTGAAAATTTGTTCTTTTGTTTATATCTTAAAAAATGGTTGAATTATAGCACTTTGAATTTCTCGCATGGCTAACATTTTGAAACGATCTTGTATTTGTCACGCGATAACACACGTATTCGCCTATTTGGATGTAAGAAGGCATGTGGATAGTATATACATCAATATCTCGACCAAGTTCTCTGGCCAGCTTCATCAGCCATCTTGTTTCAAAATGGCGGCCATTAAATAAAAAAAAAATTATATTTAAAGTAAGGTGCAAAAAAATTAGAAATTGAAAAAAGTTTTTTTTCTTTAGTATTTGACCTTGATATAAGGATTCAGGAGCATTTTTTGTTTGTTTTTATCTTAAAAAATGGCTCAGATATAGCAGTTTCAATTTCTAATGTGGGTGACATTTTGAAAAAACTGATTTTTTGCCTTCGACAGCACTTGTATATATCAACCGATTTCGATGTGAGTGAGCATGTGCACAGCAATTACTAAGGTCTCGACCAAGTTCAGTGGTTAGCCTCATCCACCATGTTGTCTTAAAATGGCAGGCACTTTAAGAAATCGTCGAATTTGGCAGCCAAATATAAGTTACTTTAAATAAAAGCAGCTTGGATAGAGCTGACTAATTTCGCGAAATTCTCATTCATAATGATTTAGTATTGATAAAACTTAGCATTGAATCTCCTATATTCGGTTTCCACTAAATTGAGCTTCGTGTGTTTGAATAATATAAGTTGGCTTTTTTTAAATAAGGAATATGAAGGCTACCTCTTCCTCCCGACACTGACCGGAAGGACTTTTAGTATTTTAACCACACAGAAAAAGTATCACATTTGGATTATAATTTCAGGAGTTATTAATAAAAATATGAAAATGTTATTTAACATTAGAAGTTCTAAATTTTGAATGTTTATAATTCAAAAGTTATCATTCAAATGACTTGAAATTTTATTTCTAGGCATAGTTTTATCCGACGATATTGTCAAAATCGGGTGTTGCTATTGAAAAAAAACAAAGTTTGGTCTGGTTTTTATTTGAAGATGGCCGCCTGAACAAACTTTATATTACATCATTTAAAAGTAGACATTTTCAGTCGTTTTGTACCAGTAACTGAATTCTATTATAATTAGTTGCAGAGTTAGTAACACACCCCTGGTAACTTTGAAACAAATTATTGTATAAAAAAGTAACTAGTACCACACAATTGGAAATAAAGTATACTTTTAAATGGCGTATGTAAAATTTGCTTAGGGGGCCATCTACATAACAAAACGAAAACCAAACTTTATTTAGCAATACACAAGTTTGATAGGTTCTACATCCTTCAATTAGCTTAAATCCACAATTTCATGAAATTCGTATGATTAGTTTCTAAGAAATTAATTATTTTAAAAGGAGCATATTTTAAAGGCTGTATCCAAATTGCAATTCGGTATTCGATTGTTAAAACGCTACAGATTGACAATGTCACTTCTATTAATGTATCTTTTTTTTGCTAATATGAACATCGTTTATTATGTTCCAACTACTGCTAGTCCGAATGTTTTATTAAAATGAGTAATATATATATATATATATATATATTTAAAATTATACTTTTCTGAAAATCATACGACCCTTAAACTGTCATTTTAACGTTTTTTACTCATGATTCGAAAACTATTTGGAAGAAAAATTTGAAATTCAGAGTTTTCATAATGCAGGAAATAATAAATGTAAATCTATCAAAAAATTATAGGTCGCCATTCATTTTTTTTTTCGAATATTAATTTTCTAATTCATATTATAATTTTTTTTAAATTACAAATTCAATGTATTTATGTTTAGGTTTTTTGGAATGATAATTAAACAAAAAAATTATCACATTAGGATTATAATTTCAAAAGATATTAATAAAAATATGAAAATGCAATTTAACATTAGAAGCTCTAACTTTTGAATGCTTATAATTCAAATACTTACCATCCAAATGACTTGAAATTTCATTTCTAGGCATAGTTTGGACCTAAGATGTAAAATATACTGTCAAAATTGGGTGTTGCCATTGAAAAAAAGTTTGTCCTTGTTTTGATTTGTAGATGGCCCCCTAAGCAAATTTTATAGACATCATCTAAAAGTAAACTTTATTTCTAATCGTTTGGTACCTGTAATTTTTTTCTATTATAATTAGTTGCAGAGTTAGTAGGGGGTGTTTACTTTTTTTCCACTACTGTACCTTTATTAAAAATTATTTCAGACGTTAATTTATATGTGCTTAAATTTAAATATAGATTAAACACCTAAACCATCGGCCGATTTTTACGAAACTCTATACCGTTCTTGTAACTGTAGTCTAAAGTAGCATTTTCTCCAAATAGGTGCTGAACCGGAAGTACTGTTTAAGAGTTTTCGGGTTCGCTAAGATACACTCACAAATCCTGATTTACAATATTTTCTTTACACTATGACTTCTTGAAAGTAAAAATAAAATAAACATATTCCTGTTTTTTTTAAGGCACAAAACGTGAATATTTTTTTTCAACACATAAGAAGTAATTGATAAATGCTCGGCATTATTATTTTTTATTAAGTTATTTCTAAAATTTTATTCTAAAAGTGACGCTTGCGTTATTCGAATACTCAGCATGCAATCAGGAATGAGTTTGCACACAGTTTCCTTCGAAGTGTTTACTTCCTCTGTAAATATGTAATCGATCAAATGCCAATGAAATAGGGCGGATTAACTCGGATTAAAAGAAGCTACAAAATATTGCTTAAAATTATTGCTAAAAAATTAAATTAAAATCTCTTCAAAAGTGGCCTGATAAAATTATTAAACTGAGTTTATCTCTAATCTCTTTAGTTTTTGTTGATGAAAGTAGTACTTAACTTCTAAATCTACCTACGCCTGTAGGAGGTTTTTATACTATGGTGCTTTAAAGTATGAAAATTATGGCGATAACAGGCATAATAATATTTTTTAAACATTTTTAGAATAGCAGTAATCTCTTTTCCAATGAAAATATAGCTTTCAGAATGATAGTTTTCAATTTGCTAAGTGATGTTTTTAAGTTATTTATCTAGTAAATTTGTCTTAATTGGCCCTTAATTGAACAGCAACACTTGCGAAATCATTTGTAAAAGAGCTGATATAGATGCATCGTTTTATTCGGAACTACTTAAGTGATTTCTGTATTTTTGAATAGTTTTCGAAAGAACTATAACTTGATCGTTCGGCAATAAAATAAAAAATATGTAACAATTTTGTTAATTTAATTAAAAAAAACCCCCTAGATTTTAGCTGTTTCCTAACTTGCATATATATTGTATTTTTTGTGTTATTTCTTCCTATTGCTGAAACTTTGTTTTATAATTAGTCACTCCAGCAGTTCCATCACTTACTTTTAGCTGTTTTACGCGCGATTGTTAGTTGTTGTCGTTGCTGTTTGAAGAATTGCACAATTACAGCATTTTTATTAGTATTTCTTACTAAACTATCAGTTTATAGATTAGCTTGTTTATTTATTGCTAAAACTGTTTAAAAGATAATTTAAAACTTCCAGTAGTTTCGAGTAAATATTGCATTTCCGTCAGCATATTAACACTTTCCAACAAAGTTGAAAACTGTTTATGAATTCTGTATGCCTGCCGTCTGTACTCGTGAATTCTTCAAACTGTTCATGATAACATGTTATACAAACGAAGGTTTAAACTTTTAAATCGACAACAAGCACTGTCTACCTTATTACCTGAAAAATACTTTTTAAATCTTTCTTTCACTTCATTTTTATCGCTTTCCGACGTAGTTGAACAGCGTTTATGACTTCGTTTCGTCTGTCTGCAGTCTACCGCCTGTCTGTCCGTTCTCTAATGCGCCTAAATTTAGTCGGATTTCCATGCAATTCATATATATTATGGATGTTTACTATGGCATGTTCGGTATATAAAATGAAATATGTACCATTTATGGTTCGTTTTCAAGGATACTCAAAAGAATTTCGTGGCACTACGGTCTATAGGAAAAATCGACAGTGGAGTATTTGTTCGATGTTTCACTATTATAAACACTAGGGGATCGTACCCGGGCTTCCCGGGTTAAAGAATATAGGTGAAAATATTTTTTTAAATTGAAAACTAATATTTTTTTTATGTGCAATAAATTTTTTAGATTGACCACTTACACTAAAAAAGCAATTTTCATATGGAAAATACGAATTATACAATCTAATAATTTTTTGAAATTTATCAAAAGCGATATTTTTTTATAAAATGACATCATTTGCATCCGCTAAAGCAAATCACTTTTACAATCCAGTCTTAAATTTCGTCTATAAAAAAGTGTGCCTATGACGTCATTACCACGGAATAACAGACAATATTCTTGACATAGCCCATATTTAAATTTCAACTTTTTTTTAAGGTTTTATGTCAAAATGGCAACAAAAAGATACAGTATCTCCTATTTTCGACTATTTTCCGTTTACTTTCAATGACTTTTAATAGAAATGAGGTACTTTTGCTGCCAGAATAAAAAAAATGGTATTAAAAACTACAAAAAAAATTAATATCTCAAAAATAAATTGAGATACAGCTTTCAAACAAATTGCATTTAAAAGATAATTTTTTTCCTTATACGATGGCGTAAAAATTTAAAATGTGCAATGTTTAGAAGTTTAAAAATTTGCAGTAGAGAAAATTGCAAAACCAAAATTTTATATCAAATTTCAAAGTGTTGCCATTCGCAAAATGACGTATGCGTTACGCACAGATATGTTTGTCCTTTATAATATAGATACTGAAATCGATATATATTACGGAGGTGCACTACAAGACGCTTACTGTAGAATACTTTGTGCATAGTATTTATTGCTCATTTATAAGGACACTCAAAATAATTCCGTTACATTACGGTCTATAGGGAAATATCGTTGGCGGAGTATTTTAATGATGTTACGTTATTTTAAACATACAGAAGTTGATGTATACCACTGAGGTGCACTACAAAGGACTTACTGTAGAATATGTCGTAGATAGAATTTATTTTTCATTTACAGGGACACACACACAAGCTTTTGGTTACAATACTGTCTATGAAAAATAATTGCTGAAAATGTGTTTTTATTTAGTTGCGTTAAGCGTTTTTAACTTTACTTATTTTTAGAGTATTACTTGTTGTGTATGAATTCTGTAGTTTTTACAATTCCTACAGGGCTGCATAAAAGACCTCAAGTACGTTTACATTTATTGAAGGAAATTGCTGAAAGGAAATATTTATATGTGCTATGCGTTTCCTAATTCAGATAAATTTTAGCATACAAATCTATCGATCAGATATATCGTTGCACAAATAAATTATCAGATATTTTTCGCCATTGATGATAATTGCTGAAATCGGGTTTCCAAATGTGTTATGTGCTTTCCAAATTATTTACATGAATAAAAACTAAGTATCTTTCAATGAAGTTACATATTATTCATTCTGTATTCAGTTTTCAAAGAAGTTTAGTAACAGTATTCTGAAGGTGTTGGAAAGTGTTTCAAAATCTATGCGTGACGCTTGATTTCCGTTCTTTTCTAACATGAGATTCGAAACTGTTGTTGCCCGCTTTATGTTTTAAAGAGATCGAATTTTTAAATGTTCTAATGCAGTTTTGAAATTTGTATGCTGAACATTTAAGTTGGACTGTTTCTTGTTCTTCAGAAGAAAAGGCATTTTTCATTAAACATTATTTTATATTTCATTTTAGGCACTTATTTCTGAATTCAAGTGTGAAATTTTGAGCGTAACTTCCTTCGAATTTTCAAAGATCCTGCCACCGCTATTTAACACAAGAAATTTTCTATTTAATATTGAAATTTCTCAATTCGCAACCACACCGTTAATTTACAGAACTATCAATATCTTCTGCATTTAAATAAGATAAAAATAGTCTATTAAAAGCGGTGGCAAAACTACACCCACCCTGGAAATCATCATTCATAGCGTATATTATTTGTGGACGTGAGTTTGAAAACTCGCCTTATCCAGAAAATCAAATTTTGGGAAATCGCGAAAAACTTCTAACTGCGTCCTTTGGTTTTCATTGAAAAACAAGATTTTACAATGCCAGAAACACAAACTAAAACTTTTTTTTTTTTTTTTCAGATTGTAGCTGATTTTTCGGTGCAGGATTATCAATAGAATACATTAATACAGAAAATACGATTATTTTTATTTTGGATAAGGCGAATTCTGAAACTCACATCCTCTTATATTTTTTCTGCATGCACGTATTTACCTTATGAATGGAATGTATAATTTTAATGCGCTTTTATGTTTTTTATTCTGGGAGGTCCGTCTGTTAGTTCTTTTTTGAACTATGAATATTTCACAGGTTATTTGTGTCAGCTGTCATGTGTCATGCATGTATGAACTTTCAAATGTATGACATTTGTAATTATGTATGTCATTGGTATGACAAGACGGGGCAACGGCACACACTGCTCGCCAAACATCAACTTATTGAATGAGAAATTTCCAGATAATTTCAAGAAATTCTGATGTGAACTGGTCGCTAAGATCGTGTGATTTAACACCAATGGATTATTTTCTTTTAGGATTTCTGAAAAGTAAAGTGTACGCCAATGCCCCTCGCACAATCAAGACCTCAAATGCAATATCCGGGCTGAAATTTTGGCCATGGGTGCGCTCATTCTGCGAAAAGTCATCGAAAATTTTGATGTTCGAATGTAAGCGGAGCCGCGGTGGCAACATGTGCAATATTGTATTCCATACATAAATGGCATAAACCCACCTCCCATGTTCAATAAAGAATTTCGATTTTTACTCATAACAAATGCGTTTTCTTTCATAATAAATAAAGAACCAACAGATAAACTACCCAGTACATTACTAGTTTAATTTTTTGTCTAAAAGCAAAATAGTCTTAGTCTTTAAAATGCATAATGCATAAAAGAAAATTTTATTTAAACTTACTTTTTTATGATTTTATTGATATATATTTTATTAATTTTTACAGTTTAGGAATTTGTTATATTAATTCTTTTATTAATTTATTATTTTCCATTCGGAGTAGGTTAAAATCATGTATTTTTATATTTATTTATTATTTTCCATTCGAAGTAGGTTAAAATCATGTATTTTTATATTTATTCCTTTTTTTTCACAGGATTTTTTGGCGATTTTTTTTCAGTTCTCTTTTTATTATCTTGGAAACTTCTTGGCATAATAAACTAATAAATCATTTTTAAGGAATGTTAATATATTAAACGCGATAAACTATAGGAAGTGTCCTTTTTTAATCGCATAAAAAGTAATATATTCAGAAGAGCTATAAAGCTGTGCCTCATTAATTTTAATCGAATTATGTATCGAAATTTTATCTGACACAGACTTCATGTGTCACTGACTCAGAAAGCAATACGTTATCACTCAGCTGTTCCGCTGCAACGAGAGATGTGTGGCCATATGGAAATAACACGCCTTTCTGATTTTTCAAAAAGTATGCAATCGATCAATGTCATAGAAATTTTAACTGATTTTCCAATATTACAAGAGGCTGCATTTTTAACGCATTGAAACCAAGAGACAAAAATGAATATTAAAAACAAAGTAAAAATAAATTTAATTACATTGATAATCATCCTTTTGTATTTTTATGGGGGAAGTGTAAAATACTTTTTACATATTTTTGATTCGAAATTTTTTCGGGAGTATTTTAGGGTTTTAGAATTCATGTAGGGAAAAAGAAAAGAAAGAGTTTAAGAAATTCGATATTGTTTTTCCCAAGCAACACAAATTGTTAGCCCACCGCTTGCAGTGTGTGGAAATTCTAGGAAAATGTTTGTTACAGAAACCCGTTTAATTTGGATCGCTTCTGAGCAGAAGTTATAGCAACTAACTTTCGAGTTACTGTTGGACCTTTGTTGATCTTTGTTCATTGACTAATGGTAAGGAAAGGTGAACATTTCATTCTAAAGGCCAATGAGTGAAAAAAAAAAAAGCCAACTTTGGTTCAGTCATTTAGTGATATCTGGATTAAGGGGAAAATATTACTTATTAATATGTTAAATAATTCTATTTTATTTCCATGTATTATTTGACGCATTAAGGTCATTTCACATAAAATGAGCAAAAATTTGAAAAAAGTCGTGGCTCCATAGTAAACTATTTTAATAAAATTTTATACACAGATTCAATTGATATTCAAATAGATCACTGCAAAATATTTCGACAAAGAAAATGGCAGTTCTGGACATTTAAAAAACTTGTGACATAGAATGGTACAATCGTTCAAAGTTGCCAGTTTGAAGTTCCGTATCTTGAAAACTATTTAACATAAATTAAATCTTTTTGTAATATTGTATCCTCTAGAAAATTATATTTATATTTATTTAGTAAAATAAATTTGTAACATTATTAATCTTAATTTTTTTGTAAAAACTGAAAATTTGTCGATTTTGAGAAAATTAAAAACGTTAGGAAATCAAAGGAATTCAAATACATCTGTGAAATTTATGCCTGATGAACTCTTGCATATTAAGATCGAATTGCTCAAGTTTTAAGTTGTAATTTATTTACTTCATCTTAAAAATAGCTTAGAAACTTGAAAAAAAATTGCAAAATCATAATTTTTCCTCTTATATGTGCTCAAAAAATTAAATTAAAAAAAAGTCAAACTTTAACAATATTACATAGACATAAAGATCAATAAGCCCATGATATGCTTACAAAAATTCAAGATTGTTTTTTGATTCCTAACATACTAAAATTTGGTTCAAAGGTAATATTTGTTATATTCCACTTCAAATTTTGGCGGCATTTTTACAATATTGCGAAAGGTTTCAAGAAAAATAACTTTAGTACTGCCATCTACATTCGTTCAGGATGAAATTATAATTTTTTGTTAAACTGAATCATTTTTAAACCACCTTTATCCGGTATCGTGTAATCGGGGAATCACTAAATAGGGTTATTTCATCTAAAAATTTGAGCTAACTTTTAACTGATCCTTCAATGAAAGACTAAATCATGTGCAAAAATCTGAAACTTTGAAACTTAATAACTGTGTCAATTTTTATAGTACAGATGTCAAACTATGTGTTATATCTGTTACGATAAGCGTAAATTTTTACTAAATATGACTATAGAGACTGGGGGACCGTATAAAAATTTAGTTTTCGTAATATTTATAAAATAGACTTTTTACTTTAAATAATGCCACAACATGAATATTTATTTCATTTGAAACTTTTTTGCAATTGGAACTCGTATGTCTACTACCAACGGCTCAGAAATTAAAGGTCGGCGATAGATAACATATTGCACCCTGTATATACAGTGTTCACGTATAACCTGACCGAGCTTTATTTTCGCAACCGTTGGTCCTAGATGCATACGTCCAGTTACAAAAATGGTTTAAATAAGGTAAAGAATTATTTTTAAAGCGATTTGGGTCAAGAAAAACATTTATTAAAAAATTATGAAATTTAAATTTTTATACTGTCCCCCGGTCCTATAAGTGATATTTACTAAAATTTACTGTGACACTAAGACAAAAAAAGTCCCATTCATCTAACATTAAAATTGACCGAGTTATGAAACTTTGAAATGCATGACTTACACCACTTTTTTGCATATCAAAACAGATGATTTCGACCATGTTTTCAGGGTTCGTGTATAAAGTACTTAAACTTATTTCAAGGTATCTGCGCTTTGAAAGAAATCGTACAAATATTACGATTAACTTTTATTAGTTAAGTTTCAAATTAGTTAAAATAATTGTATTTTAACATATGTTTTATTTTGTAAAGATTTGAGGTTATGATTTCTTTTAACTAAAATTATATTATTTTCATAAGGTTTTATTTAACATGCAATGATCGTCCTTCCAGTTTAAAATTTGTACACGAACTTTAACTTACTTTCAAATGTCCGATCGAAGTTAAATTTTACATACTGACTTAAATCCGATCACAATGCAATATTATGATTTTCGACTCTTACCATCTTATACATACTTATATTAGAGGATAACACAAAAAAATTCGGATAGATTACCGTCAAGAAGTTTAAGAAAGAGTTTTAGATTAGATAACATGAACCTGCGATTGTTGCGTTTTTTAACTTTTATAATTACATTTTATGTATTTTTTAACGCTGAATCAAAAAATTACCTTCACTTTTAACCATCATGTCAAGATTTTTCGCAAATCGTAAATTTCAAGTTTAAAAAATAGCGAAAATCTGATACTATAAAATAGATATAAGACTTTTTTACTCAGTTTAATTTTATTTAATTCAATAATTTATTAGATTTTTTAGGTTATACTGGGTTTCATATAGCTAAACAGCTCAGGGGTCCGATGAGGTTGGAAGGGGAGGGGGGATCACTTTTAACTTTTAGCTTTTTAACTTTGAAATTTGCGATTTGAGAAAATTCCTGACGTGATGGATTAAAATGAAGGTCATTTTCGGATTCAGTGCTAAAAAATACATAAGAATCAATTTTTAAAAGCTAAAAAAACATGCCACAACCAAAAATTTGAAAGACAGTGTAATCTAACAGCATTTTAAAATATGTATCATTTTGTAAAGAACTCAGGCAGTTGTTTTTCACCTTTTATTTAACGAAAAATCTGTTATTTTTATCCTCTTATAATGTTCAGTACAAATTGTACATTTTGCAGTAATATGTCAGAATGATTAAAGATTTCAAATTTATATAGCAATGATAATTTTACTCTCAACCATTTCTTTAATATATCTGACAAAATTATATTTCTACTAAATTTGTGAATGACCCCTAATATGCAGCAAAAAATATACTCCAACTTTAAATAGCTATTACTCGGTCAATTATTATCTAAAATAACGGAACTTTTTTTGCCTTACTTGCCAGTGTAACAGGGAAATTTTACTAAATATAACTTATAGGACGGGGACCGTATAAAAATTTAGATTCTGTAATTCTTCACTAAATTGTTTTTTCGCTTCTAACTTTTTTTTATCTTAACCCTGCACCTAATTTTGATCATTTTTGTAATTTGAAGTATGCATCTAGGACCAACTGTTGCGAAAATAAAGGTCGGTCAGGTTATACGTGGACACACTGTATAGGGTAGATTATAAACGAAAAATGTGTCCGTGCGTAACACTGACGTTATTTTGACAGTGGCAACATCAGGCAATAAAATTTGACTTTTATTAACTTTTATTGCAATTTTTTAAACTTCTAAATACCGCACATTTTCAATTTTTACGACACTTTAATTGTTGCCCCAAAGAAATAACATATCGGCACTAAAAATATTGAAGAAACAATGGGCCAACAAGAACTCGTCTACCCTACCTACCTTTAATGTAAAATAACATTTTTAAACATCATAAAACTTTAGTGATATACATATTTTTTATAATGTTAAACTGAAGTAAAACTTGCATTAAACTACTCATTTTAAATGAAAACAAAGATCCATCGCGAAGCTTCTCTCTTTTTTTATTAATCCCTTTTTTATTTCCGTGAAGATTTATATCATTAGTGCAAACACCGACTTCATTTACTGTTAAAAACATGAAAGGTCATACGTGAAAGCTACATTTGACAAGCGTATACAAATCTCACACAAGGTTTTCTTTCATTAGGGAATGAATCACGTGATTCCTTCTTTCGGATGCCGAAATAGAATTTGAAATGGAATCAATGGGGAAAAGGATTCAATTTCCTTGACAAGCCTTGATTCTGGGAAAAGATTATGCTTAGTCTCCAAAATATTTTTTTCATAACTTATGGAAAGAACGTGAAGACATTCATTACACAAGGATAGTTCTGTTAAATCTTTTTAAACATGTATCGTCCGATCAAATTATAAGATACACTTGTTTTTCCGTTTTGAAAAGCGATTAGAATTTTTTTTAAATGCGTACGTATAATATTTCTGTAAACAAATTACACACATTCAGTAAATCTCCAGTTATATGAACTCGAGTCATCCGGATCGTCAGTTATGAGGATCGATATTATGAAAAAAAAATATCTATATAAAGAAAAAAAATCCTATAAAATTTATTTTTATGTATATATTAGTAAAAGTTTAATTTATTTGAAACTCATGTTTAAACTAACGTTAAAATTTATAATTCATTCTAATTTTCGAAGCCTACACTTCATTAATTGTTAAAAGAAGTTACGCAAAAGCCATAAATGCAGTAAAGCGTTTATTTATATGAACCGCCTACATGTCTCGCCTTCGCCGAAGCCTTTTTCGAGACAAAGGAGTTTTTTCTGCCGTAGTGCGATCTTTAATACATTAATTTAACATGCAATCATTCACGTCAATCATTCCCCTAAAAAAAGATGTCGTTTAACTGCATTTTTATATAACTATATAGAAATGTTTTTGTATTACACATCTCTGTTAATTTTGCTCAGTAAATTGTAATATGTGTACAAACTAACATTTCGGAGACTAACACTGAACTGTTTATTATATATTATCTTTCATAACTTTTTTTAATGTCATCGGTTATATCATATTTATTTGATTGTATACCGGCAGATGCGGTATAACGAAGTAGCACTTTTTTAATTATTCCGTGTCCTTAATTTCGAGTGTACGTAGATTGAATCCATTGACAAAATCAGAAATTAGCAAAGTAGCGATAACTTTTGAAAAGTAGTTTGTAGTCGCTGCTTTTAAAATCAAGTAACTGCAGTTAACTAAATTTTTAATTCAGTAGTTGTGGTTGTAGTTCACTACAAAATAAAATTAGTTTTTCGGAATATTAGCAGTAATATAAATCAATACAAAAACCCTTAACGGGTTAAAAGTTTGACGCAGCACTTTACTTTATGGCTATATGAATCTGAAATATGGGTCTTAAAAATTCTGATATCAAGTTTTAAGTGACGCTGTGCTATTAAAATGAATTTATATATATTTAATTTTTCTTTTTTGTTGTGTTTATTTTTAATCAGTGATCTTTAAAAATGGCTATTTAAATCTCAAAATATACTGCACGTAGAAATGTAAAAATTTCAGTATACGATTAGACTGCAGATATAAGACTGTTCTAGAAAATTCAGAACAATAGGACCTATATCTGCTGAGTTATTAAAAGGCGGCTTTTCGCGTTTTCTTTGATCTCAAGTTAGCTGTATATATAGAGTTCCGCCATCTACGAATTCTACGATACGATACGATACGATACGATACGATTTTAGGCTTAAGGCTGCGTCACTCGGAATACTACCGTCTTCCATGATACGTATTTCTTCATAACATTACTATAAATAATGAAACATTATTTTATCCAACATGATTTAATTAAAAGTAACATTAAAATTCTGACAACGGCATACTACAAGATAATAATTTTAAACGGACAGACGAACAGCAATAACTTTTAATTAGTTTTTATGCCATATGTGAAGACTGTGAAAAGCATACACGATTTTCCGTAAAATTTACGTTATTGTACGATTAATTGTTGAATCCACTGAAGATGCTGAAAAAATACACTGAAGATTCTGAAAAAATATTCGTTATTTAGGAAAAGACATTAAATAATAGTTCACTAAAAAAAGACTTCACTAAATACGGGGGATATCGAAAAGAGTTGTTGACGATTATCTCTTAAACTGCTCATCATAGCAGCATACTTCCATTAAGGCTACTAGTCAGTCAGTTCCCGAATTCCTCTCGGTGATATTAAGTCTATGGGAATTTGATGCAGTCTTATATTTAAAATATCTCCTCAGGAATTTAATATTGTTAACTTCTTTTTTCTGTGTACTCTTCTTAAAGGATGTCTCGTTTTTCTTAGTTGTCAAAACATTTCTAAAATCTATACTTAATTTTATATGAAGTGTTAAAATTTTACTCTCAGTTCGTCAGCTTTTAAAACATAAAATATTAAATTAAGCATAGATTTCAGAAACATTTTGACAACCAAGAAAACTAGTCGGATGTACCAATCCCAAAACTTTCTTCTATCTCATGCATGTCAATACCTCAAAATTCGTTATCACTGTGCCAAAATTAAATGGCAATTTATGATCATCACTAGGATTCAAAAAAGATAAAATTCCCTGCATTAGGTTTTGAGATATGACTATCGCTGAAATTGTGAAAATCCAGCAAAATGTAGCGTAGCAGCGCCACCAAAAGGGTGATTTACACCAAAATCTAATCGTCATCATTTTATGTGAACGTCTAACTTTATTTGAAGTTTGGGAAAAATTCGTGCATTAGTTCTTGAGATAGAGCATTGAGGAAATCGTGCAAAATGCTGCACAGTAGCGCCAACTATTGGGAGATTTACACTAACACGTAGTCAGCATCATTTCATATCAAAGAATAACTGAATATGAAGTTTGATGAAAATGTGTGCATTAGTTCTTGAGATAGAGCTACCGCGGAAATCGTGTAAATTCTGCAAAATGTAGCATAGCAGCACCACCTGTTGGGCGATTTACACTAACACTTAGTCAGCATCATTCCATATCAAAGAATAACTGAATATGAAGTTTGATGAAAATGTGTGCATTAGTTCTCGGAATAGAGCTACTGTGGAAATCGTGTAAGTTCTGCAAAATGTAGCATAGCAGCGCCACCTGTTGGGGCGATTTACACCAAAACATAAACAGTTCCAAATCATATCAAGGTCTAACTGAATCTGAAGTTTTATAAAAGTCCGTGCATTAGTTCTTGAGATAGAGTTATTGCGGAAATCCTGCAAAATGCGACACAGCAGCGCCACCTTTTGGGCAATTTACACCAAAAACTAATGAGCACCAACGTATATCAGGGACTACATGAATATAAATTTTTATTAAATTCCGTGCATTAGTTGTTGAGATAGAGCGCCCACAAAATCTGGGTCACATACAGACAGACAGACTCACATACAGATATTTTGTAAAAACATGTTTTTTGGAATTTCTGACCGCTAAAACATGTAAGCCTGTCGAAAACCGGAAATCGAAAATTTTCACGAATCCAATACTTTCTTCTAGTAAAAATAGAAGAAAGTAAAAAGAGACATCCTCTAAATCGAGTACACAGAAAAAAACAGTTATTTTATTTATTTTTTTATTTTTTTTTTTTTAGGAGATATTCCCATAGACATAATATTACCGAGGGGAATTTGAAAACTGACTGCCTAGCAGTTTTAACAAAACGTATACAATAGCATAGATATTATTAATATTTCAATAGCATAGATATTTTTATCTACAAATGCTATTATTATTGTTATTGATGTACATTCTTTGACACTTCCAACACCGCTTTTTCAGGTTAGAAAATTTCCATTTCAGTAGCAGAATTTGTAATGACCACTTTCAATCTTACAATAGTTAAATATTTTCTCTAATTAATTAAGGCGAAACATTCTGTTAAAAAAAAAAAAAAAAAAAATCTTGTAGAACTGTTCCCAATCTATAGTTGCAAATGTTTTTCAAACGGCGTTTCCATAATCGTATATTGCGGAGTTTCCATAATATATTATGGAAACACATAGAAATTTAGCAAGAAAAGAAAATCCAAATAAGTGGTGAAATTTAGAACCATTCGAAATATGGTATCGGAATCAGAGAACATGCCAGGTGATACGAAACGGGGGGGGGGGGGGTTAATAGCTATTATTTATTTTAAACTCAAACTTTAAATACATATCTGCAATTTAGAAAAAATAACTAAATTTATGCAAATCAAAATAAATTTGAAATATGTCATTTGTTTTAAAACGGGATATGTGATATTGATTATGGAAACGCATAGAATTTTAGCAAGAAAAAGAAAATCCAAATATGTGGTGAAATTTAGAGCCATTCGAAATATGGTTCGAAAATTCGTTATAAAGGGTAGCATGCATATTAAAATACGAAATTTAATATTTTATGTGCCTCTTCAACCCTTTTCCTATATCTTATACCGATTTATACTGCCCTGCGTCCAAGAAGGTCAGTGCGAAAATGCTGTTCTTTTACGACACAAACCTACCGAGTTATATTACTTTGAAGTTTATGAGTTTCACTAATTTCGAGCACTAAAAACAAAAAGATAGGTTTTTAGTGCCTATAAAGTTTGAAAATTAATAACATTATCATTTCATAAGTCATAACAAAGAGAATTTTTTCAATGTCCACCTTAGACGAAAGGCAACATTTTTCTAAGTTATATTACAGGGGTGTAAAAATTAAATACTCTAACACGGATTAAGTATTTTTATTTAATATTTTAATACAAGTACAACTCGTTGTAAAAGAAATGCCATTGATGAAAGTTGTACATGATTTGTAAATTTTTCGCATTTGGAAGTATGATTTTATTATCAGTGGTATAAGAGATAATCGCCATCACCTCTATTTTAATTCATCCGGTATACATATATAGTATAATTTAAAAAATTGTGTTCTTTGAATTTCTTTCTGCAATATTTTTATCATAGATATAGCATTTTTTTACGATACTATTAGAATTAAGATTAAATGGAACAGAGAAGAATAGCCACTTTCAAGACTGTTTTTAAAAAGTATGTGTCTGAAATTTTAGATATACAAATTCATACTGTGCTATCACAAAGCAATTAGAATGCCTTCATTCATTCAAATATTTCATTTGACGTCATTAGATCTATATCTTTGATAAAAATTGAAATAATCTATCACACATTATCTTCATACATGCATCTTTATGGATAGAAAATGTTTCAAAGAAACATCAAAGCAAAGTGGAAACTAGAATGCAAAATTTATGAGATACTTTTCCTCTAAATTGTTAAAAATTCATGAAATACTTTCCCTTTAAATTATGAAACATCCATGTGAATTACTGTTTCATTATTATTTTCCTTGAAGAACTAATAAGGTTCATTCTTTTAAACAGCCTAATTTCTCGATTCTACGTCAAATCTTTTGATGAAACACAATGCAAACTTCATTTTCATTGAATTTCTGTGTCTTATTTAAAGAAAATTTGTCTAGTATTGAGAAATATTTCTTTAAAACCTTATTCTAGAAATTCATCATAGGTTCTTTCTAGTTACTGTTCTCTCTTTCTATGTACTATTATTCTGTACGCTACTATTCTGTATTGTACATTCTTTCTATGTACTCTAAACATACCGAGTTATGATACTTTAAAATGTATGACTTTTGACTGATTTCCAGAACTAAAAAACAAAAGAAATAGATTTTTAGTGACTGTAAAGTTTCAAAATTTAGAATATTATGATGAATTCCTAGCACTTTTTTCAATGTCCACCTTAAATACAAGGCAACATTTTTCTAAATATAAGTTATAGGAAAATGGTTTAAAAATTAAATAACACACTGATTATATATTTTAACTTAATATTTTAATACACATAGAACTTATTGTAAAAGAAATGCTATAGATGAAAGTTGCACTCGATTTGTAAATTTTTCGCATTTGGAAGCATGATTTTATTATCAGTGATACGAGAGATATTCGGCGTCACTTCTATTTTCAATCATCCGGTGTGTATATATAGTATTATTTCTAAAATTTGCGTTCCTTCCTTTGAATTCCTTTCCATAATATTTTTAGCATAGAAGTAGAATTTTTTATGATACGTTTAGAATTAAGATTAAATAGAAGAGAGAAGAGTAGCAATATTCAAGTATATTTTTTAAAATTATGCCTGAAAATTTAGATATAGAAATTTATACCGCGCTATCACAAAACAATTAGGATGTGTTCATTCATTCAAATATTTCATTTGACGTCATTTGAAGTATATCTTTGATAAAACTTTTAAATGATCTATCAAACGTTATCGTTATTACATACATTTTTATGGGTAGAAGCAGTGTTAAAGGAACATCAAAGCAAGATTTAATTTAGCATGCAAAATTTATAAGATAGTTTTCCTTTAAATTTTTAAAAATTCATGTGAATAGCATTGATACAGTATTATATTCCTTGAATAATGAATAAGGTTCACTCTTTTAAACAGCTTAATTTTTCGATTCTACGCCAAATCTTTTGATGAAACACAATACGAACTTCATTTTCATTGAATTTCTGTATTTAATTTTAAGGAAATTTGTGTAATGTTGAGAAATATATCTTTAAAACTTTATTCTAGACATAATAGTTTATATTTATCATAGGTTCTATTTACTTTGACTCATAATGTACTATTGCCCGAATAAAATACATTAAAATATAAAAATGAGAAAATAGTTCCTGTGAAGAATTTTTCATTTATTTTAAATATTTGTATTACTTTGATTAAGATGTATTTCTCTAAAATTTTCCGATACAAAATCATCTGCCAAACCTTTTACGTATATATACAAAGTATGATCGATAAATAAGGTGACTCATCACAGACGTATTCCTGTGTTATATATTTGCAGACAAAGATCCTTACTGTATTTCGAAGTACTACCCTCCGGATGTAATGCATTTCTGAGAACGTCCATACAAGTGTTGGAAAGTCCTGGAATAACCTCCTTCGCTACTGCTTTAAAAGAGCTTGGATATCTGAAATGTTTGCAAATCTGCGTCTTTTCAAGGCCGATTTAAGTCTCGGAAATAGGAAAAAGTCTGGTGAATTATTGTGCAGCCTTTCCACCTTGTGTGGTACCACTTGCGCGATCCCGCAGCACAACGAATTCGGCCCAAGAGGCACTTGAGCAAAATTTAATATTGACTGTCTGCTACATGATGCAATGCACTAACAACTGTTACGTTACCCCTAAAGCCTAAAGCATAAAAAAATCCCATAAAATTATGCAAGACAGAAGAACGTAATGCGCATGTGTCAGTGTTTCGGGCTATTCACATTTTCGAAAGAGTTGGAGATTCACCTTACTTATCGATCTAAACTCGTATTATGTGATTCAGTACCTTTTACAGTGATACCTCTCTGTAAGGGCCATCTGCCGTTCCATTGAAAATTGGCCCTTATGAGTGGTGACCCTTGAATAGGGGTGATCCGATTTTTTAATTTTCTTTCCGTTTATCCCACGATTTTTAACATTTGCACATTCTTCCAATAAGTTCACATTGTTTGTAACAATATTGCTTATTTGATTCTTCCTGAATTAAACTGTGAAGCCAATTTTCTTGCAGATATTCCTTGATCATGATAATTAAGAACTTTGAATTTTCTCATTCAAATACAAATGTACTCTTTGGCTTGATTTAGGTGCCTTAATTTTAAATTTTACATAAGCCTGAGCATAAAATTTCTAGTATAAAAATTGTTCAATATACATTTGCAGTTTTTGTAAATGTGGAATCATTTTCTCTAGATAACCTGTTATCCTTTGTGTGCCCAGAACGAAGGGTCAAATTTTCCCTCCAATCCAACCCCTACAGGTTGAAAGGTCAAACAAAGTGTGAGGAATACCTGTTTGTCTCACTTGTGGAAAAATTTGTGTTACTAAATCCTCCCCATCTCCCAATGCCTTCCTTGTTGCAAGTGCAGTTGTTTGCTGAACTCTTATCTTTTGGTTCAGGATATCAATACAACTGTTTTGGATTTAAGGCACATGTGCAAAAATGGCCTTTATGAGGGGTAGCTACGGCCCCTAAAAGGAACAAATTTAACATTATGCCTATGGGAAAAATTTTCGTTCCTAAAAAATATTGGCCCTTATTAGAGGTGGCCCTTGAATGGGGGTGGCCTTTAAAAGAAGTTTCACTGTTTTTTCAGATTTTGTTTTTCTTGTTCATACCATTAATAACAAAATGTATTTTACGTGACACTCTATTTTTCCCTGCCTAAATTATTCTTTGCTCTGAAGAAATTTGCATATAAAATGAAAATTTGCATATACAGGGTCAGAATAACGGATTAGCCTATTTACAAAATGTCAGTTGGAAATAACCTTTGGAGATAGCAATGTAAAATATTTATCAATACGTAGTATTTTCTTAAAATTTTTCTGTTATGAAATAGCCCATAAAAGAAAGCAGCGGTTCAAAAATTCATTTTAAATAAAAGGGATTCGTTGAGGGTTAAAATACGCAGCTCGTTTTGTCCGCAGTCAAATAAAGACATGGACAGTAGTATTCCACCGATCTCTACTGCTTTGTTCTCGACCTCGATTATATGGCAGTCCGACAATTGTTAGAAAACAGGCTATATTCCTCACGTGACATTTCTGAGATGTGGAAATATCTCGCCCGGTATATTTCGTTTTGATGTTCCTTAAAACCAAACTGCCCATTTCTGTTCAATGGGAGTTTGAAAGTTGTTACGGAGGCAATTTTTATGAAAAGCTTAAAGAAAATGGGGGACTTTTGAAGAATTCATAGGCTATCTCGTTAAAAATTCACTACTGATTCACTGCTTACTTTAATAGACGAGTTGTGCCTATTTTAATTACGATAAAACTTTCTGAACAGCCCTTTTCATTAAGGAAAATCTTACATTATCCATTTGACCCTGAATTTTTGCTTTCTCAAATTTATTGGTAAAATCACTTTAAAATGTTATAAAATGAACTGGAAAAATACTTTACGTTAAAATATTTTTGTATTTATTTGATAAAATGTAAACGTAGTAAATATGAGCATATCCATATTTGGAAAATTGCATAATTATATATTTTGCCTAAATTCACATAAATTAAGGGGTCTTGTACCTTTTAAACGCGTCGAAAATTAACGAAAAACTTTAAATTTTGAATTAGTCTATCTTCAAAATCTTTTGATGTATAAACATGAAATTTTGGATATTGATTAAACAGATTGTGCTTAGTAATATACAACTATCAGAAATTTATTAACCCTTTACAAAATTTGTGTATTGTTGAAATCAAAATAGCCTTTTTTTTTTACCCCATAAGTCACTGCGCGCAAAATATATCTTGAGAAAGTATGTATGGATTGTCATGAAATTTGGTAAATATACTAAACAAATATGTGTGTTTAAAATGATCTACTTATAAGTATTTACAATGGTAATATTTTTAGTTATGATTATTTTTATTCATTAAAAATACAAAATTTTTATTTTTTTTTACGAAAATATTTTTTTATAAAGTTAATGAAATAATTTTAGCCTAAGAGTAGGTCATTTTAAACACACATATATGTTTAGTAACTTTACCAAATTTCATGCCAATCCATACATACTTTCTCAAGATATCATGCGCGCAATGACTTATGAGGTAAAAAAAAGAGCTATTTTGATTTCAACAATACACAAATTCTGTAAAGGGTTAATAAATTTCTAATGGTTGCATGTTACAAAACACAATGTGTTTAATCAGTATCCAAAATTTCATGTTTATACATAAAAAGGCTTTGAAGGTAGACTAATTCAAACTTTGAAGTTTTTCGTGAATTTTCGACGCGTTTAAAAGGTACAAGACCCTTAAGCATTTAAATTGTATATTATGTACTATAATTCGTGTTTTTATGAACTATTAAAAAATATATGTTTATTTCTTTACAGAGACTAATAACATTATAAGTATTATTAATAACAAATTAAGAATAATCGTATTTGAGGCTAAGAAATAATTTATTTCAAAATCATCTTGAAAATGACTTTACATAAACAACTGTCCCCTAAATGAATAATAGAAATATGTGTCCATTTGCGCCTAGCGACCTACATTTTGTACGTTACAAACATGCATAAAAAATAGGCTTGAACATACAATTTGGCAATTTAACACATTCACGCCGGCGCGGTGGGTCACACTCGACTGTCTAAGAGCTGGCAAGTCTCCGGCCTTTTGGATACCAGTATTTTAATACAGATAACGTTGTTTTATTTAATTAGAACAATTGGGCGATTTAAAGGAACAATATTTTCTCTAAAATAATAGCGGTGTGCAAAAAAACGGAGACTTGTCAACTCTGAGACAGTCGAGTGTGACCCACCTCGCCGGCGTGAACGTGTTAAAAAAATACTTATCTCAAAGAAGTATACAAGCTAAGATTCTGACTTATTTATTTGGATCCTTGATACAAAAAAATACAAATAAACTTACTTTTTACATTTCGATATCTTGAAAAATGAAAAATCTATAAACACAGAATAAAGGCCTTCATTTAAGCAAATAAATATCAATCTTATGCTGTCATCTCTCGGTAATAGATAAAGACATTTATAGGCAATTCATACAATATTCAGGTTGTAAAAAAGAAGAAAATTATTAAAATTTATTAAAATTCAAATCGTCTCAAAAATGGGACGCTAGGTATAAATGTGTTAATAATTTCAACAGTTAATTCATGATACATTTTGTAATATAGGAAAAAATTTGTGCTGGCCCTGCACTTTACGCGATCTAATATTATATAAAAAAATATTTAACAATCTTATAATAATTAAATTTTCTTTTTCAGGTGAACTTCAAAAGTCATTGTTGGTTAATTATTCTGTCGGAGAGGAAAAGGATGTACCCTGGAAGCTATGAAATGGTATCCTAATCAAACATTCATAAATGAAAGTCATGTTCCCAACATGAGATTAGCCAGCAGAATTGCAATTTTGCTGTTCTCCATTTCTGTTGTATCTGTTATACTGGTTGGACGATGTGGTCTGAAATTAGACGAAGAGCTTAGAGTGGAGAGTTCAGTATCTGGCCCAATGTCGCCGGACAATGGGATTTCAACTTATCAGTCTATGTATAACGACGAAGAAAGCGATTTTATGCGCAAAAAAGAAGATGAACATCGCATAGAAACTCAAAGGCTGATCAATGAGATTTCTGAGCTTAAGAGAAAGCTGGAAACGTATCAAAAGCTACAAGATGACATACAGCCTATCCCAATAAAAAATATGGCTTCTCACAATTTACTGGGTGTAGAAGAATGTGGCGAATTCATCGAGAAGCAGATAGCAGCTGCAGAAATAAAACAAGGTGTACAGCTAAATAATGAGTATGAAATACTTCCGTTTTCACATTTCACTTTCAGTAGAGTATATCCAGTTGAACTTGGTCTAGGCAAACGAGTTGTGGAAAAACCTATAGGTTATCGCAGAAAAGATTTACTGGAAGTCTTTGTGCGAGCTCTGGAGATTATAAATAAAGACAGAAAAGGCAGATTTCGATACACAGTCGAAGATTTCGTCGAAGGTGTGTTTAGAAACGATCCTACGACAGGAACACAATATACGTTGTATTTTAGGGAAAGAAATGTTTCAAGAACATACAGAACTTTGACTCTAATGCGACCCTTTGCACCGATTCAGATTGTAAGTGATGACATGGAAAAAACGTCAAAACAGCTTATTAACGTCATACTTCCTCTTTCCGGTCGCATTGACAAATTTCGCAATTTTATGGATAAATTTATAAAAGTAGGTATTCGTCATGATAAACGTATTTTTCTGACAGTTGTGTATTTTGGTTTGGAAGGACTTCATGATGTACAAACAATTCTCACCAAAGTGTCTCATGATACAAAATTTCGTAATTTTAAACTTTTAACTTTAAACGATACCTTTTCAAGAGGAAAAGGACTTCATGTCGGAGCTCAACACTGGACCAAAGGTGACGTTTTGTTATTTATGTGTGATGTTGATGTTATTTTTTCTACAAAATTCCTTGAACGCTGCAGACTGAACACGACTCCTGGCAAAAAAGTGTATTATCCTATTGTGTTTAGTTTGTATAATCCATCTGTTGTCTACTCACTTCAAGGAAAGGAAGTACCACCAGAAGCCGAACAGTTATTAATATCCCGAGATACAGGGTTTTGGAGAGACTTTGGCTATGGTATGACTTGCCAGTATAGGAGCGATTTCCTAGACATCAAAGGATTTGATGAAGATATCATCGGATGGGGTGGAGAAGATGTCATGCTATACCGGAAATATGTGAGAAGTAAACTGATGGTTATAAGAGCAACAGATCCCGGTATCTTCCATATGTGGCATGAGAAAAAATGTGATAACCAGTTTTTATCCATTGAACAACACAGAGCTTGTTTGAGGTCACGAGCACTTAGTGAAGCTTCTCATGCTCAGTTAGGCCTTTTGGCATTTCGCGAAGAACTAAACAAACATGTAAATAATTCAGTATCGTTTCAAGGGACAATCAGTACAAAAGTGGAAATGACCAACATAGCAGAAGCTGGAATATCTGGTGCATAATTTAATTTTTTTTATTAAAATGTGATCGTGAAACCGAGCTTGTGAAAATAAAATTTGAATTTATAAGTGCTTTTAATTATTTAATTCATTTAAATACAATAATAATTTTCACTGCTGACATTTTACTGCCCAAAAAGCAAAGAAATTTCATCTGCTAGTGTATAATTTCACTCTAACGTGTTTTTTTTTTTTTTTTTTTTTTTTTTTTGAATTGTACGAAAATTATTTAAATATAGTTTTTAAATGTTCTTTTTGCACCAAAAATATTCTGAATGCATTTGAAAATAATTATAAAATTAACACCCCATAGATTAACAGAGACATATATAGATTATAAAATAATAGTCATTATAAAATTAATATATAAGAGTTGAGCTATGTAGCGTTTTAATCTAAAACCTTTTCAAAAAAGTGGTTGCATAACACATCATTAATTACTTTACCTAAAAGCCATTAAAAAAACACAACACGTCCTTATTAGAAGATTGCATATGTGCATCAAAGATTACTAATTTAATTAATATATTTTTTTAATTTTTAAGTAGTAACTCTACCTATGACCACTCAAAAATCAATAATTTTTATTTTTTTATTTACATATTTACTGAAAAACTATTCTTCTGAATGAAGTATTTTTTTTATATTAATCATTAACATATTTTAAATTAAAAATCCAATTGGCGGCAATTGAGCTGCGGCAGCATTGTGATATCTATATGCCCCATAGTTTAAAATGTTTTATATACAAATTTAATTCTCTATGCTTAACATATTACATTTTTACTTATATACCATTTCTTTCATATTTACATGTTCATATTTACAAACATGGAAATACAAAAGTAAAAATAAATATAAAAACTCAATAATTTGAAAAGTATAGGCTGTAAAACGATACGGTTTTAACATAAAAAACTGAGAAAGATATGAAATACTTTGATAGAAAAATGTACTGCTAGAATATTTGCGATTGTCACCAACAGTCAGTAAAGTATCTGTACCATTTTTATTTTATTTAAACCGTCGTGTGACAGCAAGTATAGCAAAAATAGTTTTCTGTAGGGTATCTTGACATATCGGACGGTTGTTCAATGGTATGAAAATTAAACATTTGTAATTCTACTTATATTTGAACTGATCTTTTTTGCTGTATAAACTGCTAATACACTGAAAATAATAAATTTTGCATAAAATTTAATTAAATAGGCAAAAACATTTTCCTTATTTAAAAGAATCTCATGCATTCTACATTTCAGCGAAAACTGCATTCTACCATTGTCTATAGTTTTCGATATATGTAGTTTTTATTTCCTTTATGATTTGACAGTAATAAAGCAAGCATTTACGAAAATTTCCATAATCGTTATTTAAGAAAAATTTAATAAATATATACTATTTTCATTGAGTAATCTCCGATAAAAGGAATGTCTCACACCAATTGCGAATAACAGCTATTCATTTATTATATTATCAATAATATTGAACACATATCTCATAAAATAGTAACTATATATTTTATAGAATGTTTAATTTATACTTAATATTTTGGTGAAACAGATATAAAATTCTACACAAATTTCTCTCATGAAAGAAATGTAATTGTTGTATCATCTTTAAAATGATCTTCTTTAAAGAAGTTTACATTAGAATAGTCAAATAACTTTTATGCTCCTCAGGCGAAAGAAATTGCTATTCAGTTTGCATTGATCGGCAACTAAGAATGCTCTTAAAATATCCACAGACATCAAAATCGATGATTGTTCCTTATGACCACCCAGTCTTAGAAAACGCATTTAGTTCTCATCAATCTTGTCTTCGATTATTCCAAAATTTTCATGGTTAAAATAAGCTAATGAAAGATTAGAATATCATGAAAATAAAAAAAAAACGAATCTTTAATACGCTAGAGTGGCTAAGATTTTATTTTTCGTGTTTTAGCTATTGTCACATTTTCACACTATCCGTCTTAAGTACTTATATATGTATAAACAGACTCCCTAAAATCTGTACATCATAAACAACATCCGTAAACAAAAACATTTTAATGAAACATTGAATGAAACATTTAGTGAAAATAATAGACTCTTTCCATTTTTATATCATTTTGTATGCCTTTTAATATGCAGTTCGAGTTAATATGATTGAACACACGCTTTTCATTAAGTAAGTATGAATTTAATTCTGAAAAAAACTGAAGATATTGCTGATTATACTGCTGATTATGCTGAAGATATTGCTGATTGTAATATTTTTACCAAATATATGTATTAGTCAAGTTTTTTTGGTTAATAAGTCTGGCTAAACCTGAAATAAAACTTCCTTATTTTATTATTTTGATCTGAATTAATCCTGTATTTTTATGAGTCAAATTTCGTTGAATAATTGAAGAAAAAATTATCTCATCTTTATTATGCGTATTTTATTATACATTATTATTTACTTGATTTTTACTTTTAATAATTTAATCATTTTTAAAATGTTCTTAATTTTTATTATTTTACTTGATTATTTTAATATTTTAATATATTGTAAGCATTCATTATAAATTATATTGCATTATTACATTCAACTATCTATTTAAAAAATGTAAACAAAATAATCTTCTAATAATAATTTTCGCAAAATTCTAAAATGTGCAAAACGTATGGTCCCAAACTGTGCGGATTTGAGGGAGTCTACTGTATTATGTGCTTACAGAAAGAGATGTAAAATATGTATAGAGTGAATTGCCGCATCTAAAGTACTACAGTTTGTGATGTAGTGCAGTTTAGTTTTATAAAAAGTGCACTTACAAAATTTTATTTCGTTATTTTTTTAAACAAAACATTACGCAGTTCAATTTTAATTTTGTTTTAATTACTTTTTAACAGAATGGCATGGGGGAAAAATGAGATAGACAGAGTTAAATTCAGTCAAGTTGTAGGCTAGATAATTAGAGGAAAAGGTCCAAATACCGGCTAGGGTCCAAATACCGGCTACTAGGTGTTCTGAGAACTAACTGAGCGCAGCGCAGCGTACCGGCGATAGGCAGAGTTTGTAACTTTAATTGAGAGAAGAAAGTTACGAAAAGTGCGTCGCTGAAGTGTGTGTCATTTACAAATAGTAAATGCAAAAGTGTTGAATCTACGTAATCTGGTACATCAAAAGTTTTTCAGATATGTGTTTCTAATTTTTTTTTTTAAATATACTGATCGTATATTGGCTTGAATTGTTGATTAAGTTATTTTCTAGACATATTTAGCTCTCAATTGCCACCGTACATTATTGTTATTTTATTATATGATTGAGTAATACCGGTTATAAGTTATACATAGTAGTGGTCCGAATACCAGCTACCTAGAGTGGTCTAAATACCGGCTAGCCGGTATTTGGACCTCTCTGGGTTGCTCTGCTTGAAGGGGAGGAAAATAAATTAATTTAAATAGTTCCATAATTAATAAATTAATTTAAATGGTTCAGAAATAGTTCCATTCCCATTTCGCAATATGAGAAAAGCAACCATGGCCGTAATTCTTCAGGACCGACACTGGTTACAGAATCCTTCCAAAAAAGCGCTGTTGGACATTACAAAATTGCCTGTAATAAATGTGAAGAGAAAGGAAAAAAATGACGGATTAAACCAGGCGAAAGAGGCAGAAATTTGATTTTAACCCTCTCGCTGCGCAACCCGAGATTACCTCGGGCAACGTAAAAGTAGCAAAATTTGCGCAACCGGTATTTGGACCGGTATTGGTAGCCGGTATTTGGACCTTTTTCCTCTATTCAATTATTTTCATTCAATTGCGCCCTTTTGAACGGTTTAAAGTCTGAGAATTTTTTAAAAGTGCTTTTATAAAGTTTTCTACGTTATTTTGTATTTTAGATTTTCGTTTGCTTTAATTGGCATAGAAGTAGACTTTTGTATAAATATCAAAAAATAAGTTTTCTTGGATTTAGGTAAGGCTTTCAGATGCTGAGACTAGCAGTGAAATATTGTTTACTTCCAACCATATTTCTTATGATGATGAAACGTGGATTGGGGCATTATACTACTGCAAAGTGTACTTTTTACAGGTTCTAAAGTAGATTGAATGTTTTTTTAATGAATAAGTTGTAATTCAGAAATGTCAGGAAATCTTTACTATGGTTCGTGGTTTGAGCTCCAAATTTTAGCGATAGATGGTGCGGAGAGTAATAAATATACTATGGAAAAAAAAATAGAAACCACCCATTGTGGTGCTAACTAAGATGGTTAAACGTATGTTGTAAGCATGTGTGTTCTATTATTCAATCCTGCGACACACTCGTTTTCAATAGACATTCAAGACTCATACAGGTGTAATGCAAAAGCGTTGCATGACATTCGAAAAAAAAAATAATAAGTAATATTCAATTTGTTGGAGGATTTCATATTTATAGAATTTATTTACCATGGATTCGAGAGCCATTTAAGTGACTATTTATATATTAAGATGACAACATAACATGTATGGCAGAAATATAAAAAAAAAAAAATAGTAAAATTTTAATTTTGTGTATAGAAGGTGAAACACGGAAGCGATTATTATTTTTTTTTGGGGAGGGGGGGGGGGATAAATAATTGTTTGTTTAATCTAGTAACAAAATATTAAATGGGGACGAAAAATTGGGAAAATTAGCCAAGCCCCCATTTTCTGATCTAGCAACTAAAGAAATAGAATTTTCTTCTTTAATATATGTGTAATAAATTAGTGTAATTGGAGTTTTATAAACAAATCTAATTTCTTATAAATGCTCTCGAAAAGCCTAAAATTTCCAGGAGTAAAAGTAGTTTCACGCCTTAATAGAGATTATTCTCCATATAGCGAGTGAACATTCTATTGGGGAATCATGATAATTCAATTCAAATAAAATAACAATTATACATTTAAATTGAGGAATCTTCTATAACTGGAAATGTCTCCTAATATTTACGACAATGCTTTTTTTAAAAAAAATAATAATTGCATGTAAACACGTTCAAGCTAAAATATCAGCAGCGAATGTTCGCTGAAATTCAGTGCACTGTAAAAAGAAAGCAATAAAAAAGCGAAAACTTTGATAGCACATTTACTGTAAATCCTTTCTATGGAAACACGCAATATAGAATGAAGAGTGTTTCCGCATATTTTCTGCATATATTGCAGAATTTCTGGTTATCTTTAGTTAGACTAACGAAATTTTAATTTTTAATTGAAAAATCAGCTTGACTAAATGGAATTTACATCAAAAAACAGAAAAATACTGGAATATCAGTTGTCGTAATTTCAAGAATTTATTAAGATGACAACATAACATGTAGGGCAGAAAAAAAAAAAAAAAAAAAAATAGTTTTGTGTATAGAAGGTGAAACACGGAAGCGATTTTTTTTTCTGGGGGGGGGGGGGATAAATAATTGTTTGTTTAATGTAATAACAAAATATTAAATGGGAACGAAAAATTGGGAAAATTAGCCAAGATGCCATTTTCTGATCTAGCAACTAAAGAAATAGAATTTTCTTCTTTAATATATGTGTAATAAATTAGTGTAATTGGAGTTTTATAAACAAATCTAATTTCTTATAAATGCTCTCGAAAAGCCTAAAATTTCCAGGAGTAAAAGTAGTTTCACGCCTTAATAGAGATTATTCTCCATATAACGAGTGAACATTCAATTGGGGAATCATGAAAATTCAATTCAAATAAAATAAGAATTATACATTTAAAGTGAGGAATCTTCTATAACTGGAAATGTCTTTTAATTTTTACGACAATGCTTTTTGAAAAAAAAAAAGTTGGGTATTCAAACTAAAATATCAGCAGCGAATGTTCGCTGAAATTCAGTGCACTGTAAAAAGAAAACAATAAAAAAGCGAAAACTTTGATAGCACATTTGCTGCAAATCCTTTCTATGGAAACACGCAATATAGAATAAAGAGTGTTTCCGACTATTTTCTGCATATATTGCAGAATTTCTGGTTATCTTTAGTTAGACTAACGAAATTTTAATCTTTAATAGAAAAATCAGCTTGACTAAATGGAATTTCTATCAAAAAACAGAAAAATACTGGAATATCAGTTGTCGTAATTTCAAGAATTTATTAAGATTACAACATAACATGTAGGGCAGAAATAAATAAAAAAAAAAATAGTTTTGTGTATAGAAGGTGAAACACGGAAGCGATTATTTTTTTTCTGGGGGGGGGGGGGGATAAATAATTGTTTGTTTAATGTAATAACAAAATATTAAATGGGAACGAAAAATTGGGAAAATTAGACAAGATGCCATTTTCTGATCTAGCAACTAAAGAAATATAATTTTCTTCTTTAATATATGTGTAATAAATTAGTGTAATTGGAGTTTTATAAACAAATCTAATTTTTTATAAATGCTCTCGAAAAGCTTTAAATTTCCAGGAGTAAAAGTAGTTTCACGCCTTAATAGAGATTATTCTCCATATAGCGAGTGAACATTCTATTGGGGAATCATGATAATTCAATTCAAATAAAATAACAATTATACATTTAAATTGAGGAATATTCTATAACTGGAAATGTCTCCTAATATTTACGACAATTCTTTTTGAAAAAAAAAATTGGGTATTCAAACTAAAATATCAGCAGCGAATGTTCGCTGAAATTCAGTGCACTGTAAAAAGAAAACAATAAAAAAGCGAAAACTTTGATAGCACATTTGCTGTAAATCTTTTCTATGAAAACACGCAATATAGAATGAAGAGTGTTTCCGCATATTTTCTGCATATATTGCAGAATTTCTGGTTATCTTTAGTTAGACTAACGAAATTTTAATTTTTAATTGAAAAATCAGCTTGACTAAATGGAATTTCCATCAAAAAACAGAAAAATACTGGAATATCAGTTGTCTTAATTTCACGAAAATACTGCTTTGATTTTGAAACATATTATTTAAACAATACGTAACAAATACCCAAGGTAAGATTTCGGAATGTTTCGTGAATAAAAGCAAAAATGACAAGACGGAAAATATTCCATCTTTTTTAATGAAAAAATGTGTGTCTGCTGACATTTTTCATTATTCCTTTAAATTTTAAAGTGTGCATAACTTTTAAAAACATCTTACAGAATATCAAAAGAATGATGAATAGATTATTAAAATAAGTCATTTTTCTATGCAATCTATGTTTTACAATTAAATTCATGAGAAATTCTAGGTAAATGTAGGCCATAGTGCATTCTTTATATTTTTACATGGATCGTGAACCTAAAATAAGTGTTATTAATATTACTAAAATAAATATGAGGATAAAAATCGATACATATACCCACTTGCTCACCCAGTGTTAGAAAAATTTACAAGTGTGATAAATGTAAGTATTGGGATAGAGTTTGAACTATTTTTTTAATACTAGTAAATCTGCAGATCAGAAGCCTCAACGTCATCTTTGCAAGTCATTGTTTTTTAACACTCATTGCGTAATATTCAACTTCCTACAAATCGCTTTTTAAAGTTTTCAAATTACATAAATATTTATAAGCATACAAGATACTTCGTAAAATTTCAGAAATTAAAAGTGTTAAACAAATGGTTATACACTGATGTTCTGAAATTCTGATGAGCTACTTATTCTGGTAACTTTTTAAATCAAAAATTTCATTTCTTCAGGGGGGCTCTGCCCCTCTGATCCCCCTGTAGTCTATTTAAATTTACATTCGTAATTTTTTATTGATTGTGCGGATGGTTATAGTATATCTTAGATTTTTTTTACGCTGTGATTTATAAGGATAAGCATAAGTGTTTTATAAATTAATAAAATTTAAATTTAAAATAAAATATTCATGTTAACCGTACACAGACAATAAATCTTGAAGTGACGCCAAAAATGTAACCCTAAAATCCGCTACATTCGGAACAACACAACGACGTGGTAAACAAAAAAAAAAAAAACAGAATAATATTTTTAATAATACAGTTTTTAATTCATAATACAATGAAATGCTACCTTAGAATGCTTATTGCTTAAATATAAGCAGATCATTTTCATTTTACAGGAAAAATGCACGGATGAAGTCAAATAATTCGGTCCCTTTTCCAAGTGCTTGTTTTGTTTCGGCCGAATGAGGGCATTTAAATCTGAGCGAAAACTCACATCACATTGCAAACTGTTTTTACGGCATACTGCATCTCCATCTATCACTTTCCTCCGTGAATAATAGTTAATTTTATTTTACCCAAGATCCTTTGATTCCAGCATCCTTTTTTTTCGATAAATGACGTCTAATTCACCTGCTATGCGTACTTACTCAAAACTTTTCATCTTGTTATATTAAGAAATACTCGAGAGTTTTCTTTTTATTTCCAATATGCCGCCATATTAATTTTTCTATTCTTAATTTTATTTTTCATTTTCCTGTTTCACGACAAAACATTTCAATTGAAAATTGTTTAAAAGAAAATATTATTCCAGGTTTTGATTTTCTTGGCAACAATTAAAGAAATATTTGTAAATGTTATGGAAAAATGTTACGTTATTCTCTATGAAAATAATGAACTTTTGTATTTTTAAGCAAAATATTTGAATAAAGTAAATGAAATATTGCCTATTCTTATTTCTGGGCTAAAATCCATCTATATGCAAAGATACAAATGCATTAATTCATCCGTTTTGGCGTTGGCTTTACTCAAACATTATACACGCAATTATACTAATATAAGGACCAAATACGTTGCTAGGCAACAGAAGAAAGAAAAGGAAAAAATGAAATATGCATTATGTCAAATTGATAAAACAAAATCCTTTATATTATTGGAAAACATGCATAAAATTCCCCCCAATATTATAAACCTAATTAAAAAAATCTCGCAAATATATTGACAAAATTTCAAACTAATTGGAATAATTTAATAATCTTATTTAAAACTTTCAGCATAAAATATTTACCATTTAAATCCATTTTTCATATGAGTCATTTCTTTCAACAAATGAAAATCTGAAAATCGTCTGACTTGCCATAGAAAAGCATTATAGAGAAAAATAAAATGTTCCATATTTCCCGAACGAATGGACCAAATTTAACCAAAAACTATACAGCTAAGTCCGGGTACCTCTTCAAAATGTGCAGGGAATTTCAAGCCGATCGGATGCTTTTTGCGGCAGTTATCGCGGAACAGACAGACAGACAAACAGAAACCAAAACTTTTCGTGTCTCCACAGTAAGCCTTCACTGACGTTTCGGCAACTAGTAAATCTGCAGATCAGGAGCCTCAACGTCAGCTCTGCAAGTCATTGTTTTTAGACTCACTTTGGTAATATTCAGTTTCCTGCAAACCGCAATTTAAAGTTTTCAAATTATGTAATTATTTATAAGAATAAAAAATACGAAGTTTTCAGACATTAGAAGCATTAAATTAAAAACGTTATGGAAGGATATTTCGAAATTTTCATGAGCTGTTAATTCTGGTATATTTTTAAAATAATAAAGTAGATTTCTTCAGGGGGGCGGACCCCCCCCCCCTGAACCCCCCGTGGTCTTATTAATTTACATACGTAAGTTTTCATTGATTGCGCTAATGGTTAGCGCAAATCTTAGATTTCTTTTTACACTTCCGAGCCTTATTTTTCAAAACTGGTAACACAGAAAATGATTTACATTGACGCAATTATATTAAACGTTTAGGTTTTATGAATGAAAATGTAATTTCCTTTAAAAATAAAATAATTTTCATTCATATTTTCTGAAATGAGGCGGCATTAAGAAGTAACACCCGTCAAAAAAACATTTTTTCAGGCAATCTAGTTAATGCTTGGTTTTTAAGGATGAAAATATTTATTTCCCGATACAATGACGTCATTTTCGACAGCGATAATTTTGCGGTGCATAATTTTGATATTTATTTGCTCTTCAAAAGTTTTTTTTTTTCCTCATTGGAATTTTCGATTAAGAATTAACATTTCTGTTAGCTGTGTGCAGACGATAAACCATGAGATATTAGTAACATTTTTTTTTTTTAATAATAAGAATTAATATTATAACACAAGCCCCTTTTATTTCAACCTCAAAGCGTATTCGTTTTATCTATATATATAAAAGAAAGTCTGGATTTTGTATTAATCAACGCGCAGCCCAAACTACTGAACCTAAAATCTTGAAACTTGTTCTAAAAATACTTCTTATGACATTGAGTGCCGCTAAGAAAGGATTTTCTAAAATTCCACCCCTAAGGTGGGTAAAAAACAGAACGAACGTTTAAAAAATTCCTTAAAAATCTGATTTTATAGTTATTTTTCAACTGATACCATATTTTAGTGTATTTTAGTACGCTGAATCGAATGGTACTAACCAAATTATTTTAAGTTTAATAGTTCATGAGATATTTCACATTTTTTAAATTCAATTTCCAAGTGGTAATTTTCCAAGTGGTTTCCTCAAATTTCCAAGTGGTAATTTCTAAAAAAATTCTGTTACTTTAGAAAGCGAAGAAATTCAAATTGAATAATTGTTTAATCAATTCTTTTGCTTAACTATTTAAAACAATTATGTCAGTTAGGAAAAAAATTATAAACGCCCCAAAAACTAAAACTAAATAATAATAATTTAAAAAAAACTGTTGTACTTTTTCGTTCTATCAACACTATGCCAAAATGTATGGTATCGCGCCATTTATTTCTATCCTTAGCGTACAAACGATTTTTATTGCAAACCGTGTCAAAGATTAACATTTGCTATTTATTGAACGTGAACATTTTTTATGAGTATTATTCCATCATAATCTCGTAAAACTTTTTAATTTGTTATTTTTTGAATAGAAAATATTTATTTTTAAATTATAACTTACATTTATTACTGGCACTGACATGGATTTTACGATTTGGCAGTTACTTGATGGCGAGGAAGGATTAATAAAATCATTTCAGAACTTAGGAATTATACCTATAAAAATGTTTTGTTAAAAATCGTTGAACGTCTTCATTCAAAAAATTAAATTTTTACTGCAATGACAGATATGCTTATTACGTACTCCACGCTGCAATGATAACCTGAAAGACATTTACAATTCGAGACCTGCAGATTAAATTGACTTTATTTTATTATTTTATTGTCTTTTATTTTAAGTATTGATTTGTATTGATTTAAAAAAAAAATAGTTGGTGAAAGTCTGTAATTTTCAAATGTTATATATTTTAAATGCTCATTTTTGCATCAACAAAATTATCTTTTTTTTTCAAATGTTTCATTTCATTTTGCGCTAATTATTATGCTTGGCGACAACGGTGTTGGTATAACGGAAAAATACCAAAACAGTTACTGATTTTATTTAAAATACAAAGAAAAAGGGTTTAATAAGAAATAAATATTATTAAACGGAAATAGTTAATTTAAGTATGAAAGCAATATTTGTAGTGTTTAAAAAAGTGTTCATATTGAAAGGTTTAAATAGAAAAATATTTTGCAATTTGCCATTTGCTCCTATCGATAAAAAGAAAAAATGGATACTTTTATGTTAGTCGTGCATAAATCTCGCCAAGAGAATTTTATAAATCGCAAATACCAATACTTACAATTTTACTCATCATCATCTACTATATTTACAAAACGCAAATTCTTATTTCATTCTGATTGACTATAGCTCAAGTTCTACTGAACATAATTTTGTAGAACGCACACTGTTAGTTAAGTAATTTGTTTTAGAAGTGTTTTAATGTAAAAAAAAAATAGATCTACTTTGAATTAGTGATAAGTACGGGACTTTTAAAATTAGGTGAACCCGATTATGAAAGATTACCTTTAATGTAAAGTTCTACTAAATGGATTTTGATGATATGCCGGAAAGTTGTCTATGGTGTAGTAAATTACTATAAGAGGATGTACGCTATATGCATTGTGTATATACTGGAGAATATATATTCTATAAAGGTGTAAAAAATCCAGTGGGTATATAAAGTAGACCTACCCCTACACCCCAGAGAGTTCTATAATCTGGTTAACGCGATTATGGAAGATAGATTTAAATTTAATTATCTATAATATGTATGAAATGCAAAGAGAAATTTCGTTTGGGACGCTTACAACATGAGTTCTGCTGAATAGATTTTGATGGGACTTACATTGTTAGATAATCTTTCAGAAAAAAAAAAATTAGTACATCAAATCATTCTACGTAGCTTACTTAAATAATTATGGGGGAAAATTCAAAATCAGAAGAACACGATTATGAAAGATTGGCTTTTTTAAAGGTTCTGCGGGGTGGATTCTGGTAAGACAAACTGTTAATTATATAATTTTTAGGGAACGTTTTGGTACATTTGCCAGTTTAAAAGATTGTGCTAAGTGAATTTTGGTGGAACTTGCCCAGTTAGTTAATTTTTCAGGGAATATTTTAGTATAAAACGCATATCGTTCTAGGTTGCTTGGTTATAGGATTTTGGATGAAAGTTCTAGAATGAGGTGAGACGAATTATGAAAGATTAGCCTTTTTCATATGTTCTATTGGACGGAACCTGATGAGAATTGCATTGATAAATTTTAAGAGGAAGGGTATATGTATATTATATATTGTTCTATCGTACTTTACGAAATCCTACAGTAAAGGATCAACTAAAGAAGTTGGTCCTTAGAAGCTCAAATTTTGTCTGTCTCAATAGAAAATACAATAGTATAATGACGTCCATATCGTTTGTAGCAATTCGGATGGGTATGCCAGGTTAATGTATATATTGCTTTCAAACGAATGAAATTCACAGATATATTTCGTTTGATTCATGGAAAAACAGACCAGCGAAGCGGGCGAAGGCTGCTAGTTTTTGATATATGAGATCAAATTCATCTTCTTTTCGTATTTTCACTTTATTTCTAATATGAAGGCGTATTCATGTCTATTTTTTATTTCATTTTCCTCTCGCACATAAAAGTCTTTCAAATCAAAATTAACTGTTTAGGATAAATTTTTATTCCGGGATTGAATTTTCGTGGCAACGGCAAAAAAAAGAAAAATGATTGCTAAATTTCATAGCAAAATGTCGATTTATTCCTTATGAAAATAATGAACTTTTTAATTTAAAAGAAAAATATTTGAACAAAATAAATAGAACACAGTCTTTCTTTATTTCTGTGGTAAATTCCATCTATATGTAAAGACACAAAGGCATTAATTCGTCCCTTTTGACTTTGATTTAACTTCAAACAATTACACATACTTTCACATTTACGATATTTTTAGGTGTAGTTCGCTGCTAGGTAACAGTTAAAAGATAATAAAAACAATTAAATATGTGCTTAAAAAGAAAATTTACATAAAAAAAATATTTTATATTATTGAAACACATATATAAAATCTCTCCATAAAAGTTATACACCGAATTTAAAAACTCTGACAAATGTATACACAAAATTTCAAACTACTATGAATAATGTATGGTTCTAATTAGGAAATTTCATCATCCTTAATTGCCGAAACGTCAGTGAAGGCTTACTGTGGAGACACGAAAAGTTTTGATTTCCGTTTGTCTGTCTGTCTGTCTGTCTGTCTGTCTGTCCGTCTGTTCCGCGATAACTGCCGCAAAAAGCACCCGATCAGCTTGAAATTAATTGGGCATATTCGTGAGATACCCGGACGTAGCTGTATAGTTTTTGGTTAAATTTGGTTCATTCGTTCGGAAAATATGGAAGATTTTATTTTTCTTTATAATGCTTTTCTACGGCAAGTCAGACGATTTTCAAATTTCGATTTGTTGAAAGAAAATGGCACGTTTGATTAATGGATTTAAATGTCAAATTATGGATACTAAAATTCCAAATAAAGGTTTTAAATTATTCCTATTATATTGAAGTTTTATCAATATATCTATAAGATTTTTTTTATTTACGTGTATAATGTTTTGAGGACATTTATACATGGATTCCAATAATATAAAGAATTCTTAAATTAATTTTCTTGTTTTACATGATACATATTTCTTTTTTTTTTCCTTTTCTTCGTTGCCTAGCGACTGTTATTAGTAGCCTATCATTGCGTCAAATATGAATGAAGTTAGTAAATTACGTTAATTTTGTTGCAGGTACTATTAAAAGGCTATCACAAAAAATATTTTATCGCGCCAAATCGATGCAATTTATGCAATTAACAATGGGCACGATAATGAATTATTTTCCAGTAGATTTATAGATCTCTAGATATGCCTATTTTGGGGGGCTTTTAATATGTTATTGCTATCGCATGGATTAGGATGTTTAAACTAATGTTTAACCATGCTATAAGTGAAAAAAAAGTACAGTTAAAGGCAAGTAAATCCTTCTTAACACTTTCCAACATGGATGAAAAGTATTTATGACTTCAGTTTTTCTATCTGTCGCCTGCCGTGTTTCTCTACGTGCTCTAACTCGCGTAAATATAGTCGGGATTACATGTAATTGATATACGTTATTGAGGTTTGCCAAAGTATGTTTGGTATTAAAAATGAAGAGTGTAGCATTCATAGCTTAATTACAGGGGCACTCAAAACTATTCCGTTACATTATAGTCTTTGGGAAAAATCGTCTGCGGTGTATTTTAATAATGTTACACAATTTTAAACGTAATGAAATTTATATACTTTATTAAGGTGCACTAGAACCTGGTTACTATAAAATATGTTATGTGTAGCACTTACAGCATGCGTACAGGTAACTCAAAAGTATTAATAATATTACAATCTTTGAAGAAAATCCTTTTGTGGCGTTTTTTAATGATGTTACTCTGTTACAAAATAATAAAATTGATATGTATTTTTGAAACATTTTTGTAGTATATGGGGTGCAAAGCATATGTTTTTTTCAGGGTCACACAAAAGTGGTCGATTAAAATGTGGTCTACGGGGGAAAAAAACTCTTCACAGCTTATTTTAACACATTAGCGACGGGAAACGAAAATTCTCGTTTTTATTCAGAATACATCATTGGCTAAGGGAGTGACTTCTACCTTACAGAAAAGACATTTATATTGTGTTGTCCATATTTTTTACAGATTGTAAGACATTATATATTACATCCGTACATTGAAAGATATTTACTGCTGCATAAACATGAAAAACATATCTCAGAAACCAATTTCCGAGACACTTTCAGAAGAGGGATGAGCTTCTACTGTTTTTAAACCCAGATTTAATTAAATTGCCTGTCGTCAGTGTGTTAATTGTGTTGCACTAATTCAAACATTATGAAATTAAATTACATTACTGTGGTTGACTACAAGAAGCTTGAATATGATTTGTATCGTATTTATCGTTCATTTATAGGGTCACATAAAATATTTCGGATACAGTTCTGGTCTATTAGGGATGATTGCTGAAGAGCATTTTCAATTATGGTGTGCGTTTTAACGTTAAGAAAATTTGTGCTTAATAAGTAGTGCTTAAATATTGTATAGACCATGTACAGGGATACACAAATGAATTCGTAAGTATAAATGAAAATGAGCGCGAATTGCTTCAGTGTTTTTTTTTTTTTTTTTTTTTTTTGAGTTATGTATTTCCCAGCCCAATTACATTTAGTATACTAACAAATGTTTGCAGAATTTAAATAGAACCTTATACAGGACTCCGCAGAAACTGGATATATGGTGCACACTATGCATACTAATCCCCGGAAATGTGATATGAGCAGTTTTAAGAGGGTTTTTTGTCTGCATTAAATTTAAATTTTATAGACGACGCGTAAAAATCTTCACGTAATATACAGGGCTGTAGAAAAGAATTCATGAACGTTTCCGTCTATTGGTAGAATTTACTAAAGGACATTAACACAATTAATTGATAATTACAAATGTAAATTAAATTACACTACGAAGGGCTTCAGGGGGGCTCTGCCCCCCTGAAGAAATCTACTTTATTATCTAAAAATTACCAGAATAAGTAGCTCATGAGATTTTCAGAATACCATTACATAACAAGGGGTTTAATTTAACGCTTCTAATGTCAGAAACCTTCGAAATATTTTTTCGTTTTATAAATGTTTATGTAATTTCAAAACATTAAATTTCGTTTTTTGTATTAAGATTAATATTACTCAAAGGATGCTAAACACAATGAATTGTAGAGCTGACGTTGAGGCTCCTGATCTGCAGATTTACTAGTTTAGCATTTAAATCCTTTAATCATATGAGCCATTTCTTTTCAACAAATAAAAATGGAAAAATCGTCTGAATTGCTATAGGAAAGCATTAAGTCGCAAAATAAAATGTTATATATATTCCGAACGAATGAACCAAATTTAACCAAAAACTATACAGCTAAATCCGGGGATTTCACCAACATGCATCCTTAATTTTAAGATAATCGGATGCTTTTTACGGCAGTTATCGCGGAACAGACAGACAGACTAACAGACAGACAGACTAACGGAAACCAAAACTTTTCGTGTCTCCACAGTAAGCCTTCACTGACGTTTCGGCAATAAGTATCGTCTTGTTATAACATACGCATTTAAGGGTGTATTCGAAAAAATATTTTTCCACCCTCAACAGCTCGAAATTTTCTGAGACATTTTCAGACTCATTTTTAAAAGTAGAAACATGAAACTTGCCGGGGTGATTTCTGAAGACATGTTTAACATGCCGTGTGATTTCATTTTCAGCTCAATTAATTAGAATTTGATTTTTAAACAATTATTTTCTCAGTATGACCATTTTTTTCATTCCCAGATCGCCCGCTTCGGAAAATTCGGTTAAAAACGCCAACTTTGACAGCGTTTTTTACAGTATTTTCTGCATTTATCAAAAAATTAAGAAGCACCGCACATTATATAGTTTCTAAATAAGATAATTTCCAAGTTTGATACGTTTGAGAGCAAAAATGAATTTTAAAATGAATCAGAAAAAAAGCAGTTTGGATCGGAATACACCCTTAAAATATCTAGATTAGAAAGTTTTATTGGAAAATTTTGTAAAGTTATATTCTTCATAAACACATTATATCGCTCACCCGCAAGAAAAGTGACACATCTCGACAAAAGTAAATTTCACAGGAGAGGCAAAAGGAAAATTTGCATAATTTTGTTATAAGATGAAATTGCAGCACTCAGTTCTGGATGCAGGAATAAAAAAGTGCATAAAAGCATAAAACCATTAAGAAAGAAGACGTAGCATGAGGTTTGGAGGGTTGGGTAATTTTATCTCCCCCACACAATCCACCCCTCTTCTGTGGTCCCAAATGGACATATAGCGTAATAAAAGGATATTTCGAATAACTACACTTATGAAACTGTTTGTGAAGCAAGACACACCTACGGCAGACCTATTCGTACAAAAAAAAAACGGAAAATGAATTTTTGCGAGATGTGTCACTTTTCTTGCGGGTGAGCGATATATTGTAGAATAATACAGGGTGTACATAAACATATATTCCAAATTTACAGGGCTATTAAAAAAAACAAAAAGAAGTACAACCTTATTGTTCATTGGAAATCAAAAATAAGAGTTAAAAGTTTACGAAGACCGGTAATAATTGGTTTCCGAACACCACAGGACCTTTCTCTTCATCAATGGCCTCCTCGCAGACCTGACATCACTCCCTGTGATTTGTTTTTTGTGGGGCTTCATCAAAAAACAGGTGGGTATTCCACCGGTACCAACTGACGCTGACAAACTTAGGGCCGGCATATCTGCAATCATTCAAAGAGTCAAACGGTACATGCTGAAAAAGTGTCGGATGAAATATCGAAATCGTTCGTGTTTCTGGTGGGGCTCACATTGAACAGTTATGTTATAACTGTGTTGAGTTTAAACTTTCAACTGTTATTTTTGATTTTCGATGAACAACAAGGTTGTACATTTTTGTTTTCTTTTAATTGCCTTGTAAAGTTGATATTCATTTATGCACACTCTGTATATTAAATATGAAATAACATATCTATGTAGTGAATGTTTATATGACTTGAGACAGGGGATTGTATATAAAATTCGTTTGTATATTTTTTATGCAAGATCTTGCATAACGTTTAAACGGATCTTGCGATTCTGATATATATATATTAAAGGTTTCTTTATCTGGGAAAATATTATATAACGTCGAATTAAAATATATAATAACCTCTTCCGAGTTAAACTCGATTAAAAAAACAGCTCTTTATATTTAGAAACTCCAGAAACCATTCTATTTTCTAGCTCCAAAGAAGTGTTTATAAAAACAAATTTTTGTTTTCCGGGTAGTGGGAAACTTTCATAGACGCACTCTAAATCCCCGACCGCCAGCGAAACAGTGCAAACAGCTAAGCGGGAGAAGTCTCATACAGGGGTGAAAGATAACACGGGGTTTACTTGGCGCGCTTTTGCGTGATCGCCAGTAGTGATAGTTATCAAAATGAGGGGTAACGCTGTGCTCACCGCTGTCCCCTGTCCGAGAGAAAGCAGTGCGCTCCCCTCCCCCCTCTTTTCGTGGATAGATCTTCCCTCCGAGGGGAAACCAAAGATACTGGGGAAACCCCTTTAGTAGGATTTAGGTCAAAGATCTTAGAAAAGGTTGGATGAATCTGTTAGTTGTTAGGTTAGATTTCGAGTGAAAGTGGAACTTTCGATACGTAAAATTTATTATTTTACAGAGTGCTGTATCACTGAAGATTTTTCCATTGTACGTATTCATGGGCTATCTATTTGCCATACAGAAAATATATCATAACAACAGAACATGAACAGATGATATTAAAAAATCTGTCCCAATCACTGTTAAGTCACAAGTCAAACTGACAAAGAAATGTCGTTTTGAATTCTCGCGGGGCGTGAGCGCGAAGGTGTTATCTTAGGTTTACTACAAGAAAATTTTGCGAATCCGTAGATGCAATGAAGAATTCCTATGAACGGAACTTCCCTTTGAGTGTGTTTTCCAGCAGAGCTGTTTGCACTGTTTCGATTAGTTACGGTTTCCGTAGTCTTCCCTTCTTTTCCTCTACGTTCTTTGGTTTTTATCAAAGAATTTTATGGCGCTTTAACCAGTTTCCTCAAACCGGAATATCGGGTTTTCGGATATTACACTGTAAAAAAAAAATTTGTAAAGTTACTAAAATTTTTCTAGGAAACTGGGATTCCAGGAACTTTTTATGTAACGGCAACAAGAAAAATTCCTGTAACAGATGCTGTTACAGAAATTTTTGCTGTTGCCGTTACATAAAAAGTTCCTGGAATCCCAGTTTCCTAGAAATATTTTAGTAACTTTACAGATTTTTTTTTACAGTGTACGAATTGGCATTGAAACATTTTCAAATTCAACAAAAGTGTTTTACAAACAAACAGGATGAGTTGACAACACTAAAATTAAAATTAATATTATTTTGTTACACTTGCATTTATAACTTCAGATATGTAACCGAAAAAGTTTATTTAAGAATTGAAAAAATCCTGAAAACCGATATTCCCGTTGAATAAAATTGATTACACTATTAAAAAAATACTCAGGAATGTTTATGAAATTCAGTGACAGCAAAGGAACTTTGTTTTACAAATGCTTATTTAAATCTCTGAAATGCATTTAATTATAAGGTTTCTAAAGATAAGGAATGCTTTTCAGAAACGAGAGAAACTCGAAAAAGTTATTGTATATTTTCGTACGTGCTGATATAATATTTTTGTATATTAGAAACATTTATCGTTTTTTTACCTTCTAAATGCAAGCTTATCAAATTAATGTAAATTTTAATGTTAATTAATAAATGAAAATTATTCCAGAGAGAAACATTCGCCTTGCATCCAATATTTCAAATGAAAATCAAATTTCAAAGTAATTGCTTAAGATGCGCAAAGGCCAACATAGTGAAAAAAGATTCCATGCCGGGAGTCGAACCCGGGTCATCAGTATAGCGCACTGACGTTCTACCGACTAAACCACATGGAACGATACCCAGCCTGGAAATTTTCTCACTATTAAATGTTGAGAAGGCTACAAACGCAGCACAAGATGGACCCGGATCATCAGTATAGCGCACTGACGTTCTACCGACTAAACTACATGGAACGATACCCAGCCTGGAAAATTTCTCACTATTATATGTTGGCAAGGCTACAAACGCAGTACAAGATGGAGCTGCGTTTGTAGCCTTGCCAACATATAATAGTGAGAAATTTTCTAGGCTCGGTATCGTTCCATGTGGTTTAGTCGGTAGAACGTCAGTGGGGTACACTAATAGCCCGGGTTCGAGCCCCGGCATGGAATCTTTTTTCACTATGTTGGCCTTTGCGCCTTTTAAGCAATTACTTTGTACTTTGATTTTCATTTGAAATATTTAATGTTAATGTAATTTATTTTAATGTTAATGATATTAATTTTCATGTGATGCTATTGCTGTTAATTTATCATTTTGTTGACGATATAAGTATTTACCTGAAACAAAAAACCTATATTTCGGTTTAATAAAACGGATTAAAACACTATGAAAACTACTCTGAAACGTTTCCGATAATTATGGGCAATAAAAGACTACTTTGTTTGAGAAATACTACTATAAATTTCAGAAATCTGTTGGCGTACAGTGTGAGATCAAAATAACTTTATAATCATGCATAAAACATTCAGGAAACATGATGGTCTTTAATAGATTCACAATCATTATCTATATGCACTTACAAAGCCATCATGTGGCAACCGCGGTGTAGATTTTAATGCAAAAGCAACTAGACACATGATGAAATTATGTAAACAAAGTAAAAAATATTATTTTTAAAGAGTTCAAAAAGCTTTTGAAAGATTTTAAACAAAAATAATATTGAAATATCTCGTGTGACACACATTTAACATGATTTCATGACAGATAAATTCAACGATGTAGATAGATAAACTTTTGTCAATGAGAGTCAAAAATTTGAGGAAAGTAACATACACCTACATTGTAAAAAATTCAAATGTTACCCAGTATAGGAAAATATAATATAATCACAAACGAAAATATACAGTAACCACTTCCAAGTTATCCATGATTCCGAAAAGATTATTTTTTCTATCTAGAAATCTATGAAATCAATATACAGTAAAACCTTCCTAACACGACCACGTTCCGTCCCAATAAAAATTGGTCGCTCCGAGAGGTGGTCTCTTAATGGAGATCGTGTTTAAATGTAGATTTTAATTGTTGAAAAAAGGTAACAGTTAATGCTACTAAAATTTATTTTTCACATTAGGAAAAAATATTAAAATTTATGTATCAAAACAAAAGATAATTACATAAGTTAATAACTACAGAGTTTAAAAAATGAATACATTGACGTTTAATTTGATTACACATTTTTATCTTTTATAACTTTTATTTCCAAGTCCTTTCAAAGTTCAGTAAATAAATGAATTTTTTTTTCTTTTTTGGACGGGAACACATAATGATGATTTCATTAATTTATCTATTTCTTTGAGAGTTTCCTGACAGAATAGGGCAGGGGAGTTTATTTACCGTCATTCTTAATTTGTCATTTGAGTTAAATTCATTGTCTAAAAAGGCACAAAGCGGTTTAAACACTTAAAAGTTACGGGAATAAAGAAAAAATTCTAAACTTAGTTTAGAAGTTTGATGAATAATATGCTCTCCGGAATTATTTTCTAATAAATCCTTCTTCAAGTGACCAGGAATAAACGGAATTTGTTTCATTTTCTTCAAAGAAATTGGTCGCTCATGGAGAAAGTTCAACTGGGATGGTCTCTGAATGGCGGTAAAATTAGTATTGAGCCTATGGGAATAAATTTCGTTCCATGAAAAAATGGTCGTTCAGGGAGGTGGTCGCACAGGGAGGTTTCACTGTATTTTAGAGATTTAAAGAAACATTAAAAATGCAGTGTTTCTTTTGCTGTCACAAATAGTATATTATTCAGTTTCCTGAAACCGGTATATAGTTTTTTCGGATGCTATCGATTTTCAATTAAACGTTTAGAGCTGCGCATTTGAATTTATACTTACAAAATTAATCAAATAAAATTAATATTAATGTTAATGATAATTATTTATCATGTTTGTTTGTAAAACATGTTTGTTGAACCTGAAAATGTTTACTTGAGAAGTGTTACAATAAAAGTATATTCCCGATTCAGAAAACAGATTAATATACCATAAAAACTACTCAGAAACGTTTCGGAAATTCCGTGACACACTATAAAAAAATCTGTAGTTCTACAGATTTAAAGTTACATGCTTACTAAACTTTCATCTGTAACTGTACAAAAAAAGCTGTAAATCTGAAAAACTAGTTTTTGTAAAGCTACAGAAATCTGTACCTTTACAAATGAATTTGTTAAAATTGCAGTAATCTTACTAAAATTTTATCTGTAACCCTGGCTGTAGTTACATGAAAAGCTCTAGGCATCCCAGTTTCCTAAAATATTCTTAGGAACCTTACAGATCTTTTGATTTTGGGTGTAAAAGTGTATCTGTTACATGAATTTTTGTTGTTGCCGTTACATAAAAAGTTCTAGGAATCCCAGTTTCCTAGGAAAACGTTAGTAACTTTACAGGTTTTTTTACAGTGCAGTGAAAGACACTTTTCTTTTATAAATGCTTCTTTCAATCTCGAAAATAGGTTGGTTTATGGGGTTTATAAAGATAAAGAACCATTTTCGGAGTCGTGGATAACTCGGAAGTATTTATTGCAGATTTCCGTTCGTGGTTATGTAATACTTTTCAGAAATTAAGAAACATTTGTCTTTTTTTTTAAGTGTAGTGAATTCAAAAATTTTATGAGTGCTCACTTACAAAAGCTTCAAATACTGATCATAGATTTCAGGATTGTAGAAAAGTTACAAAACACTTCGTTAAATTAGGTAGTGCTTTTAGAACATTTAAAAGATGTAATATTAAATTAAATAAATAATACATCAAATCGAAGATAATTTTTTAAGGGTTCTCAGGACTCTTACTTCAAAATTTTCGAAATTTTAATTTTTTTTAGATATTAAACTCCTATCTTTTCTGAGCATTTTGGTATAATTATTACCTTGAAATTCCCATTAGAACAGAAATTATGACTTTTAGAAATATTCCCACTCAAGAGCTGAGGTGCTGTTTCCGAAAATTTGAAGTCATTTTTTCCAAATGACGTTTTTGGATATAACGTGCAGGATATCTCAAACACTTCTGAATATTTTTTCATGGAATTTTCGAAACACATGTTTCATGTTCGTCTGTGTAAACTGAAACTAAAATTTCATTTTTATTGTTCAAACAAATATTTTTTAGGTGATTAAACTGTTGAAATTTTCAAAAGTTTGTATTACCTCAATACAACTTTGTATTAAAGACGAGGGGTCTCCGACCCCTACCAGCTATGCTCGCCAACCCCTCGTCAGACACCGCAGTCTCTAAAAGCACGATTATTTGATCGGTTTTAAAAAGATTTTGAAAGATTGAACTATAATTTAAAAAACAGTGGCGATCTCCCTATAAACGGGTTTCTATTCATTTCTCTTTGATTGGGGAATTTTAAGGAGAAATCATTTGCTGTTAAAAGATACAATGGATGTTTTCGTCTTTGATTAAATAAAATCAGTTAAACATTTCAAAATAAGCTAATATAAAATGAATTAATTAAACAGAGTCTTTGTCTCCTGGTATTTTTTAAGAAAGCGAAAAGAAAGTTCTTTTAAATAAGACATTTTAAATTTATCGTTTTTAATTTGACGTAATTTTCACCAAACTTTTCTTTCTCTTTTTAATATTCACGTGAAAATACTTTTGTTAGAAATGAAATATTATTTGCGCTGTCCTAACAAAAATAGTTGAAAATATCATCTCAAAATATGAAATAAATGTCTCGCGCAATTTTTAAATGTAAACTGTCTTGCAATATTATTTTTTGTTCAGTTTACTTAATAAGTCTAATGGGACGTAAATGTGACGTAATTTCACCTATTTAAGACGTCTAATGCATGTTAATGAATTTATTATTTTGCAATATCCTTTCTCTTTTAAAATTCACGTGTAAATATAGTTTTTATGAAGTAATTTTCAATAAGTTCCTGCTTTTTATACGCAATTATTTAATTGTAATTTGAAAGTTTTTTTCTGTTTATAATATTCACGTGTAAATAATTTTTTAATTTGAAGCAAACATTATTGTTTGCGCTATTTATATAGTTGGCAACAGTTTAAATTAATACCATTTTCTAAAATAAGTAAAAAATACCTCTAGAAATGATGAAAATCTGGATTTAAAATAGAAATAAAACCTCAAAAAAATGAGTCAAATTAAAAAACTAAATGCAGTCTGCACACCGGGAAATTCTAACGTATAAAATGATCTAAAAATGAATTAATTCCCATGAATAGTTTTTGTTCCTATAAAACTTTTTTAATTGAACTATTTTGTCCAATTTTAGTATTAAATATCTCTTAAAATAATTCTTCGATTTGAAAACTGTCTGCATCAGCGTGTTTATCAAACATTTCTCTATAATACCGCTGATTTTCATATTTTTGTATGCGATATTTTTCTTAATATTAACGGAGAAATACCTCCAGTCACAAAAAATTCAAAACTGGCGGCGACGGTGACAGCGTAAGTTACATTTTTTTTAGAATAGAGAGATATAAAAATGACATAAATACAAATTTATTTAGGTTCAGATTAATTATTATAATCTGAAGTGTAATTAGGCACAAAAAATTTCATTTTAGTTCCAAAATGTATTTTGTAATCCTGCGCGTAAACTATTCTACCAATTTTCTGCTCGAGAAACGTCTAACAGTTTTGAGCTCCCTATGAATACTAATTCTGCATCTTTCAATTTTTTAAATACATGAAATGAAAGAACGAACTTATATCTTTCATCCCAACAAAAAGTGTGTTTTAAAATATCATATATATTTTAAGATATTAAATGTTAAAAATTGTATTTTTTCTCCCTTTTTTCGAATTTTAAGAGTCCTGAGACCCCTTAAAAAGTTCAAACATGTTTTCCGAGACACTTAACAGGAATAATTTTGTAATTTCTAGTTTCGTGTGATACACATTAACGTGAGTTTTGTTTTTAAAGCATCAACAGTTTGGATTGTTAAAAACGTTGTCAATACTGCTGGAAAATTCTGGCAAAGCAGCAGTAAGTTCAGATAAATCAGGCAGGTGAATTCACAAATTTCTTCAGTCATACTTAAAAAAGCTTCAGCCAGTCATCTCTGTGTACAGCGAAATATAACGTAACGAAGCATGTATTTAAGGGCTTGGTTGGTATAAATAAGGATTCTGGATTTTGTTCTAAAGCGAAATATTTTATTCACAGCTCTAGGATACAGCCATAGTCGTGAGATTTCATATACTCATTTTCGGAGGGGTCATAAAGAACCCCACAAAACCAGTTCAAAATTTACAAAATGTGTCTTCTTCGCGCCCTCGCTTGTGTTTCGAACCAGCACTTAATATTCTTCCAGCAAGGGGTGAATATATCTGGGAAGACAAGAAACGAGCCATTGGGTAGAACTGAAACTGAAGATTCTTGGAATTAGCACTTACCCTGTGTCTTGAATCCTAAATTTGGTTGCAATTTAATATATGAATGTAATAAATATCTAGCTGCGAACCAAACTTATCGGAAGCAAATTTAATTTTGAGCATTTGGTTTTGAAGTCAAAAACAGACTTTGGGGATTTATATTAAACTTTGAATTTTAAAAAGGTGTTATTGAAAAGAAATATGCGTTGTTTAAATTTATTGAATAACACAGGGTGACCAGAAATAAATGCCCCAATTTAAAATTCAATTATTCATTATATAATATATATAAATACGGAATGAATGATATTTACATCTGGTAACTCTTATATTCCATATAGTGTAATTCTAAATGTACACTGTTAAAAATCTGCAGCATTTGCAGCATAGTCACTCCACCGCTTGTATAGAAAACGGTTATTTGACTATATTATGGAGCATTCACGTAGGTCAGAATAGAGATATTCTATAATAGTGGTGGAGTGACTATGCAGCAAATGCTGCAGATTTTTAACAGTGTAGTTCAAATTTTCGTTAATAGTTGTTGCTGCACAGTTTCAAGCACTGAGAATGCCCAAATAAGAGAAAAAAAAAACAATCATCTTTCCGTGTTTCAATCGCTAAATAGAAGAAATATACAACGAGGTATTTTTTATACAGTTTTACATGCTAGTTTGGGCATTAATATAGTTTACAACACTGCAGCGTCATCTATTAATGGAAAAATGAAGTGCTTTACAATACGTAAAATTACAGTATAAATGTCTTTTTTTTTCATCTCCAAATTTATTGTAGTTAATGAATTATTAAATTTTCAGAATGAGGCGTTTGTTTTTGGTCACCATTCACATTCTAGAACATCAAAATGAAGATTATTTTTTAAAGAGTGTTTGTAATTTGTTTCCAAGATATCAAACAGAAATAGTGAGATTTCTAGTTTTGTATGGCGCACATAATTAATTTCTTTTTAGAAAAATACAACGGTCTTTTTTGCACTTTTCCTTAGTCCATACGCCGATGAATTTTCCCGTATCCACGATCACCACTCGCATACATTTCGAAAAAAAGTTATTTTATTTGATAGGCTGCCACCACCGATATAAATACGTGTTGTCGGACACGATGTGAAAATGATTATCAAAAATGCTATACTTATTCAATTTATATTAAAGCACAATTTATTTACAAGTTATTTACATAGAAGCAAAACATTATTTACATTTAAGAGCTCGGATATAGATGATCCGGTCCGATACTAAGTTATATATATATATATAACGAGTACTTTCTGCCCACTGGATCAACTTAATAAAACACCCTATTTCCTTCTCACACAACGGTGTCTCATTAGATTTATCTAGGGATCAACTTGGACCTCCCGTTGCGCCAGCTTTCTCCGCACGAAACTGAAGCCTTTTCTCGCAAATCTCTACACTCAACTCCGAAAACTCAATCAAAAAGAAAAAAGACCACAACTTACCTTCACGAGGTCTACGCCAGAACTCCTCGTTTCTCTCTCACCGACCCCTTCCAAACCCAGAATACTGGGATTTTCTCCAACCAACAAGGACCCCTTTTCTTATCAATAATCTACCTCCTCCCGGGTATTTCACAACTCACTATAGCCCGGGAACCTTTTCCTTATCTGTGGTATGCGTTCTTGAATACAAAGGGTAGCTGGAATTCATTGATACAATGAAGCTTTTTCACAAAATTTTATCTAACTAAAATAGCTCGGTTCAACTTCAAGATAAGGGAAAATATTACTTTAAAACCCATGTACGCAGAAAGTAATACATATATAATACAATAGATGAGTAAAAAGATAACATCAGATAATAATAGACTTAATTAAATACATGTCCAATAGCGTCAGAAACCTGACACCCCCCAACTTAGCAGAAAATATGCCATTTAGGGGCTAATTTTCCCCAAACACATAGTAATATCTACAACATATGATGCATATATAAAAAATATACAAATTAGAAGAATTCAACAGTTCATTTTCATGTCTCTTTGCGTTATCCTTACATATATATTTCAAGGTGTCTGAGCATTATCTACTGACATCTCTAATGAGCCGTATTCTGCTATGATTACTTAAAAAAATGTTTCACAATATACTAATACACTTTTTTATAAACACAAGACATCAATCAAATACACATACACAATTTTTTTTTATGGTTACATGTTACTATTTGATAATTACTTAGTGATTGACGCAGCTGGAGTAGTCACTGTTTGTTTCTTCCATCGCTACCTATGCAGTTTAGAAATTGCGTCTGCATTCAAATGTTTTACTCCGGGGCAATGAAAAATACTCAGGTTCCAGTGTTGCAAGGAAAGAGCCCATCTAGTGAGTTTGAGGGGCCTTGGGGTTGTCTTAGTGAAAAATTTTAATGGGTTATGATCAGTGATAACCTCGATTTGAAATCCATATTTTCTTTTTTCTAACTGCCGCAACCCAAAGAGAACATCCAAGCCTCTTATTGTATACTAATCCAAGCTCGCTGAGCCCCTGATAATTTTTGACTGGCAAAAGCTGTCGTCTTAAACTGACCCTTTTCACCTTTTGGAGTGAGACAACATCCTACTGCAAAGTCTGAAGCTGATATTCCAGTCCTACCGTAGGAATAGCCAACCGCGTTACATTACACAATTCGTCTTTAAGAATATTGGATGCTTGTTGTGTCCTTTCATCCCATGGCACAGGATTTTTTACTTTTCTTTTAGTTAGCTCACTTAAAGGTATCACAATTTAAGCATAATTTGAATTACAAGATTTGTAAAATACCATTAATCCCAAAAATATATATAACTTCCTTTTTAGTTTTCGGTCTCTGCAAATCTCTTATTGCTTATTTATCTTATAACTATTATTTCTCCTTTTGTGGTGTTTGTGTTCCACCCCCAATTACATGACCTAGAAACTTTGTTAACTTTTCTGTAAATTTACACTGTGTCAAGCCTAATTGTAAAATTTCGATTCTTAAACTCCTCGATAAGTGGCCTAACATGCTCACAATGCTCTTCCAACTGTCTGAGAAAATGATGACATCATCAATATGTGCTTTTGCATAACTCCAATGAACTTCAAGAACATTATGCACATACTTTTCGAACGTAGCTGCCGCCCCTGATAAACCGAAAGGCATAGTTCACCACTGATAAACCTTTTATGCGTTGTAAATGCGGTTAAATGTTTGCATCCCTTAGTCATTTTAATTTGCCAATAACCCCTCAATAAATTGATCGAAGATAAATATTCAACGGCCTTCACAGTATATATGATTTCCTGCAAATCTTTCATAGGAAAGGTTGGTACCTGCGTTACCGAAATTAAAGCCCAATAGTCCATACATAGCCTAACAGCTGCGTCTTTTTTCGCCGCGCAAACAATCGGATGACTAATTTATGCATTTGATACTTCGATTTTGTTTAACTCTAACAACTCTTGGACCAGTCTATCGACTTCTCTTTAAAAGCAATAGACACACTATGCAATTTTGAGTTTTTCCTGACTACACCCGGTTTCAAATCAATACGGTGTTCCCTTATTTCCACTGGTCGCACAGGACCCATAAACATCTTATTATTTTCCCTCAATATAGACTTTATATCCCTGACTTGACTATTAGCCCTTGACTATTGACTTGACTATTATACCCTTTTATTTCAAACCTTTCTATACCCCGTTCTAACTTTTGTTCCCTATTTAAAATAGGAATTTCCCCAATTTCTCCAAATTCTTCAGCACTATCAAAAACAATATTAACTACGCTACTACCGTTAAACTCTTACTTTATTTTTATGTACATGTTTTCCACTCCCGTTGAATAACTCAACTATAAACGAATGCTGGTTTCGTTTTTTGACAATAGTCGCCGGACCTTGCAACCTAGAGTATAACTTGTTAGTTGAATCGGGTATTAACAGTATTACTTTATCGCCTACCTGAAAAGTTTAACGCTTTTGATGAACTTTTCTATGTTGCTTTCATTATTACGTTCCCTAGCCCCATTAGAGCAATTTTCTGATCCTTGAATTTTTAATCTCTCCATTTCTAATTAATGTTCCATTATTAAAGTTTCAGCCCTTTATTCTCTTTCTAATCTTTCCTTTCTCAGCCCATTCTTCTCCTTTTTCCTGCTCAGCCCTTTCTTCTCCTTTTTCCCGCTCAGCCCTTTATTCTCCTTTTTCTCGCTCAGCTCTTCCTTCTCCTTTTCCGCTCAGCACTTTCTTCTCTTTCTAACTTTTTCCGCTCTAACTTTTTAACCTCTATCCTTTTTTTCTAAATCACGTATTTTCCGTTATAATCGTTCCTTAACGATAGTGTTAGCTAATTCCATAATGACCCCTTCTTCATAATCGTCGCTCCCCATTATATTTTTCCTAAGCAGAATTCTGGTACCATCTTCCATGAATGTAACTCCCAATTCTTCGGATATCATCTGAAGATCCGCCTTTTTTAATTTTAGTAAGAAAGCCATACCTTCTACCGATTATTATTACCACTCTACAATAATATTTAAACTTATTAAATTAATATTTCCCAAATTCTATTTTAGTACATTTACCTCCACTTATCATACTAATTAACACATTTCAAAGAATTGATATATTTTTTTCTAATTTAACATACTGCGTAACATAAATTCCCTTGAACACTGATACCACACAATTTACTTCCAGTAACAAAGTAAAATAATTCCAATTTGATTACTATGCAATACAATTTAAATAATAATAATGATATGGCACACATTGAATAAAAGTACTGATGCCAACAAATAAATAGAGATACCCATATTTTATAATTTATTTTATAATTTATACCAATTTGCATAAAAGTACACATATAAATTTCTAAAATTAACCTCAATAAAATATTTAAAATTTCAATCCTGTTTCTCATACTTGAAACAAATAAAATCACAGCCCCCTCCCTTTTTTTACTATTAGCCTTTTTTTCTGGAAAGTTATTTCAAGTAAAATTAAAATTCTACGCAAATATGCCTTGCTCGTTCGTTATCAACGCTTCCAATTTAAAACAATATTATCTTTAATAATAATTTCAATTTAAAGATAATTTCAATAATTGCTTCTAACTGTTAACACAGGTGCATTAATTTTATTCTTTGACACTATTATCTTCAAAGTGATATGCATGTTCAATTACTCATTTAGCTTTAATAAATTACTTTATTACAAAAAATAGAAAACCAATATCAACAAAATATTATAACCTTTTCTTAAAACAATAGTAAGTATAGCTGTCACTGACTCATACCAATTTCAACACAATTATCAAATTGCACATAAATTATTATAAATTACACATAAACTATCTTGAATTACCATCAATTACGAAAAAAATACACATTTGGTTCGAGAATGTCAGCAGAATAAAATGATCAAAACACCTTACCTTATATTTCTGTAAATTGAACATTTATAAGATGGGGTACTACACTGTTCGCCTGTTTACCCTGTAGTTACACGATGACATTAATTGTCCACACTTTTTACACATTCAGAGCCTGTTTATCCGTTGAAATATACACGACAGTTCAAATTGATAGCTCACTTTTAAAACACTGTTAAACCGTTCGACACTCGGGCACTAACACGCTGTAATTCCACTCGATGATACGGCACAAACACTCTGTATTTCCACTTGACGCTCGGGCATTAACACTCTATAATTCCGCCCGACACTCAGTCATTAACGCACTGTAATTCAGCTTGATGGGCACTGGTATGAGGCGGTTCTATCCATTCACTGCCGACATTGTTGCAATCTTCCTTAATTCACACGATAAAGAAATTTCCCGTACCCACGATCACCACTCGTACAGACTTTAAAAAACTGTTCTTTTATTTGATAGGCTACCACCACCGATGTAAATACGTGATATCAGACACGATGTAAGAAGGATTATCAAAAATGCTAATCTTATTCAATTAATATTAAAGAACAATTTATTTACAAATTATTTACATAGACACAAATTATTATTTACATTTAAGAACTCGAGTATAAATGATCCGGCCCAATTAAGTTACATATATAGCAATTACTTTCTGTGCACTGGGTCAACTTATTAAAATACTGTATTTCCTTCTCACCCTACTGTATCTCATTAGGTTTATCGGTAGATCACCCGGGACCTCCCATTGCGCCGGTTTTCTCCGCACAAAACTCAAGACTTTTCCCGCAACTCTCTACACTTTACTTCCGAAAACACACACACACACACACACACACATATACACACACACAAAAAAAATAAAAAATACAGCCTCATTTCGCATGTTCTACGCCAGAACTCCTCGTTTCTGTCTCACCGACCCTTTCCAAACCCAGCGTACGGGGTATTTCTGCAAATAACCGGACCCCTTTTCTTATCAGAAAACTACCTCCTCCCTGATATTTCACAACTCACTATAGCCCGGGAACTTATTTGTTTGCCTTATCTGTGGTATGCGTTCTTGAATAGAAAGGGAAGCTGGAATTTATTGATACAATGAAGCTTGTTCATACAATTCTATCAAACTAAAATAGCTTGGTTCAACTTCAATATATGGGAAAATATTACGTTAAAACCCACGTACGCAGTAAATGATACATGTGTAATACAATAGATAAGTAAAAAGATAACATAAGACAATAATCTTAATTACAGATAATAATCTTAATAGTAGTATCAATTAGTTACATGCTCATTAGCGTTGGAAACCTCACAGTCTTGATAATTAAACTTTTAAATTGTAGATGAAACATTCAAGAAAAACAACAGGTAACCAGAAAATCACAAATTGCATTTATGCGTACTTGCAAAAGCTTCGGCCAGTAATCTTTGCATACAGAAATGCGTGCCAATAATCTCCGTGATGCTTTCAGAATGTAAGTTTTTGAAAAAATATTTAAAAATTTTTACAACGGTGCTTTAAGTACACATCATTAATAAAATAATATGAATGTTTTAAAAAAATGTAAGTAATATATATATATATAAAAGAAAAAGAAAAAACTGTTAAAAACTTAGATTTTGGAGAAAAATTATTTCTAATCCAATTAATTTTGGACTAGTCTTTTTAAAATTTAAGTAAATGTAAAAATCAAATCGTACATCATAAAGGAAATTAAAAGTATCTATTTATTCATAACATTTCGTTCTAATGATCGACAATAAACACTGAACTTTAGTGATCTTTTCTTATCAAGTTAAATCTTATTTTTAAACCGAAAACGAGCATAATCAAATTTTATAGTGAATAAAATTCAAATAACACTTAGTTCCAACGAGCTTTCCATTTAAGAAAAACCTGTTTAACTCTGTTTCAAAATGTTATATTTTATTTTTGAACGTTCACAGAGTGTTTAGAAGAAATTTCAGACAGCTTATTTGAGGTAAGAATTGTGATTTATTTTATAAACGCCACGAACAAATTTCATTAAGATAAACAAATCATTTTTCACTCTTAAAGTCTTTACATGTCACATTAAAATGCTTACACCGTCAGGAATTTCGCACTGTTTATAAATATTCCTGACAGAATCAATAAATCACTTTTCATTAAGTATGCTTTTAAAGTTTAAAATATCGATTCCCCTTTGTTTTAAGCAGCATTGATTTATAAATATACTTTGTTTTACTGCCTACTCGTTTCTCAAGGATTCTAAAGTTATGCTTAATTATAATTCTTCTTATTATTATTTATTGTATTGATTGTGTCAGAAATATCTTTTTATGTTTAGATGCAAAATCAGCCATTCAATCATTTCTGAGACACGGCCAAATACAACATAGCTTGCGTTATAAGTTTTGATACTGCCTTCATTATAGTAAGATCTCTGTATTTACATTTATTATTATGTTAACTTTACAGTTATATTTTATGTTATCTGCATGTTCTAATGATAATAATGTCTACATATACTACATTACTTCATTTACGTTTCAGAAATTTAGTAGTGAAACAACAATACAAATCCCATAACGCCTTACACGCCGTTGTTTCGACTTTTATTTCAAGCAAGTGTGGTATCCTTCAAGGTAATTCTTCTTGTTTGAGTCAAAATTTTCGACCTTTTTTCAATTTCTTTCATCCCTCAAGTGTGTAGATTACACTGGACAACATTGGTTTTGTCCTAGAACTAAAATTAGTTGATTCTAGATCGGTTTTTGGCGCTGATTCCGGATATGCTTTCCGTTTATCTCTAGGTGGTCCAAGTTGAGAAATTTGCATATTTATATTTATGCAAATTTAAGCTTTTTTGTGCTATTTTATGCAAATTTTAGATACAATATATGTGACATTAAATTACGTTTTCTAGATAATGATTACTTGACTATTTGCTTCTGATAAATGTCAAGATTTGCATATTCTTAACATTTATTTATCAGTTATTAAGCCTAATTTGCATATTTTTCAATGGTGTAATTTTTACATCACTATCAACTTTAAAATAGTTGCCACAGAATTGACATAATGTTTTTCTAGACAAATTTTTATGCTGGATTTCAAATCCGCAGTCTGTTTTCTTATGTCATGTCTAGTTTTTGAGTAAGACGAATTTCTACTTTTGCATGGCATTATCACAGGTTTGATATAAGATGCTTTTTAGGGGTGTGTAATTCATTGACAAGAAGGTAAACAGGGTCAGATTCATATCAGAGACATAAAAATTTATATAATCGAAATAAAATAAGTAGTAGAATCTAACCTAACTAGTTGAAGTTTATCATACAAAGTATCATAAAAAGCTGTTTCTGGCTTTTTTGACCATAAACTAAAATTTCACTTTTTTCAAAAACTAGACGTGATAGAAGAAAACAGATACAAGATCTGAAATCTGATCTCAAAAAACTGGTTTAGAAACATATTAGCGTACTCTTACGGCAGAAATATTTGAACGTCAATAAACATTATTGGAAAAACATAAAAAATATGCAAATTAGGTACAATATTTCCCTGTCACATGTCAGTATAATCTCACAAACAACGTTTTTGTGAAGTAAATTAGGTAGTAATCATAACATAAAACAAAAAACCATGTCTGATATTGCTTTATACCTTAAATTTGCAAATAATTGTATAAAATTTACTAAATTTTCATAAATTGAAATATGCAAATATTTCTCAAACTTGACGTGCAGGAGTAAATCTGAAACTAGATTCGGAATCAGCACAAAAATCCGCATAAAAAACAACTAATTTCTGTTTTACAACAGAGCAAAATTTCAAATTTGTTGACCGGTGTTATTGCCCTGAAACAGACTCGTGATGTTTCACTTCCTTACAGTCATGTTTCTCCTTAAACGTAACGTCAAATCAACCATATAACTTATTTTTACGTTCCGTTGTACGCTCTAAGTTTATTGTATCTTGAATCCATATAAAAAAGGCGAAAAATAAAACCAATCTTGAAAGCATGATAATAATAGTTCTCGAAACCATGACAAAACCAAATTAAGAAAAACGAATTTCGAAACCATATCAAAACTTGTCTCGAAATCATTTTTTCGGAACCATGTTTCTAAAACTGAGCGTAGAAATGTTTTAAAATCTTTAAAATGTTTCTATGATGCAATTCCAGAGAAAATAACATATTTTGGTACAGTACCTGTAATGGTTTCATCAGAAAAGACGGTTTTCTCGGTGTTTCAATGTTTATTTCAGTTCCGGTTCGTGGGCCAGTATTTTTTCGGAACCATGTATCTCGAACTGAGCGTAGAAATGTTTTAAAGTCCTTAAAATGTATCTATAACTCAATTCCGGTGAAAAAAAAAAAAGATATTTTGGTATAGTACTTGAAACGGTTTCATCAGAAAACACGGTTTTCTCCAGATTTCAATGTTTATGTCGATTCCGGTTTGAGGCCCCAGTATTTTTAATTGAAATACATAATATTAATACAGAAATCGTTATAAAATATAGTTGTCTATTAGTAAAAGATTCATTTGCTATTTGTTTCTGAATACTACCCTTTTAAAAATTATTGTATTAATTGTAATATTTGTAACGATAAATAATGCCTTTAAATGTGTAATTTATATCATGCAGACGAATTTATGTGACTCTCAAAAGATATCGTTAAAGAGAAAGTTTCATCAGGAGTTACTATAAAAGCCTAACAAGTTTACTGTTCTTTGATCTAAATATCGCCTCTTCAAAGAGGGCTCTTCTCAGAATTAAGAGATTTGATGGGATCTATTGCTTAGCGGATCTTGTTATATGTAATTCATTTATTAATCCGGAGAAAGGTATGTTCAGAAATTAAACTTTTTGAAGAAAAATAACTCTGTTTTCTTAGATAGAAGACTTTTATTACTAACATTTTGTTACTTTAACAACAAATAATTTTAATGATAAATAACGATGTCTATTAAATTTTAATTTGGTATCCTGACGAAATATGTATGTTCTGTGATTAAAAAAATATCATTATAGATAGCGTTTCATTAGGAATTACCAATATAGATTAATATCCTCATTATAGTACTTTGCTCTAAATATAACTTTTCAAAGAGTCATCTTCTCAGTATTAAGAGACTTCCTTGAATTTACAGGTTTGCAGATCTTGTTTAGAAGTGATGCATTTCTAATTTGGTGTAGGGTATCTTCTGAAAATAAGATTCTCCAAAGCAAATGACTTAATTATTTAATATAGAAAGACTTTAGCATAGAATTATGCTACTGCATCTATGACGCTGTCAATAATGTTTTAGATATGATTAATAATGCCTTTATATGATTAATGTTTGCCAAAGTATTTAATTTCTATGATTTTTTAAAGATATCATCAAAGAGAATATTTCATCAGTAACTGGCGTTAAAGATCAACACGTTCATTCTACTTTGATCTTAATATTGCTTTTCAAAGAACCATCTTCTCAAATTAAGAGAGTTGATTAAATCTAAAGCTTAATTGAATTGATATATACAGTAAACAAGGATAACTCCTGAAAATAGGCTTCTTGAAAAAAACATCTTACACATAGTTATTTCATATAAAAAGCTTTTAAGATAGTCGAATAGGTAGGGTTTAGATAGAATTATATTACTAATACGTTGCTGCTCTATCAACTAATAGCTGTTTTTTATGTTATGCTCTATCCATTTCTTTTTCAAAGTTCTTTAGTTAGCCTTTGATTAGGATTTTTATAGATTGGTTAGCACTTGGTGCAAAAATATAAGTCTTGTGTATCTGAGTAGACCTTTTTATTTTCAGCTTATTCGAGAAAAATACGAATTCGCATTATTTAAATTAACATCAATTGCTTCAATGTATATTTTTGCCAAAATATACGTGTCATAAAGAATTATAAAATTTCCAGATTTAATTCAATATTTATTTCAAATACTTTACCACTTTTACCTTTATCCTTAATCTCATTATACTGTTATTTATGTAATGATAAAAATGGAACATCGGTGAAATATAGCATGAAAGTGAGTTTCTTTAGCGTTTTTATAGCTACTCACAGAAGTCCTTATATAACAGACAAATTCTAAAATGTCCATTTTTATTCACAGAATAATTGAAAATATTTTCCCTATCTGTAAGAGATTACATTACATATACTAGACTTTAAATGTGTAATTTGAATCATGCCGAAATATTTAACATCAGAGACTTTCGAAATATAACATTAAATGGAATGTTTCATCAGGAACTACCATTATATCTTTAATAACTTTGTTTTATTTTGTTAAATTCCACTATTCAAAACGGCCTCGCGCCACTCAGTCCAGTGGTTAGCATGGTGAAACAAAATGAGTAGGTTGGGCCGAATTTCCAGAGTTCGCTATCGGCGAGGTCTGGAGATGGGGATTGTGCACAGTTTATAGGTATTACTTGTACGGCAACGATAATTCGGGACACTTTCTCTTAACCCCGCCCCTGCCCCTTAAGGAAGACATTTTATAGCAATATAGCCATTAAACTGAAAACATTTCTTTAAAAGATCACAAAACTTCAAAAACAATACTGTATCGGATATGGCGACCTCTATTGGTAGACTATAACATTATTATCAAAGTTAGGAAACATTGAATAAAACTTTTACAATTGAATTTCTTTCAAAACCTTTAACCAAGCATTAGAAACTTGAAATGAGGTATTGTCATTACAAACTTCGTCTTTCCTCAGGCTAATTTCTATAGGTTGTTTTATACGGGCCTTGAGAGGGTTGGAATATCTGGAAATAATTTGATGATATACATAATGTGATATATATAATACATATAATAATGAATCGCACAGGGATTTCATAAGCTCCAGAAAAAAACAAAATTGGTATAGGATCTTGCTTTTTGGTAATAGCAGTAAATAGAGTTTATGTGGGGAGGCAACAAGATAAATTCCGAATCTTAAAATTTCTCCTTAACCTTTAACTGATGTTACCGGTCTCACAGACCGCTGCTTTTTTCAATTTTTATCGTTTAACTTGCAATTTTCAGTTTAACTAAAAACACTACCAAAATTTTGTTTCATTTGGAACTTTAGTAATATCAACCGAGAGAAAATATTATACACATAATAGCCCTGTACAAAAAGTTTAGTAAAAGAACACCATCTTATGAGTTATTCACGCCTTTTATTCAACTTTCGATGGAGCGGTCTCAGAGACCGATTCACAGTAGTTATGTGATAATTTCTGTCACATCAGTTAAAGGTTAATCTTTCAAACATTGCAGGAATATAGAAAATTTTTCTATAAATAGGACGGGTTAACTGGGCGTATTGGGGGCAGAACTTCTCTTTTAATTTAGGGATAACCTTTGGATTATACCCATAGTCGATACCAATCTTGACAATATGGTTTAGTTCACCTTCTAAAAATCCATCCGAACAAACGGTATGTGCCCTGTTAATAAAAGAATTAAACGCAGACATTTTGTAACCCCATGGGGTTGAAGCTGTAACAGGTATAATGCATAGGGATTTCATAAACTCCAGAATGAAACAAAATTGGTATAGTATCTTCCTTTTTGGGAATAACAGGAAACAGATTTTTTGTGAGGGAGGCTACAAGACGAATTCCGAATCTATTAAAATTTCTCCTTAATCTTTCAAACATTGCAGAAATATAAGAAATTTTTTTATAAGTAGGACGTTTTAACTGAGCTCATTGGTGATAGCTACTGAACTTCTCGATTAATTTATGGATAACCTTTGGATTATATCCATGGTCGATACCAATATTGATAATATGGTTTAGTTCACCTTCTAAAAATTCATCCCACCAAACGATATGTGCCCTCTTAATAAAAGAATTAAACGGAAACATTTTTTAACCCCATGGGGTTGAAGCAGTAATAGTAATAATGCTATCTATTTTCATTGGTTTTCTGAAAACATTTCTTTTAACCGAAGAACATGATTTACATAGCTGCCAACCTTCCACTAATCTTCCGTAATGTCTGGATTAATTTAACCCAGGTTAACTCCATTTCGAACCAGAAAATTTATTTCATGAATGATTATTTATATAATTCCAGGTTTCTACGTGGAACATATTTATTTTCATTTTTTACAGATTTTTCTGGTATGAAACGTATTAAACCAGGGTCACATTAACGCAAGAATTACGGAAGATTAGTCTGAAGTTGGCAGCTATGGATTTAATAACTAAAACATCTAAAAATGGGAGGGAGTTTTTGACTTCATTTTCCATGGTAAATTTTATACTGTCATCGAGCTGATTTAATTTCTCAAAAACTTCTACTAAGGCTGGTCTTCCTTCTTCCAATAGTACAAAAATATCGTCAACATATCTTAACCAGCAGATTGATATTGTCTCACTTTTCCCCTCCAAAAATATTTCCGAGGTTACGAACACTATTAATCAATCTGTAGATAAATTAAATAATCTGAGTCAAGAAATTAAAACCGCATTAGAAGCAGGATTAAATTTAATTAACCATAGTAACGTATTCTACTTGAACGGTAAATATTATAAACAAGTTAAGGGAGCCCCGGTGGGTTACATGTATTAATTATTTTTGCCGTTTTAAAGCTTAGACCATTAGAAGGATTTATTTTTAACACTTTCAAACATAAACCTAGATTTTTGTTACGATATTTTGTATTAAGGGAAGAAGGATGACCAGCCTTAGTAGAAATTTTTGAGAAGTTAAATCAGCATGATGGCAGTATTAAATTTACCATGAAAAGTGCAGCCAATAACTCATCCCTTCCATTTTTAGATGTTTTAGTTACTAAATCAGGTTCTTCGCTTGAAAGAAAAGTTTTCAGAAAACCAATGAAAATAGATATCATTATTCCTGCTACAGCCTCAACCTCATGGGGTTAAAAAATGTCTGCGTTTAAATCTTTTATTAAGAGGGCAAATGCCGTTTGTTCGGATGAATTTTTAGAAGGTGGACTAAACCATATTGTCAAGAATGGTATCGGCCTTTGGTATAATCCATAGGTTATCCATAAATTAATCGAGAGAAGTTCAATAGTTATCCCCCAATGCGCTCAGTTAACCCGTCCTATTTATAAAAAAAAAAATCTTATATTCCTGCAATGTTTGAAAGATTAAAGAGAATTTTTAATAGATTCGAAATTCATCTTGTTGCCTCCACCACAAAAAGACCTGTTTACTGCTATTACCGAAAAGCAAGATCCTACACCATTTTTTTTTTTTTCGTTCTGGAGTTTATTAAATCCCTGTGCAACTCAATGCTGGTTTATTAACATCATATATTGGCATGACAAAACGATGGCTTTTTGAAAGAATTAATGAACATAAAAGGGATTTTAAAATTCAATAGCCAGTCTACAGCTCTATTTAGATTAGCGTTAAGAGGCCACACTAGTCACGGCTTGAAGTTCGAACGCTAATGCTAAGTCTATGGGAGCAATGTTTTCAAATATCTTGCTTGATTTTTAATATTTTTAAATGATTTTTTTTGCACAGGATAGCTGAGGACTATCTGTTTACGGGCTATTTTCTACTTTTCCAATTTTTGTTGTAGTTTAATTCTCAGGATCCTGTCAATTTAGGATCCAGTGAAATTCGAGGTGTTGTGTCCTTTTTAGTCTTATAACATTCATATCAGCAAAATTCAGGAAATTTTTTTTAATAACAACGAAAATATAGAGTTTAAGCTTTCCAATAACATGCTTTCAATAGTTCTACTACAATTAGGCTGAGCAAAATTTGCAAAGATTTTGATGAATAATGTGTCAAAAACGGCCTCGTAATGTTATGCTCTCCGCCTCTACCAAGACGATGAAAACCACGCCTATTAAAAATATGATTGGCTAGTATCCAAACACTTTAGCAAATGGAAACGATTTAATTGTGATTGGATTATTGTATCGTGTTAAAATAGATCACTCCTATTTCAAACCTTGCATTTATTTTTTTCTACGATTATTGTTTAATTTCAACAAAATACTCTTGAAAGAATGAAATATTTCAAATTCTATATTTCTATGAATAACGAAGGAAAATATGCATTTCGTTTGTATATACACAATTTCTGAACGGTACAGTGAGAGGTACAACTTTTACCAAGTTACCAGGGGATACAGATAGTTTATTAAGTAAAACGGTAAAAAAAATAGACGCGTTCTTTTTAAAGTATTTTTTAAGTTAAAATAGTTAACAAATAATAAAATTACGAAGTCATAATTTGCTAGAACATGTTTGTGGCCTGGCCAGGAGACACGGTTTCAAGTCTCCCATTCTTGTATATGTATAAAATATTCGTCAATTTAACATTTTAAGTTCGAAAAAGTTTTTTTTTAATTAAAAATCAGTAGGATTTAAAGTTAGAAAGTTTTAAAGATTGTTAACTTTAAAATTATAGATCAACTTGTTCAAAACTTTGAAGAAATATTTTTAATATTCATTACTTTAATATTTATTATTTTTAAGGGAACAGTACACCTTTAACAATCGCAGAACGAAATTTGTCCTGTGTAACACATCTTTTTTTAAGAGCCCACTTCAGAAACGGGAAGAAAGTAAAACGTTAATGTTAAGTCTATGGGGGCGTTATTTTAAAATTTCTCGCTTTGATTTTAAAATTATTGAATGAAGTTTTTTGCATAGGATAGCTGATGACGCTCTACAACCAGGCAAGCTTTTACAGGGTTCGTACACATTTCTTTAAATAAAAATCAAGTATTTTTAAGGACTTTCAAGGACCAAAACCAAAAAAAATTAAGGAACTTCAAATTAAATAAACTAATAAATTATAACATGCATTTTTTAATAAAGGGTTTCTTTCATTTTTGTAAAAGTTTTAAATATTCAAATGGATGGGAAGGGGGGGGGGGAATTTCACCATGTGGCAGTAGAAATTTGGAAAATTTTAAAATAACATACAGCAGAAGAAAAAACTAGTCAGATGTGCCAATCCCAAAACTTTCTTCTATCTAATACATGTTAATACTACAAATTCATTATCAGAGTGCCAAAATTAAATGGTCTATGCCCCTCATAAGCATTCTAAAGATATGAAATTACGTGCATTAGTTCTTGAGATACAACTATTGTTAAAACCGTGCAAATCCTGCAAAATATAGCATAGCAGCGACACCTGTAGGGTGATTTACACCAAAACCTAATCAGCAACAACTTATGTAAACATCTAACTGAATCTGAAGTTTGATGAAAATCCGTGCATTAGTTCTTGCGATATAGGTATTACAGAAATCGTGAAAAATGCAGCATAGCAGCGCCATCTGTTAGGGGATTAACACCAAACCATAATCAGCACCTATAATTAGCAAGGTATACCTGAATCTGAAGTTTGAGGAAAATTCGTGTTTTAGTTCTTGAGATATAGGTATGGCGTAAATCATGAAAAATGCAGCATAGCAGCAACACCTGTTGGGCGATTTACATCAAAAATTAATCAACACTAATTTATATCGAGGGTTAACTGAATATAAATTTTTATTAAGTTTTGTGCATTAGTTCTTGAGATACACCACCCACAAAATTTGTGTCACATACAGACAAACAGGGTCACAGACTCATTTTGTAAAAACATGTTTTTCAGGATATCTAACCCCTAAAACGTGTAAATCGGTCGAAAATTTTCCCGAATCAAATACTTTCTTATTGTAAAGATAAACAAAGAGGAGAAACATAATTTTCTTTAATTATTGGGTAGGGGGGGGGTTGTTTAACAGACTTATAATTAACTTAAAGACTTGGAGGGGGGGGGGGGGGGATAAAACTGTATGATCGATTATTTATTGTTACAATAAATTAACTAATGGAGCAGAAAAAGTTTTAAAAAAAGCAATGATTTTTAAGATTTTAAACTTTATAAGTTGAGGGGGGAAAGTAACAAGCACATTTTTTTAAAAATTTTTTTAGGGAGGGAGTTTATTAGATGACTTATTTATTTACCTTACGAAAAATTTACAAGAAAAGTTTTTTTTTTCGCTATGACAAAATTCGCGTGTTTCTCGCGATCTTTTGACGAAATTTGCGTATTTTTGGAGATCTTTTGACGAAACTTGCGTATTTCTGGCAATCTTTTCACGAAATATGCGTATTTTTCGCGATCTTTTGACAAAATTCGCGTATTTTTCGCGATCTTTTGACAAAATTCGCGTATTTTTCGCGATCTTTTGACAAAATTCGCGTATTTTTCGCGATCTTTTGACAAAATTCGCGTATTTTTCGCGATCTTTTGACAAAATTCGCGTATTTTTCGCGATCTTTTGACAAAATTCGCGTATTTTTCGCGATCTTTTGACAAAATTCGCGTATTTTTCGCGATCTTTTGACAAAATTCGCGTATTTTTCGCGATCTTTTGACAAAATTCGCGTATTTTTCGCGATCTTTTGACAAAATTCGCGTATTTTTCGCGATCTTTTAACGAAATTCGCGTTTTTTCACAATCTTTTGACCCCGTTTTGTTCGTTTATTGACGAAGTAAGCTATCCTTTGACAAAATGCACATTTTTTTCGCGATCCTTTGACGAAATTGACGTGTTATTCGCGCTATTTTGACGAAATTCTTGTGTTTTTCGCGATATTTTAACGAAATTCGTGTGTTTTTTGCGACCTTTTGATGAAATTTACGGGGTTTTTCGCCATTTTTTAACAAAATTATCGTTTTTACGATCTTTTGACCGAGTTTTGTTCGTTTTTGACGAAATTAGCGATCCTTTGACAAAATTCACGTTTTTCCGTGATCATTTGACAAACACAGGGATGAAAGTACACTAAAGCCGTTTTGTAGCAGCAAAAATCGAATTTTGGAGCAGTAAAATCTATTTTTTTAGCAGCAAAAATCTGATTTTGTAGCAGTAAAATCCTTTTTTTGTAGCAGCAAAAATTAATTTTGTAGCAATAAAAACTGTTTTTGGCGCAAATTGAAATTCTAATGCTAATAAAAAGAAAATTGCGTATTTTCGCGATCTTTTGATGAAATTTGCATATTTCTTGCGATCTTTTATCGAAATTAGCGTAATTCTCGCGATCTTTTGGCGAAATTAGCGTATTTTTCGCGATCGTTTGACAAAATTCGCGTATATTTCGCGATGTTTTGACAAAATTCGCGTATTTTTTGCGATCCTTTGTTGAAATCAGCGTGCTGTTCGCTATTTTTTGACGAAATTAGCGTGGTTGTTTTTAATCTTTTGATAAAATTTACGATTTTATGTGACCTTTTGATGAAATTTGCGAAGTTTTTCGAATTTTTTAACGAAATTTGCGTTTTTTCACAATCTTTTGACCCCGTTTAATTCGTTTTTAGAAGTAATTGGTAATCCTTTGACAAAATTAACGGGTTTTTTTTCGCTATAACAAAATTCGCATGTTTTTCGCGATCGTTTGACGAAATTCGCGTGTTTCTCGCGATCTTTTGACGAATTTGCGTATTTTTCGCGATCTTTTGGCGAAATTCGCGTATTTTTCGCGATCTTTTGGCGAAATTCGCGTATTTTTCGCGATCTTTTGGCGAAATTCGCGTATTTTTCGCGATCTTTTGGCGAAATTCGCGTATTTTTCGCGATCTTTTGACGAAATTAGCGTGGTTTTTTTTTAATCTTTTGACAAAATTTGCGGTTTTTTGTGACCTTTTGATGAAATTTGTGGGTTTTTTCAAGATCTTTTAACGAAATTTGCTTTTTTTCACAATCTTTTGACCCCGTTTTGTTCATTTTTAGAAGTAATTGGTAATCCTTTGACAAAATTAACGTTTTTTTTTTTTTTTTTTTGCTATGACAAAATTCGCATGGTTTTCGCGATCGTTTGACAAAATTCACGTGTTTCTCGCGATCTTTTGACGAAATTTGCGTATTTTGGCAATTTTTTCACGAAATTTGCGTATTTTTGGCAATCTTTTGACGAAATTTGCGTATTTTTCGCGATCTTTTGACAAAATTCACGTATTTTTCGCGATCTTTTAACGAAATTCGCGTTTTTTCACAATCTTTTGACCTCGTTTTGTTCGTTTTTTTACGAAGTCAGCTATCCTTTGACAAAATGCACGTTTTTTTCGCGATCATTTGACGAAATTCGCATGTTATTCGTGATATTTTGACGAAATTCTTGTGTTTTTCGCGATTTTTTGACGAAATTTGCGTGTTTTTCGCGATCATTTGACGAAATTTATGGGTTTTTGCGACCTTTTGATGAAATTTGCGCGTTTTTTTCGCCATCTTTTAACAAAATTATCGTTTTTACGATCTTTTGACCGCGTTTTGTTCGTTTTTGACGAAATTAGCGATCCTTTGACAAAATTCACGTTTTTTTTTGTGATCATTTGACAAACATCGCGTGTTTTTCGAGATCTTTTGACCGCGGTTTTTTGCTTTTTTTTGAAGCAATTGGCGGCATAGAAAAAATTGATTTTTTTTTTTTGTTGTTTCTCGGATCGACGAAATCCTGCTAAATTTCATCTTGGCACTAAGTACGTTTTGGTGTAGGTTTGGCGCAAAATGGAAAAAAAAATAGCTCTTTTGTAGCAGCTTTGCGCAAATTTTGGCTTCGTCTGGCGCAGGTCTTACATCCCTGAGAGTAGAAAAAGGTTAAAAAAATGAAGTTTTTAAATTTGATATTACAAAGGGGAAAGTAAAATTTCAGAAGGGGAGGCAAGGCGGGATTAAGATTTTTTTTTTTAAAATCAGAAATTAAAAGAAATGCAGAAGAGTTTCACCTTTGATTAAGAATTAATATGAGAGTAAAATTAAGCACTTTTAAGGACTTTTTTCCGATTTTGCATGAAAATAAGTACTTTTAAGCACCAAAAATTTCCTTTGAAAAATGTAAGCACTTTTAAGGACTTTCAAGGACCGTACGAACCCTGTTTTACTTTTTAGATTTTGGTTATAGTATTTTTAATATATATATATTAGGTTAGTTTCAATTTCAGAACAGATTCACCTCGGTTCCGAAAGTAAAGGTAATTTTTTTTTAATATCTGAAATTAAAATCGAAAGGGTAAAAGCTAGCCCGGTTGTAGATCATCCTCAGCCATCCTATGCAAAAAAAATCATTTAAAAATATTAAAAAGGAAGTTAAATATTTGAAAATAACTCTCCCATATACTTAACGTTAGAGCTTACATTTTGTTCTCGTAACAAGTGCGAATTCTCAAAGGTAACATAAAGATATTCTTTGTAACTTCAAGGAAACGCTAAAATTTATCATTAACTTTAATAATGTAAAACTAAAAATAATGAGATGTAAGGTCAAATATAGCATTTTATAAAAGTCTGCTAGCTAGAAAATTTATTTTGTAATACGTATTATTTTATAACAATTTATACTTCACTTATATGGACATTCAAAAGTTTTCTTTTATATTATGGCCTATGTGGGAAAAATCATTTGCGACGTATTTTAATGATGTAAAACAATTTTAAACATAAAATTTATGCACCTTATTGAAGTGCACAGTTACGTGTACAGGGGAATTCAAAAGTGGATTTCGTTATATTATGGACTATGAAGAAAAAAACGTTTGCGGCGTATTTTAATAACGTTTCTCTGTTGCAACATAATGAAATTGATATGAATTTATAAGGTGAAAAAAATGCTTCCTGAAGGGGTTGCAAAGCATCTATCACTCATTTACAGGGTCACAGAAAAGAGTTCATCTTTATTACAGAAAAAAGTGCTTGCAGCATGTGTTGTAGCTATGTTTCACGATTTTAAACAAGATGGAACTAATATACCTTACTGAGGTTTACTACAAGATGCTTACATTAAAATATGATGTGCATCACATTTTATTTCATTTACAGGGGCACATAAAAGATATTGGATACAATGATGTATATGAGTATTGTCTATTAGTGATGATTGCTGAAAGTGAGTTTTCAGCTATGATATACATTTTTAACTAAATTTCTGCATACTTGATTAATCTATAGACTATATATAGGGCTACACAAAAGAACTAGGAAGAATTGTTGCGAATGAGAGTGAATTGATTAATTTTATTTTCAAGTTCAACTATATTTAGAAAGATATGTTTGGAAAATTCAAATATAATAATATACAAGTCTGTTCAAAGAATTCGATGCATGCACGCCTATTTCAGACACGGGAAGAAATAAAAACGCTAATTTTAAGCCCTTGGGGGCGTCATTTTCAAATTTCTCGCTTTGATTTTAATATATTTGAATGATTTTTTTTGCATAGGATTGCTGAGGACGATCGACAACCAGACTAGTTTTTACTTTTTCGATTTTGGTTATAGTTTTTTTTTATGTTAGGATAGTTTAAATTTCAGAACGGATTCCAACCGGTTATGAAAGTAAAAGTAATTAAAAAAATATATCTGAAACCAAAATGGAAAAAATAAAAACTAGCCCGGTTATCGAGCGTTCTCAGCTATCTTATGCAAAAAATTCATTTTAAAATATTAAAAAGGAAGCGAGATATTTGAAAGTAACTCTCCCATAGACTTAACATTAGCGCTTTCATTTTTTCCTAGTTACTAGTGTGGGTTCTCAAATGTAACGTAAAGGAACTGTTTGTAACGTTTAGGAAACGCGAAAATTTATCATTAACTATAAGAATGTAAATCTAAAAATAATGAGACTGTAAGGTAAAATATCGCAATTTATAAAAGTCTGTCAGCTGGCAAATTTATTTTGCAATGCGTAACTGTAACAGAATCCTGGTTTAAACGGAATAGCTTCATGATTCTCCTAAAAATATCTTACAATTGTATCTGTAAAGACGGAAACAACCCACCTAAAACGGTATTTCGTACACATTGTTTATGTTTCCGTCTTAGCAGGTTTTATAGTGTCATGTTTTTAGTTGAGGGGGTGGAATTTTAATTATTACCAGGTCCCGCGTTTTTCTCTAAGCCCTCTATATTTTCTATTTATATATCCAACACAAAACGTTTGGACGGGTACTCAGATGTTTAGCACTCTCCAACATAGTTGAAAAATGTTTATGAGTGGGGCTTGACTGCTCGTCTGTCAGTACTCTAACTAGCGTACATATACTCGGATTGTGATGTAATAGAAATACGTTGTTGATGTTTATCATGTCATAAATGACATTGATAATGAAGCGTGTAATAATTTATACTTCACTTACATAGACATTGAAAAGCATTCTTTTATATTATGGCCTATGTGGGAAAAATCATTTGCGGTGTATTTTAATGATGTAAAACAATTTAAATATAAAATTTATGCACCTTATTGAAGTGCACAGATACGTGTACAGGGGAATTCAAAAGTACATTTCATTATATTATGGACTATGAAGAAAAAACGTTTGCGGCGTATTTTAATAATGTTTCTCTGTTGCAATCATAACGAAATGGATGTGAATTTATTAGGTACACTGAAACATGCTTTTTAAGGGGGTTACAAAGCATTTATCATTCATTTACAGGATCACAGAAAAGAATTCAGTTTTATTACAGAAAAAACTGCTCGCAGCGTGTTTTAATTATGTTTCAATATTTTAAACAAGATGAAATTCGTATACGTTACTGAGGTTTACTACAAGATGCTTACATTAGAATATGATGTGAATCACATTTTATTTCATTTACAGGGGCACATAAAAGTTGCTAGATACAATACTGTATACGAAGTATTGTCTATTAGGGACGATTGCCAAAAGTGAGTTTTCAGCTATGATATCCTTTTTTAACTAAATTTCTGCATCCTAGATTATATATATGATTTCTATAGAGCATGTATAGGGCTACGCAAAAGAACTAGGAAGAATTGCTGATAATGAGAGTGAATTGCTTTTTTTTTAAATTAAATTCTACATTTTCACGTTCAACTATATTTAGAAAGATGTGTTTGTAAAATATAAATATAATAATATACAAGGCTATTCAAAGAACTGGATGCATGCGCACGCGTATGAATAATAATTTCTGGAAGTACGATTTCAGTTGTTTACAGCATGTTTATACTGCAATAATTTTGATCTTACCATTACCATGTGCCGTGTATATAAACTTGTTCGGATGCAAGGGCTGTACAAAATAATGCAAATATACTGCAGTTAATTGGTAGGAATTGCTGAAAGTTTACTTTCATCTGCATTATTCGTTTTCTTATTATATTAAATTTTATCATATTTTTCATGCCGTTAAAACAAGCCTAAGAACATCCATTGGTGACTTTATCATTTTCATTTTTCAGTAATTTGAACAATTTAAATTTACTAAGATTTAACAAGAACTTAGTTAATATAACAAACAAAAACACAACAACATACAAACAAATATAACACATAAAGTAACAAACAACAACAACAAACATAAACAAACTAATATAAACAGAGGATAAACAAAAAGTTAGTAAGTATTAAAGAATGTTTACTTTGAAAGTTTTGATCAATTTGTTTGAAAATTTAAAGGAATATTGTTAATATTTATTACTTTTAATATTTATTATTTTTAACGAAAAAGTACACCTTTAACAGCCGCAGAAAATGCGAAATTTGTCCTGTATTACACATCTTTCTTTAAGAGCCCACTTCAGACACGGGAATAAATAAAAACGCTAATTGTAAGTCTATGGGGGCGTTAATTTCAAATTTCTCGCTTTATTTTAATAGATTTTTTTGTTGTTTTTTCTGCATTGGATAGGTGAGGACGATCGAAAACCAGAATAGTTTTTACTTTTTCGATTTTGTTTTTAATTTTTTTTAATATTAGGATAGTATCAATTTCAGAACGGATTCCAACCGGTTCCGAAAGAAAAAGTAATTTTTTTTTAAATATCTGAAACCAAAATCGAAAAAGTATATGTTAGCCCGGTTATAGATCCTCCTCAACTATCCTATGAAAAAAAAATTCATTTTAAAATATTAAAGAGTAAGCGAGATATTTGAAAATAACGCTCCCGTAGACTTAACATTAGTGCTTACATTTTTTTGCCGTTTCTAATGTGGGTTCTCAAATGTAACGTAAAGGTAGTTTTTGTAACGGTAAGAAAACGCGAAAATTTATCATTAACTATAATAATGTAAAACTAAAAAAAGACTGTAAGGTAAAATATAATCTTTTATAAAATCTGCTAGCTAGCAAATTTATTTTCTAATACGCAGCTGTAACGGAATCCTGGTTTAAACGGAATATTTCCCTGATTCCCCTTAATATATCTTATACAGTAGAGCGTCGATTATCCTAACAAGTCGGGACCGAACCTAGTTCGAATAAGCGAAAGTTCGGATAAATGGACAGACAATTTAAGGGGTGTTTCTCACTATACTAATACCTTCACACTTTATCCAGGCTTAGGACTGGTAGCGCCAGTTAGTGCTAGCGTGTTTAAAAACTGTCTTTTTGTTTACTTTTTTATCATTTAAAATTTTCTTTTTCTCTTTTTATCATTTTCTGAACTCCAGAGATAATAATTTAAACAAAATAGCTTTCGATTGTTGCTTGCTTCAAATAAGACGTTCTTTCCAATGTTGCCATATCTCGAATTCTTCTTAAATACGTTATTTGAATAGGATCAGAGTTCTTCTGCCATTCAAGCCATTTCATAGCTGTTTCCAAACACTCAAAGGCTTCGTTATGCGATGGATTTGGGTCATTTTCAGGGCATTCGTTTTCATTTCTTCAATTTATTTTACATCTTAAATCTCATCCACAATCTCATCATCATTAAAAAAATTTTTTTTGAGAGAAATAGGTTGTTCGGATAAAAAATTTTTTGAGAGAAATAGGTTGTTCGTATAATTGGAAGTTCGGTTAACTGGAGTTCGGATAATCGGCGCTCTACTGTAATTGTATCTGCAAAGACGGAAACTGCCCATCTGAAACGGTAATTCGCACCTATTGCTTGTGTTTCCGTCTTACCAGGTTATATAGTGTCAATTAATACCAGGTCCCGCTTTTTTCTCTACAACCTCTATATTTTCTATATGTATATCCAACACAAAACGTTTGGACGGGTACTCATATTTTTAACACATTACAACATAGTTGGAAAATGTTTATGAATTGGTTTCACTGCCCGTCTGTCCGTGGTCTAACTAGCGTACATATACTTGAATTGTGATGTAATTGAAATACGTTGTTGAAGTTTATCATGGGATACATGGCACTGATAATAAAGCGCGTAATCATTTATATACTTCACTTACATGGACTTTCAAAAGTATTCTTTTATATTATGACCTATGTGGGAAAAATCATTTGCGGTGTATTTTAATGATGTAAAACAGTTTAAACATAAAATTTATGCACCTTATTGAAGTGCACAGGTTCGTGTACAGGGGAATTCAAAAGTACATTTCGCTATATTATGAACTATGAAGAAAAAACCTTTGCGGCGTATTTTAATGTTTCTCTGTTACGAACATAATGCAATTGATATGAATTTATGAGGTGCAATAAAACATACTTCCTGAAGGGGTTCCAAAGCATTTTTCATTCATTTACAGGGTCACAGAAAAGAGTTCAGTTTCATTACAGAAAAAACTGCTTGTAGCGTGTTTTAGTTATGTTTTACTACTTTAAACAAGATGGAATTCATATATGTTACTGAGGTTTATTGCAAGATGCTTACATTAGAAGATGATTTTGATCACATTTTATTTCATTTACAGGGGCACATAAAAGATGTTGGATAAAATACTGTACATGAATTATTGTCTATTATGGATGACTGTTGAAATTGAGTTTTCAGCTATGATTTACGTTTTCAACTAAATTTCTGCATACAAGGTTATATATTTAAATTATATACATCATGTATAGTAGGGTGGGTCGAAAAAAACGAAATTTTTATAATCGAAGTGTAATAGCGCGGAAAAGTTGCCTTTTGTAATACAGAATACATTTCTAAAATATTACATCGATCGGTTAATATCTTTTACCGCCGCAAGGGGGCCAAAATTTCAAAAAATCACAAAAAACATGTTTTTTTTTTATCATTTTTTTTTAAATTATCCAAACATACCAATACAATTTTTAATAGAACGCAATAACTACATGAAGATATGAGAAATGTCCCGGTAAATATTCATTATGATGAAATCAGATCTTTATTTGCCGCAAAAGACCATATTTTTTGTAAAAATTTCAAAAATTTCACTTTTTCATTTTTTTTTAATTTTTTATAATTTCTATAATATGTCTAGAAATAAATAATTTTACTTTATATCTATTAATATATCATAATTTTTTATAACTATTTGTAATAGACTTGAAAATAAAGTTAATCATTCATTTTTCTTGACGATCGGTTCATCTACTGATGTTTTACTTCATAACAGCCAATTCATGCCACAAAAATTATATAAAATGAGCAAAATGTTTTAGTATTTTATGAATTAAAATATAGAGACGTTTAACCGAAACGGGTTAAATAAATTTAAAATGAAGAAGAATTTAATGTAAATGAATTTTATAATATAACTTGCTTTCAGATGAAGCCATTATTTCTCGAGAGGACAAAACTGATCAGATGTGATCCTCCCTCTGTTCTAGTAAACAAACTTTATCAGTGCTTCAATGAATAATTTCACGCATCTTTCTAGTGATTGAGTGGGACAAGGAAAGTTATAATATCTGGTATCTTTAATCGAAAATTTTTAACTCACCAGCGTTTTTAGTCGATAAAGAAACCATAACAGGTGGTTCCGTTAGTTTCCAGTTTTGTCAGTAGACTAAAGCCATACAATTTTAAGCTTCAGTGTTGAAGTCTTCTATGATAAAGTGACGGATGGCACTATTCTAGTCCACAAAACTTCGTTCTTTTGCAATTTTCTTCATGGCTGGGGCCCTGATGTTCTCCTCTTCATATGCTATCATTCCAAAGAGGCTATTTGTATGATTTGCGAAATAGTCATCTCGTGAAAATACAGGAACTATAATCTTTCGTAGATTATCTGTCAAGTAACGTAAGTTACTAACTATAGTGCACAGATCTGGAAAACATGAGTGATTCATTTTAATTCTGAACCAACTGATGCAGTACATTTTCAGGATGTACTCAAAGAGTATGACAAGTTAAAAAGAGGGTTTCTTTGTTCCAACGTAGAGTCTCAAAATTCGAATAGCAGTAATGATCCACCTTGCGTGAAATATTTGTCCAGGGACTCAGCAAAAAAGGTCAATTGTATACACGCGTGTTGAAAGTGCTTGCAATATTTCAGACATATACTTCTGGTCAGTTGACAAATAATCTTTATCAACAGCTAGGTGATCAGATTAAATTGGCTTAAATTTTGCAATTGGTAATAATTCGCAAATCGCAAGAGATCAACCAATTGGGCCACAATATGATAGATAACCTGTTTTTTTGTCATCAAGATGTTTGAAAAGATGTCACAGTGGAAGCTCATTGAAGTGAGTTCAAGGAAGCCAATAAAGTGGTTTTTTAAAAGTTGTTCTCAACTAATCCTACTATAACACCACCTTTGCATCCTGTTTTGAAGACAATTCCGCGAAATTCAACTGCAATTATTATTCCAGTCGGGATTTCATTTTTCTTCAAAAAATCTATAATGTCATTGCATATAGAAGTCGCCTTGCCAGACGATGGGGTCAAATGACGAAAATAATTCAGACCTGTTTCTAGTACAAAGAGATATGTTCCTCCTTGACTTCGAAAAGATGAAACTTTGCCACCTCTTTAACCTGGCAGATATTTCTATCTTTAGGGCCCTCAAAGTATAGAGTAAAAGGAGTACATTACAAAAAAAAAAAAAAAAAAAAAAAAAAAAAAACGAACAAAGTAAAACGTGGCCCTCTAGCAGCGAGAAATTAATTTTACGTGCAAACAGCTGCAGGTGTTTCTATCATTGAGCAATTTTTTTTTATAGAATTACAGTGATCATGGTTAACAATGTGCATGAAATTAATAACATAAAATGCCTTTCCCAGCCTATTAGAAATGTAAAAAATCTGAAAACATTACAAAAGTTATGAAAATTGAAAAAATGGAAAACTTTAATTTTTAACATTTTTTAGAAATTTTGGCCCTGTTGTGGCGGTAAAAGCAACGATGTCACAAAAATGAAATGTTAATGTTACATTACTAATATCTTGGCGTGGCTATTGCGTTCTATTAGAAATTGAATAAGTATGTTTGGATAATTTAAAAAAAAAATTGCTAAAAGTATGTTTTTTATGATTTTTTCGAAATTTGGACACCTTGCGGCGGTAAAAGATATTAACCAATCGGTGTAATATTTTACGTATTTTATCTTTTTTACAAAAGGCAACTTTTCCGCGCTATTACGTTTCGATTATAAATATTTCGGTTTTTTCGACCCACCCTAATGTATAGGGCTACGCAAAAGAACTAGGAAGAATTGCTGAGAATGAGAGTGAATTGCTTATTTTTTTTAAAAATTAGATCCTACATTTTCAAGTTCAACTATATTTAGAACGATATGTTTGGAAAATATAAATATAATAATATACAAGTCTATCCAGAGAATTGAATGCATGCACGCCATGGATGATAATTCCTGGAAGTGCGATTTAAGTAGTTTTAAGCATGTTTATATTGGAATAAATTTTATCTTAACATGTGGCGTGTATAAAAACTTGTTGCTAATGTAAGGGCTGTACAAAAAAATGCAAATATATTTCCGTTAATTGGTAGAAATTCCTGAAAGTTGATTTTCATCTGCATTATTTGTTTTCTTATTATATTAATTTTTAGCATATTTTTCATGCCGTTAAAACATGCCTAAGAACTTTCATTGATGACTTTATCATTTTAATTTTTCATAATTTGAACAATTTAAATTTACTAAGATTTAACAAGAACTTAAAATTCGTAAGTTTTAAAGATTGTTAACTTTAAAAGGGTTGATGAATTTGTTCGAAACTTTAAAAAAATAATTTAATATTTATTATTTTTAATATTTGTAATTTTTAAGGGGACAGTACACCTTTAAAAGTCGCAGAAAATGCGAAATTTGTCCTGTATAACACATCTTAATTTAAGAGCACACTTCAGACACGGGAAGAAATGAAAATGCTAATTTTAGTCTATGGGGGCGTTATTTCCAAACCGCTTTGATTTTAATATTTTTGAATGATTTGTTTTTGCATAGGATAGCTGAGGACGATCGACAACCAGGCTAGGTTTTACTTTTTCGATTTTAGTTATAGTTTTTTTTTTATTGCTTCAATTTCAGAAACGATTCCACCGGCTCCGAAAGTAAAAGTAATTTTTTTTTAAATATCTGAAACCAAAAATCGAAAAAGTAAAGAACAGCCCGGTTGTAGATCGTCCTCAGCAATCCTATGCAAAAAAATTCATTTTAAAATATTATAAAGAAAGCGAGATATTTGAAAATAACGCTCCCACAGACTAAACATTAGCGCTTACATTTTTTCCCCGTTACTAGTGTATATTCTCAAAGGTAACGGAAAGACATTTTTTGTAACGGTAAGGAAACGCGAAAATTTATCATTAACTATAATAATGTAAATCTGAAAATAATGAGACTAAGGTTAAATATTACATTTTATAAATGTCTGAACAGTGAACAGCAGCGCAGTTCCAGGGGCTACCTATTTGAAGATCAAATCCACGCCCTGTCGATGAGTTGGTATATAGCACATCATAGCAAAAACAGGAAATGTTAGTCTAAGTGTAGTGAAACACTACTGTGATAGAGAGTGTCGATAACTCCTAGCAATACTGCCGAGAATCAAGGACAGAATGAGAGAAAAAGAGAGAGGAAAGTCTACTAGCTAACAAATTTATTTTCTGATATGCAGCTGTAACGGAATCCTGGTTTAAACGGAATTTGTTCATTATTTCCCTAAAAATACCTGGCAAGTGTATCTGCAAAGACGCAAATAACCCATCTAAAACGGTATTTCGTATCTATTGTTTATGTTTCCGTCTTACCAGGTTTTATAGTGTCATGTTTTTAGCATGAGGGGGTCGAATTTCAATTACAACTAGGACCATTTTTCATGAACTCCGCCTTTTTTTTTTTTGGAGGGAAAATAAAATTTGATGTCGATACGAGTGTGTTTTGAAAGGTTATCAGCCCGACAAAGAAAATAGTAATATTTTGACAATATTTCATTTTTTTAACGTAGTTCCTTACAACTTATAAAATTTAAACCAACGAGTTTCCGACTTTTTATTATCTTTAGTATAATAAGCCTTATCTATCTTTGGAAATGAAGTGGTGGTGTCTGCTTTAACCCCATATTTTGAAGTGAATTTCCGACTACCGAGCCATTTCTCCATACTTGGGAAGAGGAAATAATCGCTGGGAGCAAAATCCGGTGCATGTGGAAGTACTACAGAGCGTAGGTGATTGACTTTAGTAGCGAAAACTACAGGCATGTGTGCAAGAACAATGCTGTGGTGAACGAACAACTTTTTGCTCAGGTAGGGAAATTTTGTCGGAATAAGCACTCTTCAATTGGTCCTGTAGAGAAGAATAACACTGTCCGGTGACGATTCTGCCTTTTTGTCGGTGGTCTATGATCACAACATCTTGTGAATTCCTGAAAACCGTATCCATGGCTTTTCCAGCAGGTGGAACCGTTTTCACTTTCTTTGGTGCAATTTCAGCTGCTCTTTCACATTGTTTAGATTGCTCTTTCATCACTGAAGAATAATGGCGAATTCATGTTTCATCCACCGTTATAAAACATTGACGAAAATCAGCCGATTGTTTAAGTTTTCTAACTTAACTCGAAATCACCATAGTCCACATTACTAAAGGCCATCTGCACTACCTTCATAAAAAAAAAAACAGTGAAGATGGAGAAACTCAAAAAATGCTAAAGAAAGGAGGGGTGGTGAATAAGGAGACCAAACTCACGAGGTTTAATTTGATTGTGTTAATAAATGAAATGTTTTCACGAAGGAATTTTCTGCAGAAAGTCCACCCAAATCAGCATCTCATTGCAAATTATATATCTCATAAAATCATAATAGAACCTCCACTTTTGAGCTTGCCAAATTCGATCTATAAGCAATATTCTGACGGAGGCAAATCAAGCAAATTTCTACCACTTATTTTAAAATGTTATTATTGTCTTAATTAACTGAAGTTATTAAATATGATAAAAAAAATTAACAATTTTTAATAGAAGTATGCCTACTTCTGGTTCTACCTACGGTTCGATCCAGCACGTTTCGGCCTGAAATTTTTTCTATAAGCGAGGCTCTATGATTGAATACGAGTCATAATTGATTGTATCAGTTTCTAAGCCTTTGTTGTCTAAAAATTTGAATGTACAGGTCTCCTCGGACGGAAATTTCTTGTTCCCGGAACCGGGCAGTACAATTAGCAGTACAAAAAAATTACGTATTATGAAGCTAAAACTTTGGCCCGACTCAATTTCTACAGAATATGTCGATATTTTTAAAACAACGTTATTCTACATTGTTCAAAAACCAGATTTACGCATAGTTCTTATTTTCAGATTATATTCGTAATTCATGGAATATAAGGAATAATAACAATATTAATATCTATTTAGACTACATTGATGACTACTTCGAAGAGGCCTTTTAATTAAAGCAAAAGTCAGTTTCTTACCCACAGAAGATTTTTCTTCGCATTCAGTGAGACAAGAAAATTGTTTATTAATAGATGTTACTTGGAAACTATAGCAGTAGTTTGCAGAAATACTGTTTATAATTAAGTGAATTAAATCAAACAATCCGCTAAAAGCAGCTTCAAATAATCAACAATTAGGCATTGTTTTCCAACAAGACCACACGTATCTTTGCCCACTGTAGACACAAAATATTATAATTGAGATGAAGTGTTTCAATCCAAGTACCATTCTCCAAACTTACTTCGTCGAATGACCGTTTATTTAAATCACTTAAAAATATTTTGAGGATAAGGTATTTTATTTTTTGGAAGATTTGAGAAAATACATCGATTCTTTAGCCAGATGAGCTCTAATTATGTAACTGCTAGGAATTGAAATTTTCACGAAATACACTTTCTTTAATTTCCATCAACAATATGCAACAAACTTTTACATCATTCCCAAAAATCTGAATTTGGTTACGGATTCTTCTCTGGTCTTTATCTATGAATTTTAATAACACTCCATCTTTACTTTCAATTTACATTGGTATCCTGGTTAAAGATTGCCTTAGTTAACATTTTTATTTCATGATGTATTTGTAATGGCACACACTTTCGTTTACTAAAATTCATTATTCAATGACAGAGTTTTATCAAATGAGTAGAGAGGAAATTAAGGCTCACAAAGCAACAGTTAGTAAATTTGTCATTAGCTTTTCAAGAATTATACGAGAAGGATAATACCATCATCAACCAGTCTGTCACTTTGAAAGACTGCGTTATTTACATAGAAAATGTCAGTAGGACATTTTTAACAAACTGATAAAAACATTTTCTGGGCACCAATGAATGACAGCTTAACATTGTCTTGATCGGCAAGTTCAAGTAGAGGCTGCAAAGTAAAACCAGTGATAATTTACCAAGCTAATTTATAAACTAGTAAAAACAGTTTCTTAGCAACAACGAATGATAGCTTAACACTGTCATGATCGGAAAGTTCAAGTAAAGACTATAAATTAAAGCACTGCTAATTTACCAAATTCCGATATAGGACACAGATTGGTAAAGGATATTACGGCAACTCCTCCTGATTATTAACTTGGAAGTAGAGGAAGAAGATGGAGAATCTCTGGAGATATTTAACTGTGAGCTTTCAACTGACAAGGTAAAAAAAAAAAATCTATCAGCAATGCGGGGAAAATAAAATTGTAACTTAATCTAAAGATAAAGATGCAGTAAAATAAATTTATTTTCTCTGATTTCTGATAAAGAAAAAGAATGCTTTGGTAAAATTGGAAGAAATTCGAAATATTGCTTTGAAATGGAATTCTATGAAATTCATTATCAGAATTGCATATCAATGTAATGAAAAATCCAAGCAGTTTTCAGAGAAAATAAAAACAAATCTTTCTCAAACAATTGTAAAAAAAAAATAAAAAAAATACAGCTGTATTTATTACAAAAATCTCCAAATTCAGAGTGATGAATTAAAAAAGGTTTTTATACAAAATCGAGGTATAAAAACAAAGGATGTTTTTGTGCCTGTCCACAGATTCCTAAAGAGTGATACAAGATTTCACAGGAAGGGATTTGTTCGACGGGTGGCAATTGCACAGACCATCAGCTCATCAAGTTGAAGGCTGGAATTTTAGGATTAGATAGAACTCAATTAGCATATTAAAATGCAAATAGTCTGATAAGTCATATCTTGATAGAAAACACCTGCACACCGGAGTTTAGTATTTGATCGATTGGTTTATCATTGTATTTTGCAGCACCCAAATGTATGAAAATATTGAAGTTTGGGTGCATGAAAACACAATGGTAAACCTGCAGATCAACCACTAAATTGATGTTCTGCAGATGGTTTCCACCAAGATACGACTTGGCAGACCAATGCATATAACTTGTATATAAAATAAACGGTCAAATACAAGTATTACTCGCGCTCAGAGGGTTCCGTACAATAAATATATGAATTATTAACTGTATTATTTAAAAGAATAATGAAACTTTGTAAAAACCTATTCAACGTAGAGTTGGGTATAGCTGTATATATTAGAAAAGTATGAATGAGTATACCACAAAGGTTCAAAGAGATATGAAGCCAAAATAAAATTAAATATTGCTATTTTGTATAACTCTTTTTTTAAACGTATCTTAATCTGCATATGGTGAACTTAATTTGGTACTAACAATAAAAGTACTGCATATTTAAATTTCATTTGGCATTTCATAAAACTAAATTCAACATAGTAATATTTTTCATTTTAGAGTAGATGAAATAAAATCCTTGTTCAAAGTTTAAACTTTGCGTTGTACTAAGCGCGCTTCGAAAGGAGGTCGCACAGATGTAACTCGACTTTGTCCGTGCCGCATTCTTTTCAAATAGGTCTTTAATTATCATTTAAAGACACGGGAGGCATATTGAGAGATCCACTCATTTCAAACTAGTCGCGAATACCATAGTATTTATGCGATTAATTATAATTAAATTGGTCTGTTTTTAACAATTTGACGTTTACTGCTTTTATGCTGCTACTGGGTATTGCATTACACAAATATATCATTAAAAGTTGTTATCTAGTATTTAAAAACCGATGGTATATAGAGTACGCCGCCTCTGCCATTATGTATGTCCAAACCAACCGTGTCTTTAAGGGTTAAGGCTCCTGCCCCTGCCAGCGAAGGCACACACGAGCTAATGCTAATCGTATGGGGAAGGATTTTTCTAATATCTCTTTTGCATTTCGATATTTTAAAATATTGTTTTTGCCATTGTATAGCCGAGATCCGTCTCTACATCGCACTTTCTTTACTTTTTCCTCACCATAGGATTAGCATTAGCTCGTTAGTGTCTTCGCCGGCATTGACAGGAATCTTAATATCTCGGCGAATTACCGACGATTTTTTTTCGAAAATCATTATAAACAATGATTTTATACTTTTGATACGATAGGTACCTTTAGCGCTCTTCAATACCTTTGCTGAATGCCCGCAAACAGAAATCTGTATGTAACAGAAAAATGCGATTTTATGAAAAACTATGCCACCTAGGGCAATCGCTATAATTTTCCTGCGAGTACCTCTACTACATTCCTCTACTACCTCTACTACATTCCTCTACTACCTCTAATTTTTTTCATAATTTTAGTTTCAGTAGATTTGAAAATAGATGGGGGGGAGGGACATATTTTTGCACTACATTTTCGACGATATCTCTGAAATTATAATATCTAAAATTAAAAGAAATGTATTTTTGAGTTCGGCGTTACGGAATCTTTTAACCGATACCCCAAACGATATACAAAGAAAATATATTTCTTCTTCAAATAACCTAATTATCCCCTCTACGTTTTTCCCCACATATATTTGTGAATGTTTAATAATCTGTAAATATGTGGGTCAATAGTCTTTATTACATCTCCCAATTTGAACTTCCTACGTTCCGTAGTTTACGAGTAAAATGGCTGTGACAGACAGACAGACACAGGAGTGATCTTATAATGATTCCGTTTTTACTTTTTAAGTACGGAACCCTAAAAATCATGATTATTGCAACTGAGAAATACAAAAACATAAGAAGATGAATTATTGACAATAAATAAAACAAGAAAGGAAAACCATGTGCCAAGTATGGATTATGAACCCTTTCCTACATTTTTAGTTCAGTTAGAAAAACATAACACATTTGAAAATACACATTTATTAATTCCTAGCAATAGACGGAAACGTACTTCAATTGTTTTGTGAAGCTCCGTTATGTTCCTTATAAATTTTTATACACGCCACATACTGAGCTAAAATTTAATTCAGAAATAAATACGCTGAAAATTACTGAAATCGCACTTCTAAGGCTAACATTAGCTTAAGAATTGCTATCCATGGACGGCCATGTATCCAGTTTTTTGTCATATCCCTATTTATTTATATGCTACAATGTCATTTAGCCAACGGGACATTTAGCAGACAGCAATTAGACGACAGGATGTTTAGCCGACATGACAATTAGTCGACAGCGACTGTTAGCCGAAAAGACAGTTAGCCAACAGAGGACAATTATTCGACATGGACATTCATCCCACTTAACTGTAACGTAACTGTAACCTGATCTTAGCCTAATTAAACCTAAGCATAAACTGTAGCGTAACTGTAACCTAACCAATACCAAAGTGTAACGTAACTATAACCTATCTGTAACCTAAACGTAACCTAAGTGTAACATAACCGTAACCTAACTGAAACCTAACAGTAACCTAATTGTAGCCTAAATGTAACCTAACTGAAACCTAACAGTAACCTAACAGTAACCTAAATGTAACCTAACGAAACCTAACAGTAACCTAATTGTAGCCTAAATGTAACCTAACTGGGACGTAACCGTAATCTAACTGTAACTAACGTTTACCTAGTTATAACCTAATCGTATGCTAACTGTAATGTAACTGTAACATAACTTTACCATGACCAAGCTGTAACTTAAGCGTATTCTAATTATCACCTAAACGTAACCTAATAGTTATTTAACCATAATCTAAACGTAACCTAAGGGTAACCTAATTATAAAGTAACCGTAACCTAATTGTAGCCTAAATATAATCTAACTGGGACGTAACCGTAATCTAACTGTAACTAAAGTTTATCTAATTATAACCTAATCGTATGCTAGCAGTAATGTAACTGTAACACAACTTTACCATGACCAAGCTGTAACCTAAGCGTAATCTAATTATCACCTAAACGTAACCTAATTATAAGCGAACAGTTACCTAACCATAATCTAAACGTAACCTAAGTGTAACCTAATTATGAAGTAACCGTAACCAAACTAAAACCTAACAGTAACCTAATTGTAGCCTAAATGTAACCTAACTGGGACTTAACCATAATCTAACTGTAACTAACGTTTACCTAGTTATAACCTAATCCTATGCTAACTGTTATGTAACTGTAACATAACTTTACCATGACCAAGCTGTAACTTAAGTGTAATCTAATTATCACCTAAACGTAACATAATTATAACCTAACCGTAATCTAAGAGTAACTAATCGCAATTGTAACCAAACTGCAAATTAACTGTAACCTAGCGGGAAGTGCATAATATGAAAGAGTGATCAAAGGGTTGCCCAGTCCAATAATATATCACTTGAGGGATGTCGGAAAAGTCAGAAAAATGCTCCCGGTGATACAAATTGGGGTAGGGGGAACGGGAGGTACATAATATGAAAGCGTAATCAAAGGGCTCCAATGCAATGTATCTCATGAGGGGTGTCGAAAAATGTTAGAAAAGTACCGGCTAATTATACTATCAGCTAAATGTCCTGTCGGCTAATCGCCTTTTTGGCTAAATGTCCTTCCGGCTAATTGCCACGTTCGGCCAGTTGCCTGTCGGCCAATTATCTGTATTGCTAAAATTATTACTATATGTCCATTTCGGTCAATTGTCCTGTATGCTGTATGTAAATTTCAGCTAATTGTGTTGTCGGCTATATGTACGTATCGGCTAAATGCACGTGTCAGCTAACTGCTATCTGCTAAATGTCTTGAAGGCTATTTGATTGTCGGATAAATGTCTGCGACTGGCTACGGGTCAAACATCTATACTAAAAGTAGTTGAGCTTGAAAATGCATAAATCAAATTAAAAAACATCTTTAAGTAATTCATGGTCATTCTCGATACTACTGATGAAATCTTTTGTGTAGTGTCTATGCAACGGAATAGCAATAATTTCAGCAATACAGACAATTGGCCGACAGACAACTGGCCGAACGTGGCAATTAGCCGGGAGGACATTTAGCCGAAAAGGCGATTAGCCGACAGGACATTTAGCTGATAGCATAATTAGCCGGCACTTTTCTAACATTTTTCGACACCCCTCATGAGATACATCGCATTGGAGCCCTTTGATCACTCTTTCATATTCTATGCAATTCATATGCACCACCTATGTGCCTGTGCAAAAATATTAGTTTAACTTAACTTATACCATAACTTATCATTAATCAAACATATCATAATTTAAAACTCACTATCAGCAATCATCCCTAATGTTTCCCTGTAAATGAACAATAAATTCGATGCACACCATATTCTTATCCAAACATCTTGCACTCTTTGTCTCCCCTTCTTCCGAAATTTCGTTTCCCGTTTTGCTTCCCTTACAGTATCAAGGTTTAAAATCTTTAAAATTCCTTAATATTTTTCTTTAATTTTCTGTTTTATTTGTTACTTTAAACTAACAATAAATAGTCAGTCATAAATTTCGTTATCAATTTATTTCACCATATTCATTTCATTAAAATTTCTTGTAAATTGCCTCTATCGGAAATGTCATTTCTCCCTTTTGCTCCCTCATCACGGTACCCATATTTTAAAATAAAAACCCTTTAAAACTCTTTAATTTTTTTTATCTTTTCTGCTCAATTTGCCACTTTATTTTAACAATAAATAAACGATCATAAAAATTTCTCCTCCCCCCCCCCCAACCCCAACTGAAATTAGTATTTCCTCCTCGCCTCTCCCTCTTACCAAGCATCTGAAATTTAAAGTCCTTAATTTTTTTTTCATTTATTATTTTTTTAAATTATTTGTAAATATTTTCTAAGGTAAGTAAATAATAAGTCACCGATAAACTTCCGCCCCCCTCCCCCCGCAAAAAAGAACTAATTCTGCTTATTCCTCTTTTTTTCCCTCAGATCACAAAATTTTAACCTTAAAAGTCATTGCTTTTTTTAAAACATTTTGTACTCTGTTAATTTATTGTAATCATAAATAATCATATAACTATACTCCTCCCCCACCAAAATTGACGCTTGCTCTGACTCTACCCTTACCAAGAACACAAAATTTAGTCTTTTTTTGTCCTATTTCTTATTCTTTAGTAAGGTAAATAAATAAGTCATCAAATAAAATCCCCCCCCCCTTTTTTTTTCTTCTTTCCCTTATTTAAGTTTAAAATCTTTGAAAGTCTTTTTTTAATACATTTTCAGCTTTATCTGTTTCATATTGAACAATAAATAATCGATTATATAATTTCTTCCACCCCCATATAAAATTGACGTTTTCTTTTCTCCCCTCCCCCCCCCCCCATTATTTCCGTGCTCATAAAATTTAAAGTCTCTAAAACTCCTAATTTCAATGTTTTTGCCCTATTTGTAAATCTTTAATAAGTTACATAATCAGTCATCTATTAAATTCCCCCCCCCCCACCCCAAAAAAAGAAAATCTGTTTCTTCCTTTGTCTTACCCTCAATTCATGAAGTTAAAAAATCTAATTTACAGTCTTTAAAACTTTTTAATTTTTACTTTTTTTGGTCCTAATTATAAATCTTTATTATCTATAATATTAACTAAATCATTTCAACTATGTACGAAAGTGTTAACAATAAAGCGATAGGTGTACATTTAATTGTGCATAAAAAACATTTTAACTGTATTTTTCAAAGGAAAATGTCTTTAGAGAGATATTTGTAAGGAAAATATTGTGGTTTCTCGTCAACGTGCAAGTAAATTCTCAAAACCTTTCGAAATCATTTTGTTCCGACTAGCTCAGAAAGAACCATCAAACGTAGATACCAAAGGTGCCTGAGTAATCGACTGAACCGAGTATGTCCATAAAGAAAAAAGAAAAATCATGCGTCTACGTCGATACTTTCCAACACTTACAGAACACTGTAACAAAACTTCGCCGTTTAATAAAGTAAAGAAGATATCTAACTAAACATTTGTAATACCTATGACACGTTTGAAAAGCAGATTTCAACAATTGCACCCATAACCTGGAAGGTACTCCAATTCTTTTGTGCAGTTCATATGAGGCAGTGTATATGATATATTTGTACTGCATATATTTGTACAGATTCTACATACTATGTTAAAATTTAGTTTTGTAAGAAAATACATAAAACAGTTGAAAATTCACCCTCGGCAATTTCTACTAATAGACGGAAACATACTTTAATTCTTTTGTGCATTTCTGTACATAGAATACAGATTTTTATACACGTCAAACAGCATTAAGCTGAAATCTAATTCATGCAAAATCATGCTCAAAATTACTGAAATCACACTTGCAGGAATTATTTTCTATCGGCAGCCCATGTATCCAGTTTTTTGAATATCCCTGTATAGGATTTTATTTGTATGATACAAACATCTCTAAGCATATTAAATGTAGTTGAGCTTGTACATTTATAACTAAAAAAAACCTAACATCTTTAAGAAATTCATACTCATTCTCAGCAATGATTACGAATTTATTTGTGTAGTCCTGTATAGGGTTTGAAAAATATGTGCACACCACGTAGTACGCAAAAATTTAGTTAAACTTAAAAACGCATTCTGTAATTGAAAATGTACTTTCAGCATTAATTTTTAATAGCTATATCGGATACAGTATTGTATCAAAATATTTTATGTTTCCCTGTAAATGAACGCTAAATGAAATGCAGACCATATTCGAATGCAAGCATCTTGTAGTAAATCAAAGTAACGTGTATCTATTTCGTCATGTTTGAAATAATGTAACGTGATCAAAATACGCTACAAACAGTTTTTCTCGTAGACCATATTGAACCAAGTTCTTTTATCTGACCCCGTAAATAATTGTTAAATGCTCATGTTGTACAGAAAGTAGGCTTAGGACACCTCAGAAATTCATATCAATTTCATTATCTTTGTGACAGAGTAATATCAATTAAATACGCAGCAAACGATATTTCTTCATGGGCTATAACATAACGGAATACTTTTGAGTCCCCTATACTCGTACGTTAAGCATTACACATAACATAGTCTATAGTAACAATTTTAAAGTGTGTCTCAATGTACATAAATTTAACTGTGTTTAACATTGTGTAACACTATTAAAATACATCCTAAATAACCCCCCCCCCCCACATAGACCATAATGTAGCGAATACTTTTGAGTGCATCTGTAAATGAACCATGAATGGTGCACCGAACATACCATGATGATTTTGAATATCGTATATCAATTACATGGCAATCCGACTATATTTACGCTAGTTAGAGTACGGATAGACAGACAGACAGACGGACGGACAAACCCAATTCATAAACGCTTTTCAACTTTCTTGGAAAGTGTTAAAAATGAAAAAAATGTAAATGAAAATAAAAGTATTTTATTGTTATTTAGATTACGAACCGCTACAAAAAACATTCTTAACTGTCTGCATCATTTAAAAAATATTTAGTGTACAGAAATCTCCCCCCCCGTCCCCCCCCACACACACCTGAATTTACTCCTATGCACTTAAAATTTCAAATTGTGAAAACTCCTTTATGTTTTATAACTTACTTGTAAAAATAAAATATAATCTAAATTTTCTTCCGCCTGAAAATTACACTAAACTTTTCGCCCTCTACCTTTCTGCTAACATCACACAAAGTTTTGAATATTTGGAAAACTTTATTTTTTCTGTCATATATTTTAGTGCTAACAACAATAAATTATGTACTATACCTATAAATGACTACGCTGGGATTTAGATGTATACCCCCCCCCCCCACTTCTCCTCAAAATTAATATTTCCCGTTCTCCCCTCCACCCCTCTACAGTACAAAATATACAGTTTATTTGGATAACTTTTTCTCTCCTAATTTTATGAACATCTTTTTTTTAACCTTCAATGTTGTTTAGCTTTTATATATCTCTTGATAAATTTCATGTTCTAAAAACAATCCCCACAAAAGATAGTTATTTTAGAATATTTGTACCTGGTATTTCCCCCCTCATTCAATATCTTCCCCCTTGATTTTAAATGTAATTTCGTTATGTGAAATAAAATAGTTTTTATACTGCGCTAATTTCAATTTTATGTTTGTAAAAGCTGTAAAATGAACTTGAAGATAAAAAAAAGAATATATCTGAATAAAATATTCATTTATTTTCTGAAAGTCAAATCGCTTTAATTTTTGCACCCTTATTATAAACAGATTAAAATTCTTTTTACGGCTTTCAGCGTTATCCAGAATCTCCACAAAACAGACGGTTTTGATCTACGCTAGACAGTTGAAAAAAGAAATCTCTTAGACCACCTGAAACGTATTGGACATGAGCCAAGAATATTCTATTTGCTTGTCGTGTTAATTTTAATGCTGGTTGGTTGGCTAAGCCAGTACCAATTGTTAAAGTTTGATAACTGAAAATCAACTTGAAAAGTAAAACATGCATTCATAGAATGCGATGGATGGTTGGTTGGATAAGCTCAGAGTTAATTCAAGCTTGACTTGAAAAACTAATCTGAAAGGGTTTAAAGTTGCAATGTTTTAATTAAACTTAATGGCGTTTACTCCAACCTAAAGGAAATTTCAGTTACAAGAGTCCAATAAAATCTTGCGTATAGTGGATCTAAGACATTGCGTTGTGTTTTCTTAAAAATATATATATCCAGTGGCAATAACTAGGTTACTGGGAAGTTTTACTCCCATGAACTTGTGTTGTGACGATCGATAAAAACAAAATGACTGGACACCTAAAGTTCATTCGAACATTCATATTTATTGAAGTTTTAATAATCCAGTATGTATGTTAGGCATTGTGGTAGGACTAATTTACGAGAGACAAAATTCAAAATATATCGGAACCACTGCAGCTGAATGGAAAGGCAACAAAAAAAAACTTATACAACGATACTTTTAAAACGGTTAACATATCACCTTTCCCATAGTCATCTTCATTGTCAGTGAGTGTCCATCATGCACAGCGACCTCCAAACGTATACCCCGAAGATCTCAGTGAGTGAAAACCCATCTCCTCGAGCTGCAAGAATCCGCTTCCTTTTTGCTCCAACTTTCCTTGCCTCATCACAAGCGAAACCCGCTGATTATAAGCACGGCAAGGGTTGCCAACACAAAAAGGCAAAACGCCACAACGCGTGCCAAGGAATTAATGAAAAACCATGGATAATACGGGAAACGCTAAACTCCGCGGGCTAATACGCCAAACGTGGCAGACAGACAACGCGAAGTAAAAGTCAAAGTAGGCAAAACGGGAGATCGCAAGTATTGCGAAAGGAACGACTCACCTGGGCGATAACTGGTAAGACCAAGGGGATTGGTGGACAAAAGGAATGCCTAGCTTGAGTTCAAACGAACTCAAGGCGCAAAACTGAATAATGGGGGAAAACCAAGGTATCAAAGTCGTGATTACGACATACACCAGGACAACGGAGAAAAAAAAAATGGATGAATGAGTGAAGGCAATACCTACATTCATGAAGAGCTTTTTTTTTTTTTTTTTTTTTGAACAGAAAACCAAAACAAGTTGAGGAGCGATCCACCACAATGCCTTTACATTAACTTAAAAAAATAAAAGTACATAAAATTCTGTGTTTAACTGTAACAGACTTTCTTGAGACAGAGTACAAGTTATGTGGAACTGACCACACAACACCTGCACACGAAAAAGAAACTCATCAAGAATTTTGGATACAGTAGTAAGTAAGTGCAACGCTGGTTGACACCTGTAGATGAATACAGAAATGCTACTATAATACTGTAGAACAAAATAAAAGCATCATTAGTAGTTACTCGATATATATATCTTTAAGAAAAAAAATTAGTCCAGAATATATATAACATATGTGATCATTAAATATATAAATGTTATTAAGAATATATACATGGCAATTGAAAACCAAGTAGTCTTTAATAATTATCAAAAAGAAACGATAATATTGGCATTCACAATGAAGGTAGTTATAAAGCTATCTAACAAATTTTGAACTGGTGCACCATAAAAAAAAAATAAGTTTCCAAAAGACAACTAAAAAATGTAAATTTATGAAGAATGCCAAAAGGGAATTAAGAAAATACTGAAAATGGCCGAAAAAAATGCCAAAAAGTGCCTAGGACTTTGAATTTAGATGATCATGATCATAAAAGCATAAAATTTGAACCCTTAAAAACACTGTAAACAATACTACCTATACCTCATGATAAAACAAAAACATAACACTCTGTACGAATATAAAAGAATAAGGTTATACCATAGGGCACAGTCGAGTTAATGGAATAGATCACAGTTGCATGGTACGTTACATACCGGTTGTCGGCGAGTACAGGAATCAAGATGCTTAAAATTAAAATATGGCATTATACTTCAAAATTACTATAGTACTTAATTATAATAAAAACAACAAACACAAATGAACGAACTAAGCTTCATCTTGCAAACAGAGAGGTTTCAGATTAGCAAGCGAGCTTAGCAAAACCACAATTTTTAAGACACGAAAAAATTATTTACAAATTAAAATTTTCCTACAGAAACTTGCAGGGATGGCATATAAAATGCCACTAAATTACCCAATTTTTGTAGGCATAGAAAATAGAACGTATCTTACACAAAGCCGCTTTACATCTTCCCTTTAATGCCAAAAGAGTTTTTACGTAAAGGAAACCGTCTAGCAGACTTTTTTTTTTTTTTTTTTTTTTTTTTTTTTTAGACTAACTAGTTAAGAAGACACATTTCAACCGACACCTTATAATTACCCTTTAACATTAAATTGATATAGTAATTTATTTTGTTACAAGCAATACCTCAAGCAAAACTCACTAAAGCATAAGTCCAGCAATACAATCCCGAATATGCAACTTCTTAAAATATTAATGAGATTTTAAATACAATACGTAAAGTCGTGATTACGACATTGCTGATTGGAAGAACTCGCTTGTCAATCATTTGAATTTAGACCATCCTTTCAATTCAGCTAAAATGACAGCGGCCATCTTGATTTCTTTTTGTCTGTGACTGCAGTGAGCTCTTAAAAGGCAGTATTAAGACGATGTCGAAGATGTAAAAATTATTTCCAGATATTCCAATTCTCTTAACCCCTTCAAGGGCGGTGGTTCATTTTTGGACCAACTAATTTTAATCCCTAAATCGGACATTGACACCAGGCATTTGGACTGAAAAATCTCCTTTTATTACGTATTTGAAGAAAAGCTTTTACTTATTTTTAAATAAATTTGCTTGTAAATACCGGTGTCATTCATTTATTTCAGAATTTTACGAATAGAAGTGCTTTGCCCCTGAAAGGGTTAAAGCCTTTATAAAATTATCTATAGAAATTAGTCTAAGGAAAGACGAAGTTTGTAATGACAATGAGTGTGTTCAAGAAGCACGCGCGTTACGCGCGCGAGCTCAGGAGACAGGAACATGGAGTGGGTCCATATCATGTATGGAATAACACGTAGAATGTTCAGGAACAGATCATGGATTTGATTAATTAAGGTGCTAATTATAAAGACATTTTGTTGCAAAAGGAACGTGTGCTGGATGGCCGAATGGCTAAGGCAGTGAACTCGAGACTAAGGATTGTGGGTTCGAATTCTTCCAGTCCCACATTTTGTCACAATTTTTTTTTTGTTTTGTTTATTGGTTGTTTTATATTTTTCATAATGAATAAGATATTTTTGATGAAGATATATTTTTTATTTTTGTTATACAGAGGCACGTGTATTTTTATTATAATAATAAAATACTCATTTAAATGTGAGAAAATGAGATGAAAGTTTTAGATCTGAACGCCTTTTAAATATTCAAAGTTTTGTTTCTAAGTGATTATATATGTAGTACGTACCGGGTGTCCCAAAAAGGACTGACTGATTTTAAAATTCATTAACTTGCAAACGGTGACAGATATTTAAAAAATTCTTGCAGGAGGGTTATGCATAAGGTCAAAAGTTTTTTTACAGTGATTTTCAATTTTAGTTCGAATTACAAACAACAGATGGCGCTGCGATCAAGAGACGCTGAATTCAGACTCGATTTTTGGTACTTCGTGGCCCGGATAATACATTTCCATCTCCTTTTTCAGCATGGAACAAGAGAAAGGACCAGAAATCGAGCCTGTATTTAGCGACTATTGCTTACAGCGCCATCTATTGTTTGTAATTCGAACTAAAATCGAAAATCACTGTAATAAAACTTTTGACCTTATGCATAACCCTCCTGCAAGAATTTTTTAAATATCTGTCACCGTTTGCAAGTTATTGAATTTTAAAATCAGTCAGTCCTTTTTGGGACACCCGGTATATGTATAATGATATAAACATTAAGCAAATCCAAATGAAAAAATAATATATATTGTGCGAAAATATCCTTTTGCACGTAGAATAATTCCTTTTTTTTTTTTTTTTTTTTTTTTTTTTTTAGTACTTTACGAGTGAATTTTTATCGAGACTAGGCTAGAAATCATATTTTACTTTGAACATTATAAAAATAAAATGTAATAGTTGTAAATTATTTTAACTAAAAATATCTGTACATATATTTTTTAAAGAGATAAAATATATAGGTCTGCTGTCCAGTTTGTAATGAATAAAGTATGATTAGAATGTTTATAAATTTTTTACTGAAAGTATAAGTAAGTTCTTTGCTGATACTAACAGAATTTTGAATGCTATTTATTTCTCATGTTTTATGATGTATTTTGGTCTGTTATCCACACGGTATTAAAATATACAATCATAAAATAAGAAATATATATATTAAAACCTACTCTGAAAAACTGTCTAACTAATAGTGCAAATTCCATTGAAATCCACCCAGTATAGTAGATTACAAACAAATCTCATATGTTGATATCACAATCTTGGTTTACTAACAGCATTCTATTTATCACAGAAGATATAAATCAACTGATAAATCATTTTTAAATAAATAAAAAGTTAAAATTTTTAGATTACCAGTTGAGTTCTTAAACTGTATCAATCAACCTACCAAACAAAGCACAACCAATAACACATAAGCAGAAAACGCACAATCACGTGATCAAATCGCCCACACAATTTTTTTGAGCAGCTCGCGCGGAGTTTGTGTGCGGTTGGTTAACTAATTTTAAATGCTAAATGGGCTAAAGTAGATAAAGAAGGTCACGTGATGTTTTTCCCGACTATTTTAGATTTTATCTGAGTGAACATAGGCATGTATTCCTGTTACGAAAACCATGTTTTGGAAGGATGAAGAAATATAGTCGTTGGTTTTACCTTTTTTGAACCATATAAATAATGAAATAATTGAATTATGTTAAAATTCCTTTCTTCGATAAGACCTACTCCATGACATAAACTTCTGAGCGCGCGCGCGGCGCGAAGTGCACTTCTAACCACGCTCATTATCTCATTTCAAGTTTCTAATGTTTGGTTAAATATTTTGAAAGAAAACCATTTATAGAGTTAAATTCAGATTTTCCTAAAAATAATAATAATGTTATAGTCTACCAATAGATAACGCCATATCCGATACAGTATTATTTTTGATGTTTTGTGATCTTTTACAGAAATGTTTTCAGTTTAGTGTTTGTGACAGTGACTTTGTTATGTGTGATGTAAGCTCCGTAGATGACAAGAACCCCTGATGATGGCTTGTTAGAATAAGTCTGAAACTTTGGGTGTATTTTTATTTTTAATGCGTGTTTAATATTGTTTTTTATATAAGTAGTACGAAGATGAGTATCTTAAGTGTTTTTAATAATTAAATTTGACAGCGGAAGTACGCTGGTAGTTTCTTAAGCATAACTCGAGAACTACTTGGCTGAATGTGCGTTTATTTTGGTTTCGCATATTTAAATCTCCTAGATATCTTTTAAAAAAATGCTTACATTACAGGTCATAATTTGTTCGACAATTTTATTTTGAAAATACATATTTTTAGGGTTATGAACTTAAAAAGTAAAAACGAAACCATTATAAGATCACTCGGTGCTTCTGTCTGTCCGTCTCTTACAGCCGCTTTTACCGTAAACTATGAGACGCGGAAAGATCAAATTTGGTAGAAATAATAAAAGCTATAGACCCACATATTTATAGATTATTAACCATTCACAAATATATTTAGGAAAAAAAATGTAGGGAGGCTATTTAAGTTACTAAAAAATAAAAATATTTTTTGTATATCGCGTGAAAGCTCTCGTAACGCCGAATTCAAAAATACATTTGTTTTATTTTTTGGTATTATGTTTTCAGAAATATCGTCGAAAATGTAGTGCAAAAATATGTCCCCCGCCCCCTCTATTTCTGAATCTACTGTAACTAAAATTATAAATAAATTTGTGGTAGCAAAAATGTATTTAAAATGTAATGTTGTTTTTTAGAAAATAACATTTTACCGTTACACATAAATATTACTTTTCGAGCTCTCAGCAAGGGTGTTGAGGGGCTCTTGATGTACCTATCGTCGCAGAAGTATAAAACGATTGCTGATAATGATTTTCGAAAAAAAATGTTGGTAAATAGCCGAGATATTAACTTTTAAAGACACGGACGGTTTCGATATACATAAAGATAACAACTTTTCAACGTCTAGATAACAACTTTTAATGATATATTTGTGTAATGTAATGCCAGTTACTAATTAATGTATTTATTGTACGGAACCCTCTGTGCGCGAGTAATCTCACTTGACCGGTTAATTGAAAAAATATATTAATTGTAATATAAAATTATTTTAACCAAAATCAATTTTTAAGAGATTTAAAAATGTGAATCCGATTTACAGTTTATTCCTCTAAATAGTTCTGAGTAATGCTTATAAAACTATCCTCGATGAATCTGTTTTACAACGATTAGAATTGAATTTAACATTAGGAGCTCCTAACTTTAAACCTTTATAATATCTAAACTACTTACCTACTACCTACTTATAGCAGAGCTTTTTATTGTCATATTGCACATTAAAGCAAAGGACTGACAAAAAAATTTAAATGCTTATTCCTTACATTAAAAATAGAAATTCTACATAATCAAATAAAATTTGAATCTGTTGTTGAGTTAAGGAACAGCACTTTCTCTTCTTAAAAAGATCATTCTTATCATAGAAGCACATAAAAATTAAGTAGTGTAAAGTGTAGTCCATTTTTCAACCATTTTGAAGTGTAGTAAAAAACAAAAGTTTCTTAAATTGCCACATGCCATAAGAAGACGATGGCTAGCTATACTATGAATTCAGATTCTATATTTACAATGATCCGCGCGTTAAAAAATAAGGATTTTAAATTGATTTAAAGATACTCATAGAAGAAATTTGTGTATTATGGAATGGTCGGATAGTATGAAATACTTCAATATCTGGCGCATACGATGTTACATCCAAGCGTAAAACAGCTAAACGATTTCCAAGTGAACTCGCTCTGTTTTCATGAAGCACTGCGCTGTGTTCTCTTTCGTTACCTGTTGTTGGAGCGAAGCGGTGAAATAAAATCTTATTATCAATTTTTGCAGTTTTTTTTGTAGGTAAATTTTATAAAATTCGTATTAATTATAAAATCTCATTGTCTGTGATGTTAACCAAGTTTATAATAAAGTTGAACAGTTATATTTATTGCTGTGTTAGTCAGTGTTCCTTTATGCTAACTTGTTGACAAGTGAAGAGCTTATTTTTTTCAAGATGGTTCAAGGGATAATATGGAATATCAACTAGACAATTGTTTCAAGACGAGTTTCGTGAGGAAGAACAATCATTGCACCAGGACATATCATTTGAGATGGGCTTTTTACCAGAGGAAGAATCAGTGTGCCTGTTTTGAAATGGAAAATAGCTAGAGGATGGAAGAGGTGGGGAGTGAATATAATGACTGATGTAAGCCCATGTGGACTGTGTTGAGGCCAAAACAATAGACTACATTTGTCTCTTTTAAAAAAGAAACAGTTTTTCAAAGAATCTGATGATTTATAGATGATGTATTGATGTTTACTTATTAAATAAATATGGTTATTCTTGTAAATCGTGGTTTTTCTCGAAATTTTTATATTCCTGATAACCCTATTCCATATTACCCGACTGGTTGCCATTACCCGAAGTACGAAACTTTTCTTAAAAAGCTAAACATTGATATGTATGTTTTTCTCTCACTTCAAATGCATTAAAAATGTTTTAAGAAATAGTCAAAGTTTGATCTTTACTAACTTTTAGTGTATCTCAAATTTTTATGTTGACTTACAAATAAAAATATAAATGGTATTCCATTACAACCGAACTTCCTTTCTGTTTCGATTTTTAAGATTTCAGAAGATGATCGTAAAGCATAAATAAATTAAATTTTGATTCCTTGACTGCATCAAGATTCGAGCGCATGTTGCAGGAAATATTCAGCTTTTACATTTAAATATCAGTATTTTTGGTGTAGTTTGTGTAGTTATTTTCAGGATATTTAATTGCAAAATTTCCGTCTCTAAGTTAAATAATATTACACATGAATATCTGTGTTCAAATAAAAACTTCGTACAAAACCTGCATATTTTGAACTACTTACGCAGCGTATTTTGCGGTATTAAATTAATTTAGACATCTGCAAATCTGTTAAATTAATGTTTTTGTACGCAAAATAATAAAGTGCTTGTTGGAAATGTAACTCTCGTTATTCAAGCACGCTAAATTCACTGACATTATTAAATTTTCAATAGCATACCTTACCTTCTGTTACGTATTTTAGTATGTATGAAATTAATTTAGTGAATTTAGTTAAATATATTAAAATATAAAGATTACTGTTAATCAAGAGCTAAACAGAGTTTCAGTTTGGCTTTGATCATTATATCATATATTATGATATCACGCATATTTAACTTAATAGTATGTCAAGTGTCTCATCGATATAATTATCTGTTTACGTCATGATCTAACTGGGACATGTCTATTATTAATGACTAAGTTGTTAACGTCATGTGTTTTCCCAAACGTATCTACAAAGCAAGCATGAGTATTTCATCGTGTAAAATTTTTTTTATTAATATAATTTTGTTTAAAGGACATTTATTTTAACTTAAAATGAATATTCTGGCAGAATGCATTTATAATTCTGAATATATTAGATAATTTATTATGGAACTTTATTAACTCTTCGTGAGTCTATTTAATATGAATTGCATTTAAATCACAATTTAAATGCCTTGTAACAAATTAGAGATTCACGAAATGCTGTTAGAGTAAATGAATATATATATATATATTTATATACAGGCATAATTTAATATAAAAAATTTAAATAATTAAATAAAAAACACATATACAATTTCATTTTTAGTGGATAAAGAAAAAAAAGTTAATGTGTCTCTGTAATGGATATGAATGAGTTTTATAGCGATACGTTTCTATGAACATAAATATGCTTCTAATTGCATTTCACTTATGTTATATGCTTTAAAAAATATTCACCTCAAAATACAAGATGTTCACAAAACTATGAAATTCACAAGAGGATATACATATTCAGTATGCTATTTAGGAAAAACTATATAGATTGATAATAGTTCCCGAATATTGCGAAAACAAATGATAGGGTGAAACTCCTAGTTATTGACACCTAACCAGTAACTGGCACTTCAGCAAAAATCTGACTCAAATAAATATTTCCTTGTAAAATTCTGCAAAGTAATGACTTCTAGGGGACACTTATTTCTATTTTGGAGCCAGTGTATACCCTAATAGTAGGCCAAGAACATATTCAATGAGGAAGAATTATATGAGAATACAATAGGTACCATTTTGAGGCATCCATCTTATTTCTAAAATTAAGGTAGTGTTTATTTTAATATACAGTGCTTTAAGAAATTATAAGACCACTAACGAATTGGTGCACTTCTGAAGAAGAAGGCACAATATGCAAAATTTTAGCGTGTGCATTTAAGATTGATCGTAGAATGTTTTCTGTTATAATTGCTACATTAAAATTTAAGTTACATTTTATTAAAATCTTCTAATTTCTTTAAAACGTAAATAATGTGACTGTTAAGAAAATATAAGACTACCTGAGGAAATTAGTATATTATACATCACATCAGAATCATTATCAAACGTACGCGTTTATATATCGTGAAAGAATTCCCGAAAAGCAAAGGTGTAGGTTTAGATAGTGTTATTTACGATATATTTGAAGATGTCGCGGGGGTAAACAGTTGTCTGCGACCGAAGTAAGAAAAATTTGGTTTTATAAGGGTGCTAATAAATCTGAACGAGAAATAGTTCTTTTAATGAAGCGTTCTAAAACTGCCATTCAGAGTGAAATAATTAGAAAAATGATTAAAATAAAATTAAACTATCTGGAAGAAAAAGGATTTTGATAGCATGGGATGATCGACAAATATTTCGATTATCAACTCAAAAAGGTCTTTCAACGCTGTATTATTATATATATCGAGAGAGAAAGAGAGAGATATTTCTGTAGAAAATTAATTAAGAAAACATACCACGTCAGTGTCAATCCATTTCTAGCTATTTTGAGTATAAAACCATTCGATAACGTGCTGCTATTGCATATTTTGCAGTGATTATTTCTTTGAAATTTTAAGGAGTCCTGATATCTCTCCTTATATTTAAATGCGTTTGGACAAAGAGCTGCTACTCGCTAATATAAATGTATTTGCTTATTTAGTTATTTTTTTTTTATAAATAACAATAAATCACTTAATATTTATGGTATCAATATATATAATTACTCATGAATTCTGTTACATGTGAAAAAAAAAAAATAACACAGGTTGACAAAATTTACGTCCATGAACACATTTCTAAAACTTTATACTGGCTCTATACTTTTTTGTGATGCCTATTCCAAAAATAACCTCATTTCTCGATCACGTACAGTTTTTTCGTAACTAATGTTACATTAATATACATAGTCTGATGAATCTATTAATGGTAAAAAGAATAATACAGAATAATTTTATTTGCAAATTTTCACATAGATATACGTATCTATCTACAATATATTAAATAGATTTATTTATATTAAATTTTTTTGTCAAAAGTCTCATGCCGTCTTTTTCCTGTTGCTAGCAAAGCTTTTTTTACTGTTGTATAATGCTACTGCATTTTCATGATTAAATGTATATCAGTAATCGCCAATCTCATGATCAATTGACTCCGTTAAGCAAGTTCCACAGAGATGTTTGTTATGTTAAAAAATACTTTTATGACAAATTTTAGAACATAATTTTTATATAAAGAATCATATTTCATTGTTATAAAATGACTACTTTTATAAATTAATTCTACTATCTAGATAATTTTTATGCTAATAAAGTTAAAAAATAAAACAATTTTTGGATGTAAATGTTTTATAAATGTCAGAGTCTGTACAAAAGCAAAGTATTCGAAATTTTATTAGGACTTTCATGGAAGATTACAGTTTTGGATATTTTTATTTATACGATATTTTAATGAGCGGTTTCTTAACCCCTTCAAGACGACCGTCTTTTGCAGACTTTTTAATCTTTTATCACCGGTTTTTCAAAACAGAAATTTTTGACTAATTGAATCGGAAAAATGCTCGGATTAAATAAGGCAAAATTTAGAATAAAAATTTACTGGTAATAATAATCACGGATTCTGAAGCACCTTACGCGGCACGTATACAGATCACTCGTCCCCAACGGGTTAAAAGATACATAAACGCTACATTATTATATATATAGAGAGAGAGAAGGAGAGATCTCTGTAAAAAATTAATTAAGCACACATACCACGTCAGAGTTAATCCATTTCTAGTTGTTTGGGCAAAGAACCATTCGATAGCGTGCTAACATTACATATTTTGTAGTGATTATTTCCTTTGAAATTTTAAGGAGCCCTGATGGCTCTACTTATATTTAAACACGTTTGGACAAACAGATGCTAAGCGCTGGTATAAAATGAAGTTTTTGTTTTTTCTAAATAATAATAAATCGCCTAATATTTCGGGTATAAATATATATAATTAATCATGATTCTGTTACATCTGCAAATAAAAATAACACAGATTGGCGAAATTTACGTCCGTTAAGGCCCATTTTCTTTATACTAGCTCTATAGTTTTTTGGGATGCCTATTCCAAAAATGACCTCTTTTCTCGATCACGTACATTTTTTTCGTAACCTGTGCTACATTAATACGTATAATCTGATAAACTTATTGATGGCGAATAAATAAAACAGAACAATTTTATTTGCAAATTTTCACATTGATATACGTAGCCATATAGATATATTAAATAGATTTAAATTAATTAACTTTTCTTAGTGAAAGGTCTTATACTGTTTTTTTTTTTTCTTTAACAAAGCTATTTTTTGTATTTTCAGCTGTATGAGACATTTTTTAAAATATAAAATACTTCATTTCTGTTGGAACTTTTAAATAGTTGCTGTCCATTCTACGAGATCAGGGGTTCCTAAACTTTTAGCGTCATATTACGTTTAGCGTTCATATTTCAGCGTACCACCAAGTGATTAACTGAAAGCTAATACAGAAAAACCTGTGTAAACGGAATATGTCTTAAACGATATATTTTTCCAGTCATTTGTACTTCCGTCTGAGGAGATTTTACTGATTTAGGGGAGACCGGGGCTAGTTGGCTACAGGGGTAAGTAGGCGCAGTCCTCATAAATCGCCTGTTTGTGGACAGATTGCGCAACCAGTCACAGAGTACCTTTCTTCTTGCTTTTTACAATCCTCATTGTAGTTTTGCAGCGTTACCTACGTGCAGTGGACATTTATTACGTTTTTTCTGTTTTTTTCACTCATAAGTAATTTGTTGTTGCTTTATTCTTTTTCTAATTTCTAATACTTATCTTAATAATTGCGATTTAACTTGTGCAATTTTTCTTAGTGTATGATTAACTGTACCCGCCCCATATGTAATTTACTTGGATTATTTATGCTTAGAGGATTACGTGTCCCTTTTGTGAAGATATTTATTATGGGTCTAGTAGGCATATTGAACACGGGGCAAGTTGGCTCGGTGTTTGGTGTGTGCTGGTAGCTTAAAAAACAGCAAACAACGAGAAAAGGGGTTGGAATGCAAGATTTTGGGCACACGAGCTTGACCAAACGAAGACACTCGATGTTTTATTATTGACAACCGTAACTCTGATGATGATATAGAGTAGGATAGAAGTTACTCAATGTTAATGTTTTATTCATTATTTTTATATCTGTATAATTTAGAATTTACATTGTACGTCTGTAACGCAGTTGTTTAAACTCACTGGAAATAATGCATAGTTGTCAACCTTCCGATTTTTTCATACCAATATTTTTATGCAAAAATTCTTGCCTTATGCAATCGTACAATTTACGCAATTAAATAAATAGAACATTTTTGTAAGATTTTACTGGTATCCAAAAAATCGGGAGGTTGGCAACTATGGTAATGAAATTGATTTCGCTTAACTGCGTGTCTTATTTGAATTTTTATAAAGCGTGTGCCAACTTACCCCATAGGTATAGGCAACTTGCCCCGTGACTGGGTAGGTTGGCGTACAACTTTCCTTTTACTTTAGGAATCCGCTAAACATAAACTACAAAAGATACAAACTCAAAACTCCGAGTATTTATAGCCCAATGCCTGTTCTTTTAAAAGTACAGTTAAAATTTCATAAAAAAACGTAAACAAAAAATTAATAAAATTCAATAACTAAAAACTGCGCCTACTAGCCCCGGTCTCCCCTATATGATTACATTATTAACACGTTGACGGACACTTGTATATTATAGGTACCACTTAATTTTAATTCCTAAATTGGCACCAGTATTTTAAAACTAAATTTTGTATTATTTAATGTACGTGAAGTTAAGATTTTACTTATTTTCATATATTTTTTCATGTAAATCCTGGTGTCAATCATTATACCCCATAGTGAACTTCGCTTTGACGGCTATAGACGCAAGTGTCCGTCAACGTGTTAAATTGGTGCTTACATTGACTTTAATATTTTTTAGTGTATATATAGTGTATCATTTTTAGGTGCCAAATAAAGATGTATTTAAATATAAAATTACTGCACAGGTTTGTTAAACATGGAAAAAAAATACACATTTGAAGTCGCCTTGATCGCTATTTTATTGTTATATGAATACTATGTTTATATCAGTAGTAAAATACATATAAGAAAATTTAATAAGTGAATAACCTACATTTGCAACCTACATAAAAAATTTACATACCTTCTGAAAGTAAACTGCTTATTAATGCGAGATCGAAGTTCGTTGAAATAAGTGATATACACACATACAATATAGTAACAGAAGAAATTTTTTTTTTCGGGATGTATGAAAGGCCAACTCAACATCTACCGAATATTAGTTCCATTTATCTATAAATTTTAATCGAAATTACATGCAACACGTTGTGAAAGCAGCAACAGAGAGGAAACACCACGGAGCCGATGAACTGACACGCCAAGAAAGGAGAGGGAGATGGAATTGAGCTGCTTTTTGATTTCACATGCTGTAATTTTTATTTCATTTCAAGTATCTGTATTAGACTTTCGCTAGACCAGTACTAGTACGCTTACCATAGTTTGAGAACCCTTGTACTAGATAGTCTAATGCTGCTATCTGTACGTCAAAATAATAAAACAAATTGCAGCTAAATATGTATTTTAAACATTTGAAAGTGGCAGCGGACAAGAAAAAGACTGTTAAACGTAAGCAGACAGTTTCAACACTAATTTTATATACAGTAGAAACTCTTTTATCGGAAACTCTTTTTACTGAAACTCTTGGTTAACCGAAATCCATTTTTAAAGATTGCTTTCTCTCTCTCTCTTTTTTTTTACAAGAAGAGGACGACTATGTGGGCGCAGAAAAAGAACAAATTAGCAATTCTGAAGCTTTTGAATGTTTTGCAAAAGGTTTTGGCATGGCAGGACAGCAGAAAGGGTGTGATACCGGTGAAATAATAGATTTAAAAAACTTCCTGATAGAGCTGCAAAGCAAAGGCAATCGAAACTGCGATAAACAAAACTTTTTTTCAAACCCTTGTGAAATCTGTAAAAGGTACTTAATTTCAAAATTAAAATTCAGGTAATTTATTCTTGTTTATACTTTGATATTACTTTATTTTTACTAAGCACTTTATAAATAATATACCACCAAAAATCGGGCATCATCAGGACCGAGTCTATGCCGGATTTATGAAAATTCCGGATTTTTCAAGGAATGTCAAAAATAGTAACTAGGAATATCAAAAGTAGTACTATATTCTTAATGGTGCCTTTAGCCATAATTTATTTCATTATTAAGTGACAATTAAAAAAAGAGATAATTAAAAGAGAAAATTAAATATAAAAATAAACTTACCATAATTGATATTTTCTATATTACAGGAAAAAAAATCAAATAAAGAGTGAAATCATTTCTTCTCGTGTAATTTCGGAAACATCGATGTCAATTTTGTTTCCTTCAATAATTTTGAACGTTCTTTAACAGTCTAGTTCTCTAAAGCAGATATTAATTCTAAAGTCAAATTCATGCATTTTTCTTTTTCTAGTGACACCTTTCCTTTTGCCTGTTGTTCATCCTCATTTTCGGAGCTGTTACTAGCGTTATCAGCAGTTTTATTAGCACAGCGTCAGAAGAGAGACTCTAAAGAACTTATGCACTAGTCTCCATGTCGTTGCTGAGCAACAGTGCAGCTCCCAGAAATATATTGGTTAAATCAGTATGCGTATCAGATGGGGTCAAATAATTCTATCTACACGGAAAAAAAAACAGTTTTGTTGAAACAACTAAATTTTGGTTAATATAGCTTTAACCAAATATTTTGGTTGGAATGATCAAATTTTTGTTGCCATAATAAGAAATAGCGCATATATTTTTCATTAAACTTAAAATTTAAGCATTCTCTATTATCCGAAAATTTCGATTTTCCGAAAGGTTGTCGGTCCCAATTACTTTGGATAATCGAGGTTCTACTGTATTTTTTAAAAGTATTTTGATATCAATGCTACACACATCTAATTTTAAATGTTCTATCAATGAAATGACATCGAGTTTAAGTAATCTAAAATAAGCAATTTTATTTTAATGTCCATTCTACTGCACGTTGGGTCTTCATCAGTTGTTTTTATTCATATTAGACTTTTGTATACTGAAGAGGCGTTAGTGTTTACTTAAAAATCAACAGAGTATTGAAACAAATAATAGATACAGAAGTATATAATATATTTTATTAAATAAATTAAAATAATACTTAAATATTATCCTAAAAATGTACAATTTTATTTATAAAATGTTTGTTCTAAATCAGTACATAGTTAAATTTTTAATTTCAGTAAAATATCTTTTTTTTCTTCTTTTTTTGCAGCATTTGGTAAATATAGATATTTTATAATTAAGCTTTTATTTTGTTTTATTCTTATTCATTGCAACTTATTTGGATATCATTTTTCTGTTAGTATGCCATTTATAATTGAATTAATAAATTCAATCATTTTTTTTTTAGCAACAAAATTTTATAGAAAATATAATTAAAGATAACAGCATAAGATTATGAATAAACTCATTTTGATTTCTTTTAAATTTACTTGCCAGTTGTGGTAGCTGTGCCACAAATTATTATCATTATTCTAAGAAACGAATGACTGGTCTTGAGAAGAGTTAGAAAAACAAGACAAAATGTTCTTAAATTTGTTTTTGAAAATTACTAAACTGATCAACAGGTTTCTTATTGAACGCAACTTTTTCTATTTGATGATGCAAAAATTGAATTTATGCGATATTTGGAAGACAACCAAGTAGAGATAAATCCAAATATATCATAAATATTATGTATCCATATTAAAAATTTATTAATTTGTTATAATGTGAATATGGAAACAATGTTGTATTAAAAATGTGATGTACGACAAAGGTTTAAAATTGAGTCATTGCGGCTTCAGTCTCGAAATTCATTTTTCAATTTATAGAGCAGTGTTATTTTCATGGAAGCCATTTCTTTCTTCTTTTTCATAAGTTAGTGAAAATACTTTTTGAATACATATAATCTGAGCTTATTTTGACGCGAAAAATATTTTATTATTAAACAGAATATTTTCATTAGAAAAATAAGTAAATTAATCAGTTCATCTAGTGTATTGTAACATACCGGTGTGCTGGAAGAGAATGTGACGCTTGCTGTAAATCAAATAAAAAATATTTAATTTTTTACAGTGCTTGAATCAGTGATTTCAATATATAGTATAACTTCAAAAATCCGGCATCATCAGGACCGAGTCTATGCCGGATTTATGAAAATTCCGGATTTTTCAAGGAATGTCAAAAATAGTAACTAGGAATATCAAAAGTAGTACTATATTCTTAATGGTGCCTTTAGCCATAATTTATTTCATTATTAAGTGACAATTAAAATAAAAAAAGAGATAATTAAAAGAGAAAATTAAATATAAAAATAAACTTACCATAATTGATATTTTCTACATTACAGGAAAAAAAAAATCAAATAAAGAGTGAAATCATTTCTTCTCGTGTAATTTCGGAAACATCGATGTAAATTTTGTTTCCTTCAAATATTTTGAACGTTCTTTAACAGTCTAGTTCTCTAAAGCAGATATTAATTCTAAAGTCAAATTCATACATTTTTCTTTTTCTAGTGACACATTTCCTTCTGCCTGTTGCTCATCCTCATTTTCGGAGCTGTTACTAGCGTTATCAGCAGTTTTATTAGCACAGCGTCAGAAGAGAGACTCTAAAGAACTTGTGCACTAGTCACCATGTCGTTGCTGAGCAACAGTGCAGCTCCCAGAAGTATATTGGTTAAATCAGTTTGCGTATCAGATGTGGTCAAATAATCCTATCAACACGGAAAAAACAGTTTTGTTGAAACAACTAAATTTTGGTTAATATAGCTTTAACCAAATATTTTGGTTGGAATGATCAAATTTTTGTTAGTTACTCAATAATTTTGTTAATTCAACAAATCATTTGGTTAGTCCAACCAAAATTTGGTCATTCCTACCAAAATATTTGATTGGAGCTATATTAACCAAAATTTCGTTGTTTCAACAAAGCATTTTTTTCCGTGTAGTGGTACCTCATTCCTTGTTGGCTTCATATTAATTGAGAAAAGGAATGTTGACGACAGATATAATATATATGATTGTGCTATACAGAAATGCTAAATAAATTAAGAATATTTCTGTTCTCAGTATACAGTGAAATACGTTTAACACGAAAAATCGGTTAACACGAAATGATATAGCAATCCGGACAGTATACTATGCAATTTAAAACATTTTGTTTCTTTTAACACGAAACAAAAATCGTTTAACACGAAAAAATTAGCTTTCGATTTTGTTAGTTTGAGTTGAAATTGGTGAATTTTGTATTAAAACCACTGAATTTTGGGTGAAAATCAATGAATTTCGTGGTTTTTTTTTTTTTTTTTTTTTTTTTTTTTTTGCAAATTAGCTTATGTTTTATGAGCACAAATGGCTAAGAAATCGGTGCGAAAACAAAATGCTATTTCGCTTCTAATGAAGATGAAGCTGCATAATGCAGTTTATGAAAAAGAACGACGAAAACAGAAGTCTGCAAAGAGTTTGGCATTGCAAATTCTACTTTATCAACGATAATAATAAAAAAAAAAAAACAGGGATCCCATTACGTTAATGTTTGAGCGGAGTATGTTTAAGCCAGAGAGAAAACGTATGAGAACCGGTAAGCAGAAGATTTAGAGACAGCTTTGCTTATTTGGTTCAAACAAGCTAGATCTCAGAATGCTGAAAAAAAAAAAAAAACACTTTAAAAAATGATATCTGATATTTTCCCAAAAAAATAATATTTTTTACTTTCTTTTTATCCTAATGGGTGGAAACTACTAGTAGTTTAACTGGAAATCCAAATAAAATTTGACGACGTCGAAAATATTTGTTCTTTTTTTTGTTTTGAGTTTTTGTTTGAATTTTGTTCTTTTTTTTACGATTCTTTTAACGCGAAATTCTTTTAACACGAAAAAAATTTTCGGCCCCATCCATTTTGTGTTAGACGTATTTCACTGTATTTCATAATTTTTTAAGAAATGTAGTGAGTAGTTTTTTTTAACCATTTGGAAAAATGGTTATTGTTCTCGTCAGGATGAGAAATGAAAAGCATATTTGAAGGTTTTCATTGGTTTAATCCGCAATTTATTCGTTTTCTGATTTGTGTATACAGTAATCTGTATTTCCCTTTAATTTCAACAACGATGGATACTTTCTGTTGCCACTATGACAAAAAAGCAATAAAAACTGCAAATAAAAATTAATAACTCAGAAACAAATTAAGATACAGCTTTCAAACAAATTACATTTAAAAGTACATTTCTTTCTCTATCCGACGGTGTAAAAAGTAACATTGTCGGATGTTTAGAAGTTTAAGAATGAAATTTCATTTAAAATTCGCCGTCAGATTTCTTGGAAATCTGACGATATAAAAGCCTTTTCCCGAACAGCCAATGAAATGCTTGGATAGTTACGTAAGTTTCAGGTGGATAATACTAAAGTTTCATGAAATCTGACGGGTCGCAGGCAATATTTTTGGCTTGCAATTTTTACGTGTAATACATGGCGTACGTAATGTATGATCAACTCCGTGCGATTTTTTATGTCTTAAATTTTAGTCTTCAAAAAATCGTTTTCCAAATGGTCGTTGTAATTTAATAAATTGCTTTTTTTTTTTTTTTTTTTTTTTTTTTTTTTGTCTTTTGTATTTATTTATTTTATGTGAATAAAAAAAGAAAAGAAAAACATTTATACAAATGTGTTTTGTAGTCAACGGAACTCACTGTCCTATAAATAATAAAAACTAATTTTAATCAAATTCCATATGGGTATTTGACAAAACGGACTCAAATACTTGACGTCTGCATCTTAATCCTCAAATACTTGAACAAAATTACAACGCAGAACTTCTTGTACGATGCATTTATGTCTATAAATTTCAAGGAAACTAAATAAGTATTTTATAAAATTTAAATTCAAATACTATTACCATGTATTTCAATATTATTAAAAAATCTTTTTAACATAGGCATATGTGAACATATTTTCGCCAAAATACGCATTTATAATATATACATATTGTAATTTGTACGATACAATTGTATGAAAGATACTCTAGTGCGAATATTTCCGAATTAAGGTTCAATATTAATTGCATATGTGACAAATTCCGAATAGTAGTATTCATCTTATTCTCAATACTCTTACACTAAATATTCAATCGTAGAATTTTGCGACTAAATAATGCAAAGATTACGAAAATAGAACTATTTAAAATCTGTAATCCATGGAACATATCCAGTAAAGAAAACAGCAGTGGTCCTAGAGTGCTATATATATTTTTATGTATTTGCTACCAGTATTTTTAACTATAATAATTATTACAGATTCCTATTGTACTTGTTAATTAAATATACTATAAAGATTTTAGATTTGAATTAGTGGTAGCAAAAAAATATAACCCATGTACGTACATTCGCCATCATATTCGATCACACGCTGTTCATTCAGCATTGTGTTCTATCTCTTCTTTTTCTTTTTCTGTCATGGCCGTTGGAATATATCTCGGTATCGTCATTGACTAATGTTGTTCTTGTAATAAACGGAAATTTTGTTCAGAAACGGAAAAATTAATCTATGTATTTTTTGTCTACACATGTACGCATATCTTCAAGGGTACGTTCGCTTCAAAAAATCACATTACGAAAAAAACTTAGGACTTATGTAGTGTTTGAAAACAACGATTAATTTCTGATTGCATATAACAATTTCTTATGCTTCTAAACAAAAGCCAATTCTACTAAACTTTAGCAAATATCTGAAGAAAACAGTAATTTCATTTAAAAAGTCGTTAGCATAGTTTCCAACGTTTATGCTTTTGTGTTACCACTATTTCCGGAGAGTAATTTTAACTTTATTTAATCACAAAATTCTGCAATATTTATTAGCCTTTCAATTGTTATGCACTTGCCTATTTATTTTATATTTCATTTCTATGCATTAGCCTTTTGATTTAATATTTGATTTCTGGCTTCGTTGCTATAAATTAAGAATTACTTCTTGCAGAATATTTTTTTATTACTTTCCTAAAAAGTAAAAAAAATATTTTAATAATCTTCAAGTTTTACTCGTGGAATATTCGAAAATATGATGGTTTTAATATTATCACTAAAATTATGTTGTTGAATAAAATCGTCATTTGTGTAATGTACTATGATTAATTTTAAAATCCTTAGTTTTGTACAGACACTCTCTACAGGGTGAGTCTAAAATCATGGGACAAACTTTGAGAGGCTATAGAGCTCACTATAACAAACGATTATTGTATAGGAATATATGGCCGGAAGTGGCGCGTTGAGGTACAAACACCAGGGGGGTAGTTTGGTGTTTTTTTTTTTTTTTTTTTTTTTTTTTTTTTTTTTTTTTTTTTTGTATTTCAAAGTTTCTCACTCATACCAGAAAATTCCTATATCAATCTTTTCTTTATTTGAGACAGACATTTCATGATTTATACAGAAAATATTCTTCTTTGAAAATTTCCGCTATGAAATCGAAATTTTTGAATAAAAAAACACAAAACTGGCAAATCTGACAAACATATTAAATACATGAAAAGAAATAGAAATGGGTTTTTTTTAATTCAAAAATTTCGATTTCATACCAGAAATTCTTAAAGAAGAATTTTTTCTTTGTATAATCATGGAATGTCTGTCTTAAATAAAGAAAAGAATAGTACAGGAATTTTCTGGTATGAATGAGAAATTTTGTAATAAAAAAGCGCCAAATTGCCCCCCTGGTGTTTGTACCTCAACGCGTCACTTCCAGTCATATATTCCTATGCAATAATTGTTTGTTACAGTGAGCTCTATCACTCCCCCCCCCCCCCCAAACTTTGGCCCATGATTTTAGACTCAACCTGTATAAATAATCGCTATTTCCGGAACAGACATTTTTCTTGGGAATATGAAATACGAGAAATATTTTCTTCCGATACATTTTTAATTTCTTTCTCACAAAAATCATTTATCTGGAGGAAACGAAATATGAAGCGAAACATTTTCGATATTAGTTATCGAGAGTTTAAAAAAAATGTCCATAATGTTTTTTCAGAATCAATTGAATCAATATCAAGATTCTTAGAACAAATGTGAAACGAAATTATATGAAAATATAAATTTGGACGAAATAAAGTAGAATCAAAATCCCGATTTAGGATAAACTTGGGAATTAATTTGAATATATAAGACGTAAAAAATTTTGTAATTAAATTTAAAAAAATAGCTATTATTTGTGTTAATTTATATTGAGATCTAATTATTTCATTCAAAAAAGAAGGATTGTTTAAATTCGTACAAAGTTCTTTATAATTGTATTCAGTGCAACCAAAATAAAAAAAATAAACAATTACCAAGTTAGCCTAAACTATCCTGTTCAAAAAAAAAGTAAATAAAATAAACATAATGAAATACAAACGGAAATGTTGAAAAGAACGCGCGCATTGGTTTAATATTATGTTGCGACTGGTTTCACATTGTTCTCTGCCATTAAATAAGCTGAATATTTCTACTTGAAAAAAGTGGGGGCAATCAAACAATCTGAAAAGAAGCCTACACTTATCGGGCGCGACGCTTAAAGGATTAAAAGGGAAAAATGTCAACGATCTTTTATAGCGTCTACATTCTAAAAGTTAAAACAGCATTTAAATTAGGCGTTCCATGTTTAAAAATAGATGTTTTCTGAAATAAGCTTCTAAATTTAGATAAAGATTTCTTTATAGACATGCTAGCTAATTTTAGAAGCAATTACTTTAAACTTCACGCAAGGTCTCACAATATAGTATTCTCGGTGAATGTACTTTCAGAATTATGCGCGGTTTCTTTAATTCCCTTCTTTACGTACCATAAAGGAATCAATAAACTTTTAGACACTGTGAGATTAAATGAAATGTACTTATTTGTTTAGTCAACGGTAGTTAATATTTTAAATGGAATATTTAAATTAGTAACTATTGAGTCAGTAAATGTTTGATCCCGGTATAAAAGTTTTATTTGTATTTATTTATTTTGTACTATTAAATAAATGAGAAGCATTATATAAGTAATTTTCTATTGATTGATAAATTAATATGTATGGGTTGAGATTTAAAAAAAAATGATGAAATATCATGCGAGAAATATCACGTGATGAAATATCATAAGAGTTCTACAGTGCGTTAAGAAATTATAAGACCACTAACGAATTGGGCACTTCTGAAGAAAAAGACACAATATGTAACTTTTTAGCATGTGTATTTAAAATATATCATAGGACGTTTTCTGTTATAAATGCTACATTAAAATTTAAGTTATTTTTTATTAAAATCTCTTCATTTTTTAAAAACCTAAATATGGTGACTGTTAATAAATTATAAGACCACCTGAGGAAATTAGCATATTATACGTCACATCATAATCATTATAAAATGTACGCGTTTGTATATCATGAAAGTATTCCCGAGAAGTAAAGGTGCAGGTTTAGATAGTGTTATTTACGATATATTTGAAGATGCCGCGGGGTAAAGTGTCTGCGACCGAAATAAGAAAAATTTCTTTTTATAATTGAGCTGGTAAATCTGAACAAGAAATAGCTCGGTTAATGAAGCGTTCTAAAACTGCCATCACAATTAAATAATTAGAAAAAAGATTCAAATAAAATTAAACGATCTGGAAGAAAAAGGATTTTGACAGAACGGGATTTCGATTATCAACTCAAAAAGGTCTTTTTAAGTCGGGAATATTCGAGCCGTTTCTGCAAAAGAACCTCATATGTAACAGTATGGAAGAGTCTGAAATCAATTAGTAATACAAAATGTATGAAACTGATGAAAAAGCCGAAGTTAATGAAACAGCATAAAGAAGAAAGACTGGAATGGGCTAAAAATGTCATGTCATGGGACAAGAAATGGTAACAAGTGATATTTTAAGATGAAACAAAATTTAATCTTGGCGGTCCGGATGATTAAAAACATTATTTTCATCATTTGAGGAACGAGCCAAAAAGTGCTTCAGTCGACAAATGGGAGGAGGATCAGTAATGGTTTGGGGAGCTTTTAGTCATGATGGATTATGCAATTTAACCCAAATTTCAGGATGTATGAACTCTGTGCAACATTATATGATCATTTGATACCATTTGGATCTTTATTAGGTGGTGCTAACTGGATGTTTCAGCAGGACAATGCTTCTTCCCATGTGTCTAAATCCATGTGTTTAAAAAAGAAAAAAAGGTGCCTTGTCATGGCCAAATCATAGGGTTCAAGTCCAGACTTGAACCCTATTGAAAGTCTTTGGGGCGTATTAAGTCACAAAGTTTATGCTGTTAATAAACAGCTTTTATCTACCAATGAATTAGAAGTAGCCATTGTAAAAGAATGGCGCAATATTTCTGAATCTGTACTTAATCACCTGGTCCCTTCTCTGAAAAGCAGAGTGTTTGAGGTTATAAGGAAAAATGGAGGGCCATTATCGCAATAATTTACATGTTATTTTTGTTTTTAAACAAGTGGTCTTGTAATTTGTTAACAGTGTATTTTTCAATCGTTCCAATATTTTATTTTTGTTAACATATTTATTTATTTAATTATTCAAAATTATTGCAAACTAATTTTAATGAAACTTTGATATATCATGTGTTTAAACTGTAATTAGAACCTTTATTTACTTCATAATTTTCAAAATCAAAGTGGTCTTATAATTTCTTAACGCACTGTATGTATCACAAAGATATAATATTTCCTTCATGCTGAATATTATATCACCCCATACCGTTTTATCAAAAAATTGTCGCAGGGATTTACGACATGTATCATTTGAATGAGAATTGTGTCTATTTTCTGAATGTGACTACATTTTTTGAAATAGCTGTTGTGTACACACTAAAAATTGTCCAGCTGTGAATTACCAAATGGAAATAACCATTTTGGACTAAATATTTGAGTTATTGGCCTCAAACCATCACGAAAAAAACCCATAGTTTATGCATTTTTTTCTTAAATATAGAATCAGAAGAAATCGAAATTTGACGGAGCTAATAATGCTAAATCCACATGGCACATTTTAAATTATATCTTCCAAAAAATCTCCCCCCTCCACCCAACAACCAGAAAAAAAGACTTTCATAGGGGCCAACTTTCCATTTTTTTTCTGAGTCATTTTCGTAATAGAAATTTTTTGTAGTAAATAAAATAAAGTAAGTAAAACATTTAAATTAGAAACAGTATGTTAAATAAATTTTCTGTTGCAAAATATATTTGTCTGACATGGAAAAAAAATAAGAAGTCTGGCCCATAAGCTATTTATAAGGATAAGTCATGCATATTTTAATATGTATTATAGAGTGCAACTGAAATTATATATACAAATAAATACACAGTTTTTATAGAAAGGTAAATGAAATTATGTATTAAAAGAAAAGTAAAAATATCCTTTTGTTAGTTTAAATGCATTAAAATCTATTAGTAAAATATCAAAGTTAATTTCTTTCATTATGTACCTTTCAATTTACATTACTGGCAACGAATTTAAGCTGACACTATAATTTTACACCGATAAAAGATTCGCTTATTATAGCATTATTAAACATTATAACATCCCATGTATTTTCGTAATGCAGCGAGTTTAACTGGTATTTTTTTTATATCTCTCAGGTTTAAAACGGATTTTTTAAAGTTTCAGATAGATATGTGAATATTAAATGAAATATGCCATTAAATATTTAATTTAAGGCTATAATGGCAGAAATTTGATGCAGCATATTTATCTTTATTACTTACCCGTTATACGTAAGTATAGGGTAAGACATGTAATTTTTTTTTTTTTTTTTTTTTTTTTTTTTTTTTTTTTTTTTTTTAATGACGGATTTGCACGTTTCAGACACTGGAGATTGCGAAAAACATATTTTTAGAAAAAAAAAATCGCCGACCGCCTGTCTGTGTGTGTGTCTGTAAAAGCTCCATTTCCCGAACAAATTGAGATAGTGACTAGAAATTTGGTATGTACTTACAAGGAGAGGGCCAACCTTGTTAATCACAGATTTTGATTATTTTAATATATGTTGTAGTGCAGAGGCCCCTTAGTGTCAGGTTCAACGTATTTTATCCAATGCTCCTTAGTTCTTGAGAAACCGGGGGGGCTTTTTCAAGAAGGCTCACGTTTTGAGCACCTTATCGCCAGAGTAAGGGTTGGCGCGGGATGAATTCAACGCTACGCACCCTTTTTTGTTCGTGACGTCGTACATGTAGCGAATACCAACCCCATTCCTTTGCTGAGAGGAAGAGATGTGCTTTTTTTCATTTGTTTTTTCCGCAAATATAAAAAGCTAGACGAAATGTTATTTCACCGTGGTTTACAATTAGAACCTTGCTTAAAACAAAGATCTTTTTCGGATTAAAATAACTTTTAATTGCACAAACATATATAATTCAAAGATAAGTTATTTTTTTCAGTTCTATAATATTCAATTATTTCATTTATTCGCTATATGTTCGAAGAAATTGAGAACGTATTTTAAAAATAGACGTAAAAATTTTCTTTAATAAATATAATTGTATTGATCATGTTTTTATGACACAATTGAACATAGTTTTATTAGTATTATTACTGAATTAATTTAGTTTTTTTTTATTATTAAGCGGCATAATTATGTGACGTGTTGATTGCATTAATAAAACACATTTTCACTGAAATAATTCATTAAAAATTAATTGTTTTTTATTTAATTGCGATTAGAAGTTAATAGGAAGTTGAAACTAAAATCAATTCGATTATAATTAGATTGAACGATAAAGCATAAATTATTTAGCCGTATCTTGCAATTAAATCTATCAGCTAAAATAACTGCAAGTTGATGCATGGAATTAAATCAATTACTATTACATTTTAATATTGTTAAAATTTTATCATTGAGTTTTTATGAAAAAGACATTGGTCTGTCCCTAGTGCACAAAATTAAAAATCTTTAAAATTCTTCAGTTTTTTATTTTAAAATTTTTGCCATATTTTTAAATATTATTTCGCCTTAGTTGTTTTATTTATTATTTAAAAATAATAATTCGTCATATTTGAATAAATCATGTAAATTCTTCTCTCGAATGAAATCCCCCCCCCCCCACACACACACGCACTTTATATTTCGTCATTCTGCACACATATTGCTCTATTTATTAAGTTGAAGTGGCAATAAAATAATGCTCAATCGTCTGAGGCAACCTCCCATTTCGAATTTTCTCTTCCCACCCCCCTCTCCTCCATCACACTATTTTTTGCCTATTTAAAATTCATTGTTGCCTTACAGAAAAGATTAGTTAAAATTGCGTCTGAAATGTTAACTATTCCTTCGCTTATCCATAGCAGTGCATAGAGTTTACTGTTTTGCTCTATCTGTTGATTTTTAAATAACAAATAAATAATTTACCATAAAAAAAGATAAGGAAACAAATAGAATGAAAGATTTTAAAAATAATAATAAGGTTGGTTGGTTGATTTTTGTGACGGCCGATTATCTACACTAGGGATATAGGCCCAAATAATAATAAGGATTAACCTTTTGTGCGCACGCTTTATTTTTTTTTTAATTCTTTACAGTTTTTTAAATTTTCTGTCCTATTTATTACTTTGAAGTAACTACCGGGTGTCCCAAAAAGGACTGACTGATTTTAAAATTCAATAACTTGCAAACGGTGACACATATTTAAAAAATTCTTGCAGGAGGGTTATGCATAAGGTCAAAAGTTTTTTTTACAGTGATTTTCAATTTTAGTTCGAATTACAAACAACAGATGGCGCTGCGATCAATAGACGCTGAATTCAGGCTCGATTTTTGGTACTTCGGGGCCCGGATAATACATTTCCATCTCCTTTTTCAGCATGGAACAAGAGAAAGGACCAGAAATCGAGCCTGTATTTAGCGACTATTGCTTACTGCGCCATCTATTGTTTGTAATTCGAACTAAAATCGAAAATCACTGTAATAAAACTTTTGACCTTATGCATAACCCTCCTGCAAGAATTTTTTAAATATCTGTCACCGTTTGCAAATTATTGAATTTTAAAATCAGTCAGTCCTTTTTGGGACACCCGGTATAAGTAAAAGACCCATTATTCAAATTCTGCCCCCCCCCCCCCCAAAAAAAAAAGTTAAATATTCCAAGTTTTTAATTTTTTGGTTTGTTTTTTCTATTTGTTAGTTGATAAATTTAACTATTTAAATCTATAGCCCCTCACTATCATATACAGTTAAAAAAATTCTCTAATGATTTTATTTGTTACTTTGAAGTAACAAAAGATAGTCATTCAATCTTTCTTCTACCCCACCTCCCCTTAAGAATTTCATCTCACATTGAAAAGGCAATTTTTAAACATCTTGTTTGGGGGTGTGAAAGGTTTTTTTTTTCTTTCTTGGTTTGGCCTATTTTCACTCGACTTTGGGGGCTGTTTCTGCAGAATGATTTGGTATTAAATTAATTATATAAGTTCATCGCAGAAAATATAGTAATTTTCTGCCACAGGTATTTTTTAAAATCTGCTTATATATACATCAAAATGCACTGAAACTGCATTAATTCATGATACCCATAAATCCATCTTTATATGTAATCAAATATCTAAATATATGAAGGTAATGAGTTTTTGTTTAAGAGGTATGGAATTAATAATGCTCAATTGAATGAAAATTTAGATTTTTGAGGGGATCAAATAATCAAAATTTTAGTCTATATCATCAAAAGTAATAAAGGCCTTCCATAAAACAGAGTATAAGAATTCGTAATACAATTTCTTTCGAAGAAGATTTCTTTTCATCTAGAACACATAATTGAAAATATTTCTTTAATTTAGGTAGGACTAAAATATGCTAGTTCGTCTTCCGCCATTTCGGTTCAAAACAAAACACAAGACGACGATTGGCGTTAGAGCTAGCTGAACGCTCTCGCTTTCGCCAACTCGCCAAGGCTGGGGCTGAAAACGTGAGCCTTCTTGAAAAAGCAACCGGGGGGGGGGGGTCTAATATTAGTACACAACTTAAATACTTACTTTGCAACAACAATGATAGGTCAGTCGTAGCTCAGTTGGTATGGTGTTTGCCGGCTGATTTGCGGGCCCGGGTTCGATATCTGAATGTGCTGCTTTTGTTTTTCTCTTTTTTTGTTTTATAAATTTACTTGTAAGTATAACTTAATAATCTCATTGTCAATTAAAATTTTTAATATTGTATATCAGTTATAATTTTAACCTATTTAATTTTTTACTTTTAACTAAATATTTGTAATAAAACATCATAAAACTGTTATTTTTTTATAAAATCACTTTTAAAATGTATTTCATATGTTCTTTATCGATGCAATGATATTGAGCAATTGTGTCAATTCGTGATTTTAAAGAAACATCATTTACGCATTGCTTTAACAGAAGAAGTCAATGCGATAATACTATTATTCTGTTTTTAAAGTAACAAGCATAATTATATTAAAAATTAGCATCAGAATTAAACTATAACCGAATATTTGCATATTAAAGATTTTTTAATTTGTAATAAGTATGCTTGCGCTTTCAATTATTTTGCTTTTCCCTTTATCTTCTTTCTACTTTTATTTTTATTTTATTTGAATATTCCCTTTTTTTTGTCATAACTAGATGGCACCACAGCAGAATTTGTCACGATTTTGGGATTTTTATCATTCAATAATATATCCAATTTCTTTTTAAACCTCTTTAATGGATGAGAAATAATAGTTTACAAATAAGAAATGATAAATTTAAGTTTGTTAACATTATAATTAATGTATGATGATAAAATTTTTAATTGAAATTATTAAATTATAATTACAACTATATTGATAAAACAAAAAATGAGAAAAACAAACGTAGCGCATCCAGGTATCGATCCCGGGCCCTCGGATCAGTCGGCAAAAGCCATGCCAACTGAGCTACGACTAACCCTATAACTTTGGTTGCGAAGTAAGTATTTAAGTTGTGTACTAATATTAGACCCCCCTGTTTTTCAAGAACTAAGGGGCATTGGATAAAATCTGTTGAACCTGACACTAAAGGGTGTCTACCCTACAACATATATTAAAATAATCAAAATCTGTGATTAACAAGATTGGCCCTCTCCTTGCTAGTGTGTGATAATCAGAAGAAGCCTATTGAATTTCAGTAGCCTCGATTATCAGCTATTTCTTTCGGACTCTCGAAATATTTGTTCTGATAAAAGGCATGTAAAAATTTTCGAAATTATGTTTTAAGGATTGCATATAAAAAACAATAAAATAAACATAAATTTTGCTTAAAGAAATGCAGTCAATCGGACAGTTAGTTGCCAGATATTTGTAATCATCTTTTCCACACTCTCGATTTTTCATGACACTGTATTTCATTCAAATTTCAATTCAACCATATATTTTTATTGGAAATGAGACGCAGTAAACTGTTAGTTAATATGGTTATCATTTCTGGAGTTATAAGGATGTTTCTTTTACTCAATTCAGTAATAGAGCTTTTAAAGTTTATGACGTCATCAAGCCACGATTTTAAACTTTCTATCTATCGAACAAATTAAGGTAGAGGCTTGAAATTTGGTATGTACTTAGAGAGTAATAGTGCGACAAAGCCTGTTAAATTTCATTAACCTTAGTTATTCGGATCTATTTTTTCGGACTTTTGAAATATTTGTTCTGATGAAGCGTATATAAAAAAAAAAAATCCCTGCCGGCTCGGGCCTACAGGCGGAGGTAGATTTCGATGTTAAGTACTAAATTCTCCAACAAAAATATATCAAGATTAGAGATAAAACCCAGTTTCTTCACAAAGAGCGAGCTGTAGGGAGCTAAACTTTTTGTGAAAATTGTAATATACACGAATACACACACACGTATATATGCACTAGGTTTAAAAAATGGCTACAAAAAATTCAGAGAACCTTAAAGTGTTAAAATATGTTAATATTTCCATAGTCGGGTTTTTATCATGTTTTAATACGTTTCTTCAAACTTACATGGCGTTACATATTCACCTGCTGAGGTCCATTATATTTCCAATATGACGCAATATACATATTTTTTTAATTCGTCATATTATTTATTTTGAGTTTTCATGCTGAAATCTTGCTCTAGGAAACTTATGACGTAATATTCAATTTGTTTTCAATTTGTCAAACTATTTAATTTTACACGTGAAAATTTTGCAAAAGAAAAGTAATTGTTGTGGTGAGAATTTTATTATTTGTTTTTTTTTTTTTTATTGTTGGCAACTGCTATAACGAAAAACTTTTATTTTTTCCTGCCATTGTTGTGTAAGAGCTGGTTTTATCAGAATCATGTTAAGACAGTATTCAAAATTTTGAACCCTCCCCATTTCCACCCTCTTGGGCCGATTTCGCCCATTTTCAATCCCCGCCGAGATATTAACCATCTCAAAGTTGTTGGCGAGTTTGAAGATGATTCGTGCATAATTGCGACTTTTATCGTGCGGACAAAATTTAGTACATACATATATATATATATATATATATATATATATAAACTTTTTAGGTGGGGGTGGTTTTGGGTTCCTGGGGTCCTGGGGTCCTATAATGAAAAGTTATGAAGGAATTTTTCAAAAGTCGCACCATGGTAACGACTGCAATAGGTAGTATTTCTTACGAAATCTACCTAATTTGAAAAATGAATGTAACATAAATTTTACATACAGAATGAAGTCGATCGGATAATCAGTTGCCTTGATGTTTGAGATCATAATTCCACGTTTCGGTAAAAAATCTTCGCGGAAATATATGACGTATACTAATCTGTTTACACACCTGAAGTTATATATATATATATATATATATATATATATCATCCTGTATATATATATATATATTTCGAACATCCTGTATATATATATATATATATATATATATATACAGGAGGTTCGAAAAGTCTGGAAACGGTCGAATAACTCGAGAAAAAAATATCAGACTGAAAAACGAAAATATACGTGATAAATATTTTTATAAAAGCTACTCATAGATACCAAGTTTGACCCCCCGGGGGCCAGAGGGGGTCCAACTTTGAAATCTTGATTGATAACACCATTTTTTATTGCAGATTCGGATTCTACGGCCAAAAATACGTAACTTTTGCAATTAACATTTTTTTCGGATCCTCGTTGATCACGGTGTAATCGAGCAAGTAAAACATATACGTTATTAAGATAAAGCTTTGAAAAAAGTCATCCTAAAATAAAACAAAACAAAGGACGCTTTACGAGCTAATTTTTGTTTTGTTTTATTTTATGGTGATTTTTTACAAAGCTTTATTTTAATAGTTTCATATCGCCAGTTTTCGATGCTGTTTCGCCAAAACATATACTACATATTTTGGTTTTCCCAACCGGGTTTTGACATCTCGAAATCTGATGATGGATCAAAGGATGGGGAATAGCGTAAATTTCAGGTGGGGGGTGGGATTATAGGTTTGGATGATTGATTAGTTTCTGAAACTACTGACTAGCAAGAAAACATTAAAAAATTCTCATAAATGTAATACTTTTTTTGTAAATTAATATATTTTTCCATTTTAACATTTTCTTCATAATTTTAAATATATTATTGGGTTGTTCGGAAAGTCGTGTATGTTTGGGAAAATCAATTCGTACCGGAAAATTTTCCCAGGTAATTATTAGTCATCAGATATTGAAATTAATATCTAATGATTAAATGATACAATTTTCCGGTACAAATTGATTTTCCCAAACGGATACGACTTTCCGAACGACCCAATAATTTTAAACAATTGAAAAATTTTGATCTTTTAGACTTTTGAATTAAAAATATAATTTAACTCTTTAATCACTGTTGAAATTGTTTAATTATTTATTAATTCTGACAATAATATAACAAATGTAAAAAAAAATATATATATATAAACAAAAACGTTACTTGCAGAACAAATTAAAAACAAATCAGTTTATTTCCTACATTTTTTCAGTACTAGAAGGGACTCATGTATTTCATTCAGTTAGTTCTACGTTTAATGTTAAAATTTTGTAACAAATAAGTTAACCCTTTTGCGGGCAGTGTCCTTAAAAAAGGACACCTAATTTTTATTTTACTGGCACCCAGAATTTTTAATTAAAACTTTCCGTTTATAACGTACTTGAAAATAAGCAAGTTTGTATTTTGTAATAAACTCGTTTATGAATTCTGATGTCAGTCTATCATTTTATCAGTTTATAAACAGAATTATTCTGCGCCGGTAAGGTTAAACCAAATGAGCATTAAAAAATAAAAACAAAATGATAATTTAAACAACCTAAAAACTTAGGATCCCTTCAAATTAAATCGAAATAAATCTTAGACTTTTAAAAATAATTTTTGTATTTTACATGTACCTTATCATTTTGTACACACTCATCTTAAGCATAATACAAAATCTGCAATACAAATATTTGCAACTTAAAAATGAAAAAAGTCTAAAATTTATTTCTTTTTAACGGAACCTATGTTTTTAATAGGTTTCATGTATCATATAGTTTGATTTTTTTTAATTGTTCAATTTGTCTAACTTATTTGTTACAAAAATTTAACATTGAACTTAGAACTAACTGAATGAAATATATTAATAAATGCCCCTTCTCGGTCATAAAAAAATGTAGGAAATAAACTGATCTGTTTTTAATTTGTTCTGCCAATTATGTTTTAGATTATATTTTTTGTCACATTTGTTATTTTATTGTAATAATAAATAAACAATTTTCTACATTATCCTTCTGTTATGAAAATTAAAACGGCGTCTACTTCAACAAATAATAATTACACCTTAACCCTTTCGAGACCGCATCGCGTACACAAATTTTATTTGGAATACACCCAGGGGTGTAGTGGATGGAATACGGTGGTATACGCCGTATACCTTCTGGAATTTTTTAAGGAACACCGTATACCCTCTGTTTCTCAAAAAACCTATAGTATATACATTGTAGGTTATACCCTCTGCCTTGAGCGTATACCCTCTGCTTAGAGCGCATGTTCTCTTCTTATTTTACGGCTACACCACTGAATACACCGTGTTTTTTAAACTGTCCCCTTTACATGTGAAATACCAAATAATCCTTTAATTAAAAAAGTCAAATATTATTATTCATTTATTAATAGTACCCAAAACAAATTCCACATGCACCTTTTGACGATGCATATATGCATCACAAATACCGACAGAGTTAAAGAGTTAAATTATTTTTTTTAATTAAAAAGTTTGAAATATCAAAATTCTGTTACTGTTTAAAGCTATGAAAAAAATGTTAAATTGAAAAAAATATATTAATTTACAAAAAATTATTGCATTTATTAGAATTATTGAAATTTTTTTGCCCTACTTGTTATTTTCCGGTTGCAGTAATTAATCAATTATCTAAATCTCCAATCCCACCATCACCTGAAATTTACAGTACCTCCCCATTCTTTGCTCCGCCCGCACACAAAAAAAAAAATTATAAGTACTTTTTTTTTTATTTTGTCCTATATGTTACTCTATAGTAATAGTAAAAGAATCCCATACACTCACATCCTCACCACGATTTAGAGTATAAAAAAACAAACAAACAGCAGAAGCCATCGAAAGGCGAAATATCCATGCCTACCTTACCAAATACCGAAGACTATATTTTTTCTATTCGGAAGAGGAGGGGCGTATTTACACATTAAAATATCAAAAATGCAGGTTAATTGATTAGAATGGATTGAATGGGTAAAATAAAAACAAAAATAGAAATCTAATTTAATATATTTCTGTTAATTTTCGTGGCAAAAGCGTATAAAGCACTTTTGTCATCGAAACAACATCTATTGATAGTTTTCGACAAACACAATTCCAGCTTAGGCGACCACTTTGTCAACGTAAGCTTTGGCACATAACATTTCGTGATTACAAAACATGGTTGAGAAAACAATATATGTATCTGACACATTTTGCTGCATTACACCGTCATCTACAAATATTTGATAAAAATGTTAAAAGTAAAAGTTGCGCATTTTTTTCCCGTAGAATCCGAATCTGAAATAAAAAATGGTGATTATTATTTAAGTTTTCAAAGTTAGAACGCCTCTGACCCCCAGGTGGTCGGTGTGGGGTGTCATCTTTGGTATCACGGAATAGCTTTTTAAAAAATAGTTAACACATATTTTTTCGTTTTTCAATCTTATATGAATTTCTTAGGTATTCGACCGTTTCCAGACTTTTCGGACACCCTGTATTTTGTCACATTTTATATTTTATAGTGATAATAAATAATTAAACAATTTTTTACATCATTCTTCCCCTCTGAAAATTAAAAACCTCGTTTCCACCAGGAAATAATCAAGAGAGCTTAAAGAGTTTAATTATTTTTTAAAGGAAAAATTTTAAACGATCAAAATTTTTCAATTATTTAAAATTATTCATTTTAAAATTATGAAAAAAATGTTAAATTGAAAAATATTTTAACTTGCAATAAATTATTACGTTTATAAGAATTATTGAAGTATTTTCTGCCCGACTTGATATTTTGTAGTTGCAGTAAATAATCAATCATCAAAACATATAACTCCACCTCCACTGAAATTTATGATACTTCCCCATCCTTTGCTCAGCCAGCATAAAAAGTTTATATATATATATATATATATATATATATTAAATACTTTGTTCTATATGTTATTCTATAGTAATTAAAAAATAAAAAAAAAAAACTGGACACCGTCTTCAACTCCCTGAATTAGATGATATTTAAAAAAACAGCAGAAGCCACCGAAACGCAGACTATCTGCACCCCCCGCCCCAGATAATGAAAATTATCCTTTTTCTGTTCGGGAAGGAAGGTGTATATTTACACGCTAAAAAATCAAAATACGCAGGTTATTATTTAGAAATTATTGACTGGATACAAAAATATGCAAATAGAGCACAAATTTAATACATTTCTATTAATTTTTATGGAAAAAGCATATAAAGCGTCATCAAAACAACCACCACTGATGGTTTTTTAGAGACACTATTCCCGCAAAAGACGGCTAGTTTGACGATGAAAGTTCTGGCCAATAAGATTTCGAGATGGCAAAACCAGGTTGGAAAAACCAAAATATGCATCTGTCGAATATGCTCGATTACACCGTGATCAACGAGGATCCGAAAAAAAAAAATGTTAAATACAAAAGTTGCGTATTTTTGTCCGTAGAATCTGAATCCAATAAAAAACGGCGGTTATCATTCAAGATTTCAGAGTTGAACCACCTCTGACCCACGGGGGTCGGTTGCGGGTGTTAAATTTGGTATTACTGAGTAGCTTTTTTTTAAATATTTAACAAGTATATTTTCGTTTTTCAATCTGATATGTATTTCTCGAGTTATTCGACCGTTTCCAGACTTTTCGGACACCCTGTATATATATATATATATATATATATATATATATAACAAATAAAACACGTTTTAAAAAAGAAAACAAATGATAATTACCATATTATATACGATCTAATAAAAAATATATTTTTTATTCATATTTCATATTTTTCTATCAACTTAAAAATAATTTAACGAGAAAAGTTATACTTCATTAATTTTGATCAAATTATCCATTACAGATTTATGTGAGATAGTCTGTTTATATCGCTATTTTGAAAGCAATAAGATACCACATGAATGTCTTTCCCGTTGCGCGAGGAGAGGCTATGTAGAAATAGTACGAATTTCAATGTTCGATACATATCTAATCGATTCAGTGACAAGCATGGTATTATGAAATGTATCAGTTATGTATTAATGACAGAAAAAGGAAAATGAATGAGTGTGATCATGCAGAATTTTTATTTCACGTAAGTATTGAATAATACCAATTATGAGTGTATATTTCTATCATATTTTAGTGTAATTTAATATTATTAGAGGGCAGGATCTTGCTATATTATGCAAATTTTAAATTTATATGATAATTGCATGCTTATCACGTGCAATTATAACGTGATGTTGCTCTGGCGATTAAGAATTTTCGTGAGCTTTCAAAAATACAATAAGTCAACAAATAAATCGCATACAGTCGACAAATAAATCGGGTATTTTAATTTAAATTAATTGTATGTTATTACATGATGTATCTTAAATATTTTTTTAGATGGAAAATTTATTAATTTCAAAACTACTTTTACATTTTATAAATAAAAATACACTGATATTATATATCAATATATATATATATTCTTAATATGCAAATCTTTCCATATAAAACTAAAAGTAAAATACCACTTTTTAATTTTATTAAAAATGTCTATTACAAAGTTTTCCAACAACTAAGCCGCGAACCGCATAAGTTTCAATTAGCTTTTAAAGTAAACTTCGCCACATTTAATCGCAGAAAACTAATCCAAATTGAGTTGAACAAACTGAAAATTATTCCAGAAAATTACTGGTATCTCTTCGGCACTCGGTTAAGATGAATAGCAGAACCCGTTTCTGTAAAACAAATGTTAGGTCATTTTGTTTAAATGAGAGGCGATTCCTCATTGTTTTGTAGCACTTAATTAATAGTTGGTATTTTATTAACCCTTAAATACGCGATTTTTTATTTTGTTTCGAAAAAATTGTATATCATACTCTGAAAGGTATAAATCACAGGAAAAATAATGAGAAAAATCAGAGATATATTTTTCATATAATATGTCAATCTTTCTTCTGTTGCACATCTGCAATACAAGTAAAAGCTACTGTCGTGTGACTGTTTTACGCTAAAATAATGCAAAATAGTAAATACTTTAATAAGTATGTCTTCAAATACTTTATTTTGTATAATTATTTATTTTATAAAACTTAACATTTAACCCTTTGATTCCCATAATAGAATGCGTCCTAGAAATTACGTAGTTCAGAGAATCTGACTTCACACCAGAAAGTTTCAATTGTTAATTTCGGTTTATTTAAATACAGAATGTCTGTCTTTTTAATTAAAGCAGATATTGCTATTTTAATTTTCTATTGTGAATTAGGTATATGGGAATAAAAAAAAAATCTATTAAATTCAAAGCAGTGTTGTTTGCATATATGCATAGCTGCACACTAAAGGGTTAAATAAATACATATTTTATTAAGCAGAAAATAATTAAAAACAGTGCCTTTAGTTCAAAACTATCTTTTTTATAGAAATTTAATCATTGTCTGTTGTAGAAAAAAACAATATTTGACTGTTGCATTTAGGTAATTTTTGTTGCATTTACAGTAGTTAAAACCTAAATGAGACGTCCAAAGTACATAAATGCAACAATATATTTTTTTTATTATTATCTTTTCTTGAATTGTTTTCTTGAAATTACAACTCCTGTTTTAAAATAGATTTTTCAACTTTTAAAAATATTTAAATAAAGATACTACGTAATTTTAACACGTGTTTAGTTAAAGGTTTTACATATATATAGGAATAATTTTCATTTTCTGATTAGAATGACGTCGATTTCGAAAATGCACAAAAGAAAAAAAAGCAAGAAAATCTAAATTTTTATTGGCTCGTAAAAACAAAATACCCGTGTTATCATTTCTTTTTAAATTATTCAGCCGCTTTTTAGGCTGTGGCAACAGTAAAAAAAATGATTGAATTTGATGCTAAATTATGGCAGGTGGTAAAAAAGGGGGTAAATAGTGGTCTGATGATTTTTTAAAGATGACGGCTACCTAGTCCATACTCTAAAGCGTATATACAGCCAGTTTCATGAAAATCGGTCAAAAATTGAAGATTTGTATAAGGGACATACACACAGAGAACGGCTTTTATATAGAGAGATATCTATATATCTAAAAATATTATAAATTATTATACATACAATAATTCTTTATTAATTAGATTATAATTAGAGTTTATATATATTATGTACATACTAAGACAGCAGAATATCATCGCGATGATATAATAACTACATCAGTCATTTGCAGAAATATGTGTACTACAATCCTCTTGATTGCGATAATACTCTTATAAAAATCAATAAATCAAACATGCTGCATTAGAACTGTATTAATTTCATCTCTAATTTTAGCAAACTCAAATACTTATCATGTTTCAATACTCTGATACATGTTTGTTGCCTGAGTGATTTAAGTTAGAGGGTTTTATCCGTAAAGCTTACTAATGTATGGAAAAAGTAATTAACTCTACAATAACTAGTTTAAACTGTGTCAATGAAACTATGTAATCTAGTGACATAATCACACATTGTAAAAATGTTTCTGGCTAAAATTTTAAATAACTGTCTAATGCACTTGTTTGAAGATTACTAAAACAAATATTGAGATTTGCGTTTTTTAATAGCCTTTTTTAAGTATGGTTTTTAAAAGTTCTCTTTTTTTCTAATGTTTTATATATAATCAAAGATTATATGATTGTTGAAAACTATATTTTCTAAAGATTTACAACAATTTTTATTAAAATATATTAAGTAATAAATATATCTATGATTTATTTTTTATTTAAAATGTGTTTTTCGATTTTCTTGCATGATCCACTTTGGGGCATGAAATTTAGAAAACAAAAAACAGAAAAACGGAAGAAGAGACATTTTATTCTTAAATGTAAAATTGTTTTGAATTTGAATGAAAGACAGGTGGGAAATTTTGTTTAAAAATCTCGTTCATGTTTGAATCATATTCCAATTGTTAAAAAGGGAAAATTTGAGTTCTTGAGGTTATTAATCATTCTTTATTGTTCCATGAAAATATAAATAATTTTATATAAAAGAAAAACTAAATTGACAATGTCATACTGATTGGTAAAGTTATCACACGAACTAAATTCTCCCAACTAAGCGAAAAAATGCCCAATCTAGGACTTGAACCCAAAACCTTTAACTTACATTTCCAATGCACGACTTACATTTTCCGTTTGAGCTACTTGGGCTGAAAAAAGCTAGTGCATTTCGCTCAGATAACAATATTGGCAATAACATCTGGTCTGCCATGTCGGCAGTTCAACATAATAAACCGCAGATAATGGAACTCCATTTAAACGATGGGAACATAGAAGCTATAATTTTTAACTGATTCATACTGATTGGTAAAGTTATGATACGAATTCAAACTTTCCAGTAGAACGTATCTACGTACCAATCGTTTAAATGGATTAAATGCGTTTTATTCTGTTGAACTATTTACATAGCATATCAGATGTTATTGCCAATAAGGTTGGTAGGATATCCCTTAATTAATAAATTAACCTTAAATCGAAAATGGCGAAATAATACAGAACAGTTATTTCTCCCAAAACAAGGTATGTGTAAAATATAAGCAAATGGAATTATTTTTTAAATTAATAATGGTAATATCACATATTATCTTATTGTTTATTAGCACTATTTTCATAACTAGCTACTATTTATTAAATTTTGTTAGATCTACTATTTTAAATTATTTTTTTAATCAAATACTGGACTCTGAATGCTTCTCTCTATAACATTTTATACACATTTTGCGAAATCACATTTGTTATTATTTTTTAATATTTCCGAAATCTACTGTTTATTATATTATTATTGTTAAGATTTTAAGTATTAATATTTTAATATTAAGATTATTAATAAATAATTATAATTATAACTTCTTATGGTAATTTTTTATTACTGTCTGTTGAATGTTTTTATTGAAACATTGAAATATACAAATTATTATTGTATTTAGTTTTGGGTGCATTTTAATATTAATTAATGTTAGAGTCATTATCTTTCAAACTTGTACAGTTAATGTAAATTAAAACACAATATCAATATTAAGTTTAATGATTTAAATCTACAATGATATTTAACAAGTTCACGCCGGCGCTGTGGGTCACACTCGACTGTCTCGGAACTGCCAAGTCTCCGACTTTTTGGATACCAGTATTTTAATACAGAAAAAGTTGTTTCATTTAATTAGAACAATTGGGAGATTTAAATGAATAACATTTTCTCTAAAATAATAGTGGTGTGCAGAAAGCCGGAGACGTGACAACTCTGACGTGAGACAGTCGGGTGTGACCCACCGCGGCCGGCGTGAACGTGTTAAAGATATGATGAAACGGCAATTGAATTGACTAAAAGTAATATATATGAGCTTTTATTTTATAACAATTGATGTGTAAAACTTTGGGGAATTATTATTTTAAATTTATTGCATTAAAACAGAAATCACTTAATACAGTTCAAGAATTACTTAAAACTCTTCACAAAAGAAGGCGTTAATATTATACAACAACATCATTATTTCATGCTACAGTATGAATGAGCTTTTTTTTAGATTTTTTAAAAATAAGGATTATCATATTTGTATAGGGAATGTTTTCAGTTACATTGAAAAATCAAATTTTCTTTTAAAATACACGTTTTTCCACGTATGGTGTTTTTCTAAATATGTATTTATTGATGTGATGAAAACATTTAATCCATCACCTGTCCTAAAGATATAAAATGATTACACGTAGAAAAGGGTAATCTTTGTTTGGAGTTTTGCGAAGAAAAAATAATAAAAAAAAAAGGAAGAACATAAATGAAGTACTGATTACAATATAAGCGTAATCAGTAATTGAAATTTAGTAAGAAAACAAATGCCATATCACATTTTTTTACCACCTATGGCAATGTTTTCAAACATTTTTTCTTTGGGGAAAGCTAAAAACATCTTTTGGTGTAACGGAAAATAAACAACTTTGTTTTTTAATTTCTGGTTTCTGCATAAAGAAAAATAATCTTCTTAAACAACGTAAACTAATTTTGTAGCCAAATGCAACAAAATTAGTAATACAAATGACGCAACTTACAAAACAGTAGTTTTTTAAGTTGCGTCGTTAATCGTAGAGTTATGCACTTGTGTTTCTAGTGATTTCTTTTATTTAAAAAATAATTCATATTAATCTATTTTTTTGTGTGGAGTAGACATCAACATAGTCAATGGCATAATCTGCATGTCTAGAAGTTATATGATTATGTATTATTAACAACTGTATGTAATTTTGAGAGTGAGTAAGGATGCTTCTACAGTTTTTACAAGGGTACTCTAGAAGACAATTGAGTTTTTGTGATATTATGTGAGACCAATTTGTCCTGCATCAGTAACATATGCGCGTGAATGATAAATCTATTCGGTTTTTCTTTAGGTTTCGCAAAGTACTATGAATAACCGGAATTATTTTTCGTGGTTATTTTGCAAAAAAAATATGATAATTATGTTATTGTAATAGCTTAGTGGCTATATACAGAATGTTGCTGAATTCAACAGACAAATTCAGAGGGGTAATAGCAGGCATCAACAGCATGAAATATTACTCTAGAGCATGGTGTCGTAAACCACGCATTTAATCAGAAATACAGAGGGTTCTACCCTAACTCAGATTGCATTGACGGAATAACTTTCAGGAAGGGGAAGCATATTATAATAAAACTTTTAATAGACACTCTCACCGTTATTGAAATTTAGATAATATAAAAAAATGGTAGAAGTTTCCATTATGCGCGCCAGCAGTATGCACTTGACGTGCACATTTTGGACTCCGATTACTAGTCCATATAGTTTCATCGATTGCTTGAGCACACACTTTTCCCAGACATTTTCGTGATGTTATAACATTTCACAATAAACAAGGTACATATTGTTGCATTTTCATTGCAACGTTTTTATTTTTCTCGAAATTATTACCGTCAACACAAGTTCTGTTAAGATTAAAATTATTGTATTTGTGACTAAATATGTGGTTTGAGACCCATGTTCAATGTAAATTTTTCATCCTCTTGATACGTACTATGACACCTCTAAATTTTTCGGCCGAATTAGGAAACACCCTGTATAATGTATGATAGCTGGAAACTTCGGGTTTACAGTGCACCTTGCTGATAAAGTTCTCTTTTGCAATGAAGACAAGCCGTAGGGGTTTTCTGAGATCAATCTACTGAAGGTTTTTGCATAGCACGTAAATAGTAGATTTTCTACAAGAGTAGGTGTGTATTGATAAGATGTAATCTTTTCATCTACTCAAAATAAATTAATTTTTTAGGTTCACAGATTATGAATCTAGGAAAGAGAAGTGGTTTAGAGACATTGAGAATTTTAGACAAGGAGCTGGATTTTAATAAAATGAGGAGGAGTTTTTTACGTTTAAAAGAAATCTTGTTACACCGCTGCTCTTTCTGTTTTTAAAATGATTTAATACACTGTTGTTTTTATTCTTAAATTTTCATCATGTCCTCATTTCAAGTTAATAGATTTGAGAAGCATGTTACAAGTATAAAAAGTCATTCCGGCCAGTGCCGGGAGGAAGAGGTAGCTTTCATATTCCTTATTTTTAAAAAGCTAGCTTATGTTATTCATACACACGAAGCTATATTTAGTGGAAACCTATTATAGGAGATTCAATACTAATTTTTATAAATACTAAATCATTATGAATGAGAATTTCGTGAAATTAGTCAGCTTTATCCAAGCTGCTTTTATTTAAAGTAACTTATATATGGCTGCCAAATTAGGCGATATCTTGAAGTGCCTGTCATTTTAAGACAACATGGTGGATGAGGCTAACCAGTGAACTTGGTCGAGACCTTAATAATTCCTGCGCACATGCTCACTCACATCGGAATCGGTTGATATATACGAGTGCTGTCGCAGGCAAAAAATCATATTTTTCAAAATATCACCCACATAAAGAAATTCAAACTGCTATATCTGAGCTATTTTTTAAGATAAAGACAAAACAAAAAATGCTACAAAATCCTTATATCAAGGTCAAATACTTAAGAAAGAAACCTTTTTCAATTTCTAATTTTTTCACCTCACTGTAAATATATATTTTTTAATTTAATGGCCGCCATTTTCAAACAAGATGGCGGATAAAGCTGGCCAACGAACTTGGTCAAGACATTGCTATATTCTATCCACATGCCTTCTTACATCCAAATAGGTTAATAAATACCTGTGTCATAGAGTGACAAATTTCAATCGTTTCAAAATGTCAGCCATGCTAGAAATTCAAAGTGATATAACTCAACCATTTTTTAAGATATAGACGAAACAAAAACTGCTCCGGTATATTTGTATCAAGGTCAAAAACATAAAACAATCTTTTTCATTTTTCTAATTTTTTGATACCTTATTATAATTTTAAATTAAAAAAAATTAAATGTTCCCTTTTGAAACAAGATGGCGAATGAAGCTGGCCAACGAACTCGGTCGAGACATTGTTATGTACTATGTACATACCAAGTTACATCCAAATCGGTTCATAAATGCGCCTGTTATCGCGTGACAAAAATCAGGTCGTTTCAAGATGTCAGCCACAATAGAAATTCGAAATGCTATAACTCAGACATTTTTTTAGATATAGACAAAACAAAAACTGTTCCGGAATCTTTGTATTAAGGTCAAGCACATAAGATCTCTTTTTCATTTTCCAGTTTTTTGTACCTTATTTTAAATTTAAAATTTTTACATTTTTTTTAAATGGCCGCCATTTTGAAACAAAATGGCGGATGAAGCTGGCCAACGAACTCGGACTAGACATTGGTACTATGTACACACCAAGGTACATCTATATCGGTTCATAAATACGCCTGTTATCACGTGATAAAAATCAGGACGTTTCAAAATGTCAGCCACGCTAGAAATTCAAAGTGCTATAACTCAGCCATTTTTTTTATGATATAGACGAAACAAAAACTACTTCGGAATCTTTGTATCAAGGTCAAAGACATAAGAAAAAATATTTTTCCATTTCCAATTTTTTGGTACCACATTTCAAATTTTAAAATTAAAATTTTTTTTAAATGGCCGCCATTTTGAAACAAGATAGCGGATGAATCTGACCAACGAACTCGGTCTACACATTGGTATGTACAATGTACACACCAAGATACACCCATATCGTTTCTTAAATACGCCTGTTATCGCGTGACAAAAATCAGGTCGTTTCAAAATGTCAGCCACAATAGAAATTCAAAATGCCATAACTCAGCCATTTTTTTAGATATAGACGAAACAAAAACTGTTCCGGAATCTTTGCATTAAGGTCAAACACATACAACAAAAATATTTTTCCTTTTCCAATTTCTTGGTTTCTCATTTTAAATTTAAAAATTTTAAAGTTTATTTAAATGGCCGCCATTTTGAAACAAGATGGCGGATGAAGCTGGCCAACGAACTCGGACTAGACATTGGTATGTACTATGTATACACCAAGATACATCCAAATCGGTTCATAAATACACCTGTTATCGCGTGACAAAAATCAGGTCATTTCAAAATGTCAGCCACGTTAGAAATTCAAAATGCTATAACTCAGCCATTTTTTAAGATATAAACGAAACAAAAACTGCTCCGGAATCTTTGTATCAAGGTAAAATATATAAGTAAAAATTATTTTTTATTTTTCAATTTTTTGGTACCACATTTCAAATTTTAATTTTCTTTAAAAAAATTGAATGGCCGCCATTTTGACACAAGATGGCGGATGAAGCTGGCCAACGAACTCGGTCGAGACATTGGTATGTACTATGTATACACGAAGTTTAATCCAAATCGGTTCATAAATACGAGAGTTACAGTGTGAAAAAGATCATATATATATATATATCTACTTTTGAACGGAGGGTGATTTCGGGGTCTGGGGGTCATGATCGATGAAAATATACCAAAATTTTTTGAAATCGCTTTCCTCCGAACGGCTGCAATAGGTAGCTTTTTATAATGAAAGCTACCTAAATGGTAGACTGCAACCAGAATTAGCTAGTTCTTTAAACGTGTCTCGGCAACTTACTCTTACATGGAATAAAGTTTTTAATAAACAGAAATACATCGGAACTAAGTCTCATAGTGGTCATCCGAAAAAAACAACTTGCAATGTTGACTGTATTATAAAAATATCTACAAGTGATTGCCGTAAGTCCGCTGTAATAATAAAAAATGAATTGAAAGAAAATTACGGCATAGACATACACGTTTCATCAGTCAAATGACGCCTAAACCTCTATGGTTTACTTGGTAGAATGGTTTACTTGGCAGACAAAACAAAAACTGTTCCGCAATCTTTGTATTAAGGTCAAACACATAAGAAAAAATATCTTTTTCATTTTCCAGTTGTTTTTTACCTTATTTTAAATTTTAAATTTTTACATTTTTTAAATGGCCGCCATTTTGAAACAAAATGGCGGATGAAGCTGACCAACGCTTTGCCCCTGAAAGGGATATGCCGTTTTACAAATGCAACTCCAGCCTTCCTATTCTTAGTAGATAACAAACGTGTTTTTGCTGGGCTTTTGCCATGTAAACCATAGAGGTTTAGGCGGCGTTTGACTGATGAAACGTGTATGTCTATGCCGTAATTTTCTTTCAATTCATTTTTTATTATTACAGCGGACTTACGACAATCCAAGCCAATTGGTAGGCCTCCCCACCTGGCTGAACCTGTAGATATCATTTTTATAATACAGTCAACATTGCAAGTTTTTTTTTTTTTCGGATGACCAGTATGAGGTTTATTTTTGACATAATTCTGTTTATTAAAAACTTTATTCCATGTAATAACAAGTTGCCTAGACACGTTAAAAGAACGAGCTAATTCTGCTTGCAGTCTACCTTTCTTAAGTGCATTGACAGCGGCTTTTCTAGAATAACTTCAATATTTTTTACATTTTGGCATTTAAAAATAATCACAATAAGCCAATATAAACACTAACCGAAGCTATAGCGCCACTGACACCTTCAACAATTAAATGCAAACTAATTGTCAAAATACTTTTGAGCTAAGCAGGAGTCATATTTCTTCGGTGGCGCCGAATGTAAATAAACAAGTTGAAACTTGATACATTTGAATAACTGCAGTCATAGTGTTCTCAATTATAGGGAGTATATTTTCTTTTACATTTTTATATTAAATAAAATAAGAGAGAATATACGGTTGTCAAAATACTTTGGAGCGCTACTGTATATATATGGATATATATATGTTACGAAACAATTTAATGGGTGTAGTTGAAATATCACATCGTGCTTATTACGTATTACTGGAGTCATACCACATTTTAATGAGCCGTTGGTGATGTTGTAAGCAATCCTGCCACTTAGCACAAGCATTGCTAGCGGAGGTATCAACTCTATGAAAATATAGCAGCTGTAGAGCGATGATAATATTGGTATAGTCCAATCAAACACTTATTATTTCATTATGAAAACAAGGCAGCGTGAGTGGCGAAAAAAGGCGTATGAAGAAATATGGGGTTTTTCCAATTAAACACATGGAAACGTAGTCATAGAATAACTGTTTATTCCATCAGAACACACCAACACTAAACAATTCCCGCAGATGAGAAATCAAAGCATTTCACTCGAGCATAAACTAGTTACTCATGCTAAATAGATGTTAATTTACGAAATGAATATTCTACATGGCTAAGGACACCGGGTAACAGGTTATGTAAACAATCACAGCACAAAAATCTCTCGTTCTGAGCTCATGCTCTCGCTATTTATGAGAATGCGCGGAGGAATTCCGATTGAAATGAAAACTTCAATCTAAACCAACGAAAATCACGAACGAGCCTCGAAGTGAAACTGGGATCCGACACTCAGCCAATGGAGAGCGATCAAGAAACGTCACAGGAAAGAATCCCAGCGCCGCTAATGGAATGATTTCGATGTGAAAAGGCAGGTGCCCAGCGGGCGGGAAAATGAGATGAAATAGAATAAAAAAGTAAAAATGGCTTTGATAAATATTCGAAAAATAAGTAACTGCGTTCAGAACTTTACAGTTTGGTAGACGATAAAAATTAATGAAGGGATTAAAAGTTTAGATTACGTTTTGGAATAAACCTATTATTAAGATACGCGTTTTAAAAATAGAGGAATTTAGCTAGAAATAAATAATAGAGCGTATTAAAAAAAAAAGGAAATAATGAATAGGCCGGCAATTTAGAATAATTTAAATGAATATTAAAAGGTAAAATTTTTATATAACATATATATATATATATATATATTGATATATATATATATATATTAGACCGGAGTGAAAAACAAAAAGTTTTGCAAATGGAATCGTAATAGTGCGGAAAAGTTGCTACTCGTCAATACAAGCACAGTGAAAAAAAAATTTTTGAAATCGAAGAATATCTTCCGTTCGCGCATCGCGTTCAAAGTTTTCGAATTTGAACAAAAATTGTACAAATATACGAAAAATCGTAAAAAGGTGTAAACTTTTTCCGATTGAACACATGTTTTTGTATATACCATGACCTTGAGATGTAGAGTGGAGGAAAAATACCACACACTCCTCCTTTATCCCCTTCAAACCCCCCTCAAGGGGGTGAAAATGGCCAATTTTCGTGGAAAATACAGAAATTACAGGAGATGTAAATATTGACGAATCGGTCTCATTTTTTTTTCATAAGGCAACCTTGAGGCTAAAAGTAGGAAACAATCCCCCTCCCGCCTCGAGAGATCAAAATTGTGCAGCTCTTGGCCCGTCCTTCTAAGGATGACTCAGGACTCACCACGGGAAGGTGGCTGCACTGCGAGTCCCACCCACACCCTACTCAACAACCAACCAAAATGTGGGCGTGGAGAATTATGCAGATGCAGATTCAGGTACTGCGAATTCTGATTTAGTGTCAAATTTTATCATGATAGCACGAGAAGCGAGGGTGGCTCTTATAAAATCATCACGTCGCTCATGCCCAGACACTTTTGAGGAGGCCTGTGTTACCAGCTTAACACTGCGCTCTACGGCTTGCGTATGACATGGTATGTCTGCCAGATTCAAAGGAAGAGTTGGCTTTTCCCCCTTTGAAATCAAGTCTGCAATGTCAGCTGAAGAAATGTTTACCAATAGACGAGGACAGGTAATCTATGTTTGAATTGGTAAGAATTGCCCTGCAATTTTTTTTTCTTCTAATTTTGCTTCTATCAACGATCAGTGATTTATTACTATCAGTAATAAGACCTACGTCTTTTAGCACGCTAGAGGTAATGGCAGCTGTTGTTCTGTCTGACAGACCAAAGCGATTACTTGTCAAAGCAGTAGCTGGAAGCGACATGCGGATTTGTGAAGAGTCTGGACTCCTTGACAGAGCAGATAAAGATCGTGTGCGCTGAAAATCTAAATCATCCTGTGTCTTTGTGCGTAAAGAAACATCAGTTCCAATGTAGGTGTTTTCCTGTTCTTAGGGCAATCGCAGCTGACAGCTATAGGATTAGGACAAATACACTTGTAAAAGTTTTTCCATCAAGTGCATTCTAGTGTCATTTCGCATTTGCATCTGATATGTCAAATAATGTGTGGATGACTGATGGATGAAATCATTGTACTTCTTCTGTTTTCCAGCCGTGTCTTTGTCTCTTGGATATGATTTATGAAGAGAATAATATCGATCGTGTAGTTGTTTCATCTTTTGAACGACTCTTGTATGTCAAACTTTAGGAATCGAAGCCTTCAAATACAGTGACTCAATCTGTTGAGCTACAGTGTTTGCCACTTCTAAAAAGCTCAACTTCCTTCCAGGTTTAAAGTCACCAGACTGCAATAACATGGCGTATTGCACTTCATGCCAACATTTGACAACGTCAGCATTGGTGGGAAGAATTGCCGATGGCAGTCGTTTTGGTGCACCAAAAAATGGACAGCGAGTATGAACGCTTCGAGTGAGCGTCATAATTATGATAAAAGAAGCTAAATTTTGATCGATGAAACCGTTATCCAATTCAAGCTACGGGATTCTAAACGAAGCCGACAAGAAAAGTTTTCAGCAAGAGCAGCGCTTCTTTATAGGCGAGATATATTCTTTTACAAGCCAGACAAGCAGAAACACGCAGCGACGCTGAGGCAAAACTGAGTGACGCACAGCAATCGTTACCAGGTACGGGTACTGTGATAGCTCCTCACCCCCTCCGTTTCTCGGAATTCCAGCGGTGCGCACGCGCAGCGAGCATTACAGTGCACCGAAGAAGAAAGGGGCTGACGAGATGGAGAGGTCGAGTGACCGGGCGGCAAACAAACCAAAACATAATGTTTGCCGCAAAATGTCGCACCCTCGACAGTGTTCAAAGCGGATAGAGGACCTGTCGAGGGAGGGGGGGATTGTTTTCGACTTTTAGCCTCAAGGTTGCCTTATGTAAAAAAAAAATAAGGTCGATTCGTCAATATTTACATCTCCTGTAATTTCGGTATTTTCCACGAAAATTGGCCATTTTCACCCCCTTGAGGGGGGTTAGAAGGGGATAAAGGAGGAGTGTGTGGTATTTTTTTCTCCATTCTATATCTCAAGGTCATGGTAGGTACAAAAAAATGTGTTCGATCGGAAAAAGTTTACACCTTTTTACAATTTTTCGTATATTTGTACAATTTTTGTTCAAATTCGAAAACTTTGAACGCGATGCGCGAACGGAAGATATTCTTCGATTTCAAATTTTTTTTTTTCACTGTGCTTGTATTGTCGAGTAGCAACTTTTCCGCACTATTACGATTCGATTTGCTAAACTTTTTGTTTTTCACTCCGGTCTAATATATATATATATCAACATTTGAACGGAGGGTGGTTTCGGGGTCTGGAGGTCATGATCGATGAAAATATACCAAAATTTTTTGAGATCGCTTTCCTCCGAACGTCTGCAATAGGTAGCTTTTTGTAATGAAAGCTACTTAAAAATGCATTTTTTGAAACGAAATGGGGAAAATGTTGTAGTAATCGACTGTATATTCCTGTAGTCAATGTTTTCTAATACAATTCATACATAACATTGTTATGGCAATATAAAGCCGGATGCACAAGCGTAGGTTGAGTACGGTTTTTACATATGTCGCTACTATTTTAAGAAAAGTAATCTTCGATATGGCTGTATTTCTAACAATTGCCATCTATTAAATAAGGCAATGATAAACATTTGGAAGCACTTGCGGCGCAGTACGCCCTTTGGTAATGCTCGCTCCTTTTACTCTCTTAATTTAAAAATAATTTGAAAGCAATTGTTAAAAACCAGAAAAATACTTCAAAATATTTATTACCATTACACAACAGTTTTAAAAGTAAAGATTGAAGCAGACATATATATATCTCCGAAACATTGAAGCAGTATGATGTAGCGTTAGGTTTTCTTGAAAATTTTCAGACAGTCACTCTTTTATTTTATTTATTATTTATTTTTTTAAATATATATATATATATATATATATACATATATAATACCGATCTATTTTTCTTCCTCAGAAATTTGTGTTCTGATCGATTTAAAACATTTTGATCGCCACTTTATTCGATTAAAAAAAGAAAGGGTGTTTATAAAGTCCCGGACCCATTTTGATGATTAATAACTCATAAAATAATAAAGATAGATTAAAATTAATAACATAAATGGTTAGATAGACTCAAAAAGTTTCATGACCCTTGTCAATGAACTTCCACATGTGCCCCCTTTGTCGCACGGAGAATATCAAGTCCATAGTCAATTTCACGCCAGATAGCGGTAAGCATGTCGGCATCCACAGAAGCTATTGCGGTTGTAATTCTGGCTTTTAAGTCATCAATGTTCGACCCAATGTTGAAAAACTTCGTATTTCCACAACTAGAAGAGCTTCAGCCACATGTCATTTTGCAACAAGATGGTGCACCTCCTCATTGTAATCCTCCAAATGTAATCCTCCATTGCACCTCCTCCAAATAAAAATTTTAAATATTTAAAGTAAAACAAAATGATGTAACTTTTTTTAAAAATCATATTTTCAAAAAGTAAATATTTTCTTTCAAATTTTCTGAATTAAAATTAAAGTAAAAACATTGAAAAATACGTGCTCTAAGTTTGAATCAATTATCTTTAACGGTTCCTGCCTTATAACAATTTAAATACGAGAAACAGTGAAAAACCTATCATGAAGAAACACGCATTTTCACAATAAGTCGTTTCCATGACAACCATTGCTTGAAAGTTAGATTTTGAAACAAAACAAAACAAAAAAATTAATATTTCCTGTTCCAATTAAGATAGAAACATGGCTTAAACAATATTTCAAACGAAAATCAAATGTTCAAAGTAATTGCTTAAGAGGCGTAAAGGCCAACTTAGTGAAGTAGATTCTATGCCGGGACTCGAACCCGGGCCATCCGTATAGCGCACTGACGTTCTACCGACTAAACCACATGGAACGATACCCAGCATGGAAAATTTCTCACTATTATATATTGGCAAGGCTACAAAAGCAGCGCAAGATGGAATATTTATCGTGAGCCACCGACCTGGGGCGAACACGAAACTAAATTAAATGGCCTTTACGCCTCTTAAGCAATTACTTTGAAAATTTTTTTTTCATTCGAAATATTGTATGCAAGGCGAATGTTTCCGTCTGGAATAATTTCCATGTATTAAAATGAATTAAACGTCGCTTTCAGTAGAAAAAACAGAGAAATTTTTAATGGAATAATATGTTTTTTAAAAAATTTGAAGATTTCTGTGTCCTGGCCCCCTTAATTGAATATTGTAGAGTTCAGAAATACATATATATATATATATATATTTTTTTTTTAAGGTACAGATAATTTCGCCTGTTTTAATTAATGCAAATTCTTATTTTGTAAACTCCATTTCTTGCTAATTTCAGGCGGAATACTGACAGATTAAAATATAGAAAGTCATTACCTACATAAAATTCTACTCCACATCTACAAAAAAGATTTAAAAGTTTTTTTTTATACCAGTATGTACCTAAAAAACATTAATTTTATATATTAATCATTCACTGTATGTTTATGAAATAAATATTTGTGAGAATTGTTCACAGCAAGCCAAAAATGTGAGGGTTAAGAACGCTTTATTTTCTATCTGTTAGCCTATTTTACATTTCTTATTCATGTAAATATATATATATATATATATACATATATTCAAATGAATTTTTCACATTCATCCAAAATTTCCTTTTAGCGAATGATCTTTTCTAAATTGCTGTTAAAAATATCTTGTGAATAATATCGAAAGTAACAAGAAATTTAACTATTATTATTCTCACTAAATTATCATTTATTTATTACAGATGGATTAATGAATTCAGCTCCAGATCTTGATTCAAACAAAAAGAAGATAAATGTAATCTATACATCTACAAATGTCTTAATCAGAAGTTCACAGGTGAAATTCTTGGTCCCTTTAAAACATTGTTTGGAAGAATTACAGTTTTGCTCTCTCCTTCTCTTATTACATCTATTACACATATTGGACTTTATTGTCTCACATACTTAACGAACTTATAGCTGAGATGTGTGCACCAGGTTCAACATCATTGAAGAGTAATATTTGTAATTTCATTATGACGACGATGAAAGCACTAGACAAAAACAAGGGTCCTATATCAACATAATTTGCATTTAGTAGACTATACGCTGCTGAACTTGTTTAGCCAACATATATTTTTTATTTTTTGTAAGTTACTGGAGAATAAAGCTTAAGTATTGAGATGTTTCTGACTCTGTTCCGATTTGTAATTCTCGTTTTATATATATATATATATATATATATATATATATATGCATAATAACTGTAGTTTACTCTAACAAGTTAAGATGCAGAATTACAGTATCGGTAGTCTAGGGGAATATGTTGTCTCCATACTTATCCAGGGTACACTGAAAATAAATATTATATAAATATTAACAAAATGTTTCACCGTAGTGGTACTTTTTTAATTTTCAGGTATCTTCAAGTATCTGCAGTGACGTTCCGATTTAATTGAGGAAGAATGCTTCCTCCGGACAACCGAAACGGGAGCGTTTGACTTTTGTTTGATTATTATTTTTTTATGCTATATGATAAGGCTTGATACTTTTTCAAAGAGTTCGGTTCTCTGTGCAATACTAAGTTAAGATTTTATTTGGATGATAATTTTGTAAAATACTCAAAAATATAGATTAAACTCCTGAATAATGTCATATTTTATGTTATGAGAAAAAAATATTTTAAGAGAATAATTTTCATAAGATTTGCAATTGAATATGCAAAATCAAGTTAGAATGTTTGCAATTATATTAATAAATATTAAACGAAAGACTATTAAAATAATAGGAAATGAGAGATCCCCCAAAAGTAGAGAAAGCTTAAAATATGTTAATGCCTATTTTTTATATATGTATGTATTATGTTAACAAATACATATATCAATGTTAATTAATGTCTCTTAATTATTTATGCATCATGCTTATTTTATTTTGGCGTTTAATTATCGGCTGGGTACTTCTACAGTTAGGTTATATCCAGTGATATAGTCGTAAAAATACCAGAGGATATACGCTATAGGCAGAGGGTATACGCTAAAAGTCATGAACGTCATGCCTAGGGTATTCGCTACATCTTTATTTGAGAAACAGAGGGTATGTGGTCCTTCTTAAAAAAAATCCAGAAGATATACGGCGTATACACACTATACCCTCCACTACACCCCTGGTTATATCAATCTTTGCAAGGATGTAATTAATCTAACGTTTTATGCGTTGGGAATTCAGCGAAAAACAATGATAACTAGATAATTTGTTTAATTATCTTTTTTCCGGTTAAATTCTATTAAATCGCCTTGTAAATTCCGACTAGATCCAGCCACCGCGAATTAATGAAACAGTTCCATTTAGCCAAAAATGGTAGATAAGAAAGATACTCGCGTGTACAACAGGTGTCTGGGATAATTTTGTTTTTTAAACCAAATTTTTAAAATAATGCATAGGTCTTCCCAGAATTATACAATAAATGTAATATTTGACCAAAGAATAAATAGTAAGACGTGTTTCATTCATAAAAATGAACTAATTTATATTAAGTAAAACCTACCTTACAAAAGAAATCTTGCTCTTTTTGATTTTTCGTCCATGTTTTAGAATCTCTATCAGAATCTCAATGTTTTAAGCTATGCGTATTTTCTCTTTGTATATTCTGTTAGTTTATTGTTAAATTTAAATGTTGCTAACATGATACGAATTTTGTTCAAATTTTAGAGCAATAAGAAAGGAAACTGTGTATAAACAACAAATTTATTTACATGAATACAGTTATCTAAGATAAAGAATTTAATGTATTACATGTACCTGAGACTACATGCAACACATATCATAATATTTTGTTATCTCAAATACAATTCTTAAAGACTCCCGTTTTAATTTTTAAATTGAATTTTTTTCATACTGGGGTAAATTTCAGATAGATTAAAGTTTTAACAATATTGCTCTTTTTCAGTAAAATCTACATATTGAAAACATGAACTACACTGCTCAAAACAATTAAAGGATATTTGAAGTTTTATATAAAATAAAGATATAAACGAAATTTTTTTTGCCGAAAATAGAAGAAGAGAATCACAAATGCAAATTTTTCTGGTTTTCAAACTGTGGAGTATGCAAATTTTGAGTTCGACGTCAAAAACGTCGCTTCAGCGGCAGCGAATGAAATTTGACTTTCAACTGCATAAAAGAGAATGAAGACAAGGATAATCGGCATTGAGTGATTGCTTTGTTTCGACGAGTACGATGTCTCAGCGAAGTCATTTGACAGATTCAGAAGCTTTAAGAATTGTTGGTAGGTTAGAAGGGGGCCAAACTCAAGCCGAAGTAGCGCAAGCCATTGGAGTGTCACAAAGTGTCATTTCCAGGATCTGGAACCGTTTTTTGGAGAGTGGATGTGCAGGCCGAAGACCAGGGCAAGGTCGTAGACGGGCAACAACGCCCAATGAAGATCGGTATTTAGCGTTAACAGCTCGGAGACACCGAACCATAAACGATTCTCTTCTCCAACAACACCTTCGCTCGGCTACAGGCACCACGATTTCAACTCAGACTGTCCGAAACCGGCTCCATGCTGTAGGTCTGTATGCTCGCCGACCGATGGTATGTGTTAGATTAACATCAAGGCATCGTCGCGACCGCAGGGAGTGGGCAACCGAGCATGTCAACTGGAGGAGAAATGAATGGAGCAATATTCTGTTTTCTGACGAGTCCCGTTTTTCTGTGCATCCGGATAATAGGCGTATTTTCATCTGGAGGGACCGTGGCAGTAGGAATAATCCTGCGTTCGTGCATGAAAGTGTCATATTTGGCGGTGGAGGAGTGTTGGTTATGGTGGCATCTCCATTGACGGGCGCACTGACCTCTACATCATTCGAGATGGAGCTCTGACTGGTCGCCGATATAGGGATGAGATCCTCAGACGTATTGTAGTCCCTTACGCTGCAGCAATCGGAGATAACTTCATTTTAATGGACGATAACTGCAGGCCACATCGTGCAAACCTGGTGGAGGATTTCCTTTTCGAGGAAGGAATCGTTCGAATGGAATGGCCAGCGTGTTCTCCAGACATGAATCCAATCGAGCACGTTTGGGACGCTCTAGGAAGACGAGTTTCTGGCCGCCAACAACCCCCACAAACTCTCCAAGAACTGGAAAGAGCTCTTCTGGAAGAGTGGGGCAGAATACCCCAACTCGTCATTAATAGCCTCATTGAGTCCATGCCTCAAAGGTGTTCAACGTTGCTGGCCGCCCGTGGAAACCATACCCTCTACTGAAAATGATTTTCTTTGAAGAAAACACCTTTTCTTATTCTTTTTTTCTCATATGCACAAATTGTGTTTTTTTCCTTTAGTACACAAATGCGCAATAAAATGCATTTTTTTCTGCCAAACATGTGTAATTTATTCTCATATAACCTACTATGTCTGTCGACCATGTATCAATCAGCTAAACAGTTTACCAGGTACAAAATCCACCTAAAACTGCAATATCCTTTAATTATTTTGAGCAGTGTAGAAGAATCTTGTAAAGCTCATTTATAATTGGTCTTACACTTATTTGATACAAATTCTAAGAGAAAACAAACATGTAATTATTCCAGCAATTTGTAAAAGGACAATCACTATGAAAATAAAAACAAACATTATGGCAGAAGCTGCAGTTATATATAAATAATAATTTCTACATCTATATAAGCTGTGAAACAGGGTTTCAATAAAAGAAACAAAATAATTCAAAATATGTGATGAAGAGTAATAATACATGATCAATCTGATTAAAATATCATCACCTAAAATCTGTTAATTAGTTTGATTTTCAATGCAGAACTTCGCTTAATAGTTTATTCTTTCGTTTCGGTTATGAATTATTGAATAAATACATTTCTACGTTATCATAATATCTACAGTAGTTTTATTATGAATCAAACAGATTATTTACTTTCATTAAACATTAATATTCGTAATAGAAGCAAAATATTTGTTTTTAATACTTTTCAACACAGTTGAAAAGTGCTTAGGACTTCGGTTTGTCCATCTGCCGTCTGTCTATACGTGCTCTAACTCACGGAAATGTACTCGAATTGACATATGATGGATATCCATTAATGAGGTTTCAATGGCACGTTCTGTATTGAAACTGAAGTGTGAAGAATTCATAGTTCATTTACAGGAGCACTCAAAAGTATTCCGTTACAATATAGCCAATGGGGGGGGGGGGATACATTGCAGTGTATTTTAACAGTGTTACACAATTTTAAACATACTGAAATTTATATACATTATTGAGATGCACTAGAAGACGGTTTCTGCAGAATACGTTATGTGTATCATTTAGAGTACCTGTACAGGGGAGCTCAAAAGTATTCCATTATATTATGGTCTGTGAAGAAAAATCGCTTGTGGCGTATTTTAATGATGTTATTCTGCTACAAACAAAATCAAATTGATATGAATTTCTGAGATATACTAAAACACGCTTTCTGTAGAACAAGTGGTGCAAAGGGATTATCATCTATTTTCTATGTCACACAAAAGAGCTCTGTTATACAGGGTGATTCATAAATATCGAAATAATAGGCTATCTCCTTAATTAATGCCCCTAGGCACATACTTCCAATTGCAAAGTTTCATAAAAAAGGTGAAAATTTTGATGAGATAATTTACAACTCCATGGGACGTCTATTTGAGAAAATACGAAAATTAAATTTTTATACGGCCTTCGTAAGGTAAAATTTCCAATTAGGAATTTTTTCCTTATCCATTCCTGAATTAAATACAAAAAGTTCCATCTTCATATCTGCAAAACTCATGGAGTTATGGAGCCTCGATATCCATTATTGAGGTTTCAATGGCACGTTCTGTATTGAAACTGAAGTGTGAAGAATTCATAGTTCATTTACTGGAGCACTCAAAAGTATTCCGTTACAATATAGCCTATGGGGGGGGGGGATACATTGCAGTATATTTTAACAGTGTTACACAATTTTAAACATACTGAAATATATATACATTATTGAGATGCACTAGAAGACGGTTTCTGCAGAATATGTTATGTGTATCATTTAGAGTACCTGTACAGGGGAGCTCAAAAGTATTCCATTATATTATGGTCTGTGAAGAAAAATCGCTTGCGGCGTATTTTAATGATGTTATTCTGCTACAAACAAAATCAAATTGATATGAATTTCTGAGATATACTAAAACACGCTTTCTGTAGAACAAGTGGTGCAAAGGGATTATCATCCATTTTCTATGTCACACAAAAGAGCTCTGTTATACAGGGTGATTCATAAATATCGAAATAATAGGCTATCTCCTTAATTAGTGCCCCTAGGCACATACTTCCAATTGCAAAGTTTCATAAAAAAAGGTGAAAATTTTGATGAGATAAGTTACAACTCCATGGGACGTCTATTTGAGAAAATACGAAAATTAAATTTTTATACGGCCTTCGTAAGGTAAAATTTCCAATTAGGAATTTTTTCCTTATCCATTCCTGAATTAAATACAAAAAGTTCCATCTTCATATCTGCAAAACTCATGGAGTTATGGAGCCTCTTTAAATAATTCGCCAGGTTTTAAGGGATTAGACACGAATTGAAATGCGTGTTATTAAAAAAAAAAAATGTAACTTTAAAAGTTCCAGGATACATGTAAAAAATATATTTATTGAGTTAGAAGTATAATTTTCTGGTTTTTTTTTTTTTTTTTTTTGTGTGTGTGTGTGTGTGTGTGTGTGTGTGTGGTGATTAACCATATGAAAAATATATTTATTCAGTTAGAATTAGATTTTTCTGTTTTTTGTGATGATTAACCATATAATTAGCACATAAAATCACATCCTAAAATTTCTCAGAAAGTTTAAAATTTTAAAAATTATTATTATTTTTTAATTAGGGTAATTTAAAATCGTTATAACTCGAAATATTATCTTCGAATTTCAAACTTTTTTTTCATTCAATTAAAGAGGAAAATAAAATTTTAATTTTCTTTCAGGATTTTTTTAAATATTAATATTAAAAATATTAAAAACACAAATTTGAAAAAAAAAATGATGTAACTTAGTTTTAAAAAAATCACCTTTTCAAAAATAAATATATTTTCAAATTTGTCGAGACAAAATTAATGTAAAATAATCAAAGATGTCATTTCCGAGTTTGCACCCTTTTTTTTTGACAATTCTTGGCATAAAAATGTAAATTAATAAATTAAATTAAATTTATTTTTATTTTAATTACGCATTTAAATTAATTATTTTTAACAATTTAACTTAATAATTTAAAACGCATTTAAAGTATTAAACAAAGATTGACTCCTAATAAAATGTTTAAATGTTTTTAAAAAAATTGCAGGTGAGTATGGAACTCTTTCCTGTAGCTTAAACTTCCGATTCAGTTTAACTTTTGCCCTTTCCACCTTCTTTCTGTACTACTTAAAACAAGGTTTTTTTCTAACATACCGATTAAGAGTGTTTTCATAATTTTAACCCTCACAACTTCAGGTTTTATATCGCCCCGGCGAGGGTATAAGTCTGTATTCTGGGCCGAACCAGTCCATTACCGTTTCAATACTCGAGGCCTCCGGACTGATTTCGTGACGTACCAAATGAAGATTAACCCCTTGAAGGGCAATCAATTGCGTTTGTGTAATGCTTAATTCCCACCAGTAATTTAGAAAAAATTTATTTCAAAATAAGGAAAAGCAATTTTTCGACTTTTCTCCACTAAAGTCAGAAAACTAAAATTTCTTAAAATTTCTCTGGCGCAAATCCTGATTAATCGTAGGTGGGATAAAATATATCCCACCGCCCCTCAAGGGGTTAAGGAGAGGCGGTATATATTATATCGGTCTGGATATTTCGATCCGTGCAGACCTCTAATAAAGGCCTGCAGCATAATTTGAAAGAAGTTTTAACTTAAAATCTATACGCTGCTATTTCATGTCTAAAGGAGATGCACTGTCTTCAATCGATTTTTAATAACGTACAACTTGTGGATGATCCCTATCTTGCGTTCAAAATGAGTCAATAACTCGTCGCTAAGAGGCATGGAAAAATGGTGTAAGTCGCGAATTTTGAATTTTAATAACTCTGCGAGTTTTGCAGATACCGGGATGATTTTTTTTCGTTTAATTCAGGAAGGGATAAGAGAAAATTTCCTTATTGGAAATTTTACTCAACGGAGGCCGTATCAAAAATTGGTTTTTGTGTTTTCTCAAATAGACCCCCCATGGAGTTACAACTTATGTCATTAAATTTTGCACCTTTTTTAAGAAACTTTGCAATTGAAAGTATGTGCATAGGGGCAATGTTTAAGGTGACAGCCTATTGTTTCGATATTTATGAATCACCCTGTATAACGGTCTACCGAGAAAAACGATTCGCAGCTTATTTTAATTACTTTGCAGCTTGAGACATGAAATTGTTACACATTACGGAAGTTTACAACAAATTTTTTTCAGTAGATAGTTGCATATATGTAGAACTATTTTTTCGTTATGAACAGAAAAATTTGTGCACATGCCACGGTCAGCAATATTTATTATCGTTATTTTGTCTACCGCTATTTCAAATCTATATTTTTCGTGATACATTTCAATAAATCATTGAGCTAGATTATTATTTTAAAGTAGTAATAGAAAGATTAAAAATATTGTCGACAAGGGCAACTTGGCACATGCAATAAAATCATTTTTGAGATAGAATCATTTTGAGAAAATATTGAATAGTAATCCTCCACTTACCACACGGGTCCAATTAACCTGACAAATATATTAAAAATATTTATTCATAGGAGAAATTTATTTAAAAGAAACTAAATATATAAGCTAAACAATAATAAACTAGGTAATCCAGAACACCATTTATTTTCTATTAGAGACTTCTTACTATTTCACAAGGAGCCTGGGACCTTTTGCCCCACGTCAACGTCACATAATAAACTGGAATGCACTAATGGGGAATGTTATCCATGGCAGCACCGGGAAATGAAAATAAAAAATTGGGGAGGGGGAATAGTTTTAAATAAAAATTCTAGTGTGGAATATTTTTATAAAACAGGAGTAAAAATTTCTGTAGTTCACGTTTAATATCATGTATGAATATCAAAGCAACGAATAAATTTAATTAATTAAGAGTTTAAAGAATAAATCTTTAAAAATAAATGCTGAGTTCATTAACTTGAGACTTCGTAAGTTCATTGAAACAATCATTTATATGAACTTTAACATATAACTTTAAATTTATTATCTAAAATAATTTTAAGATTATCTACTTGTATTACAAATTTAGAGAATATCATTTCAATTCGTAGACAAAGTTATGTAGAAGTAAACTGGAGTTTTATCTTTCAATTTACATCGAAGTTCAAACGCTTCGGGACATGAATATGTATAGCCAGCCACAACATATTATATGAATAGAATTTAACAGCTTAATCAATATAACATACTCTTTAAACATAATTTTGAATATCCAAAGGATATGCGGAAAATTATTATCCAATCTACGAAAAATAAGGATGACTAAAATAAATCTATTTTTTTAATCATTTTCACGTATATGAATCTACAATGATTAGAAAGTTAATGTTAAAATTCAATAATAAGTAATATGTGACATTTCTAGACGTTATTTTTAACCCTTTATCTACTGACGGTTCTTAAAAATACCATTAAAATAACTTATTTTAAAATTCATTTAATACATCGATTAGTTGTAATAAAGTTTAGAATGAGTTATAGATACATTACTTTATCTTTTTTCAAAAGCATTATTGGTTACACAAGACAAAAATATTTTTAAAAGGATGATTTCTTTTGCCTTTGCATCATTTCAGCTTTTTTCGCGTTGAAGGGAGGGATTTTTTTATTTGGAACTATTTCTATATTTCTATTGTAAGAACACTGTATTTGTACATTTCCTAATTCTACGAAATACTAAGAAAAATATTTAAAATATAAGATATGAGTGGAGTTATAAATATTACATAAAATCCCTATAAATTCAAATTTAACTAATCCTTCTAAATCCTTCGATCCTTCTAAAATCCTTTTGAAATTTATTAGATGATTATGTAAATCTTCTAATGTAGTTTAAACTATTCACGAAAAATGCTTTAGAAAATAAAATTTTCATGAATTCATAAATCAGTACATAAAGGGTTAATGAAAGTGGTGAATGAAGTCAGGAATTACCCTTATATATATTGTTTTGGTTCCAAGTATGGCCGATGGCTGGCGATTCTGTATCATACTCTTCATAATTCTCAAAATAACCTTGCAATTTAAAAACGCAAATTCTTTTTACGGCGTTTCAAAAGATAAACAGAGTTAAGTTCATTGTGAGCGTTATTACACTTTATTATGTAACTTAACTAGGTATATGTATAGAAGAAATTTTGTGTAAAAATTTTTTTCTCATTCTCTAATATGCTAGAATCTGAAAAAAAATATGTACACAGGTTTCTTTCCGAAGACTATGTGACATTTTACTATTTTTAGAACTTTATTACAAATTAATAAATTAATTTTTAATGCATTTTTGCGTTAAGCAGGAGCAGGATATAAATCTTCATGGTATATTTATTGTTACAACTGTATACAAGTATCAACCCCAATGTTGTTCGTTATGCACCAAACCACGGTCCAAAAGTATGTCAACTGGCTCTGAAACTCCAACAATGACATATTTTAAACACTTAAAACAAGAAAATAAAATATAATTATAAAAAGTTTAAAGTATATTTTTTCCCCGCGCTTAAACGAATTATAATTATACGTTGAGAAAACAATTTCGAAATCCGGAATATAGAGTTAAATAATTTTCCTTTCCTGTTGCCATATGTAAAAAAACAAATCAAAGCAAAATTTATATATATATTTTAAAATATTTTCACTAGTTCTCGCTTTCTGCCATGCTTATATCAATGAGGTGAATTTTCAGTAATCCTGTCCTACAGCCAACTTATGTATTGTAACAGTGTGTAACAGTATTTTTTTATGTACTAAGGGGATCGTCCCCCTATGAGCTACGCTCGCCATCCCCCCGTTTAGAAAGTAAATACACGTTAATTTGATCGGCTTTAAAAGGATTATGGAAGATTGAATTATAATTAAAAAGAACAAACAGTGGCGATCTACCTGTAAACGGGTTTCCATTAATTACCGTTTCACTGAGGGATTTTAAGATCGATTCAACTGCTGTCATTCACTGTTTTCGTGTTTGATTAAATAAGTTTAGTTAAACAATTGAAAATCAGCTAATATAAACTGAACTAAGTCAAGACAGTCGTTGCCATCCAGTATTTTTTAACAACGCTATAAGAAAATTGTTTTAAATAAGACATTTTAAATGTATCGCTTTAAATCTGACGTAATTTTTAGTAAAGCTTTCTTTATTACTTGCAATGTCTTAGAACTGGCAAAATAGTTAAAAAGGTCATCTCGAAATATGAAATAAATGTCTAGTGTAAATATATTTTTAATTTTAAACTGTTTGGTAATGTTATTATTTGGCCATTTTAGATATAACGAATTTTTCCCCATTTACTGCTTTTAACACATATTAATGAATCCATTATTTTAGTTTAGTAGTTATTATTTACGTATTCATTCTTTTTTAACATACACGTGTAAATACAACTTTTATGAGTAATATTCAACATTTTCTTTCTTTTAAAACTTAATCATTTAATTCTAAGATGAAAATATTTCTTTCTGTTTAAAATAGTTACGTGTAAATAAACTTTTAAATTAAAGGAAATGTTCCTCCTTGCCCAGCTTTTACATTTTGCAACAATAAATTAAAAAAACAAAAAAAAACCTTTTTCTAAAATATATGAAAAATACCTCTTGAAATGCTAAAAATTTGAATTTAAAATGGAAAAAACTTTAAAAAAAATTAGTCAAATTAAAGAAATTGATACAGTCTGCACACCGCAAGCTTCTAGAAAAAATGTTTAAATTCATATGTATAGTTTTTGCGCCTGTAAAACTTTTCCAAATGAAAGATTTTTATCAATTTTAAAATTAAATATCTCTTAAAATAATTCTTCGATTTAAAAACGGCCCATTTGAGCGTGTTTGCCAAACATCTTTCTATAATACTGCCAATTTACATATTTTTGTATGCAGTAGTTTTCTTGATATTAGCGAAGAAATACCCCCGGTCACAAAAAATTCCTTAACGGCGGCGGCGCGGCGATGCCAGGGCGATAGTTATTTTTTTTACAATACAGAGAAACATATGAAATGCATTTATGAAATTAGATGTGATTTTTAAGACAAACATGGAATGCGTATGAAAAAGGTCTTCTTAAAAAAGTACTTTTATACTTATTTTTTGTTCAAAAATTGTTTACATTTATCTTCCCTAACTCATTATAAATTATTGAATACTTGTCTTGAATAATACTGTATTCACGAGGATCAGGAATAAAGGGTAAAGCAAAATATTTTTAAAAATTAACTCTGTAAACAAATAAAAATCTATTCTTATTATTTTTAAGACCTTACTTAATCAGGGGTGATTTATTGATTTTTTCAAAAAGATTTATAAACAGTCAACATCTCTGACATTGTAAGCATTTTAATTTGACATGTAAAGCCTCTCTTCTTGAAAAATTTTGTCTTTATCGTAATCGAATTTGTTCAAGACGTTAATAAGATAAATCAAAATATTTACAAGAAATATTTTGTTTCTGTTATTTTCTGTCTTTTTCTGTGTGTGAATAACGCGTGTATCCTATCTTAAACAAACAATTATGTTATTTTTAAACAACTTATCCAGATTTCATCTGAAAGTTCGACGAAATGAAATAATTTGTTAAATCTTATTTTTTTATCCCAAATTTATAATTGTAAATGGAATCTTAAAAATGTTACTTTTTAACCCTTTAAGCGTCCTGCATAATTTTTCATGTACGTTTAATTTTTCATACAATAATAACTATGAAAAGTATTTGTATGATGATTTGTTTATGATTACCTTGTATATTTATTTAACTTATGCACCTCAGAAAAAAAAACATTAATAATGAATTTTGTGATAAAATAGCCCTTAAATTCAAGGATTACGTGACGAAAAAACACGGACGGAATTTATTATTTCATCTTGATTCAAACATAAAATGTATTATATGTACTTTAAAAGTTCACTATTTTATTTAAAAGGTGATTAAAAATAATAGAAGAGATATTACAAGTTAAAAATATACATTTTATTTAAAATATTTTGTTTCTCAAATTAAGTTCAATCCAAGAAACTATTACTTCTTCTTTCAATTCTAATAATTATTGGTTTTATCATTTTCAAAACGAAGTGACGTAATTGTATAAATAAACAGCAATTACTTATTAAAGTTTCTCCAATGAAGAGCTTGGAAAAGCTTGAAAGTACTAAGAAATTAAAATAAAATATATGTTTTTATCTTGTAACTTCTGTTCTATTATTTATAGTAACCTTTTAAGTAAAATAGTGAACTTTTTAAAGTTCATATAATATATTTTGTTACTTTTTAATTTGAAAGTTTAAATCTGTATATTGAAATGTACAAGTTCTCTAAAGTGTGGACTTTGATTTTGAAATTTGTGAATTTATTAATCAGCAACCAGCGGGAATGACTGGGATACTCTTTGTTAGAATTTGCATTGTGCTCAACTCGATATAATCATAAATTCCGTTTGTACATTCATTTCCATTCAAACGGATCCATAGTGACCCCAAAATGCTCACTGATAATTTTTTCTCGACAATGTGTTCTGGACCAATGGTCTTCTCGTACTCAAAAATCCCTGCTGGCTCGGCCTACAGGAGCAGGTAGATTTTGAAGTTAAGTACCAATTTCATCAACAAAAACTAAATAACGATTAGAAAAAAAGAAACCTCTTTAACAATTTTATCTGGCCGCTTATGACAAGTTTTTAGTTTCATTTTTATGTAAGAGATAGTTTTATCAGAACCATGTTAAGGCAGTATTCAAAAAACATTTTTCCAGGCTCAACAACTTGAAATTTTCTGACACATTTTCAGACTCATTTTTAAAAGGAAAAGCATGAAACTTGCTGACGTGACATTTTAAGAGTTTTATAAGCGACCTATGTTGTTATTCTTAGTTCAATTAATTATAACTTGATTTATAAACAATTAAAGTGACTGTTCTGATGAAAATGATGATTAAAGTGACTGTTTGACCAAAAATAGTTATATCACCTACATTTAAATATTTTAACATTGTTGTGTAATAGAGTGTTAATTACCCGAACGTAACGGGGCCGGGTCTAGTTAGGACACCTAAATGTTAGGGTAACTGGACAAATCGCTCTAATGATTTTCTGTTACATTACAGAGAAAAGCTATTGCAGCACTGTGGTTAAATACTGAGCTTTCAACAGGTGTTTAATACTGTCAATTATCCCTGGGCTGGGTTACCAACTCATCATAAGATGGAAAAAGTTTTTCTTTTCTATTGTAAGAAAGTGTTACTTTTATTATCTTGTCCAATTCTATAGACACGTTATAAACAGTTTTCCTCCCTCTTTTTTTGAGTATCATCATCGATTCCTAATGTTGATAAAGCCAATATTAGTAGCATTTGTGTTGGATTTTAACTGATCGTGATAGATTCTTGTGTTTTTGGAGGGGTAAGATTGTCATGAGAACTAAGCTCGTTTTGTAGCGCTTTTCTGAGATTACATTTCCCCATCTACTGCACTCTAAAAAAAATCTGTAGTCCTACAGATGTAAAATTACATGCTAACTAAACTTTCATCAGTAACTGTACAAAAAAATCTTCAAATCTACAAATTTAGTTTTTGTAAAGCTACAGAGATCTGTATCTTTACAAATGAATCTTCTAAATTTACAGTAATCTTACTAAAATTTTATCTGTAACCCTACTTGCAGTTACATGAAAAGTTCTAGGCATCCCAGTTTCCTAAAAATTCTCAGTAACCTTAGAGCATTTGATTTTCGGCGCAAAAGTGCGTCTGTTACAGGAATTTTTGTTGTTGTCGTTACATAAAAAGTTCTAGGAATCCCAGTTTCCTAGAAAAACTTTAGTAACTTAACAGTGTCAAAATTTACTTTGAACTAGCAGTTGAACGCATCCACTGCGCCATAAACATGGGAATCTTTATTTTGTTTACATAATTTCAGTTATACTGCTATTTTACTAAACATTTCAGGTTTTATTACTACACTATTCTTTAATAAAAAGTCTATTTTTATGTTACACTACTTTAAAAAGAGAGAAAGAGAGGTTTTGGGAGTTTCGGATACTTAGAAGTTTGTTTCATTTAAGTTCATATAAGTGCCCATTTATTACATTATCTATTTCATTAAATAATATAATTTTTAAATTTATTATTTATACTTGGGACTAGACTAACATATTTGATTTCAAAGGTCAAAAATGTATGTTCAGTATATAAAGTTTTATGTTATAAAAATTCCCTATACACCCACCACGTGTTAAAATAAATTTACCGGAATATTTGTCTCATAAAACATGCTAATGTTTCTGGCGGCACCTTTTAAAACCGCTCTCTTAAAAAAAAAAACCTTTAATTTAACTAGTAGTTTCTATTGTATGTATCATCATATATATATTTTTCTGGCGTTCTTCTTCAATATATCTTTGTAACAGCATACATAATCCTTTAGTGTATTTTTGTTGTTGGTTGAGAAAATGACATTTAGAAGGAAGAGCGTTAAGAGGTGGCACTCACTTCTGAAGTAGAACACCATTTCCTGTCACTTTAGAGTTTAGAAAGGTTGCATCATTCATAAAACGTCATAAATCTTTTTTGAATTTTCAAAAATGCAAAAGTAATCGAGTAATTTCACACAGATATATATAAGTGGGGAATGTTTACACAATCAATTAATAAATTTTAGAAAGATATTGGCAATTAAAATTAATGAACGAAATATTGACTTATAGGGATTTTGTGGATTATTTAAAACTCTAAGTATTAATATGACAAATCGAAGGTTCCCAGTACACATGCATACTGCAAATGTCGAGAGTAAGCCATTCTATGCAGAAGTTACTGCAGAAGTTTGTAGCCTAGTTAGTTCCTGTCAAAAATTCGGTCAATTCAATTATTCAATGAAAGGGGTTATTTTTCACCATTAAAATGTTTACACAGTTTGAAGCGGACTTAGATTAGTGCATGTAAGAATGGATTTCTTTGGACGTGCACACTAACCGGTGTTCATTGTACTGAACATGGCTTTTAGAAAAGAAGTTTTCTTTGTAAGTATTTTTTTACGGATTTCAAACAATACATTTCTGTTTGTAGACTTACAATTTGGTTGGCCACCGATGACTTTAAGTAAATACGTGTGTAATATTCTACCTGTCAGTGAGACTGGGGGGGAGGGGAGGGAGAGGTTCATCATAGGGGAGGTCTGAACTACCCTTAAGTTTTTATATTTAAAATAATTTAAGAGTTTTATGAATAGGTGTTAACCATAGGTACTAGAATGTTCAAACAATAGTCTTTGTTTCGTGCAGATAATTGTATTGAAACAGGTGTGGAAAAAATTAATCGTGATGGTCTTGTTCAAACAATAGTCTTTGTTTCGTGCAGATAATTGTATTGAAACAGGTGTGGAAAAAATTAATCGTGATGGTCTTCAACTTAAAATGTGTGTTTTTCAGAAATATTTTTTATGCTTTTCTCAGATAAAATATATCACAGAAATTTAAGTAGTGCAGAAATATCGAGCTTTCATTCCAGGGCATAACGATGGTACAGTAAATTAGGCTTAACATAAATATGTGCTATTCTTTACAAAAAGGCTATGTGGGGAGAATTGACCCAATCAATATAAGGGAGTGTTGACTACATGGTAAACTCTTCCTTACTTAAGTGGTTTGGGAAATCTTTTTATTATACACTGTACATATTAAAAGGTAAATAGTTATATTTCTAAAAGAATGCAAGTTTATTCATTAATACTACACTAAAATGGTGGGATAGAAAGCAAAATGTCTAAAACAGATTAAAGGAAGATGTGAAAAATTGATATAGTATACATAAAAAAATTTCATGAAATGTAAATGTGAAAGTTGATAGGAACTTTTTTTCATTTATTACTTACGGTAGGTAAATAGAAAGAATGGAAAAGACTAGAAAGGACCAGAAATAATGAAACAGGGGAGGTTTTAATGATCATGCGACTGCAAAAGAACATATGATCGATCGAAAAAAAAAATAGGAAGGCATGTAGAGAAATTTCACGAAGCTGAAAACAATGAGATAAAGCCAAACTAAGTGACAACTAGTGTTGTCAGACCGAATGACGCAAAAAGTGGGACAAGGAGAAAAAAAAAGCCGGACAGCGGTTTATAAATCGGGACATAAAATAAGTTTAACGTTATGTAAAGTGACCTATCTGTAATGGAATACTATGTTAAAATTTCATTATAACTACTGCACAATTATACCTGTTTTGACAAAAACCTGTTTAAATCGGAATTTTCTCCAATGCCTTGCGATTACATCTAAACATATTTTCACAAATATTTTTTATAATAAACAAGCCATGCACTATAACGTTATTTTACTTTTTTTAACTGATTTTGTTTCTATTAACAAATGTCTCAATATGAAATAAAGTGAGTCAAGCCTCCCATATGTGGTGAGCCTTGACCAATTATTTTCTCTTGATTGAAATCAATCATTTTACAAGTTTGTTATCAAGGGCGGATCTGGAGAGTCCTCAAGGGGGGGGGGGCGTCTTTAGAACTTTGGAAACTCCAATCTGATGCACGGGTCGGGGCTAATTTTTTAACAGCGGGTCGTGTTACTTCTACTTTTTGCTGTGGGTCGGGTTTTGGTCCGGTCGACTTCTATTTTTTGCTGCTGGTTGGATTAACTTATACTTTTTTATGTGGGTCGCGTTTGCGTCTGGTTGACTTCTATTTTTTGCTGTGGGTCGGGTTAACTTCTACTTTTTTCCTGCAGGCCGGGTTAACTTCAACTTTTTTGATGCGGGCCCGGTTGACTTCTGCTTTTTAGCTGAGCCTAGCGCGTTGGGTTTGGGGCAGATTGACATACATTATTTCGGGTTTTGGGTCAATTTCGGATTTGGTTTTCACTCTTGCCAGAAGGTTTCGGGTTGACCCGATTTTTGAAAAGAAATTCTAAATATTTTTGAAGATAAAAATTATATACAGTAAAAGCTCCATAATGGACACGTCCAAATAATTATTTGGGAATACTTTATAACCTTCAGAATTATGTAAACAAGTAAGAAAAAATCATGCGTCTAGCATCGATTATGAAATACTTTCCAACACATTAACAATAATGTAACAAAACTGCACCGTTTAAAAAATTAAAATATTACGTTTTAATTTAACCCTATGGAAACGCATAATACATTTCAAAACCCAATTTCAGCTTTTCCCGTCCACAATCGGAAAATTATGCGAATTTTTTCAGCAGCCCTGTATAGGATATATATACATTTGAATCTATTAACTACATGCATGCCAAAACTGAGTTCACTTAAGAAATATATATACTTCTGTTGAAAATTTACCTTCAGCAACTTCCTCTAATAAGGAGAACGGTATGTGAATACTTTTGTGCAGCCCTGTATTTGAGGTATAGAATTTATATCTAACGTGTAAGATGCAAAAAAATAATTAAATTTAAAAGTGCATACCGAATTTTAAACCGTACACTCCAGCAATTATTACTCAAAGACAGTACTGTACTGTAACCAATTTCTTTTTTGAGTCCCTGTAAATGACTAAAAAATGCTATGAATGCTCTGTTCTAACGTGATCGTAGTGAAATTCAGTGATTTATATCAGTTTGAATACATTTGAAATAGAGTAATGTCATTAAAGTACTCTGCAAACGATTCCCCCCCCCCCCCATACCATAATGTAATGGAATACTTTTGAGTGCCCCTGTAAATGAACGATTAATCCTACATACTTCATATACAATACCAAACATGCTTTGGTGACCTTAATAACCTTTATAGATTTCATGAAAATCCGAGTATATTCACGGGGGTTAGAGCGTGGATAGACGGCGAGACAGACTGACGGCCAGAAAGACAGACGGCCCGATAAATCGAATGGATAAACACTTTTCAACTTTGTTGGAAAGTGTTAAAATTTCATTTCGAGCAATCATTACTAATATACAATGATTCGGATACAATATAGTATCTGAAATCTTTTCAAATACACCGCAAACAATTCCCCTTATACCATTATGAACGGAATTCTTTTGTGTGGCCCTGTAAATGAACAATAACTATTCTTTGCTCCGCATATTCAATAGAATGTATATTTTAGTGGACTTCATAAATGAATATCAATTTTACTATGTTTGAAATAGTCTAACACAATTAAAAATTTATTTGAAACTGTTTTTTCCAATTCGCCGTAATATAACGGAAAATTTTTGACTGCCCCTGTAAATGAATTAAACATGCTACAAACTTAGTTTGAAATAGGGAAGTGCTATAGTAGAGGTCACTAACATCTAAAAATTTCAGAACGATCACAGCATATTTACGAGAGTTAGAGCGTGGACAGACGGACAGACAAACCGAAGTCATAAACACTTTTCAACTTTGTTGGAAAGTGTTAAAAATACTAATTTGGTATAAGGCTGCTTGTCTCTTTATATCTAAGATCAGTTGTAATTCAGTAAAGAATGCTTTGAAACTTATTAAAAGCATACCAGGTGTCCTAAAATGGATTGTCTGAATTTAAAATTTGGTAACATTCGAATGATGACAGCTATTTAAAAAAATCTTGCAGGAGGGTTATCATATTCAAACCGCGATGTAATCGCACTTTAAAAAAAATCTGATCAGGAGTAATTCTGAGTAAAAAAAAACATCTGAAATTCAAAGAAAATTTTCTGAAAGGTTATAGCAGATTGGGGGGGGGGGGGATTCCCTCCCTCCTGGCACTACTTATTTTTGTTGCAGGTCGGGTTAGCTGCTTTGGATTCGGATCGATTTCAGGCTGAGTGTAGATTCCTGCAAGCCGGGTTTGGGTTATGCTTTTTTCAAAAGTTAGTTCAGTATATTATTTCAAATGAAAAACTATACCTATAATAATAAACATAGATGTATGCATGTACGTGCTGTTTTCTGAAGAGATCATTGTATTTTTTTCCACGACTGTTTGATGAAATTCACACTTCTTCCACCCTTTGATGAAATTTGCGTTTCTTCCGCAACCCTTTGACAAAATTAGTGTCATTTTGCAGACCTTTGATAAAATTCGCGTTTTTTTCGTGACTCTTCCACAAAATTCGCGTTTTTCCAGCGATCCTTTGACTAGATTTACGTTTTTAAAGCAATTTTTTTACTAATTTTTTTTTCTCTCGATTCTACGAAGGAATTCGTGTTTTTTCCACGGTGACGAGATGCGCGTTTCTATAATTATTTCTTTCGTTATTTCTTATTCGTTTCTGACTATTTGATGAAATTTGCGTTTTCTCCGCGTTCCTTTAACGAAATTTGAATTTTTTCCGCTGCCCTTTGAAGAAATTCGCGTTTTCCGCGATCATTTGAAGAAAATCGCATGTTTTCCGTGGCTCTCTGACCAAATTCGCGTTTATTCCGTGATCATTCGGCGAAATTGAAATTATTTTCTGCGAACGATTGACGAAATAGATTTTTATAGATATCATTTATCAAAATTTGCGATTATTTGTATGTCCGAATTTTCGGATAGGTGGATTTTGTAAATTTTCGGAACCGAACCTTAACCCTGTAGCTGCGTTTTTTTTTTTTTTAATCAAAATATGTTAAAATATTGCGCATATTTTTTATAACACATTTCATATCTGAATATATTTTAAAGTTAAAATATGTCCAAAATCTTTGTGAAAGAGTTCTTTTTTTAATAGAATTTGTTAAAAAAAAAAAAAAAGATTTGCTGCGGAAATTACGGGTTGCGCAAATTTTGGTACTGTTACGCTGGCCGTAGAAATCGCTGGATGCGCAGCAAGAGGGTTAAAATTTCGGAAAATTCGGAATAGAATCACCCCTGTTCCCGACATCTTACATAACTGTCTTGCAAGTATTTTTTTAAATATCTGTCACCATTTGCAATTTATTGAATTTTAAAATCAGTCAATCCACTTTAGGACACACGGTATTAGTGATGGGCGATTCTCGAGATTTTACCAATCGAGAAAAATCGTCATCGTAAAAAAATACAATCGATACAGTCATCGATTACTTCCCGGAATCTACAATCGAGATGTTTTTACAATCGATTATTGATTATTATTTTACAGGCTTATAGAGTAATTTTTAAGTTTTTAGTAAATACGTGGCAACTAAAGATAGATGGAGTAAAACAACATACCAAGAGATCGATGTAAATTTAACACTGAGATGCTCTGAAAAAAGATCTTCCTTTGAAGCTAAATGAAAGGTTGTGAAAAAACAGAAGCAGTAATGTAGTTTGCTGATATCGTTTTCATTAACTCTTTCATCCAGCTTCAATTGATGGAGGGGCACCTGATATGAAGCCTTTAGAAAGATGTATTCTAACATTTGTTAATAATCTTAATACAACTTGTTATGTAATACATCTTATCAGTTTTTAAGCCTTCAGAAAGAAATGTTAATCCCTAAACCTACCCCCTTTTCTGTACTAATGGTTTATGACAATTAACAAATTGTTAGAAATGCGTTTAAGAAATTAACTTTAATGTTACTACATCTCCGCTATAGTATTTATCTTTCGAATATTATGTGCCATTCTATATTTTAATACAGGCCAATAAACTCTAAATGATTAATGTCTTTAAGATATGTTCCGTATAAATTTCTTTAATAAAGTGTGCATACTAATGTTTCGATAAAACACTGTAAAACATTTTAAGTTTGTAATGTTTGAGCATATTAATAATAAGTATCATGGATTTTTATATCAAATTTTATTTTATGTATGGCAATGTGTATTATGTATGCAAGTCTAGTAAATTGAGAGTACTACAGATGAACCAGATGCCAGCAAAATGAGTTGAATACGTTAATCCCAACCCCTCAGAATTTTTCAAAACACTCTTTTCAAACAAGTTTTTCAAATATAAGATCAATATGTTATCAAGAAATATGTTCAAAGTTTTAATAAGAACAACGCTATTTTGGAACGCTAAATAACTTAAGAAAATACTTTCAGTTCATTTACCTACTTTTAAAAATATTATTTAAATTATTCAAGGATTGTAATATCTTTTTGCTAATTTTGTTTTGTTATAAGTTCCCTTTTATTTTTAATGAAAGTACGATGTCTAAATCGCGTAATTATGGCGCATTCGATAGAATTGAATAGCCTTTTTCACATTTTCGATAAAGGCAAAAATTTGATACAAGTTAAATTTCCCCTAAATATCTAATGCTGTAAGATTTCCCGTTGATCGAAAAAAAAGAGCTTTATCGAAAAAGGGGAAGAAAAAAACCAGACTACTTGCCAGATACTTGCTAAAAAGGGAACCTGTGTAAACCGGAAACTGCTTACCACTCCCTATCGATGCCAAAATGATTCTTTAAATTTGCATTCCAATTAAAAATAGTTACTTTCTGACACATTAACGAACTTATTTTTATTCTCAAGCGTATTAGCTAGCATCGAATTTTTTCCTTTTTCGCTAAAGGCAAATGTTTAAAATTTTCGTAAATGCGAGCCTAATATTGGGGAATTTCACCATTAACCCCTTGGGGACGAGCGACACGTATACGTGCCGCATGAAGCGCTCAAAATCCTTATTTTTCCTCACCAATAAAATTTTACTGTAAAATTTGCATTATTTAATCAGCGCATTTTCTCGATTCAAAAAGACACAAATTTCTGTTTTCAAAAAACGGTGACAAAAGATTAAAAATTTCGCAAAAGGCTCCCGTCCTGAAGTGGTTAATCGAAAACAAAAGAACTTTACCGAAAAACAGAAGGATAACCGGACTCATATACCAGCTAAGTGGGAACCTACCTAAGACGGAAACCGGTTTCCATTCCCTAATGATTCCAAAATATTTTTTTCTGTTTGTACTTGTACTTAAATCCAAAGTAGTTACTTTTTGATTCATTTAAAAACTCAATTTTATTCTCAGGTGCATTGTATCCAAAAATGGAAGGATAACCGCATAAAGATGCCAGCTAAGAGGGAAACTGTCTAAAACGGAATTGGTCTTTGGTCCCTAGCGACTGAAACATAACTCTTCGTTGTCTGTACCCAAATCTAAAGTAGCGCCTTTCTAACTCATTTTTATTCTTAGGTGCATTAGCTAGAATCGATTTGCATTTTCACATTTTCGATAAAAGTAAAAGGTTTGATTGAGGAAAAGTTCCTAAATGTTGAATGCGTGTCTAATTCTGTGGAATTTTCTGGTTGGTCAAAAGAAAAAGAGCTTTATCAAAAAATGGGAGGATAAGACAAACCAGCTAAGGCGGAATCTGTCTAAAACGGAATTGATTTCCAGGTTCTAAATGGGCCCCTAACATGACTGTTGACCATCTGGTACCTAAATCCAAAGTAGTATCTTTGTGAGACATTCACGAACTCATTAGAATTGAACAGCATTTTCCTTTTTTCGGTAAAGGCAAACGATTTAATACAGATCAAAGTTACCCTAAATGTCTAATGCTGTAGAATTTCAAAGTTGATCGAAAACAAAAGAGCTTTATCGGAAAGGGAACCAGACAAATATATTTGCTAAGAGTGAACCTGTCTAACAAGGAATTGGTTCCAATCTCTAGCAATAGCTAATGAAGTTTGATTAAATTCCGTGCATTAGTTTTTGAAATATAGCAGCGTTACCTGTTGGGCTATTTGCACAACAAACAAATCAACACCATTTTACATCTAGGTCTAACTGAATATGAAGTATTATTAAATTTTGCGTATTACTTCTTGAGATAGAGCGTTATCAAAATTTTTGTGACATAAAAGACAGATATTTTCTAAAAACTGACCAATTTATCATGAATCCAATACTTCCTTCTTGTAAAGATCGATGAACGTAAAAATGGAAAAATGCCCCACACAAACTGAATTAAACCCTTTTCAAGTTAAGTATATGTAACAAAATCACACGCCTCCTAATCTGTATCATTCTTTGAGAAACTATGACTTAAACCAAAAACGCACCAAGTGTCAATCTGACTGTGAAAGCTAAATAAATACCCAAAGAACTTCTAACTCATAAGAAAGGGCTCCATTACTGTTTTTCTAAGCTGGGATTTACATCACATTCATTTCGGTGACTTCCCTCCTTTACGCTAGCCAACCCAGCCTACGTAATCATGACGTAGATGGAATATGCTCATTCATTTCTCTCTCTCTCTCTCGCACCTCAACTAACGTCTGCTCGATGCAAACCTTTCGTTTATCTCGAGAGATACCTCTCCTCCACGAAAACCTCTCGCTTACCTCGAGAGATACCTCTCCTCGATGAAAATCTCTCGCTTACCTCGAGATATGTCCTCTCGGTTCTAACTAAGGCCGAGAATGGGAAATCACTTTTCTTCCATTCTCGACACGTTACTCTCAATGATTGTCAAGAAAACTGATTTCTCGTTCTCGGTCAAGAAGGGCCGGGAAGAGATATCGAGGGGAGAGCTGGAAATAGAGATAGGTATGACAATGAGCAGAGAAATGATGGAGCCTTCCGATAAATATTATGTATTAAATAAAAAAAATTCAAAGACAGAGATTGGTGAGTTTCGGGGGGCGCAAGAGTGGACCCACGGGGCGGGGGGGATTTTCATATTTTTACCGAACACGTCATGTGATACATCACCGGAATTTGACAACACTTTCATATTATGAACCTTTCTCCCATTCACAGTTGAATTTCAGGATGCGGGGGGTGAGGGTGTGCGCGGACAAATCTTTAAAACTGTAGCGATATCTAGAATAATTATCATTAAAATGGGTTTTTTGGGGGAGCCTTCAGAAAAATAATACTTATTAAATATAAAAATATTAAGAGTTGGGGGAATTCCGGGAGTATTCAAGGGGCGTGAGAGTGGACCCACAGGGGTGCAATTTTCAAACTTTTATGAAACCTCTCATGTGATATATCTTCGGAAATCTTTCTGACTACTCTTTCATATTATGAACCTTTCTTCCCCCAAAATTGAATTTTGGGGGTGGGGAGGGGCGAACAAATTTTTAAAACCGTAGCGATTTCTATGATAAATAGCATTTTAGATGTGAATTTTTTTTATGGAGTCTTCCGGTATTTATTATTTATTAAACATAAAAATTTTGAAAGTGGGGGCTGCATCAATTCCGGGCGAAAGAGTCGACCCACTGGGGAGAGGGGTCGGGGAAGCAATTTTCAGACATTTTTTGAACCCGTCATGTGACATATCATAGGAAAGCTCTTGGATAACTCTTTCATATTATGAGACTTTCGTCTCCCCCTCCCCAATTTTGCTCTCACTGTGAGGGGGGGGGGGGTCGTTTTCAAACTTTTTTGCATTTCATCATTTTAGATCGGATTTTTTTACGGAGCCACCCGGTATTATTTATAATACATGAAATATCAAAAAGTTGGGTTGTATTCCGGGGAGTGCGGTAGTTGGCCCCTTGGGGTGGGGGGGGGGGGAGCACTTTCCTAACTTTTGTCGACACTCTTCATGTGATACATCATTAGAAAATCCACTTATTCATATTATGCACCTACCTGCCCCTTTCCCCACTTTGCCGCCGGGGCATTTTTAGGGTTTCGTTCATCTGACGAAACCCTATTCGTCTCGCTCCTCTGATGGTCTGTCTGTCTGTCCGTCCGTCCGTCTGTCTGTCTGTCACAGAGCCCGTTCTCAGAAACTATACATGTTGGAGACTTTAAATTTTGCATACTTATAGATGAACACCACACATCATACGACAAATCGTAAAATTTTGAAAAAGTCGTACATTTAACCCTTTGTGCTCCCACATGTATATTTTAAACAGTTCTTTCTATGTAAGCCTCTAATTAGATTGGAGGCGTGAAATTTTGCATATAGCTGAATACCTCACATGAAACGACAAATCATAAAATTTTGAAAAAGTCGTACATTTAACCTTTTGGGCTCCCACATGTGTATTTTAAACAATTCTTTCTAAGTGAGCCCCTATTTAGACTGGAGGCGTGAAATTTTGCATACTTATAGCTCAACATCCAGGATTACGCGTCAAATAATAAATTTTGAAAAAGTTTTATGTTTAACCCTTTCAACTCCAGCTCGTGTATTTTAAGCAATTCTTTCTAACTGAGCCCCCAATTAAATTGGAGATTTTAAATTTTGCATACTTATAGCAGAACACCTGAGGCCAAGCGGCAAATCATAAAATCTTGAAAAAGTCTTACGTTTAACCCTTTGAGCTACCACACATGTATTTGAAGCAATTCTTTCTAAGAGAGCCCCTAATTAAGTTGGAGACATGAAATTTTACATACGTATAGTTGAATACCTCAGACCACAAGACAAATCATAAAATCTTTAAAAAGTTTTATATAATAATTAACCCCTCCGGTCTCCAACTTGTGTAATTTAAGTAATTTTTCTAACCTCCGCCCTTTTAACACGGGGAGAAATTTTCCAACTTTTGCCGACACTTGAACCTTTTTTCATATTATGCACCATAGCCTTACATATTTTAGTTCCATTTTTTACTGCCAGGTGCGCCTACTGATCTCGAGTGCTATGGGCCCAATCCCCTCGACTAATATATCTACGGATAGTATGTAAAACGGGTTTTCGTTCGGATAGATGTTTGTTTAGAATCGAATGTGCCCCCTGGTTGCGAAATGTGGAACTAACAGATTTTTCAAAAAGAAAAAGTGTTTTGAAAGGAATATTAAACGAAACCCTTTGTGCGATCTGTGATCACACTTACCCACTTGTTCTAAATTTTGCTGGCACTCCTCATGTTACATATTGGAAAGGCCTGTGACCACTTATTCATGTTATGCACCCCCCCCCCACTTTGCCCCCACGGGGAACTTTTCTAAATTTAGCCAAGACCCCTCATGTGACATATCGTTGGAAAGGTCTGTGACTACTTATTGATATTATGCACCTCCGGTGTCCACCCTCCCCATTTTGCCCCCACGGGTGTACTTTTCTATATTTAGCCAAGACCCCTCATGTGACATATCGTTGAAAAGGTCTGAGACTACTTATTGATGTTATGCACCTCCGGTAACCGCCCCCCCCCCCCACACACACACTTGCCTCCATGGGGATATTTTTCTAAATTTAGCCGAGATCCCTCATGTGACATATTGTTGGAAAGGTCTGTGACCACTTACTCATTTTATGCACCTCCCGCGGTCCTCTCCTCCCAACTTGTCCCACGGGGGCCATTTTTATAAATTTAGCCGGGAACTTTCATGTGACTTTTCTAAATTTACCAGAGACCCCCTTGTGATATATTGTCGGAAAGGTCTGCGACCACTTACCCACGTTATGCACCTCCCGCGCCCCTCCCCCCACTTTGCCCCCACTGGGAGGGCATTTTTATAAATTCAGATCGAGATCCCTCATGTGCCATGTGACATATAGTTGGAAAGGCCTAATGCCGCATGACGACTTATTCCTATTATGCTGCTGCTGTGCTCCTCCCCTCACCTTGACCCACCCCCCAGGGATCCGGTTCGAGATTATTTTTTTACAACATTTTATAGTCCGTGCACACCACGCCTGCTATACAGTGCCTTATATAGCGGGGAGCCAGTTCGAGATGTCATATTACAAGATTACGTATAAATTAGAGGCCCCAACTAAAGGAAGGGCCCGCTAGCGGGCGAAACCACTTAGTCCTTATTAACGCTGACTCATTCCAGTTTACCTGCAGACGATTCTCGATAAATTTATGAAGTATAAAAGCAGTTGGCAAACTGGAGTCATCGAGAAAATATTTACACAATCGAAAACTATCGAGATGTCCATACAATCGAGAGAATCGAGAAAAACATCTCGTTATCGCCCATCACTACACGGTATATTCAGTAGCTATGGGATAATGGCTGAAAGAAGCGTTAAAAAAAATAAATAAAGCTGGCTTCGATATGTCAGTTAGAGGTTTACCCGGGCTGAAGTTTCCAGCCCCGAACCCAGGTCCAACCCACACACACACACATATATATATATATAACAAAAACTATTGACCCGGCCTGGTATACAATCTAAAAAATCGACTCCAGCCCTGCCTGCATTTTGCAATTAAACTTATCCATAAAGCACACTTATTTATGCTCATATTTTATTTTCAGATTATGTTCAAATTCATGAATACAGAAAAACAACAATATTAATGACTATTTAGGCAATTATGTACGTAAACACTACGGGAAAATATGACTTAGAAAATTACATTCAAATGAAAATCCAGTAAGGTAAACAGTTTAGAATGATGGAAACGGATGATAAAAGAAAATCGTAATTTTTAAGCTCTACAAAAAAAAAAAAGTAGATTTTAAAAAATGCATCTCTGTAACTTATCAAATCAAATTAAATTTCTAAAGATTTCGCTAAACACATGTACAACGCATATATAATTTTTACGAATTACAAATAAGTGTATGGTAGACCAACTTGGGCTCTGGGGGAAGAATGTAGAGAAGTGCACGGGTCGTGCTCGGGCCAATAATGTTTATCATACAGGCTGACACTGACCGAATGTTTAGTTTTTATTCCGGGCTGAACCCCGACCGGAAATTTTGGCTAGTGCAGACCTCTAGGAAAAATGAAGTCCAGGCCAGGCTCGATCTGGAAGAAAAAGAAGTCTTGCCCGACCCAAATCTACAGAAAAAATTATCCCGTAAGAATGGTTTTCAGTACAGTTTAGAAACTTTTATCATTAGTTCTTTCTTATTGATTAGAAATTTTATATTTCTTTTTTATTGGACTGGAATGGAGATCCTCTGGTGGGTCTTTAAAGGAGAACTAAAATATGAAAAATGATAATAATAAAAAAAAAGATGCAAAAAGAAAATTTTTTGAAAAACCTCATCATCTAGCTATTTTTTGAAAGAAATTAAGTTCTTTCTGGCGGATACCTTTTTAAAATTTTTGAGATGTCCGCCTGTTTTTTTTTATTTTTAATTTATTTATTAATTTATTTTTACATGAACGCTACTCAGTACAACTAACTATTAAATTATGCAAAATAATAATAATAATAATAATAATTACCTTTTCCGCATGCGCAGTTATAAAGTGTCTGATACAAATGCAAATATTTTATAAAAAAAATATATATATATAATACATTGATATTAATTCAGTATATTTCTGGTTAATATGCTTTGTGAGTTTCCCTTAATTTGGAGTTAAATTTGGATAAAAACCGTGTATACTATAAGCAAAAACATGCGGAATTTTTTTGCACTATTTTTACAGAAATGAACAAAAATGTTATATAAGACCCATATTGTCATGTTCTATAGTTACAGATTATTCAGAGACTTATATTACACAGAGTGATATAAATAACTTTTTTTTATTTTATTTCTTGTTAAGGCCGAGGAAACTTTGAGATTAAACATGTTCTTTATATTCCTGAAGTTCTAGAAGGTTCTGTCACGTATTTCTATAGATAACAAAACTCATAAAATTGAAAGTTTCCGGTGAATTCTGGCCATATGATTGATACACTTCTATTAAAACTGAAAAAAAATGTATAGGTAGCAACAGAAATTTCATTAGACGTATATCTTCGAATTTCCAATAATCTATGTTTCCTTTTATAGCTTGAAACAAAAAATAGCGATGGAATATACTGCATTATTCCTAAGCTTTAACATTACAAAATAAAAATACCTCTTTGTACATTCAACATACAAGAAACCACTTGCAAAAATCCGCAGAAAATTGTAGCGTAATATATTATCTAAATGGTTCAAAAACTAATTTGAAATAAGAAAACTTTCTATATTTTATTAAAAGGAATTTCAATAAAAAAACATAAGGCATAACAAATAGGAAAAAAAAATCTTTAATGATATAAAAAACGTATTTTTAATTGTATTTTTCATTTTTTTTTAAAATAAAAACTGAAAGAACATCAATGATCATTAAAATACTTTAAACAATATTTACTTTCTAAAATTCTTCCATTTGAGTATTTCATAGGATGAAATTTCCCGATATTTATAAAGTTTCCTTATTACTACGGCTGTATAAATGTTTAAAATTATAATATGAATACATGAAACATTTTCTTTAAAAATTAAAACATTTATCTGTACAGAGTATTTTCCTTAGTTTTAATTACCACAATAAAAAAAATCCCTGCCGGCCCGGCCTACAGGCAGAGGTAGATTTCGAAGTCAAATATACTAATTTCACAAACAAAAACTAAATCATGATTATAGATAAATCCACTTTAACAATTTTATCTGGCCGCTCTTGACGAGTTTTTATTTCATTTTCATATAATAGCTGGTTTTATCAGAATCATGTTAGGGCGGTATTCAAAAAAATACTTTTCCATGCTCAACAACTCGAATTTTTCTGGCATAATTCCAGATTCATTTTTAATTAAAAAAAAATATGAAACTTGCTGACGTGATTTTTGAAGAGATTTATAAGCGACCTGTGTTTTTATTTTTTGTTCAATTAATTAAAACTTGATATATAAACAATTATTTTCTCAGAAGGACAATATTTTTCGTTTCTAACACAATCGCTTCGGGAAATTCCGTTCAAAATGCCCACTTTAACATCATTTTTTGAAATATATTCTGCCTCTATCTAAAAATCGATTATTACTGTACATTAAATAGTTTCTGAATAAGCGAATCTACCAATTAAATGCGTTTGAGAGCAAAAATGAATTTAAAAACCAGTCAGAAAATAAGCAGTTTGGATTTAAGCGCATCCTTAATACAATGATTTTTCCAACACAATCCGCTTCGGTAAATTCGGTTCAAAATGCCCTTTTTAACAGCATTTAAAAAAATATATTCTGCCCCTATCAGAAAATCGACCATTACGGTACATTATATAGTTTCTGAGTAAGAAAACGTACCAATTGGAAGCCTTTGAGAGCAAAAACGAATTGTAAAATGAGTCAGAAAATAAGCAGTTTGGATTTGAATACACCCTTACTAAGATCATTTTTTACTTCAACCGGTATGTATTTTTAATTTGTTTTTGCTCTAAGAATTGGTCCTATCCAAAACTTGTCTATATAGATGTTGTAGACAATATTAAGAAGATATATGATAAATTCATGGGGATTTTATATCTTTTGAATTGACGGAGTTATGGATTTTTTTCTTCTTCAAACCCCCTTTTTGTTTTCGTTTTTAATTTTTTTTGCGGTACGAATTGGTCCTATCAAAAACTTGTGAATATAAAAGTTATAGATAATGTTAAGGAAATTCATGATAAAATTAATTGGATTTGATATCTTGAGAATTGACGAAGTTATGGATTTTTTTCTTCTTCAAACGCCCTTTTTGTTTTCGTTTTTAATTTTTTTTGCGGTACGAATTGCTCCTATCAAAAACTTGTGAATATAAAAGTCTTAGATAATGTTAAGGAGATTTATAATAAAATTAATTGAATTTGATATCTTGAGAATTGACGAAGTTATGAATTTTTTTCTCCCAAAAACCCTATTTTTTGCGCCCCTTGAGCCCATTTTTAACTTTATCAAAAATCTGTGATACATAAATTTTTGGCCCTATTTTTAGAAGTAATAAAAACTTTAAACTGATTTGATATGTACAAAAATTAAGAAGTTATGGGGGTTTTTCTGTTTTCACAAAACCCCTCCCTATTTCCCTCCCCTTGGTCCGATTTTGCCCATTAACGAACTTGACCGAGATTTTATGCCCATTGATTTTATGTATCAGTTTGGAAGAGATTGGTGCAGAATTACGAAAGTTATCGTGTCCAGAAGAAAGTGATATATATAGATATATATATATATATATATATATATATATATAAAGTTTTTTACTGAGGGTTGTTTTGGGTTCTAGGGGTCATGATCGGTGTAGATCTGCAAAAATTTTTCAGAAATTCCAACATAGGAACGATCCCAATAGGTAGTATTTCATACGAAATCTACCTAAAATGGACTTTGCACTCTTTTATATCTCAAGTTCCTAAAATAACCAAATTATGGTCAACAATATATTTGTTTGATATCTATATTTTTATTTTAACTTAATGTGCATTGTTCTGTTTCTATTATGTATCTACTGCTTTTGGTTGTATATATATTTATGTATATTAAAAATTCATCTAAATATGCCCAAGAGGTTATAGTCAATAAATCCTATTTATGCCGATTTATGAATGAATTAGAATATAAAATATTACGGATAAGAGGATGGATAAAAAAAATTATATAGAAACTGCTTTTCTATACAGGGTGTCAACTCTCAATGGTGTCCAATGATTAATTCCTAAACCGTTAGTCATAGACGTATAGTTCCAATTAAGAAAATGTTTTAAATGAGGTAAAGAAATATTTTAAAAACAATTTGGGTAAAAAAAAAAAAAAAAAAAAAAAAAAAAATCTTTCAAAAATTGAGAATTTAAAAGTTTTATACGGTCCCTCGGTCTTATAAGTTATATTTAGTAAAATTTTCCTGCTACACTGACAAGAAAGACAAAAAAAAAAATCCTGTTATTCTATGGTTAAAATTGACCGAGCAATAACTGTTTAAAGTTGGAGTATATTTTTTGCTGCAAATTAGGGGTCATTCACAAATTTAGTAGAAATATAATTTTGTCAGATATATTAAAATAAAATGGTTGAGAGTGAAATTAACATCGCAATATAGACTTGAAATCTATAATCATTCTGACATATTAATGCAAAAATATACAATTTGTAATAAACATATAAGAAGAAAAAAAAATTTTTTTTGTTAAATAAAATTATGAAAATTAACAATTTTAGCTTTTAATAATTGATTCTTATGTATTCTGTACCGCTAAATTCGAAATTGACCTTCATTTTTTACCATCACGTAAATATTTTTTTCAAATCGTGAATTTTAAAGTTAAAAAAAGAAAAAAAAAATAGCGAAAATTTGATACATAAAATAGATGTCATTGTTGCGTTTTTAACTTTTGGTAATTGATTTTTATGTATTTTTTACAGCTGAACCCGTAAATGACCTTCATTTTTAACCATCATGTCAGGTTTTTCGCAAATTGTTACTTTCAAAGTTAAAAAATTCAAAGTTAAAATTGAACCTCACCCCCTACCTCATCACACCCCTCAACTGTTTAGCTTTAAGAATCCTAGTATAAGCCAAAAAATTGAATAAATTATTGCATAAAATAAAATAAAATAAAATTATAAAAGTTTTATATTTGTTTTATAGTATCAGATTTTCACCATATTTTAACTTTGACTTTTACGATTTGCAAAAAATTTCTAGCGTGATGGTTAAAAATGAAGGTCATTATCAGATTCAGTGATAAAAAGTCATAAAAATCAATTATCAAAAGTTAAAAAATACATCTCTTCTATTTTATAGTATCTGATTTTTATTATTTTTTAACACTGACAATTTATGATTTGCGAAAAATCATGACATGATGATTAAAAATTAAAGTAATTTTCAAATTCATTGCTAAAAAACACAAAAAGTTAAAAACACAACCATCTCATTCTTGTGTTATCTAATCTAAAACTTTTTCTTAAACTTCTTGGCGGTGATCTATCTGAATTTTTCTGTGTTATCCTGTAAAATAAGTATAAATGGTAACCACCGAAAACACAATATTAGATTGTCATCGGACTTACGTCAGTATGTAAAATTTAATTTCGATCGGATATTTGAAAGTGAGTTAAAGTTCGAGTACAAATTCTGAACTGAAAAACATACATACGATCATTGAAGTTAAATAAAAACTTATAAAAATAACATAATTTTTGTTAAAAGAAATCCTGTCTCAAATCCTTACAATAAATAAAACATATGTTAAAACACAATTATTTTACTCAATCTGAGAGTTAATACAAGTTAACTCAATAGTAATGCTTGTAGGATTTTTTTCAAAGCGCAGATACGCATGGAATAAGTTTTTCGAATACTTTAAGCACTTAGTATATGACCCCTCAAAGCATGGCGGAACTGATCTGTATTCAGATGCAGAAAAGTGGTATAAGTCATACATTTTTAAAGTTTCATAACTCGGTCAATTTTAGAGTTATATGAACGGTACTTTTTTTGTCTTACTTGTCAATGTAATAGGAAAATTTTACTAAATATAACTTATAGGACCGGGGCACCGTATAAAAATTTAAATTTCGTAATTTGGTAAGAATTATTTTTATTGACCCAAATCGCCTTTAAAATATTTATTTACCTCATTTTAAACATTTTTGTAATTGAAACTTTTTGTCTATGACTGACGGTTTAGGATTTAGCCATTGTACACCGTTGAGAATGGGCACCTTGTATATGTGTTAATATTATCCAATATTATTAACTATATTATTCTGCATTATACTAAAATATAGAATTATAATATTAATTATGTTTATACTAGTTTCTCTATATTTTCTATATTAATTTTTATTTTTAGAAACTTTTTTTTTATATTTATATTAAAAGTAACTCATGTGATAAAATTTATTAAAAATATTCATATTCATGTTTTGCAAGTCTCATACATATCGAAAATTTGTTTGTATTTTTTGAAACAATTACAAGAATAACTTTTCTTCACTTAATTAAATACTTTAAAAATAACTTTTAATGCACTTAAGACAGTAATAATTAATTTATTATTTTCATATATTGGCTTTCAAATCTTTCATGCACGATTCTGTAGAGGTTTTCAAATGGCTGTTTATTGCATAAAGATATAAATTAGTTACAGAGTATACGATCGTATATACAGGGCTCTGCAATATCTAAAATATAGGTTGCGACAGCCTGCATTATCAATAAAAGATTAATTTAAGTTATTTAATGTGTATATGCATAAAAACAAATATAAAAATATACATATGAAAAAAAATGTATACTGTAAGGCAATAATGATTAATTTATTATTTTTAATTACCGACTTAACTGCTTCATGCATACTTAAACTCAGGCGAATTTCTATTGTTGATTTTTACACAATTTGTGTCCAATATTGAAAATAGACAGAATAAAATGAATCCAAACATTTAAATAGTTTAATGTCGAGTGATACTTGATACAGAAATTTTTCTTTAATTACACATGCTAAATTTAAATTACTAAACTTTTTGCAAAGATGAAAAACGATAATTTTAATCGTGATCAATATCATGTAGACGCATTCTTATGTCATTCAGAACTTTTGGAAACAGTACATCAAATGATCTTATCAAAGCTAAATCGGTATATTCTAGATGCATGTAAAGATTAATAATCAAGAAATATCTTTATCAATGATAAAGATATCTTATAACCATTTATTCTTGTATTAAGAAATTGGTTTCTCAAAGAATGAATGAGTTTCAAAAGATGATACCATCTGATAAACATGTTTCCGAAAGTAGATAAAGAAATTGTGCATTTAGAAGGGATAAATCGAGATATTCTCAACTCGGTATGCTCTCTCCAACCAGAAATTTGTTGTAATGTTTTATATAAGTTTTTTAAGATGTTTTTTAAGATTAAAGAAGACGATTACCAAAACTTTTCTCAGAAAGTTCATGCCCAGATAGAGTATTAGGATTCGCCACTGGTATTTCTATTGGAAAGATAATGAGGGTAATTTACTAAAATAATTTAGTTTTTTAATTCAGTTATTTGTCTTTTGTTATATATATTAATACACGCTCTTGAAATTTCCATTTGATGTCAATCTTATTGAAATAGTGATAAAAATTATCTGGAAGTGAGAAAAGTTTTGCCATAAGACGAATTTAACGACTGTTTAATATTTCAAGTAAAATCTTTTAAAGGAAGTCACTAAAGCAGTGGTACTCACAACGTGACAATCGGGCAGCATGCGACCCTCGAGATATTTGCGGTCTCGAAATTTGAGAAAATAGACCAGTTGAAGATATGTGTAACATTTTATTTATTTATCTTTGAATGCAGTAAATTTGTACTTTCATATGTTTGAGTATTTTCCATAAGCTTTTAGTAAAACGGTGACATTAAATATGAAATTCAGCATGCGTAGAAAAGATACATTTATATGTATAACATCACATATTTTACGACTAATTTACAATACAATTCTACATCTAAATAAATTTAATTTTGGCTATTCCATAGTGATGTTTTGGAAATCAGGCTTAAATTTGTTGGCTCTATTAATTCTGTAAATGTTCTAGACAAAAGTTCATTTTTGAAAATGAACAGTGATTTTTAGAGATTGCTAATTATGCAGTGAACAAATAGTACGCAGATATGCTCTGTAAAAATTAACTTTGTGTTCAACTTGATTATATACTTACAAGGAAGGTCTACAATCGCGCATGATCAGAAAAATCTGAAACAATTACAAAATGTTCTTCTCATGTGGATATATATGTTTATAAAAAAATTTCCAGAGGAACCTCGGTATAGCATCAGTAATAAATAAATAAATATGTATAATAAGATAAATAAAAATTTCGTTTATTTAACGATTTATCACCTGTTGGCGACGGAATAATAATAAAAATAAAGACGTTTTTACGTTAAATTCTCATTAAGGAAAAATGTTTTCGTGCTGAACTTGTTTAAGTAAGTTTAACTTAAATAAATTCAATTTTATGTCTAAGGATTTGTCATATACATTCATATGTATATATAACGTAATTTAACGATTATTTAACGACGGTTTAAAATAAAATTTAATGGACTAAAATTGCTTCAAACTCAAATTTAAATTCCGACTCTGAGCACTGTCCATTTGTCTTCGATATTGTTTGTGTTGGGGACAACAAGAGAACAGCATTGTTGCCATGGAAACAACGACTTATTTAATATCTAAAAGTATAAGACCTTTCTTAACCCGACAGTCATTTTTAAAATACACATAAAACTTATCCAGCCAATAAAAGCATGTAAAATTAAATAACTTTAACAACAAGCAACTAGTATGTATTATATAAACTTATATAAAAAATAATAAATTGTTTCATTGTTTAAGTTTAAATTCATTAAGTACTGCGTAATTAAACACTCACCTAAGTAGCAGTTTCAAAATGCATTAAAACTATTTAAATTTTGTGAGTTGAAATGTTAGCTCCCCAAATGCCGTGACGCTTTATTCTTTTCGTGCCAAATATTAGATAGTATTATATTTTTTTGCAGTCTTTCTATAGGAATTCCGTCGCGTTATTAGACGCTTTATTACATGCATAAGTAGTTTCATTAGCATTTTTTTTCAAAATATTCTGAGTATGCGTTTAAGAAGACCTTCCTTGTTAGACATTTACAATAAAAGGGCATCCTTCCAAATTACATTTTTAGTTCGTAGTACACTTTTTTTTTGTTGAATTCTTCTTTCGAGAACGTTCTATGCATTCTGATTGGTTGAATCATGTATCTCGGTTCTTATTGAAAATTTTCAAAAAAAAAAAATCCTTAAGATTCAGAAGACCAATTTTGTCATCAAATATCGTCATCAAAATATCGCGAAAATTGGCGATATTCTTTCATTTAGTAACAAGCATGTGTTAACAAAGTTCTATGTACCTGATTGGTTGAATTTTGTTTTTGAGAACTCTGATTGGTTAAATCGTGTATTTCGGCTTCTTTTGGGAATTTCTAGAAAATTCCTTGAGATTTTGAAAGCCAATTTTTTCGCCAAATTTAGAAAAATTTGGCGAAATTCTTTCATTTGGTGCCAAGCATGTACTGTGTCATTGATAGTGTTGAAAGTCAATTCTTCCCACCAAATCTCGCCAATATCACCAATATTTCGCGAAATATCGCCAAATTTGGTGAGATGCTGCCAATTTTGCGACTTCGTTTACTGCTAACTCTTTAAGAACTTAGTAGCAACCTAATAACGTTCATTACCATTGAAATGCATTGATCCAATAGTGACCCCAAAATGACTCACTAATCGAATTTTATCGAACATGTGACCTAATCCAATGGTTCTCTCGTATTCCAAAACAGCAGTATGCAAAATTTAGTCAAAATTGTTCGGTCCTCTTGTTAGATATAATTTCGATATATATATATATATATATATATATATAGATATAGATATAGATAGATGTACACACACACAAATCACATACACACACACAGACACAAGATTTGATCATATTATATGATTTTGTTTTAGCCAATGAATATATTACTGTCAATGAATATTTTCCTTATTATTTATATTTTTTTTTCTATTTTATTTAAGCGTGCTTAAAATTTTCTTTATGTGAAACAAAAAAATGAATTAAACACAGAAAAAAAGGATCTAATACATACCATTTATAAATAAAAAATAATAATGGTTCCAGAGTAAAACTTCCTAAATGCTGTGCAAAGGTGATAACTTTTAAGTACCTCTATTTACGTATATTAATCTTCGCCTTATGTATTCACAGAATTTTGTGATTAAATAAGGTGAAGTTTACTTTTCGAAAATAGTGAAACTCCAAAATAAGTACCTCTACGCATTTTTTCATATATATATATATATATATATACTAAAACTGAAAATATATTACGGTTTTTTTTTCAGTAGAAGCATTAGAGGCATTCATTCTTAATATAGGCTCAACTGGATTAATAAATTAAGCAGAAAAAAGCACTTCAGAAAAAAAGCTATCATTCATGTCATCTGATAATGAAATTTGCAAAATCGAATGATATGAAATTTTTAAGCCGTATATGCGGCATTCTTTTGACAACACTGTCAAGCATACAAATTTTTCTCATGATAAATGGATTATAAAATAAGAGGGCTCATTGATAAAGAAAAAAATCCGTTAATAGTCTATACGAAAATATTTTGAATTTAATTAATAAAAGATGCATGTGTGCAAGTAAAAAATAAAACATAAGGAAATTCAGAAGTGAATTATCGCGGCGGAAAGTTTATTTACTTTTGCGATAGAACAAAACTTCACATTTTGAAATTTAATACTCACGATATAATATATTTTTTGTAATTCTGATATTTAAGAACGGAAGAAATACTGTGACGTCTTTTGTTTTGAAATATATTTAAACGTGCTCGGTTGTTATGACAACTTTATTCTAACGAGAAATAAGTATTAAAGTAAAGATAGTTTTTTGAAAAAAAAAAAAAAAAAAAAAAAAAAAAAAAAAACAACTCTCGTGTACGCATTTATTGTTCATCTTAAAAATCACGTCTAATTTTTAACTGCAATTCAATTTTCGCCCACAAAATTGCCGTAATAAACTGGTAGGCGGCAGCACTGACAATCACCTTATCGAGTTCACGGCTGACATTCCAGAATTAGTTAAAACTCGACTCGCATATTAAAACGAAATCGATTTGCCAAGTCATATCTTGGAGGAAAACATGAAAACTCGTTTTTAGCGGTTGACTCGTAGATTTAACATTGTGTTTTTGTGCTCCCAGACCTCCATGTTATAATACCTTTGGGTGTAGGAAAACACAATGGTAAACCTACGAGTTAACCTCTAAAATCGGGTTTTCATGTATTTTCCACCAAGATATGACTTGGCAGACCTATTGCGTTTTAATATGCGAATCAAATTTAACTAATTCTGGAATTTCAGCCGTGAACTAGAGGAGGTGAATCTCTGTGCTGTCACCTCCCGGTATATAACAATAGATTAATTTTGCTTGGGCAAAGAACTCGACTATAAAAAAAATTACTGATTCTTTTTACGCTCGGTAGATAGCGCTGGTATATTAATTTATTAAAAATGCATATAAGTTTTGCTCTGTTTCCTTTTTAATCACAGGGCAACAGGAAAAAAAAATGGAACATTATTTTAATTATATTTTTAGGATTTCCATATTGATTTCTCAACGTATAATAGTTAATTAATTCCCATTAAACTATTGATAAAAGAATTTTTTTTTAAATATTGAATTCTTCATTTTTTAGTTGTAATTTATCTTCTACTTTTTAGCCATTATAATATTTCACTATTGCAGTTTCACAGCGTTTTGTCATGTTTCGGAGCTTTTTTTGGCGCGTAATTAAATTCATTGTTTTTTCAACTCCCATACAATTGTACATACAACTATAATGGTCTAATTGAGAAAATGGCTTAAAATTACAGTATTAATTTTTAATTAAGTTGTAAAAATATTAAAATGCTTTATTGTCATCGGAAACACATCTTTGTACATAATTTGTATAATTCTAGTATATCAGTAAGTTGGTTAAATTTCGACTGCACAATTCCATATTTACACGCAAAAATCAGGTTAAAAGAGCGTAAAAAGAAAGAAAATGTTTGGCCTCCTAAAAAAAAAAAAAAAAAAAAAAAAAAAAAAAACTATTAAAGAGCTAAATTCGCATATAAGGGTAAAAGCTTTTTCGTTGTTTCTATTTTTATTTTCTACGCAAAATGAGTTAATTTACCTATTTTCAGTACATTTATTGCAATATGGTAAACCATCTTCAAGATATCATAATTTATGCAATTATTTTTCTTCAATGATTTAGTTTCTGTTCTAATAAACAAATTATAGTAATTCAATAAAGTAATTAAAAGAAAAATACATGATGTGAACATGTTTAAAAAATCTTTTAAAATGATATTTTTAAATAGTTGTTTAAATAAATATGTAAATGGTAAGAATACATAGGTTCTAAAAAATCTTTCTTTTATATATTTAATTTTGACATGTAAATTCAGAATTATAAAATTGTTAAACTCAATGTTCAGTTGCTACTAGAAATTAATTTCCTATTTTCTAATCCAAAAATATATAATTGCATCTTTCAGAAGAATCACTTTGCAAAGTTTAATAATGCACCTCAACTTTTGAATTTTTATGTTATATTAGTACAAGAAATCTTAAACTTACATATTATGAGAACTCTCTTATTATCTGGAATTACTGTAGTCTCTTCATTCTCATTATCATCGAGTTATATTGCTTTAAGAAACGGTTGAATGAAAATAAAAAAATATCTATAATGTCATATATTTCCTAAATCACATAAAGAATAGGCGGTGTTCAAATTACAGAATTATGTAGTGTACATAATCTATATTAACAAATTTAAAATAATAAGAAAAAAATTTTGCAACATTGTAAAATGTCTTAAACTATTTGAAAGTTTAAAAAAATGCAGTTGTGATTTTATATAAGGGACGTTCAAAAAGAAACGAGTCAGAGTCTGGATGTGCAAACCGGTGACAGAATGGTAATATTGTTGTATCAGAAAAAAATAGGGTTTTCGACAAGAGCACGGAAGTCCACATGCCCTCCGCTAGAGGGTCACGAGTTCAAGTCACGTGACTACAAAACTAGCAAAAGCATGCATCAGTCGTCCAACGCTCGTTCGAGTTGTAAGCGACTGGAGATGAGTCTTCGTGTCATCACTTCGAACCAGAATCGAAGACCAAGACGCACCCCTTCTGATAGACTTTCTGCAGCACGGGACAACAATAAATGCCCAGCATTACTCGCAAACCTTGACCACCCTTCGCTAAGCGATCAAATCAAAACGACCAGGCAAGCTCGCCCCTGGGGTCATTCTCTTCCACGACAATAAAAGGCCTCATACGGCCAACACGATTACGGCACTCATGCAGAAATTGAAGTGGGAGGTTCTCGCTCACCCTCCATAAAGTCCACACCTCTCTCCTGCAATAACGCCATTTTTGGTCCCCTAAAAACGCTCTGAGGGGCAAACGATTCACATCTGACGACAACGTCAAGCAGTAAGTGCGGAACTAGTTCACATCGCAGCCCCAGGAATTTTACGAGAGAGCCATTCACCGCCTTGTGTCTCAGTGGGACAAATACCTCAACAAATAGGGCCAATACTTCTGAAATACATTTACTAGTTTCTGTTCCTACGCATCCGGCTTGTTACTTTTTGAACGCTCCTAATACTTTAGCTACGTTAGACGTGTAAATTTTCGTTAAATTCGAAAAATATTACACAGGACATCCATAAATTATTTTCGGAATTTTCGTACCTCATAACTTAATACACCGCGTCACAAAATTTTAGAAAATCAATAAAATTTACATTAACATGAAAAGTAATAAGGTACAATTAAAATTCGTGAGACAGGTAATAATTAAAAACAGTTGTTGACATAAACATATAAATTATGATCAAAGGTTTGAAATTATAAAATATACATTAAATTATATAACAATGTGCTGTCCAAAAACTATAGATACCTGTCTTTTTTTGTTTGTTTTACATTTATAAAAGTAACTAAAAACTTACTTTTAATATTTAATTGTATTGCCACGACACTTTATAACATAAAGTACACGGTTTTTCATAGAATTAACTAAGCATTGCATTACAGAAGGAGGTATTTCATACCACGCTTTGTCAATTGCAATCTTTAAGTCATTTATACATGTATATTGCTTTCCATTTTCATATATTTTACAATATAAGGTCACCCATATCTTCCCCATGGGATTCAAATCTGGACTAAGTGCTGGACAGTCTAATAGTGTGATATTGTTTTGCCTAAACCATGTTTTCGATGATGTGGAGGTATGGATGGATGCCCCATCTTGTTAGAAAACACAGTCTGGTCCTGCTAGCAAATCCAGAATTGGCAGTAAATTGGTACATAAAATATCCTGATAATCCTCTGATTTCATTTTTCTGTCCATAAATCCTAGAAATGTTTGGCCGTTGAAAGAAAACACTCCCCAAGTCATTACCGATAATCCGCCTTGTTGCCTGCTGAAACAGTTCTTGGGTTCTTTTCTTAGGTCATGCCAGTAAATATTATGACCATCATGCCCGTCTAAATTCCATTTCTTTTCATTAATGGAGATGAAAGAAATTCAATTTTCACCATATGACATATGGTTTCTAGCCCACTTTAGACGTGCATCTTTATGTCTCTGCTTTAAGAAAGGTTTTGCTTTCATTCTCCTGTAAACAATATTTGTTGAAGCCTTAATTCTTCTGTGTGCAGTACTTTTGAAATTCTAGAAATTGGTGCAATTTCACGCGCAGATAAATTATCAACAAAAGCCATTTTTAATAACATTCTATCATCACGTAACATTGTTTTCTTTCGTCTTCCGACTCGCTTTCTAGTATTCCATATTCCACCTGATCTGAAAACTCTATAAATACTGCCCAAGGATCTCTAGAAGATCTATAGAAGCAGACAAAAATAAAAATATTTTATTTTGTGAACAAAAATGTGAAAGAAAACATGTAATGCTGTATTGTGTCTATACATTTGAGAAAGCACATTGTTATATAGTTTAATGTATATTTTATAATTTCAAACCTTTGTTCATAATTTATATGTGTATATCAGAAAAACTGCTTTTATTTATTACCTATCTCATGAATTTTAATTGTACAGTATGACTTTTTATGTTAATGCAAATTTATTGATTGTCTAAACTTTTGGGACACGGTGTATTTAAGAGCATGGCGAAAAATATTGTTATATATTCGTAAAGTGTAACTCAAAAAGTATTTTTAATAGCACAAACAATGTAACATATGCGTACAGTTGCAACTTAAAAAGTCATAATTCAAATAACCATTAAAATAAAAATAATTAATACGAAAATATCATCAAATTTATCAAAATGTTATTAATAAATTCTGAGCAAAAAGTTAGATAAATCTGTATTATACAGTTCATTAACAACTTTTAGATAATATTTCAAATTTAATAAAAATTACTATTTGATGTTAACCGTAATTTTATTAAAAACGTTTTGAATTGCAAATTTAATCATATTTTACTATTCGTGTTCTTGAAAAAAATTTTTGAGTTGTACTTTGCGAATATATAATAATATATTCCATCGTATATATCCGTTCACCAAATAAACCATCGTTTTAAATAAAAAGTTATGAGGTAAGGAAACTTCGGCTGGTGACGGACTGTTAAAATTTCCCCTCGAAGCGCGTCCTGTGTGTTTTGATATTTTATGGTGATTTATAGAAGATTTTATGTTTTTATTTATACAAGAATGATGTCCATATATCTAATCAACTATTTAGTTGTAAATTGCTTTGAGCAATTCTGCAGGATTATTAATTACCCTAAAAATATTTCCCTCAAATTTTATTGTAACACTCCATTCGTACAATCTTCACTGCTTTTGGACTTATCTTCAGGATATCTATTTTCTTGATATGTTTGTAAGGTTTATAAAAAAAAATTACAAGTTGTGTGAGTGTGTTTCATTTTAAGGTATCGTATTACATTTGAATAGGCATTTTTGAGCCATATATTTTTTATTGCTTTGTTTGAAAAGCTTTAAAATTAGCTATCCAAAGCAGTTTTTTTTCTTACGATTATTAGAAATGCTGTTTTTATTTCAAACGGAAGTAAGCATTTAAGTGAATAGGAGTTTCTGTTTAACGGCTCTATGCAAGAAAATAACTTCTAGTACTGAAATTAAATAAAGTACAATATACAAATCTAGGCGGTTTTAAGAATTTAAGATGGATGTTTCTATTATTTTTTGGGAAATAAATATTAAATGCATTTTCTGAAAAATAAACTATTTTTATATTTATATAAAACTTATCGCCTACAATTTTTGTGGTGTGAGTGTAATGAACTACAAATATATCTTAGAATTTCTTGAAAATTTATAGTTAATTTTATAAATTAATATTTGGAAAATATGTTAAAATCATTAAAGCGAAGATTTTAATGAGTATATCTATTGAAAATTTGTATAAGGGCTGTATAAAAAATGAGTAAAATATCATTATTTTTTTCGGACATCCTCAGTAAAAATAAAATTTTGCTAAATTTTTCCTTATAATTCATAAAAGTAAAAAGCGAATGCATAAAAGGCCCCACCAGTGGCCGAGAGGTTCTGCTCTCGATGCTGGTAGACGGGAGGTGCTGGGTTCGATCCCAATCGCGCCCGTCGGCCTAATCGTTCGGAGTTTTCGTGGTTTTCTTCGAACCTTGGTTCTCCAAGCGTTAATACGGATTAGGTTCCCCTTAGAAAGACCTCCACGGAAGGCACCCCCCCCCCCCTTAGGGCCTATATCCCACGTGCTGATAATTGGCCGACATAAATACAACCAACCAACCGAATGCACAAAAATAATTTATGTAACAAGCAAAAGTGTCATTGTATAAACTAATATATTGAAAACAATCAGTATTATACTCATTTTTATGTCACTAAAATATTACCATCAAACTTTCTGAGAAGCCTTAACCCATTTATTCCTAGCGTCTTCTGTTTTATATTCTGTTTATTCTTCTGTTTTATAACATGAAAATTGTATGAAATAATTATCTATAAATGTCTTTATCTGTAATAGAGAGATGATAGCACAAAGTGAATATTTATTTACTTAAGTGAACGCTTTTTTTCGGTGTTTATATTTTTTTTGTAATTTTCATGATGGCGAGGTTTAAAAAGTAAGTTTATTTGTTTTTGTTCTATCAAGGATTCGAATAAATAAGTCGTAATCTTGAATACTTTGTTACGGCTTATTCATTATTGTACTTTTAGATTTTTGTCGTAACACTTTGCGATTCTTTAACAACACTGCATTCCATTACACCAAACAATAAAGAAATGCTTTCTTTTGATATGTTTAAAAACCCCATTCATCATCTGTGCGTTTCATGATGGCATATAATATCAAGAATTTTATATTTGAGAACTTTCAAGCAATCCATCAAAGAAATGTAAGAGTCTTGCAACATAAACTGACATTTATGAATAATCTTTTATATAGGATAAACACCCATGTTCTTTTCCTGTCGTATCCCATAAGAGACCGCTGAACAGTTAAATAATATTAAAAATTTAATTGGACGGAACGATTTAAGCATCTGAACTTGCATTGTTGCTTATTCACGGATTTCATTTTCTTTTTTTTTATTGAATAAAAATGTCTTTAGTCTACTAAACCTTATCTTACATTGTAAAATTGTTATTTTTTATATAGTTCATAGAGTTTATTTTTGCTAATCTTCTATATTGCATTGCATTATTTGTAATTGATAAAAAACATTTTTCAAAGTTTACAATTTTTGTTATGTCTAAAAAACTAAATAAAACATTATGTGCATTATCTGTTCTCTTATTTATTTGTCATTTCGAAAAAATATAATTAGCGTATATTTTAAGAGAATTAATAAGTTCAAATAGTTTCAAAATAAACCAAACATATAAAACTTTTGCTTCAAGAAATATTTCTAATTTAATAGATGCTCCAAAGTTGTTCTTTATAATAACGATATGCTGCAACATGGAATCAATCTTCATATTCCACCTTTTTTGATAAATAATAAATTTAAAATAAGTTCAAAATAAATTTTATATATAATTGTAATATATAGTCAAATAAATATAAAATTTATCAAAATGTTTTTTACGTTATTATGTCGCTATTACTAACTATAATTTTTAATATGTTTTCAATTCTGATTCTGATGCGGATTCTAAAATTTATTATTGTTATGTAGTCATTTGTTCTTAAATATGTTCATATATTACAGTATGCACGAATCTCAGTGTTAGTAAACACAGTTTAGCTTTTGCATACTACAGCTCTCAATTAATATCAATGCAAATTTTAACACTACAATAGAAATAGCTCTTTATATCTCGCATGCTGAGAGAAAAGAGAAAACTAGAAAACAGGAATTCTGTTTTTTCAGAATTTAGTGTCGCCCCCGATGACAAAAAAATATATGATATAAATATAGATACAGTAGAGTCCTGATTATCCGAGTTAATCGAACTTATACCTTTGGAATGGATAATTTTCTTCTGATGGACGGATGGCTTCCATTATTATGAAACAGACATTATAAATGAAATGTTAGGTGAAGATGAAAGAGCAGCCGTAAAAAGTTAGAACTCTGATTTTCTGGTCAGAATGGAAAAAAAAGAAATGCCCATAATTTATGGCCATTTTTTTTCCCATTCTGACCAGAAAATCAGAGTTCTAACATTTTACGGCTGCTCTTTCATCTTCACCTAAAATTTCATTTATAATGACTGTTTCATAATAATGGAAGCCATCAGTCCATGAGAATAAAATAACTCCGATAATCGGGACTCTACTGTAGTTCAGTTTTAAGACTTATAACACGCGATTTTATTTTACATAAAGTGACGTCATCCACATTCGCTGAAAAATTAATCACTTGTGATCCAGTGTTAAAGAACATCTACAGTAAAACACTTAGGACGTCACTATCGCTGAATAATACACAAATCAAAAAAAAAAAAAAAAAAAAAAAGATTTCGTCATTCAAAACACTCGACAAAAAAATCGGCTATCTAAAGATTCACAGGCCTTCATTTGTTTGTATTATTAATATAGATATTTAAAATTAAATTTATTTTCTAATAGCTCCATGTTTTATCAGAAATCCTTCATTTAATTTTTTTTTTCAAAATAGCACTTATTTTAATTAAAAGTTTTTAAAAGTTTTTATGGGAAAATGGCAACAAAAAGATATAATTGCTTTTTTTCTTTCACTTTATACAGAAATAGATTTCTTCCGTTGCCAATATTAAGCAAATGGCTCTAAAAACTACAAAAAAATATTAATAGTATCTCAAAAATAAATGGAGATGCAGTTTTCAAACAAATTGCATTTAAAAGTACCTTTTTTTCCAATAAGACGGTATAAAAATTGAAAATGTGCGATGCTTAGAATTAAAAAAAAAAAAATTTGCTATAGAGTATTTAATCGTACTGCTTTGTTTTGCGTCTGGCTTCTAACGTAACGTTATTTTTTGGAGACTACACAAAATAAGCTGGGAGAAAGAAATAGCATACCATACCGGGGGCTAAAAAACCCCATATAACAGAGACTCTTAAAAAATATGATAACCTACAATTTACTATTTTCCATTCGTTTTGAATATGTAATCTTATAATGTAAAGGTATATTTAAAGGTGTGATACAAAGGGAGCATGTAACCTGGATCACCATAGTTAACGTCATAACTATTTACAATAGCATGCCTCTTGCAAACAATTAAAATAGTTATTATTAGTAATTTTGTCTTAATAATCTTATTCAGAAGAAAAATGTTTTTAATTTTATTTTATTATTCATGTATTTAAATATTTTTAATTATCTTGAAGTGATTTTAAATAACAATGCTCCATAAATGTTAACTAAATGCGTTTAGAATTTTGAGACGCTAAATAGTTTTGATACTTTACTTTAATCTAAAAACTCAAAGTGACATATCTCTAGAACAGTTTTAGATAAGTTTGTTTGATATCAAATAATACTAGATTATCTAACATAAAAAATAATTTAACAATGCTGCTGACAATACACTGATTCAATTTGTTTCATTGATCAAAAACATTATTTTGTTTTAAAAATAGCTGTTTAAACCCTATTAAAAAAAAAAAAGACAATTTTTCATTTTTTTTTTCGATAAAAATTTAAACTACGTCAATATTTCAAAGTAAGTTAATAAAAAAAAACTGTAAAGAAAACAATAATAAATGCGTGCAAGTTGCCGAAAATTATTTTAGTTTTTTACAATCTTCAAAAGCCTATAACCATCCGTCCTTGAAAAGCAAATTTTGTTTCAAGTAACTTCAAAAAAGTGAAATTTTAATTTTCTTTCATAACTTTTCTAAAAAAAGTAAATGCATCATATGCAATAATATTTAACTAAAATAGCTTATTTAAATATACATATTATACATTTTATTGTTGGTGATACGAACGTAAACGCAATAAATGTTGATAAACATTTTTCATTCCAAAAAGTATCAAAAACATCTGTTACTTAACCGGAAAGTAAAGTTCAGAAAATGTTAACATCCTATTCTCATAAATTATTATGAGTGATTATTAAAAAAAAATATAGATTTAAAAAATATGTTATGACACTTCTTGTTAAAATCTTTATGTGATGAAAATAAAGGTTAGTTGAAACTTAAAATTATAAAAGACACGCCAGGCTTTGTAATTAAAAGTTTGAGAAGAACGACGCTTAAATGTTTTACTTAATCACAGGCAAGAGTCATAAAGCATTTTAAAGAGAGAAAATGTATAAAATAATTAAAAAGTTATTAAGACCGTACATGATTTAATGACAGCTAGCAAGTTTTTAAAATGTCAAGAAGTAAGTGTTAGCGTGATATTCTTATTTCATCTTTTTTTCATTTTTGAGGTAATCCAGATAAAATTTATGTAACTGAAAAAAATATTGTTAAATGGCTTAACAGATGCTCCTATATATTTGTATGTAGACAAATTGCACTCCCCCAACTATTTATGATAAAAATGCAAAGAAACTACAAAAATTAAAAATGTACAATTTTTAATTGTACAATTGCACGTACAATTGCATTTTTAAAAGTTTTATAAACGAACCCCAAAACTGAGCAATTCAAATTCAAATATTTCAATTCAAATATTTGAGCAGCACTTAATTTGAAATTGTTTAATCAATTAATATATGTACTTGCTTCAGTGATGGTGTTTTTAGGTTGATCGTATGATAATAAGACAAGCGATTATTATTCAAATAGTTGAATTTGTGATATTACATTTTCCTTCAAGTAAGATTTTCCCTGACCACATCTATTCCATTAATGTGATTTTACTCCTCAGTATAAAATATAATTTCGCGCAACGTCTGCACCTGCGATCTTCTACATTTAATGTTGTAACGAACGAAAGTGCCCACTTGGTCACACTAACAAACAGACGCATGTTATTTAACGTGTCTTCCGCTTACCTTTTATCCTACACTAACTTCAAATGTTACGTTCTTCTATTTCTGAGTACACATATAAATAATTCACAGTTATTTTGGCTGTATTTATATTTAAATGATATACCGTTTCTAGATCAATGAACTTAATATATTGTTGTATAGATCAATAACAAAATTTTCAAAACGCGTTTCTGTGACATGTATTCACTCTCAAAAATAATTTACTTAAAAATGAGAACTTCCATGTACTCGTATTTTTTTTAAGTACAATTGTTTCAAAAAGTTCACATTGTTAAAAATAATCTACTTAAAAATTAGCATTTATATGTACTCATATTTTTTAAGTACAATTGAATCAAAAAGGAGCATTAATCTACTTAAAAATGAAAATTTCTTTGTACTCGATTTTTTTAAGTACCAATAATTCAGAAACGAGTACATGATATTTTGAAGTTGTGTATACTTATACTTGATTTATAAATGTATGCAGAAATGAATACATATATTTTGTATTTTAAAGTCTTAATATTCATGTTTAAATCATATGTGCTAAAAAATATGAGTTTTCTGATAAACCCTTTTCTTATACCGAATTGACAGTAGGGATTTACAAGCTTTTATTTAAAGATATGTCTATCTTTGTTATAATTTTTAATTTATAATACACACTTTTCAAATTTATTTACAATTTCATTAGAAATGTTAAAAAAGAAAATTTAGTTTTAAAATTGTTTTATTAGAAATTAGAATATTTAAGAAAGGGAAAATTCATCTCTGCTATTAGCGATCTTCCGTCGCTGATTCATAAAAGGTGTCATTTGGAAGCAGCTGGCAACTGCTCTTATAGCACAATCAGTACAATACTGATCTCCCGCCTAGAGACCTCGGGTTCAAATCACGGGGCGGCTCGTGCACGAAATTTCAAGAATTAAAATGGTAAATTCGTACTTCTTTACTCCAAAAATTGTAGTTCTTCACAATTCAAAATTAACGTAATTAAAAATGGTGATTTGCCGGTGCTCTGAAATTTCGTGTTTTTTTTCTTATAGTGTATGTGTGTTTCTATACATACTTATTTTCGAGTCCCTGTATGTATTCAAAAAATGAGTACACGCGTTTTTCAAATTTAAGAGTTAAGTACTCGGAGCTATTTTAAGATTGGGAAGTGCTCAATAATTAGTACAATTTACTTATTTTTAAGAATAGTGTTTTAACAGTGTTGTTTTTATTTTAGACGCGTGTAATTATAATCCTAGGTCTACTTCTATTACACTTTACCAATGAATCAGTTATTGAGTTCAATTATATTATACATGTTATGTTTTTATACATATTCCTTTTAGGTCATTTTCGCCTTTGTATTGATAAAGAAGATAAATAGAATTTTTGGAATTTTTCTTCGACATTTTAAACAGTACAGCGTACCTGAAATTGCAATTCCGTTACGTGATTAATGCAGTGTCCCAAAAAGATTAAAAAGCATTTCCATTTTTCACCTTTTGGAGATAAAAAGACAATTTAAATTGCAAAAGTGATCATCATAGGATAAGAAATGTTAAGTTAACGAAATAGCTCTCTCAATATTTTTTAATAGGATACACATTTAACCTTTTAGGACGCAGTAGTACCACGTCGGGATCACCTAATTTTAATTCCAAACTTATAAACGGCACCAAGAATATTTTAATAATATTTTGCTTTTAAAATGAAAGTTTAAAGTAACAAGTTTTTATTTTCTTAAAAATCGTTTCTAAATTCGGGTGTCAGTGAACCATTTCATCATTTTATGAACAGATTATTTCTGTGCCCGAAAGGGTTACAATGTTTATGCGACCCCCTTGAACAAAATGTCAAATTACAAAGTTATTTCATTTTGCTCCAGCGAGATCATTTTAAAAAAAATTGCATACCTGTATCATTAAAACTTTAATGAGTTTTCCAGTTAAAAAATTGTGTTTCATTATTGTCTAACTATTTCTTGATATTATACATATTTCTTCTACACTATTTTACATGAGCCTCAAAGAAAATCTTTTATATTTCATAATTTAAGATGCAATATTTTCTGATAGTTCTCCACAATACTATTTTTGTCCATGTAATTTTGTGTTTTGACTTGAATGATATATTGATTTGCCAGATGAAATAATAATTTGTAAAACGTGAATTTTTTGTTATATAATATATATGTGTCCCTGCGTAGAAAACGTGCTTTCATCTCCAGTGAAAATCTTGTGGCATAAAAGTATATATAATTTATTTTGCTGTTTCCTATTATTTTACCGGATATTCTCACACTACTACATATTTCGCGAAATATTTTTTTTCCCCTATAGAATAAAGCCAGAAATTTCTATACCCCGATTTAGATTCAACAATTTTCGTACTAGAAACACATGCTTCAATAGTGGTATTTACTTATGATACATATATTTTAAAGTAGAACTCTGCAATTTACTTATTGGAAAGTATTTTACTATATCATGAAGAAATATATATAGTATATCCATGTTTATGTTTTAGAGATTTGATATTGCTTTTCGAAAAATTGATTTTCTCAAAATAAAAATATGGGTAAACATGGATTTAACTAATAAAATGTTTTTACAGATTTCATATGAAAAATAAAAGAGAGATTTCAAATAACACGATATGCAAATTTATTTATAAAGAAAAATAAAAAAAGATGGAATTTTATTTTCATAAATATGTATTCAAGATATTTTTGTTTAAAGAATATGAAATGAAAAAACAACTTTTAAAAAGTGATAGGCTGTTAAACAATAACCATTTAAAAAGTACATGAAAAGTTTTACTGCTTTTCAGCAAAAAGAAAAAGGTTTTTCCATTAAACTGTGTCCGTGACGGTTAAATTGTTTTCACCTCATAGGAAAAAGAGTGGTTAAATTTTTGTACACTTTGAAAATGAATTCGTAAAAGTAACGGGATTTTCCTTTTTCAATGGAAGCTAAGGCTGTAAAAACCAAACATTATTTATTGGTATTTATTTACTAATGTCTAAACGTTATTTATAATACCACGTTCTGAAAAAAAAATATAACTGGGTCATTCTTCAAAAAAGGGCATATTTCATTATTATTTTTTTAATTTTAAAAACTTTTTAATTTAATTTAATTTTTTTTCCTGGATTTTATAACGAACTGAAGAACACTAATAAAGATATGGTTCTGTTCAATTCATTTTATTTATTTAATAAAAAAAAAATTAATTTACTGGTAACGGAGGTGAGTCTTTGGTAACGGAGTGGAGATTTATATTTAATAAACATATATATTTATTAAAAGTAACCAACAATTCCTAAAATTATCAAATAAATCTTTATTACAGTAATTTATAAGCTACAGTTATGTTTGTCTAGCGAAAAAAAGTGTTAAAATTTTTTAATTAAAGGAGAAATGCTGAATAATAATGCATAAAGAATTTATTAGAAATGAATACAAAAAATGAACATTTTATGCTCATAAAGTAAAATTAAACAAAAAAATTCTTAAACAGGATTATATTTTGAGAAAAATTATTTTAAATGCAATTTAGAGTCTTAACAGTACAGTTAATTTTTAACATAAATTTTTGTATACAGTACTGAGACTTACATCAGAAATATGTTTCAAGACTAGCAACGTAAGTCGAAAACGAAGTAAGTCGAGGTACATTTAGATGATTAAAAAAGGATAAGTAATAAAATTCCCCCAAAATCTAATGAACATATTCTATTGAATTTAGGGATTATGTTACATACGTTTAACATAAGTAAAAAATGTGTTTGCGATACAAGAATTTGGGATAAATCAATAAGTTGTTAACTTACAATTTATTGTCCTTCTACATTGTTCCATTCGAGTCTTTTAGCATGTGAAAAAAAATCTTGCAATGAAGTTTGAATCGACATTTTTTTCTTTTTTCTCTTAGAAGTTCTTTGTAACATCAGAGTGAGTTTTCTAAGCTTTTTCTAGTCCTTGCTACACTTTTTTCGTCTGAATCGATATTTTCAAGAACCATCATTCCAGCTTCAATAAGGTTTAGTCCTTCGGTTAATGTTGCACCCATCATAATCACTCCCTTCCCTCTAAGTTCAAAATATTTATCTATTTTCCGACAGTAATTTGTTTTTTTTATTCGATAAATTTGTCTATGGTTAATTCCGGATCAAGGGAATTTATGAGTTCAACAACATTTTCAGCATCCAATGTCTAAATTCAGTTTATTTCCATTTTCAACGATTTCATCAATTAAGAGAGATACAGAATCTCAATTTTAAGATGTTTTCTTAGTCTCTGTGAAGGAAAAGAGGAACAACCGTTTTAAGGCTGTTCTCAACTGCTCTGCTCAACAAGCGCAAAACATTTTGACACATTTACAAATTCATTTTTTAACGGTAAGATATAAATTTAGAAGGCCTGACTATGGAAACAATTTGGAATCGAATTGTTTTCCATATTTTGACAAAATAATTACCTATCAAGTTATAAGCGATTTTGATCACGTGACAAACGCATTTTTCACCATTTCTTGAGTGGATATTCTTCTTTCAAGCGGAAATTTGGTTCAAAACACTCACTTTGACACTATTTTCTGTAAGATGTATTGCATTTGGAGAAAAACGGCTTGATGGCATAGTTTCTGAACAACAACACCTGCTAGTTTCATGCATTTTCGAACAAAATGAATTAAAACTTATGTCATAAATTTGCCCTTTTGGATTTAAGAACTTTATGGCCTTAAGCACTTTATGTTCGATGCGTCGAAGTGCGGCCCATCCCATCCTTAAGCATCTTTTTTTTTTTTTTTTTGCTGAACTTCACCTCATGAATTCCTTATTATTGTGACTGCATCCGATATGTTAAATTTCCTCCAAAACTCTTCAAAAAAGTTCTAAGTGCATCTTAATCAGGGAAATGTTCTTTGCAGTGTAGCAGCGTAAATGCGGGGTGACGTAAGTCGAGGGGATGGGGTCATTTTTAATCCTATCATGTAGTCTATGCATGCCCTCTTTCTTTTTCTGATTGTTAATTAATACATTTTTTTCTCCCTTTTACACTATTATGCTCTTCTTTGTCATGATACTATAAAAAAAAATGCAGGATTTATCAAATCAAAGTAACAGCTTACTAACTATGATTGCTACCCAATGTTTTATTTTGCCAAATTCACAGAATATTAAGACATAAAAGTATTTAAAAACTTGAATTATGCCAGTCATTTAATACCCATTATTAGAATATCAAAACAGCAAATTATTTAAAAACATTTGAATTATAATAATAATTTTGCCCACAGATGAAGCTTAAAACTATAATAAATTATTTAAAAATTTTTGAATTATAATAGTAGTCATTATTTCTTCTTACACTTTTTTGCTTGGTTTGAGTTAAGAATTTTTAAGGATTAAATTAATAGAGGTAAATTATTAAAATATAGCTAGTGAAAGCCGTGAAATATTTGATACCAACTAAAGTAAATTCTAGGCTACGCTTAAACAATCTGAAAACAGAAATCATCTATATCAACTTTTATTATACAATTTTACTTGAATAATTGTTAAGTAAACAATTAACTTTCATTTTTATTTATTTTAAGTATGTATATTTAATTTAATCTCACCTCCATTTCACTTTCTCACCTCCGTGATTAGTATAGGTAACGGAGGGAGAGTAATGGAGGTGAGGATATTTCATATAATGGTGCACTGTTTGTAAATATTTGAATTGAAATTAATGCTATTTATGCAGGATTATATGTGTTGCAATACCTTTTAAATTCAGATGTAAAATAAATAAATATAATACACTGCTTACCTTGCACTGGCAGTAATGGAGTGGAGTATACCAAATGACAAAATAAAGAAATTTTATTTATTTGAATAAAATAAACTTAAAATGAGAGCAAATTGCAGTTCTTGCCCACAAAACTAACAAAGAGGCTTCTTTTCCTTTGTTCTAATACAAATCATTGACCAGTACTGTCCTCTGCGAATGAATGTTTAAAGCAAAACATGATAGTCATGGAGTTGAGAATTTCATTTGGGACAAACAAATTGATAACTTAAAAATGCATTTGCAAAAATTATTCAATTTATTGAAACCCATTTTTAGATTAGCCAAGATTCATTTAAAAAGGAATTCACAATAAAAATTATTTAACATTTAATTTATTCCACTTTGTAATAGAAGAATTAAAAAAAAATTGTGGATGGGAACAGGCCACGGAGGTGAGGTTTCACATGTATTACTTAATATTATGACACAAAATTAAATAGCTATAAAATAGTAAATTGTATAAAAAGATTCTCTATTCTTTAAATATTCATAAAAAAAAATTACAAATAAATGAAGCAAAATTTTTAAAATAATGCTGGGACTGAAATAGACCCTTTTTTGGAGAATGACCCAACTGCAAAACTAAGAAAAGCAAGTAGATACCAAAGCTCAGTTACGGAATTCAAGAAAAACAGAAATAACGTTGTAATTAATTTACTTTAAATTTTTTCAGCAAAAAAAATAACCTTATTTTCATGAATGACATGAATATAGGGACATGAATGACATGAATAAAGAAAAAAATTTTATTTTACTTTTTTTTTGTTCTTCTGTAGTTGTTTTATTTCAATATTTCAAAACTTAATTTAAAAAAATCATACGTTGTATTATATGGTGGTCAGAAAAAAGAGTAATAAAAGACAAATTTTACCAAAACAGTACATGTCACCTACTTCTGAAAGATAAATTCAAGATCGCATCACATCAACAGAATTTAATGAACCATCCGGAATCCTGCAAATGTCAATTAGACATTTAAGATTCAGGAAAAAAAAACAAAACAAGTATGAGCCTTACTATTCCTTTGTAATTTTTATACACAAAATGGAAAGCTAACTCAAGTACTTGGTTATTTGGAAAAAATACACAATTTTGAAAGGTTATAGTATAATATCAGATGAACCGTGAAATAGAGAGCTCTTTTCTGTGAATAGATAAACTCACCTAGACCCCAATAAAGGCGCCACGATACATATTTTCTTAATATATAGGCCTATAATTCCTTTTAAAAAAAGTAAGGAGGAGCGTTGAAAGGTTATCAAGCTGCTAGCTGCGTTTTAAATTGTCTGATACGTTTGATGATCTTTAAGCCATCACTGGAGGAAAGTTTTAGTCACATGTTGACGATTTCTCTGGTCTCACACAAACTTAATTCCATTTTCAGCAGTGCGCATAATGTAAATCATTATAAAAATTTTCTTTACTGAAGCGCAATATACTAGGGGGCTTTATCCCTACTCGCTAACGCTGGCAAGCTCCCGTGAATTCCGATCAATACACACTCCTAGCACGCTTCGCTCGCTCACAACATTTTGCAGCAACTCTAGCCAAAATGAGTACTGTTATAAATCATTTCAACACATGAAATTTACAATTTTTTTAGCATAAAAATCAGTAATCGAGAACGTTACCGAAAACACAATTAAAAATGCGTTTAGTTGTTACTACCGATGGACATAAATCATTTTAACATTTAGAAACTTTTAAATTTTTTAAATGTAAAATAATGAACCAAAAAAATTACCTTGGAAATACAATTAATTTAAAACCCATGCGTCTATAATATTGTGCCGCACAATATTGTACCGTTAAATTCATTTCGAAAAACTTTTGAACAGGAAGTCATCTTGATGAAATTTTATAACAATATTTTAGCTTTATACAAACTCTAAAGGTCATAATGTCATTGAGAATCCCTAACAAGTAAAGGTACTTTAGTCCGTGGCGACGAATGTCGATTTTTATAGCTCATTCGATTCGTCTCATCTAGCTAAATAATTTGCCACCTCGCATATCGGCTATTGAGTTTTAATAATGACAGGGGGCCGGGTCAAAGTTTAAAAATTTGCATAATGCAGGGCTGCCAAATTCGACTATTTTTATATTTTATTGGCACCACTATTTTAAGAGAAAAATTTTTTGTACATTTCTCTTGCAGATGTGGTCACAGTGTATCTGAAAAAAAAATCTGAATTACAAAAGGGGCACGAGATAGAATTAAAAATTAGTACCTGTGGCAGCCCTGTAATGCTAGCTGCCGAAAATAAAACTGTAGCAGAAAATTCCTTCGCATGCAACCGTACGCAGACGTTCAGAGTTACGAAGTGACTGAAAAACTGACAAAAGAACCGACAATTTGTGGTTATAGAGATTTTTGCTCGTAATTTGGGAAAAAGTATTGACAGGATGAACAAAATTGACGAGGACATCATAACTTGCGAAAACCTGCCTGTCAAGTAGCATACGAATATTTTATCTGCAATTACAAATTCTTATAATAACAGCAATAATATAACATTATAGTTGTTATTGGCACAATAAAAACAATTAGTAAACTTAAATCTCACTTATTTCTTTTAGGGCCTCTGTTTTTCAATGAACGAAATTTTGAAATTTGACCCGGCCCCCTGTCATTATTAAAACTCAATAACGGATATGCGAGGTATAAAATTACTAAGTTCGATGAGACGAATCGAATGACCTATAAAATCGAAATTCGCCGCCACAGACTATAGTAAATTTACTTGTTGGTAACTTTATACCTCGCATATTGGCTATTGAGTTTTAATAATGACAGGGGGCGGGTCAAATTTCAAAATTTTGTTCATCGAAAAACAGATACCCTCAAAGATATAAGTGAGATTTAAGTTTACTAATTGTTTTTACAGTGCCATACATTACCAATAACTACTATAATGTTATATTATTGCTGATATTACAGTGGTGGAAAAAATTATAAAGCCACTTGAAAATACGATGTAATTAAAAAACAAAAGATGGAACATTTATGAAATTTCATACATATATATTATATGCTACAAGGAAGTAAAGAAAAAAATAAATTCTTTAATAACTACATTAATGAAAGGTTAATAGACTTAAGAAAATTTTCTGTACAAAGAAAGTTGGAAATAATTATAAAGTCGATACATGTATTTCATCAATAATCGATGTGAGATCCTTTTTTTCGATGACTTTGACAAGTCTCTTGCTCATTGAATCTATCAGACCACATAAAGTACTTGCATCAGTATTGTTCCAGCAGTTTTTAATAGCATTCCGCAAATCTAACTTTGAATTGAATTGTCGCCCATTTTTGTAACCATTTCGGATTAAAATTCCCCAAAGATTTTCTTTTACATTCAGATCGGGGCTACGAGCTGGCCATTAAAGGCATTTCACCTGATTAGTTTCCAGTCAAGATTTAGTTAACTTCGAAAAATGAACGGAAGCATTGTTCTGCTCAAATGTTCAGTCTCCTGAAGTTATAAGAGGAGCAATGGGTAATAAATTACCTCCTAACATATCTTGATACATAACTGAATTCATTTTGTTATGCATGAAAACAATTGGAGTGGTTCCACAGGCAGCAAATACAGCCCAAACCATTGCTGAGTCACCTCCAAATTGACGCTTTGAAGAAATATGAGGTTCCTGTCGTAAATTATGTCAAACGAATTTATAGCAGTCGGTTCCATCGAAATTAAGTTTCTTTTCATCGGAAAAGACAACATCTCTCTAATTTGTGCCTTCCGTTAAATGTTTTCGTGCAAAGTCTAAGCGAGCTTTTTTGTGGTTCTTAGAAAGAGGTGGTTTTCCTTTAAATTTTTTAAATTGAACAATGGGATTGTTACTTAAAACATTTCTTACCGTTCTGCTTGCACATGGTGTTTGTAACTGTTCTTGAATTTAGGCAGACGACATTTTTTGTCCGCAAGCTAGCTTCCGGATTTGTCTTGATTGCCTTACAGTTAAGGATTTCGGTCTTCCTGTACGCTTCTTACTGCCGTAATCTTCGGGATTTCTGAGAAAACTGTTTGCTGCAGCCTTGGACTTTCCTATTTTTCTTGCAATATTAGAACCAGACATTCCAGCTTCATTTAAAGTTAATATTTTAATTTGTTCACAATCGGATAACTTTTTTCCTCTTGTCATCGTATTAAACACACTAAATACAAAATGAATGCACGTAACACATTTACATTTACCTAAACTTTCCTGGAGACCTGCTTTCTCAAGCCTGGCATTATGCCAGATAAGGCTAGAACCAATGGCTTTATAATTTTTTCCAAGTTGTTTTTCATTGGTTTTAAGAAATTAGCATAATTTATGTTCCCACTCCCGTTTTTCTAAACAACGTTTATACGTATTATTGCGATGTTGATCCTGAAAATGAAAATAGAATTTGCGTTATCAACAATTCCATTACTTTTTGACTTTTGTAAATTTTTCTATCGGCTTTATAATTTTTTCCAGCACTGTATAAGGATTTGTAACTGCAGATACAATATTCGTATGCCACTTGACAGGCAGTTTTTCGCAAGTTATGACGTCCTCGTTCATCCTGTCAATACGTTTTCCCGAATTACGGGCAAAAATCCTTGTAACCACACATTGTCTGTTCTTTTGTCAGTTTTTCATCACTTCGTAACTTGCGGAACGTCTACGTACGGTTGTATGCAAAGGAATTTTCTGTTACTGTTTTATTTTCGGCAGCTCAAATTACAGGGCTGCCACAGGCACTATTTTTTAATTCTATCTGGCACCACTTTTATAAAACAAAATTTTTTCAGAAGCACTGTGACAACATATGCAAGAGAAATGTACAGTAAAATTTTTCTCTTAAAATAGCTGTGCCAATAAAATATAAAAATAGTCGCCTTTGGCAGCCCTGCATTATGCAAATTTTTAGACTTTGACCCGCCCCCCTATCATTATTAAAATTCAATAGCCGGTATGCGAGATGGCAAATTATTTAGTACGATGAGATGAATCGAATGAGCTAAAAAAACCGAAAATCGCCGCCACGGACTATAGTACCTTTACTTGTAAGAAACCGTTGCTATGTGTTTTCTGTCTGTTTCAATGCCTTCACACAGTGGAAAACCTATCCAGAAATAGGTTGTTTGTTTGAAAAAATTCTACCGTGTGCCATGACATTTTTGAATCTATATGAGAATACATCTTTTCTATCAAATATGACATCATTTTCATCATTAGAATCATTCATTCCTCATAGATTATATATTTTAAAATTCCTAAGTTTTATTATATATTTATTATAATTAATTGGAAATTATGCAATTTTCAGAAATACTTTATTTTGTACATTCCAAGGATCTTAGAATAAGTAGCAAGAGTTCAGGCTATTCAGGTGCAGCAATAAGAATCAGATCAGTGGATATGACATCATCATTGGCACTGTATAGTAAACTATGAAAATGCATCTTTTGTTACCCAGATGACGTTAGCTTCTTCAACGGAAACATTTTGCTTTACATATTTACTCACTAAAACAGATTATTTATAGTTATTTTATTTACACAAATTACCCACTGCTCTTTCGTGATTATTGCATAATTAAACGCACTTATTTTAATATGTTTACATTTTATCAAAACCTTGACATTTTTCTTTTAAATGGGACACAAGTTTCAGTAATGACATCACGCTTCATATTGGTGGAATGTAATAATGCAAATTAATTTTAACGATTGGTGCCAAACAGAAAGTTACAAATTCAGCCTTATTTTGGCGCTACGTAGGAGAAATATATATACAGATATTTTAATTAACGACAATGATATAACCATATAAAACAGGATATTTTTTTACAAAACAGGCGTACAGTAATGCTATTCCATTTGATGTCAGTATCATCGAGTTTTTTATGTACATAAAAGACTCGACCAAGTATTTTGTATATATAAAAGACTTTTATATATATAAAAGACCTGAAAGAAAGAAAATTCCCAGTGCGTCATACACCATTAAACCGGCTCTAGTCACGATGGTCGAATATTTGCTAAATAAACTGCAACTTTATAGCAGGAACATGTCTGGAGAGAAAGTTTTTCATTCCAACTAATTTCTAAGATTTTTTGAACAATGTTCATTGAACTTTTTTATGTTCTACATGTAATGACACATTTCGTTGTTTGTTTATACTTGAATAGGATTTTAAACAGAAAATAAGTTGTTTAATTATTTTATTAAATCATATATATATAAATATAAAATTACATATTCAGCAGTTGTTAGCATATTTTAATGTTCTGCTAACCATTCACTCGGCTATTTTAGATTATTGAGAATAAGTTTTGACGCATGAAAATATATCGATAAAAAAAAAAAAAACTTGTTTCGCCTTGTACCCAACTTACACTGTTGACGTATTCTTATAATTTCTTACTTTTATTTCTAACGCAGTCCTTTTCAAATTCACAAAACAGACATTTCATTTTGTGTTTTAATGTCAAATCCCACATATATATATGTTTAAATTTTTGACATAATAATTTTCAACGTTGACAAAATCATATGTTTAGCTATCTACCGTCCCTTCGTAAAAAACGAAAACGGTGTTATATGTTGTAACGGTGTTGTCAAAATATAGAAAGAAAATGTGAAACAGAGATTTCGTCACTTTCAGAATTGGAATTACAAATCTCGTAAAGATGTTTTCCGATTTTCCCTTATTTTTATTCTTAACTTTCAATACAAAATTTTTATTTTGATGCTTGTAATAACAACAATTTTCGCGATATATAAAAATAAATGTGTATCTTATTAACTCTATTTTTTGGATTGTTTAATATTTTTTTACGGGAATCAAGATTTAGAAAAGTTTCATTACCGCATCAGAAACTAAGCGACAAAGGAAAATAATATCATGTCAAACATTCTTTTATTAATTTCACAACATTCAATTTCTCTTATATTTTTATCTTGGCTGAATTAATGTTCTTTTGCCTAAATGTCTTTTAAAAATGCTCAGCCATGGCATATTTAAGTTACTTGATCTTAAAGTAATGAGATATCAGTGATTTGTTTTTTCTTTTTCTGTTTTGAAAGAAAAGAGCTCGTGGCCTAATACAAACATTGTCTCTACTACTACTAGGTACACCAATAATGTCAAAAATGTAAATGTTGGCATATCATTTCAATGAAATATGAGTAAATTTATTATTTCACTTTTTAGGTAGATTTCGTAAGAAATACTACCTATTGCAGTCGTTATCATGGTGCGACTTTTGAAAAATTCCTTCCTAACTTTTCATTATAGGACCCCAGGAACCCAAAACCACCCCCACCTAAAAAGCTTATGGTGTCTTTTACATATTTTATAAATATATAATTTCTGTTAACTAAATATTTTGCAACGTTAGCAAACTATTTTTTAAATAATTTTTATGCGCTGGGTTTATTACTGCAATTGCGCAAAAACTTAGTGTGTTATCACATTATTTCTACTATTGTAGTTACTTGATACCTATCTCTAAGAAATTCCATTTTATGCTACATGTTTGTCATTTTTCTTGGTATATATTAAACTTCATTTCAACATGATCATAGTTTGTTATTTGTAATTATCAGTATGAAAAAATGTAATTTGTTTATATATACCACCCCCCCCCCTTTTTTGTAAAGTAATAATTATGGTAATTGGAAATAGATGATGATTTGTAATTATATTAGGGTTATATTTTATCATTCAAATTTCTATGCTGCTTATGCGCAAGTCATTATGAATGATCACTATTTGTTAGTTTATTTTCATTTAGAATTGCAAGAATTCTTTCTGAAACGCAATTTCTTTTAAATGGTATCTTTTACATATTTTATAAATATACAATTTTTGTTAGCTAAATGTTTTGCAACGTTAGCAAACTATTTTTTAAATACTTTTTATGCGCTGGGTTTATTGCTGCAATTGCGCAAAAACTTAGTGTGTTATCATATGATTTCTACTATTGTAGTTATTTGATACCAATATCTAAGAAATTCCATTTTTTGCTAAATGTTTGTCATCTTTCTTAGTATATATTAAACTTCATTTCAACATGATCATAGTTTGTTATTTGTAATTATCAGTATGAAGAAATGTTGTAATTTGTTTATATAACCCCCCCCCCCCTCCTTTTTTTTGTAAAGTATTAATTATCGTAATTAGAAATAGATGATGATTTGTAATTTTATTATGGTTATATTTTATCATTCAAATTTCTATGCTGCTTATGCGCAAGTGATTATGAATGATCACTATTTGTTATTTTATTTTCATTTGGAATTGCAAGAATTCTTTCTGAAACGCAATTTCTTTTAAATGGTATCTTTTATATATTTTATAAATATATAATTTCTGTTAGCTAAATGTTTTGCAACCTTAGCAAACTATTTTTTAAATACTTTTTATGCGCTGGGTTTATTGCTGCAATTGCGAAAAAGCTTAGTGCGTTATCATATGATTTCTACTATTGTAGTTATTTGATACCAATATCTAAGAAATTCCATTTTATGCTACATGTTTGTCATCTTTCTTAGTATATATTAAACTTCATTTCAACATGATCGTAGTTTGTTATTTGTAATTATCAGAAGAAATGTTGTAATTTGTTTATACTCGTATATATAACCCCCCCCCCCCCATTTTGTAAAGTATTAATTATCGTAATTAGAAATAGATGATGATTTGTAATTATATTACGGTTATATTTTATCATTCAAATTTCTATGCTGCTTATGCCAAGTCATTATGAGTGATCACTATTTGTTATTTTATTTTCATTTAGAATTGCAAGAATTCTTTCTGAAACGCAATTTCTTTTAAATGGTATCTTTTATATATTTTATAAATATATAATTTCTGTTAGCTATATGTTTTGTAACGTTAGCAAACTATTTTTTAAATAATTTTTATGCGCTGGGTTTATTACTGCAATTGCGCAAAAACTTAGTGTGTTATCATATGATTTCTACTATTGTAGTTACTTGATACCTATATCTAAGAAACTCCATTTTATGCTACATGTTTGTCATCTTTCTTGATATATAATAAACTTCATTTCAACTTGATCATAGTTTGTTTTTTCTAATTATCAGTATGAAGAAATATTGTAATTTGTTTATATATACCCACCCCCCATTTTGTAAAGTATTAATTATCGTAATTGGAAATAGATGATGATTTGTAATTATATTATGGTTATATATAAATATATGTATATATATATATATGTGTGTGTGTGTGCGTGTGTGCGTATGTATGTATGTACTAAATTTTGACCGCACGATAAAAGTCGATATTATACACGGATCGTCTTCATATTCACCAACAACATTGAGATGGCTAATATCTCGTCGAGGATTGAAAATGGGCAAAATCGGTAAGGGGGGTTGGAAATGGGGGGGGGTTCAAAATTTTGAATATCTTCTTAACATGATTCTGATAAAACCAGCTCTTACACAAAAATGGCTGGAAAAAATAAACATTTTTCGTTATAGCAGTTGTCAACAATTAAAAAAAAAAAAAAAAAAAAAAAAAAATTCACAACAACAATTACTTTTCTATTGCAAGATTTTCACGTGAAAAATTAAATTAAATAAATTGTTCGACGATTTGAAAATAAATTGAATATTACATCATAAGTTTTCTAGAGCAAGATTTCAAAATAAAATATAAAGAAAACAAAATAGAAAACTTAAAATAAAATAAATAGTTTGACGAATTAAAAAATACATATATATTTCGTCATATTGGAAATATAATGGACCTCAGCAGGTACATATGTAACGTCTTGTGAGTTTGAAGAAACGTATTAAAATATGATAAAAGCCCGACTATGTAAATATTAACATATTTTAACCCTTTGAGGTTCTTTGAATTTGCTATAGCCATTTTTAAACCTATTCCATATACATGCGTGTGTGTATTCGTGCATATTAGAATTTCCACAAAAAGTTTAGCTCACTAGAGCTCATTCTTAGTGAAGAAACTGGGTTTATCTCTAATCTTGATTTAAGTTTTGTTGGTGAAATTAGTACTTAACTTCTACCTCCGCCTCTAGGCCAAACCGGCGAGGAATTTTTTTTTTTTTTTTTTTTTTTATAGTTGTAACAATACAGTCAATCAGGGTAACTTTGATCCGCATTTTCTCTATTTTCATATGCCACACTCTTATTTGAAGAATATTGTCGCAACTAGGGGCATAAAAGAGAAGAAATGATCCTAAATTATTGTTTGACTATCCAAAATTAAGAAATAATAAGGATAAAGGGAATAAAAAATGGATTTTTAGCCTGGTTCAAAGTGACCCAGCCATTTAGGGTAACTTTGCACCATATGATAAATTTTTATACAAAATAATTAATTATAAAAAAAGTATTGTAGTCAGGACAACTTTAAACACCAGAAAATGTTTTCAGATATTTAAAGACTGCGAATTTACATTTCCCAGCATCACAAGATATGTATAATTTATGATATTACAACAAATATCAAGCATAAGAAAAGTGGGAGAAGAGAACCATGAACATTTAGAAATAAAAAAAACCTGTTTATTGTTCATATAAAAAATAAAAATGCAGTGAAAAACAATTTTCAATGTTTTAACTCTATAATATATACATAGTTACAGTAATACATACAAGTACTAGTATTATTCAAACTAGAATAAAAAACGTCGAACGTATGAAATGTCAAATTTGAGTAGCTCCGCCCTAATCACGCCTCTAAATGAATTTTATGTATTTTACACATATTTGTAAAAATATTTACATGTCATATCTAATGCACGCTTTCGGCATTTATATAAAATATACGTGCAAATATGGGAAACTTTCGACTGTAGCACCTATAATCAGTAAATTATAAACATCAGTGTAACTTTGAGCAGGCTCAAAGTTACCCTGAAAATGCGGTAAAATGCTAGTACCTTGTTATTTTACATTTGTTAACTATTAATAAATAAATAATCCCAAAATATTAACACATTTACAACATTTAGATAATAATATGTCTTATAAATGAGTATATTGTTAATTACTATGAAAGTTTAATTGGATTACAACAACTTCAAAATAGCATTCAAAATTCACTTGAAAACAATACTTCACAAAAATAGTTAGATGATGCAATTAATTGCGCATACTGTTGCTAATTTATTTTCTAAAATAAAGAGTAGAAATCCCAGTTTAGAACCTTGCCAACAGAGTACAGTTCTGGAGTTTATTTAGTCTTTAAGAGTCAAAAATATTGAAAAATGGGAGGTGGTGCAAAGTTACACCCCGTGGTTCAAAGTTACCCTGATTGACTGTACAGGAAACTAAACATTTTTGTCAATGGATTACATCCATTTTTACATTTAAAAAAAAACATCTAGTTATCTCATCTTAATTTCCAATAAAATATGAATAACATACATAGATTTTTAATTATTAATCGTTAATAAAAATATTTTAACTATATTACCGAATATATAAATAGCATATGCCACTATCCTTTTTGTTTCAGTCATTCGTATTAACCTCAACATTGACACTAGATGTCACGAACTGCGCTTTCACTTGTCTGTCTGTGACGACTGTTGTTTAAATTTAACTGTTTCTCTTCCTTTTTGAGTATCTTTTATTCAGGGGTAGAATGATCGTCTCTGAAGCGGGTGTCTAGGTTTTATTCATTATATTAATAACTACAGGGTAATATAAATTTGACTGAACATTTAAAAAATACAATAAGTAAACGGTGACAGCTATTTAAGTTATAATTTCAAGAGAGTAATGACATGTGAACGCGGTAACGGTTATACTATGCTTCCTTGTTTTAATTCCAAATTTAATCCATAGGTGGCGCTACGCTGTCTCAAACTGTTATGACTCTCATACTACCGAATAAAAAAGGGTGAAAGTTCCGTCTGTTTCTAAACTTCTTTTGGTTTATCTTTTGAAACGCAAAAACAGTGTATTGCATTTTTTTTAAAATGGTAATTTTAGCAAGTGCAGCTACTTAGCTACTTTTTCTAATGGAAATAAAACAAACATCTTATCAGAATTTCCGTATAGTATCCGTACTTTTTGCGTTTTTTAATAACAGAACATACGTTATAAAATAAATTATATATATTTTTTTTTAATTAAAAAGGGCTAAGTTGGCAAAAGTGATTTAAATCAGTATTGTAATATGAGGCAGTGCAGCGCCATCAATCAGTGAAATTTGGAACTAAAAATAAGAAAACGAAGTAAAGAAAGTCTTGATTTTACATTTCCGGTTGCAACAGTAAAGTGAGGAAAAATAACTTGAATAGGGGTCCCTGTTTATTTTTACAATATTTTAAGTACGTTCAATTCATTTTAGAACACTCTTTAAATGCCTTAGTAAATAAATAATTGTAGCTTGTTTCATACATCGTTAGTTGCTCTATGAGGATTTCTCACATGCAAGTATTAAAAAGAGTAGATTTAATTTACAAATAACTCTGGGGTCACCCTGTATTCCTTTAAATACGTATTATATTGTATTTCATCTGAAGAAAATGTTTATAATTATTTTCACTATCGCACTGCTGAAAATGGAATAAAGTGGCATGAGAGAAAAGTGAAACCCTAACACACTACCAAAACCTTCTTTCAAAAAGACACGACCAATAATCACTTAAATATCACTAAATATCACCACACGCGGTCAGCTTGGTAATCTGCCAACGCCGCCCGTTGTCACCTACAAGTGACGCGTCTGTGACAGGTAATACAAGCTTATATGTTGAGTTAATATGTACCGTGGCGCCTTTATTGGATTCTAGTAGAGCTCACCTACGGATATAGAAAAAGTCCCACACATCATAGATTTTCTAATATGTATGAAAAAGACTAAATGACGCTGACAGCAAATGTAACCTCGTTATTATAAACGTTTTGTAACCTGTTTCATATGAATTGTATCACTGTATTTAATTAAAATACATATTATTTTGCATTTCACCTAAAGTAAATTTTTAGAAATATTTTCATTACTCGCACTGCTGAAAATGGAGGAATATAGTAAGAGGGAAGAGAGAAACGCTAACACATGACCAAAACCTTCCTTCAAGAACACACGACCAATGATCGCTTAAAGACCACCAAACATAGTAAACGATGCAAAGCACTGCGGTCAGCTTGTTAACCTTTTGAGGGGCAATTGATTGCGTTTTAGTAATGTTCAATTCGCTCAGGAATTAATATATATATATATATATATAAATAACCAAAAGCAATTTTACAAGATTTTTCTACTAAAGTCATAAAAGTAAAATTTATTAAAAAGTTTCTGGTGCGGATATTGTTTACAATTAGGTGATATATAATATATCCCACCGCCCTTTAAGTGGTTAACCTGAGAACGGTCTGCGTCAAGTCCAAGTGACACGTTTTTAAAAGATACTCTAGTCTTAGATATTAAATTAATATTTACCGCGGCGTCTTTATTGGGTTCTAGGTGAGTTTCCCTGTTCAAAGAAAAAATTCCTATATCTCACGGTTTATACGTGACAAAGCCGTGGGGGGGGGGGGGGGGGATAAAAAGGACAAAAGAATAGTAATGCTCATGTTTGTTTTTTGTCTGAATTTTAAAGTTAACTAAATGTTGAATCATGGAAGACGGTAGTATTGCGAGTGACGCAGCCTTAAGCCTAAAATCGTATCGTAGAATTCGTAGATGGCGGAACTCATATATACAGCTAACTCGACATCAAAGAAAACGCGAAAAGCCGCTTTTTAATATCTCCGCAGATATAGGTCCTATTGTTCTGATTTTTCTAGAACAGTCTTATATCTGCAGTCTAATCGTATACTGAAATTTTTACATTTCTACGTGCAGTATATTTTGAGATCTAAATAGCCATTTTTAAAGTGAAAACGTTGGTATGATTATCGAGGAAGTTCCTAATATGAAAATCTCGAAAACGCTTCTAACGATTTTCTGCAAATTGATATATAATATAAATCTGATTAATGCGAGGTGAATAACACTTTTCTTTTTTCTGGGAAAACTCTAATTTTATTTTTAATTCACTTTTTTTTCCCTCCGAAAATGATCTTATTAAAATTACTATATAATATAAATCTATTTTAGGTGAACCGAATAAGACCATGTGTGTTTCCAGGAAGACTCTTATTCGTTTTATAATAAGCATGAAAAATCGGACTATATTTTTCCACCATTTATGGGAATTTCACCGAAGTTGCGTATACTGTATTCATGCGCTTGCTTTCTTCTGATCAACGTTTAGTGCGAAATTTACGATCCTTCCGTAGCTCAGTCGGTTAAGTGCGGGCCTCGCAATACATAGGTCGCGAGGTCTGTCCTCTTTGAAGCAGTCAGTATTTTTTTAAAGCATATATATATAGATTTATTTTGTAAATGCAATATATTGCACCTCAGTGCATTATTTATAAGAAATATTTTAAATGAGTTGCATTAATTGCATTACTTTTATAAAAATCATTCATTTGATTTTGTAAGCTTTTCAATGCTGAAGTTTAAATCTAGAATTTTATTAACAAAAAATAATAAAATATAGAACCTAGATTAAAATTATTACTAATGTTTTAAATGAATTACATTACTAGCTTTTCAATGCTGAAGTTTAAATTTAGAATTTTATTAACAAAAAATAATAAAACATAGAACCTAGATTAAAATTATTACTAGTGTTTTAAATGAATTGCATTACTTTTATAAAAATCATTTCATACTTCAGTAAGATTTGTAAAGCTGAAAACTAATCAAGGGATAATGAAGTATAAAAAATTATTTTAAGTCTTTATTAACCAAAAATATAGAAGAATTTTTCATTATCGCTGAACTTTTATTGCATTTTAATAATTTGCGAATCATAACAAATAATATATATATATACACTTTTTTTGCGAAATAATTAATTTTTAAATAATTAAAAATCACTTATCAGGCAGAATTTTTTTGTTAATTCACTAATTAGTCATTTGAAGACTACCGCTTAAGAGCTTAAGACGTTTGTTTAAAAAACCATCTGGTAGACAAAATCTAGTGAATTTTGGAACGTCAATTCCGATTTAACGTGAACTAAAATTATAAATAATATTATAAAAAATGAGATATTGGGGTGGGGATGGATTAGTAATTAATTTTGTCTTTGCATTTTCTTATTCATAATTTTACTTTAAAAAATGATGAGAATTCTAAAAAAATATTTTTTAAGGTAACGAAATTAATGCAATAAAAACTGTTTAAAATCTAAGAACACAGGCTTTTGACGTTTATTTTAATAAATTTTCTGATAGGCAAAATCTAATGAATTTAGAAACGTCAATTTTGATTTACTGTGATATAAAATTAATAATAATAAAAGGTATTTTGAGAGGGGGGGGGGGATAATAATTAATTTTGTCATTAAATTTTATTATTCTTAATTTTTTTTATATATAAGAATACTTAACTCTAATGAAATTAATGCCAAAAAAAAAAAAAAAAAAAAAAAACCTAGCTCAAGATCTGGAATTTTAACTCTAAAGTAAATAAATGATGGAGAAATATTGTGCCTATTACTGAGTAAAACTGAAGTATTTTAGTACTTCAGAGTCAGTGTACACATTTTTCTCGAGTATTTCAGTATCATTTAATAACATTTAATCTAGCATATTTTTTAAACATTTTTACTGTTAAAGATTTTTTTATTCAACTTCATCAAATTTGGTTCAACAGATGGCAGCAGCAGCAATCTAGACAGTTAATATTTTTATTCTTTCAGAATTTCAAGTAAGGATTTCCTCAATAAATATTAAATAAAAGTTGAGAAATCTCTTGAAATTAATAGTATTACTCATAAATGAAAACAGGAATAATCGAGAACTCTTTGGATTGCATACATGTTAATTTATTTTTAATAATCACTAATTTGAGTTTCACTGCTCTCGCACTGGCTGCCATATTGGAAGGGTCAGAAAACGTCCCTAGATCACGCTCCCAGTTACTTCATTCGTTAACATAGGCTGAATTGGTGTTGCTGAGTCTAGTCTTCTTTCCTGTGTCTGATAGTTACATACAGGGCCCGACTAATGCAGGGGCATGCGGGGCAGCTGCCCCGGGCCCCCCGATTTGAGGGGGGGGGGGCAAGAGCAGATATAAGTTTTAGTTAAAGGAGAGCCAAATGATAAAAAATATCCAAAAGTGACCAGATTCTAATTTAAAGTGTTTTTCATTTTGTGATATTTAATTTCTTCCTTACTGATTTCATAATTTCTTTTTAAATACATAATTTTAATTAAAATATTACAGTAATATCACACATCTGCTATCTGTTGCTTTCTGTTTTCATATTATGAAACTTTATACCAAAGTACTTTAAGACATCGTGTGGAATGCAGTAACAACCAGGGCTTAATTTCTAACATAAAAAAGTACCGGAGCCCTAATATTCCGTACACCCCCCCCCCCCCCCCTCCACTGTCACTCACTCCAATCTGCATATTTATGTTTCGTACATTATTTGCAAAATTTAAAGAATTTTTTTCTTTGGGAAAATAAAAATTTTAAAAATATCTATCAGCATATACTTAGCTGTCAACTATTCCACTTTTTAGTTATCACTCCTTCTGAATAGTAATCTTTGCCTAATTTTAATGTTAATTAATTGCAGAATTCTGCGATTAAATATGGTAAGGATTATGATTAGGAAATAGTGTTAGCACAAAAAAAGGGTTAGTTCGCAGCTATGCATTTTTAAGAAAAAATGAATGAAATTTACAGAATATTTATATGCTGAAGAATGGAAAAATATTTTATAAAGGGTGACTATCTTAAACTATAATCGATTCCTTCCGCATAACAATCTTTTGTGGTGAGCCCCTGAAAATCAGATTAAATTAAAAATTTGACACCATTATCGGAAAGAATAGATGCTTTTATAGAAAAAGGGAAAACACTGATCGATTGCTTTCTATCAGAATAACAATACATGGCAATTATATCTACTTACAAATGAAAGTGGCTTCGTAAATGTGCAGAGCAGAGCCTTAACATGGGTACCGTTCATGATACAAAATAAATAGAAAAATCACTAATGTGATTTTTATACTTGTACGCAATGAAGAGAAAAAACCTCAAACAAATAAAACTCTGATGCCCGTTGGCTAAAACAGAAAATATTCTTAGTATCTTGAATGGCTCCGTATTAACTCGTCGACGACATAAGTTTGAAATAGAAAAACACGATTTCTATTTTCCCTTCATTCTGATCAAAATAGCATTAAAATTATTTGAAACAGAATATAATACGTAATTTTAAAGGAGAAAAAGTTTTTTTTTTCTATACATAAATAAATAAAATTTTAACCATAATACCGATCGAGCTCGAGTCAGTTCAAGCCCAAAAACTGATATAAAAATAGAGTCCGTTTTATCTCCATCTCCTACGTGTGCGACACATTACGCCACATATGGTAAAGTGGTTTGGTAAAAAAGAATGCCAAAGCTTGGAGATGGGAAGGAAATGAAAAGGTAATTTAGGCATCGGTTTTTCGGAAGCACTATTGCACTGGGCTCCGGAGCCCTGTATTTATGAGCTCCGGTGAATTCCGACCAATATTTAAATATTTACTGAAAACTGAGAAGTACCGGAGCCGGGCTCCGGTGGGCTTCGGCGCAAATTAAGCCCTGGTAACAACATAACAAGTATTGAGATTTGTTGCTATTATTATTAAATGCATGCCACCACTTGCATTTCTATATGATGGAATCACCAAAATGCATGTTGATTGAATAAAAAGATTAAGTTGAATAGAAAAGTGTTAACACAAACAGCCAATAATGCCTGAGAGAACTGTACTTACATTTTAACGGCTCACATTTATCCTTATATTCCATAACCCCCGCTCCCCCCCCCCCCAACAAAAATGTATGCTATAGTTTCTTAAAGTTATCTTTCTTGTACCATACTGTATACAGATGTCAATAGTACTTGGTATAAAATTTAAGTCTACATACAATAGGTATGAAGTTTAATTTCAGTCATTTCAACATAATTCACGAAAATTTTCAAAAGGTCGAAGGGGGCCCCCCCGAATAATCTTTGCCCCAGGGCCCCCCCCCTGTCTAAGTCGGGCCCTGGTTACATACATCAATAATTAAATGATTTTCTGCATGGTATCGTCATCTACTGGCTAAATTCAGCATTAACAATAAATGGGAAATGTATTCACAGAAAAAATTAAGTGAAATAAAACCTCAAATTAAATAATTCAGTTGGCTAACTACATTATTAAACCGTTTCCTAGCATTAAAAATTTCAAGGTACAAAATATAATTAAAATCTGTTTTTGAAGTATTTTACATTGCTTGTTGCAGGATTAGTTAAATACATCAATAATTAAATGCTTCTCTGCATGGTATCGCCATCTATTGCCTAAATTCAGCATTAACAATAAATGGGGGGTGGGGGAGGATATCACAATAAAACTTTCTTTTCAATAATGAGAGCAATAATAATGTATTTTGTGCATTTTATACAGTTGTATCAAGTAAATCTAATATCCTATCACCCCAATACAACTATAGATTAAAAACTTACATGATGGGAAATTATTTCTTAAAAAATAAAAAATCAGTAATTTCCAAATAAATTTTATTTGAAAGTATTTTTTTTGCTTACAATTTTATTGTATTTTTAATAAAAAGTTTTAAAGAGTAATATTTCTTTATATTTTTCTTAAGAAGGTAAACCTTTTACATAGTAAGTTTTAACAAAGCTTTCTATATCTGTGAAACAAACCATAACCCCCCCCCCCATATTTTGTATATTACTTCCATATCTTACTAAAAAGTTCTTAAAAAAATCAAATAGCACAGCACTCTTTACAATATAAGTATCAGGTATGCTTTTTTGAAGGGGGGGGGGGATTAAAGGTGAATGGAAATCACGATTATGAGTTCCTATCATTAGCCTCTAAAATTTTTTTTATCTTTTTATTATTAACTTAAAAAAAGTAATGATATCAATTAAAAAAACCCTTAACGGGTTAAAAGTTTGTGACGCAGCGCTTTATCTTATTGCTATAAGAATTTTAAATATGGAACTTAAAAATAATGATATCAAATTTTAAGTGACGCTATATTATTTATTTTATCATTTTATTTTTGTTTTATGTATAATTGCATGCGTAAGAATTATATTAAATTTAAAAGGATGTATAAAAATTTATTCATTGATGCGTTATCATTCACATTTTTCATAAATTCAAACTATGAGTTTTAAAAGATATGATATCAAAATTTAAGTGACGCCTTGATGTAGCCTTAAACAATGTTTTAAAATTCAATTTTAATTATTTTCGATTTGGCTAAATATATTTACACATCTAACCAAAACTTTTAATTTTCCAATATACTGTTAAAAATACCACTTTCACTGAACCTGTACAATGCACTGTAATGTATTTATATGAATAAATTGATTTATCTTTTGTACCACGCTATCCAAAATCAAAAGTAAAATTTATGTAAGTGATTTCTTTGCGTCATTGTATCCAAACTAAGCGAAATATATGCAAATGGATATTATGACGTAAAGAAATCACTTACATAGATTTTACTTTTGATTTTGGATAGCGTGGTACAAAAGATAAATCAATTTATTCATATAAATACATTACAGTGCATTGTACAGGTTCAGTGAAAGTGGTATTTTTAACAGTATATTGGAAAATTAAAAGTTTTGGTTAGATGTGTAAATATATTTAGCCAAATCGAAAATAATTAAAATTGAATTTTAAAACATTGTTTAAGGCTACATCAAGGCGTCACTTAAATTTTGATATCATATCTTTTAAAACTCATAGTTTGAATTTATGAAAAATGTGAATGATAACGCATCAATGAATAAATTTTTATACATCCTTTTAAATTTAATATAATTCTTACGCATGCAATTATACATAAAACAAAAATAAAATGATAAAATAAATAATATAGCGTCACTTAAAATTTGATATCATTATTTTTAAGTTCCATATTTAAAATTCTTATAGCAATAAGATAAAGCGCTGCGTCACAAACTTTTAACCCGTTAAGGGTTTTTTTAATTGATTGATATTTTCAGGATTTCGAATGTTAGACTAAATTCTGTTGCTGTGGGCTGATTTTAAATTTCTGTGCTACTCATGGGTCACAGGTACATTTTTATAAAATTTTATTTTATTACTCTCTCTTTTTAATACTATAGAACATGTGCTTTTTAAATTATAAGTTTCCTAAAAAGTAATGGATGATTAAAATAAAGCAAGTACAAATAAACAGTAAAAGTAACGAGGAAAATTACAGATTATATGGAAAGACATTCATATAATCTGATTTTTCCCCGTTACTTTTACTGTTTATCCTTATTCTCACCGCGAAGAAAAACGAATTATTCTTATCAGTGCACGATTTTACCAAGCAAACATAATTCTCTTTATTCATGTCGTTCATGAAAATAAGGTCATTTTTATGCTAAAAAGTTTTATGTTTTACGACATTACTTCTGTTTTTCTTGAGTTCCAATACTGAGGTTTTCTTATCTACTTGCTTTTCTTATTCGTGCAACTAGAATTCTCTCAAAATCTTCTGCGATAAATAACGTTTAGAAATAAAGAAATAAAATAACAACAAATAATGTTTGGTTTTTAAAGCATTTACTTCCATTGAAAAAAGAGAAATTCCGTTACTTTTACGAATTCATCATGGAAGTATATAAAAACATAACAACTCTTTTTTCCTGTGAGGTGAAAACATTTTCTTCGTCACGGATACAATTTAATGGAAACCTTTTTTTTTTCCCTATCTGCTGAAAAACAGTAAAACTTTCCTTATACTTTGAAAATTTTTATTGGTTAATAGCCTATCACTCTGTTAATGTTTTCTTTTCTTTTCATATTCTTCAAAGAAAAATAACTTTTTTACATATTGACGAAAACAGAATGTTTTGATCTTTATAGAAAAATATTTTTTAGCAATCTAATGCATAAATATGAAAATTTGTCTGTCTGTATGTAATGCTTTACAAATCCACAGTTTGGAAGGAAGAAATGTGAAATGTTATGTACATGCGTATTAAAATTTGGATCTGGATTTGGCGCATTTTAGATTTGAATACAACCGTAATACGATGATTTTTTTCTTCAACCGCTATGTATTTTTAATTTCTTTTTGCTGTAAGAATTGGTCCTATCAAAAACATGTCAATATAAATGTTGTAGATAATATTAAGAAGATATATTATAAATTCATGCGGATTTTATATTTTGTGAATTGATGAAGTTATGGATTTTTTCTTCTTTAACCACCCCCTCCTTTTTGCTTTCGTTTTTAATTTTTTTTTTGTGGTATGAATTGGTCCTATCAAAAACTTGTCAATGTAAAAGTTGTAGATAATATTAAGAATAATTTATAATAAATTTAATTGGATTTGATATCTTGAGAATTGACCAAGTTATGAATTTTTTCTCCGTAAGACCCTGTTTTTGCGCCCCTTGAGCCCATTTTTAATTTTATCAAAAATCTAAGATATAAATTTTTGGCCCTATTTTTAGAAGTAATAAAAACTTTAAACTGATTTGATATGTACAAAAATTAAGAATATATAGGTTTTTTTTCGGTTTTAACACAACCCCTCTGTATTTCCATCCGCTTGGTCCGATTTTGCCCATTAACGAACATGACCGAGATTTTATGCCCCTTGATTTTATGTATCAGTTTGAAGAGATTTGTTCAGAATTACGGAAGTTATCGTGTCCATAAAAAAATGATATACAGTCGGCTCTCGTTAATTCGAACTCATCGGGACCACAAGAAATGTTCGAATTATCCAGAGTTCGAATTATGGAAAGTATGAGAGGAAAACATTTTTAAAGGGGTACAAAGGAATTAATCTTAAAAAATAATATATATTTTTTTTAATTTTGGATTCTATCGTTAGAATGAGTTAATATTAAATTGAAAGATATAAATACATGAAATAATTAATAATATTAAAATAATGTAAATAAAACATAAAAATTAATAATACATTATAAAACAACTGCATTTAAAATTACAATTTAATTGTACTATAATCTTCTTACCTGAAATTAGATGAACATTTAAGAAATTGATTACACTTATTTATCATCTCTATGAAAAAAATTATCAATTGTTGTTTGTTTAGTCCTATTAATTTTTTACTTTTTAGCGAGTCTTTTTATTTGTAACAAACAGTTAAGTTCTTTGTCCGATGACGGCTGCATCAGGATAAATGTACGCAAACACTCAATTGATTGTACAATTGACTTTTCTGTCGGTCGGGAAAGCACTTGGGGTATAGTACCAGAATCGCCAGAATCCGATTCCATCTCCTCATTGCATTTTTCGTGAATTGTTTCAACAATTTCTTCTACAGTTAAGGGTCCAGATACTTCTAAACTATTGTCGGCTGCTACATACTCTGCGAACATAATATCGCACTCTAACTTTTCAGAAAATTTTGGAAATTCCATTTCTTCGAAAGGTCTGTCGTTTTCGTCATTTGCATTACAACCACTCTTTTTAGATGAATGAATATATCCGGCATGTCGAAAGCATTTTTCTATTGTTTCAGATTGTACGGCAGCATCCCACGCCGCATATAAATCGTTGATGGTCGTGAGTAATGTTATGTCGTAGCTTTCTTTAAGGTCAATCAAAAATAAAAAAAATTCTAGAACTCTTTTACGATAATGAGTTTTTAAATTTTGAATTATTCCTTGGTCCATCGGTTGCAGTTGTGCTGTAGTATTAGGGGGTAAATACAGTAAACTCTCTGTAAGGCGGACTCTATGTAAGACGGAATTCTGTCTAACTCGGAAAGATTTTCAAGTCCCTGCGAATCCGTAGATTTGTCTAAGGCGGAATATTCTACTGAGGAATATTGTCTTGGTCCCGATCGATTACACCTTAGACAGAGTTTACTGTATTCAGTCTTTATAGAGCTCAGTGTTAGTAGTTTACAATAACTCTGCACATTATCTAGCAGCAATAGAATTTTTCTGTTTTCACGAGAAAACTTTTTATCCAGTTCTTTTAACCAACTGATGCAGATCTCACGCGTCATCCAGACTTTGGCCTTTGCCACGTAATCAGCAGGCAGTGTTTTAACTCCTTTGAATTAACGTGGATTAGTTGATTTACCAATAACTAACAATTTTAACTTCTACCTTCCATCCATATTGGCACCTGCCATCACAGTTATACTGTCTTTTCTGAGTTTATCACTTGTGTACGTTTCATGTTTAAATGTTAAAGTCTTATTAGGAAAAAGTTTATAAAACAACCCTGTTTCATCAGCATTAAACACGTCTTTCATTGCATAAGTTCGGGTAGCTTTTCGCAGAATTCATTGCAAGCAGCGAGGTCTACAGCACCACTTTCAGCACACACAGTTTTGTGTACGATGTTATTTCGGTGCTTAAAACGTGTCAGCCATCCTTCGCTGCAATTTAAATTTTTAATACCCATGAGTAGTGCAAGTTCTTCGCATTAGCTGTCAATATATGTCCACTCAAAGGTACATTTCTTGCTAATGCATTCTTTGTCCATAACAGTAAAGCTTCCTTTAAATCTTCATGGGCTGCTGTTCTCATACGTTTTCGTCCTTTAGCAAATCTTTCCTTTTCCCATGATTTCAGGATGAATTCTTTTTTTCAAGTAAGTAGAGAGCGTACTCTTTTTTATTCCATATTCTGCAGCAATTTCTGTCTTAGATTGGCCACATCCTACCTTTTTAATAATTTCCACTTTAGCTTTTAGAGAGAACGATTTATAACTTCCACGTGGAGCCATATTTTAAAGAAACAAGATCTTTTACTTTCTCAAAAAACACTTTAGCAGAAAGTAAAATCATTGACTGAAAAATTCGATCCCCACAGTGCAAGCAGAATGTAGTGATAAAACGGGTTTCCCCTATCTTTAACAGATATCCACCCTGTGAATTTCTCGGAATGTCACTGGGCCATATGCTAGAGAAAGGATTAGGAAAAAGGACAATGGAGATGTCATTGATGGACAGACAGGGCGCACTAAGAAAGCTGATATCAAATGCATGAGATTATTATAGTTGTTCGGAACATTTCTAACAAAAATGAAAGAAAGAAAGTTACTTCAAGGATCTGAAGTGCGTGAGAAAGTAAGGAAAAATGAAAAAAATGGAATTCTCGTTAGTTCGAATTAAACAAAGTCAAGAGAAAATGAGTTCGAATAAATGAAAAGTTTTAACGTTATTCTGCCATTGAAAATTTCGGGACTTCATGTTTAGTTCGAATTAAGCGAAGATTCGATTTATCCGATTTCGAATTAACGAGAGCCGACTGTATATAGAGAGATATATGTATATAAAGTTTTTTACTGAGGGTGGTTTTGGGTTCTAGGGGTCATGATCGGTGCAGATCTACAAACATTTTTCAGAAATTCCAACATAGGAGCGATCACAATAGGTGGTATTTCATACGAAATCTACCTAAAATGCGTAATCTAAAACAATATCAATCACTAATATTGTATGTATTAATGCGCAAAAACTTCTGATTATCTGACGACTGTGTGAATCTAGGTTTGTTACTGATTATTATGCGTTATTATTGACTTCTTTTAATTCAATTTCGTTCATTGGATAGTTTTCAGGATTTTACGACGCAGTTGTTTGAATATTATTTGTGTTTTTTTTTCAAAATTTAGTTTTTTTTATTTTATGGGTCTTACGTTAAATGTTGGCCTCTCCTTCGCTTTATATGCCCGTTAGCTTCTTTTAATGATGTAATAGGATCTTTTGTTATTAAAGATGTTTTGTGTTGTTGTTTTTCAATGTCACTGTTTTAATATTTTACGGAGTATCGAGAATGTGGAAGTTGCATTGTATTTCAAAAATTTTAATAATCAATATATTTGTTCCCTTTTCTTCAGTAATATAACTATGTCCCATCTACATGCATAACGTTTCTTTCAATATTATAAATCACAACTTTTAATAACAATTACGATAGAGTCCACAATACTGCCTACTCGATAGTTGAACGTTATGTGGAAAAAAGGTGTTGTTTGAAGCAGTATTTTCAAATAAAATTTCTTGTAGAAGGTGATCAAAGTTTTTATTCAATTTTAGCATGATATTCTGGTGCCGGAAACTAAGTTGTTTTACACTATTCGATTGCCACAAGTATTCTGGAACTATATTTTCATATTCACATTTATAATGGCTTCTGAGCTTCACCATTACGCCAAGTGTACGCAGTTTTCTTTTTAATCGTTCTTCAGATTAACTTTGCTTTAATGTAAAATGTGATAACATCATAGGAAGTTTTGTACTTGTACTGCATTTCAATCAATAAAAGATTATGTCCCATCAACATCATTCTTATTTATTGTTGGTCTAGGTCAGTGTGGTTTTCGTGGGAATGGAGTTATTTTATAGCAGTATTTTTTCGTGCAATCATATTTTACATAAATTAAAGTACGTCTGTTCGAAATAGTTAAAAATTTCCCCAATCTTAAAGCTATCAGTTAAAACATTGATTTGCCTTATTTATATTAATCAAATAACAATATACATGAATAAGCAATATAATGCATAATCGAAATATATTAAAGGAGCTGTATAATTTATAAGAATAAAAAAAATTAAATTACAGCGGTCTATAATTAAAAACAATACCTAAAAATTTCTGACATGTAAACATATCCGAAGATTGAGATATACATACAGACGCATACACACATGCCCAAAACGTATTTCAAAATTGTATGTTTTGTACGTCTAAAAAAATAAATCCCTACCTGCTTCGCGTACGGGCACAGGTAGATTTCGAAGTTAAGTTCTAATTTCACCAACAAAAACAAAATAAAGATGAGAAATAAACCGATTTTTAACAATTTTATTTTGCCGCTTTTGACGTGTTTTCAATTTTATTTTTCTGTAAGAGTTAGTTTTATCAGAATCATGTTACTACGGTAATTCTTTCTTCAAACACTATTTTTTTTCTTATGTTGAGAATATTTTTAGTAATATCATTCATTAGTAGCGTTCATCTTATCAAATACATGTTACTACAAAAGTTATGGGTAATATAAAGAAGATATATATATAATAAATTTAAACCGTGATTTTATTGTTTCCTTAAATGAACCATACACAATAATTTAAATTTTGGCATTCTTTTTATTCAAACACCCGCGCGTTTAATAATGCAACCCTATATACAGCATCTCTGAGGGTTGTCAAAAATTTTCATTACGTCGATGATACTGTTTATCGCCATGTGGCGGATTAACGGAGATGTAATTTTTTCTCTACTATAAGAACTTTTTTTATTAATTATTTAATTACTTTTTTTTCTGCAAAAGTTTGTCCTATCAAAAACTCGTCAGTATAAAAGTTGTAGATAATAATACGAAGATTTATAATAAATTCAAGTGTATTTGATATCCTGTGAATTGAAGAAGTTATAAATATTTTTCTTTTTCACCCCCCTCCCCCCCCCCCCCGCTGATTTTGCTTCGTTTTTATTTATTTTATTTTATTTCACTATAAGAGTTGGTCCTGTCAAAAACTTGTCAATATAAAACTTGTCAATATAAAACTTGTAGATAATATTACGAAGATTTATAATAAATTTAAGTGGATTTTATATCTTGTGATTTGACGAATTTATGACTTTTTTCCTTCTTAAAACCGTATGTTTTTACCGCGATCTTCTGCAACCTTGATTTTACGTATAAGTATGGAAGAGATTTGTGCAGAATTATGGAAAATATCATGCCTATAAAAAAGTGATATATGTATGTATATTGTATATATATATAGATAGATAAATAGATAGATAGATTAGACAGATATATAAAGTTTTGAAATGGGGTTGGTTTTTGGTTCTAGGGATCATGAACGGCGTACATCCGCAGCAATTATTCAGAAATTCCTACATAATGGATAATGTAATAGGTAATGTTTCTTACGAAATCTATCAAAAAACAAGTATTATAAACAAGCTAATTTAAAAAATATGTTAAGTTGGAAAAGTGAGTTACGCTCCTCACTAGTTACAATTTTGCGATTGCTCCTTATTCTATTCATTGTGCAATTATAACTATATTTGGTACCAGTTCCATTTTTATAAAACAAAAATTCTACATGAAAAGAATACAATGCTAGGAACGTATAAAAGTTTATAGTTCGCATAATTACATTATATTCGGATATTATGATAAGACTTAAAATTTATATTCAGGATTTCTGTATTAATAAGTTTCTTCTGTGGGAAATAGGTTTTATAGGTTTTTTAAGTAAGCCAGTTATTTGTTTTATAGTGTATGATTGTAAACAAATGATTAAATGTTAAATAACGCATTTTACTACATTTATTTCAAAAGACATAAAATCCGTTTTCGTAAGCAGGATAAATTCATTCTTTAAACAAGTATTTGCTAAAAGTAAAACAGAGAAAACTGACTAAGAATAGAGAAATTGAGCATATATAAAAAACATTATACCTATAGTAACTAATACGGTTACGAATAATTTTAAATAACGCTACATCATTTCTCATAAAAGCCTTTTATTATTAACTGAATGAGAATATTTTTACTTAAATATCATAATTTTAATTTGCAAAAAATTATATTTCTATAATGCAGCAGTTTCATAACTGTTATCGAAAAGAAAACTGTCTTCAATAAAAGTTGTTACCTTTTTCCTTTTTCTTTTCGGAATTACTTATTGATCAGTGCTTGCGTGTGTTTTCTTTACAAAGACCGATACAAAACATAAAATGGACCACAGTAAAAAAATGGATTTTGATCTACATTGCAAATATCTTCCAAATAAATTACAGTAAGAAAAACGATTTTTTTTAAATAGAATTTTGTAATACATATACAGTGGCGGTCAAAAGTTTCCGGCCAGTTAGTTTCTTTGATTTGTTTGCCTGAACGTTTCAGCGAAGAAGAAGCACAATTGGTCTGAAAGTTAGGGATACGCAAATGACCTCTGACCACGTGATCATTTCGATTGGATACTGAAGATAGTTGATGCAAAGGGGAGGAATTCAAAATCCGCGTGTGCAAAAGTTTCCGGCCATTCGTCATTCGTTAGTTTTTGCTATCGGTAAAGTGTTTTTTTTTTTACTGTGTTTGTTAATTAATCAACTTGAACAACGTATTTGAAATTCAAAAATGCAAAGTTCAACAATTATTGTTCGTAAACTAGTGATTTATTTGTCACTAAATGGCCAATCCTCTCGTGAGATTGCGGCAAAGTTATCGATCGGAAAACTTACTGTGAACAATATTTTTAAAAAATATAAAGATGGCCATGGCCTTCAAGACCTACCACGGTCAGGGAGCCTCCGAAAAATGACTGTTTGTGTGGACATATTCATCAAGAGAAAAGAAGTTGATGACCCGCATAAAAATTCCGCTGCAATTCCGCTCGATTGAATTCCGCTCGATTCGTGTTAAAATATTCTTGAAATAAGTCAGTCTACCGTGTCCAGACTCTTACGTGACGTAGAACTTTATGGTAGAGTCGGGGTTAAAAAAATCTTTCATAAGTATAAAAAATCAGAGGGCTTATCTGACGTTTGCCAAAGAACACAAAGTCTGGTCAAACGAAACTGGGAAAAAGTATTATTTTCCAATGAATCGAAGTTCAATCTTTTGGGGAATGATGGCGGCACTACGTCCGACGACCTAAACACAAAAGATAAGATTTGGGATACGTTATTCCTACAAGGAAGCATGGCGGAAGACACGTTATGCTGTGGGAGCATTTTCTGGAAAATGCGTCGGTCCGTTAGTTGAAATTCGCTGCAAGATGAATGATGCAATGTATAAAGATATTTTGCAAGATCATTTGCTGCCTTATTGGAGGAAAAAATATGGTCGCTATTAGTTGTTTCAGCATCATAACGACCCAAATCATACATGTAAGCTCGTCAAGTAGTGGCTTTAGCATGAAAGAATTCCGCATTTGAGATCTACAGTCCAATCACCCGATCATAAAAAATAGAAAATCTTTAGAACGAACTTGAAAACGTGTGCGGAATTATAAATATTCCAATTCAGTAGAATTTTCCTAAAAATTGCAAGACCCGTGGAAAAAACTTACCATAGACGATTTTCAACCGTTCTTTGAATCGATGCCACGTCGCTGCGCTGTAATATTTATTCTTAAATGTGCGAAGACAAAATATTGATTGTAAATGTTGCTGATCACTGTCATTTTCTATTATAAAACCATTTTTTTCCCAAACTTGCCAAGGTGGCCGGACACTTTTGAGAACATGCGTTTTCTTTTGCAATTAATTTTGTCAATTAAATTTATTGATATTTAATTTTTATTCCATAAATATGTTTCTAAGTATTATGTCAATAGAGTGTATAAGTATCACTTTGATATTCCTCTTCATATGGGTATACATACAAATTAAGCAAAAATTTTATGCTGGCCGGAAACTTTTGACCACCACTGTATATATAGTTATGATTATTCACTAACTGTAGATTATGCACATATATTTACATAAAAAAGGAAAACATAAAGCAATAAATGAGTAATCTCAAATTTAAAATACCTATTCCTTTCGTTTTCGCAGATCTCTCATTAAAATTCAATAAAATTTTCTTATTGAATATAAATAAATGAAAACAGTTTTATCCACGAGATATAATGAATGATTAATGGACAAAACATATATTTAAAAAAAATGTATTCATGAAAATTACTCGGAATTTAAATATTCTGCTCCCTTTTTAAATTGGAAAATTTTGCATGTTTTGACATAGAATTATATATTTCTTTTAAGTAATTTGCCCCTCTTCCTTGTGTCATACTTTTAAATGAGATTTCGAACATTGATAAAGTTCCTGGTCTAAACAATCCATCCCCCCCCCCCCCTATTTAATCCTATACATTTTCTATGGGTGTAAATCTGAACTGTTACAAGGTCATATTATTGATAAAATTTAAAGACTTTCCTTATAACAATGTACCAAAATTTATAAAAATGAATAATAAATATTCTGCCTTACAAACTATTTCTTTCAACCTGAAATTTGAAATTTCTTTACTTCAGAAGCCTTATAATAGAGCAAGAGCCCGTGAATGCCAGACCTTCCTTATTTTATAAAAGCTGAAAGTTTCTCAGCGCAAGCTTCCAACACAGGTAGGAACGATGGGCTACTATGAAATTTGGGTCATCGTGGTTTTGGCAGGTAACAGGTAGCAAAGTTATATAAAATTCCAACTTAATTTCGTCAAATAATAAAGCGTATTTTTTTTTATATTTTCTTCGAAATAATATTAGAAATCACGTCCTCCATTGCCAGACACTTACTATCGTGGCAACCCATTGCCAGGCACCATTAAACTTTAATAAATTGTAACTGTACTTACGTAATAGTATAAAAGCTGAATTTCATACATGTTACTTGGTTAATTATTACAAGATGTTTCCTCAGTAGCCAGACACTTTCGATAGTTCTAACCCCTGGCCAGACAAACATATACGGTGGAACTAGCTTCTCAATACACTAGAGTCTCAATATAGCTATGCACCCAACGGAGATTTTTCCCTTTCCTCTTGGCTATGAAATTGGCGCCAGTTATTTGAGATTGCTGCATTTAAGAGGAAGTGCAAGCGCTGGCACGTGGCCAACTTCAGTGCGTATCTTTCGTTTACTCAGTACATGTATTATACTGACAGTACACGTTTTACGATTTGTTTGTGCAGTTTATAAAATAAATGTGATTCAGTTTTGATAAAGTATCACCATGGGAGACATATTAATTTGTGTTATTTATAAAAAAAGTAATGACCAAATAATATTGCTTTCTGAAGAGACATTGAAAGAATGTCAATCAATTTTCAGGCTGCGAAAAATACATAACTTAAAATACACGAACATTATTTTACCTAATGAATATATGGACAATGGTTATCACAGGGAGTGTTTTAAAGATGAAAAAATAATAATGATGAAAAAATATTTCACCTCTGAATCTAAAAGTTCTAAAGAAACCGTTGAAACAGAGAAAGGAAAAGAAAAAGAAAAAGAAGCACGTATAGCTATAGACTATTCATCTTCACCTACATCTTTTTTACCTAAGTTGACTGTAGAATCATCTCATTCACAGTCTTCACTTACAGAATATTTAGCAGCATCAAAACCCCTTTTAGCTCCTCAATCAATAGAACCTCAACCTTCAACTTCTCAGGAACATGTAGACATTTCTGAACTTGAAGAAGGCTGTGAAAATAATGATTTAATTTCAGAAGTAAATAGTTCGATCCAAAGTGACACTAGCGTTGATACATGTAAAAATGTTTGTGTATTTTGCAGTAGAAAAAAAACCAAATACGATCAAAAATGCTTCCATTTCATGAAAATGATAAAGACCAATTTAAATCGCGTATAATATCTGACATAGGAGGTAAAGAAGAGTATAACGAGTTGTTAATTATATTCGAAAATATATTATCATACCGAATGTAGCGTTCATTTCAATAATAAAATATCTTCTTCTACAAAAATATCCGTTAAAAGTGATTGGCATCATTATCGAGAGTACCATCAAAAAGCTTTTAATGAAATTAGTAACATCATAGAGGAAAATGTAATCAAGAATGGGCGTTGTTATTTATTGATATATTTACATGAATTATATACTGATTCATTGGAGAAAATCTTTGAAGAAAATTCCTCTGAAGTGAATGCTACTTTTGCCGCACACCATCTGGAAGAAAAAATAATGAAAATATCCTCTAAAGACATTAAATTTTTTACAATCTGTAATAAAGAGATATTAGCACCCAATTATTTCACGACAGTAGATGATAAAATATTTGAAAATTTACAATCAGAAAATATTTTACAAAAAGCTGCATTAGTTGAAGAAAAACAATACTGAAAATTTACAAGAAAAAAATACCGTCCAAAAATATTTCAGCACAGCATTTAATAACAGGTGAAGTTTCATTACCACAACAATTATTAGACTTCTTCTTCACTCTTCTTGGTAGATGTAATCAAAGGCGGATAACTAGTCTAAAATGTATTCGTCGAGTTCGCTGCTACTGTCAAGATGTTTTTTATGGAGTTCATAATGCTCAAGTAAAGACATCAAAGCGCATTATACTGGGTATGACTCTGAAGAGCTCAACAAGCAGTAGAAAAATTATTGACATTATCAATAGATATGGTCATTGCATTAGCTATCAACGTGTCGAAGAACTTGAAACAGATACCACATATACTTCCATTGAAAAGTCTAGTTTATGCCCAGAAAAAATTAAAAAAAGCACCTGAACTTTTTGCTGGAGTAGCTTCTGATAATTTTGACCGTTTTGTTGAAACTACGAGTGGACAGGACACTTTACATGACACCTTAGGAATTATTTATGAAAACTTTGAGTTAAATACATCCGAAGAATCAGGAATATCCGAAGCACCGGTTCCTATTAATGAAGGCAATTCACCACACAAAAATAAAAGAAAAAGAACTTTCGACGCCTTATCTTCAGAGGAAATTCCATATCCAAAAAAAAAAAAACCAAAAATGACTAGTGATCTGCAATCAACGGCTGATGAAATTGAAAATATAGTCCCAAGAAATTTACAATTGTACACAGAAATAGACATCATCTGGAGGATTAGTAATGCGGTAGAATTACCTGATGTTCCTATGTGGGTTGGTTTTAATAGCCGTATTTATAGTGATACCCCGCAACAACATATTCCTTATTTAAATCCCATCAATGCGTCACCAATTAGTAACTCTGTAGTTTTGGAAACCATGCATCAAAGTAAAAAAATAACTGATGAATTAAATCAATCATCCATACAACTAATAGCGAAAGTATCCCTACAAATTCAAGCAACAGAAAAACCTACTTTTGATAATTTATTTATACATTTAGGTTACACATTACATGGTTCTGTGAGTGAATTTCTTGATGGAAAACTTTTCAACCGCTGCAAAATGTTGCAACCTTTGGTGGCATTAGGATTGGAAATACTACATTTCAAATCTTTTTTGCAAATTAATAACACGTGATTAACAAATGATATGATAAAGGAACTTCAAAGACTACAAAACTGTAAAATATCATTCCACATAGAAAATGAAGAGCTGAAGGAATTGATGATTGACTACTACTGTATTTAGAAACAACAAAGTATCAATGGCGAGTTTGGCAAAACTCAACAATTTTATTTGATTTACATTAATCTTATTGATCACAACTTACATCTATCACGAAGCATTCGTACTGGAGATTTCGAACTTTTCAAGTCACTATTGTCTAAAATTACAAATATATTCTTTAACTGTAATCAACAGAGCTATGCTCGATGGACTGTGAAATATTGTGATAACTTGTGAAAGTAACAGGAAGCCATCCAGATTTATATGAAGGATTTAAGCACAGTTGTTTTGGTATTAAAAGGACAACCAAGACGTTTTCAAGACAACCTATTTATCTGGAGAACAGACATGCAGATGCTGCAAGAAAGTTTACGGGTATTATACACTTCAACAATTCAATTACGGCACGCCAACGGTGGGCTCGAAACCACGATATAAGATCTACGATAATTATTCAAGTTTATCAAGAATTAGGACTACAATCTCACCAAGGTATTTCAGCGAATTTGAATCAACACAATATTCAGAAAAATATCAAACAATTTCGGAAATTTATTGCGACCTTCGATCAATGTATTATTCTCTTTTTAGAAGTACCTAAAGATCAATTGATTAACATTTCATCTGGTAAATCTGGATCAGAACTGGTAGAAGTATTTCTTCTTAATATTAAGAAGAATGGTGAATGTGTACGGAAAAAGTTTATTTCTGAATGTCTTACAGATATTAGTAGATTTGAAAAATCTATTAAAAACACATCTGTTATTAATTTTTCAAAAGATAAGAAATTATTAACAGGTGAGAAAAAGAAGAAAATTCGAGTAGGTGGTACAATTCAAGAGGTTACTATTCAACGAGATCTGTTTGGACGTATGCTGGGAATATCCATGGACTACAACTTGGATATTTCGAAAATTTTATCGTACCCAATTATCACAGTCCTTTGTCCATGTGCCATTTGGATGGTACTATTTGTAAGACGGATAAATCTGCCTTAATAAAGTGTTTGGAAAAAGAGCTCCAGCATGAGCCACCACCTTACCTAGATGTCCTAATAATTGATGGCCTCTTTCTATTGCGCACTATGAAAAAAGTTCCAAAAAAAATGTGGAAGCATTTCTAAAAAAATGTTGCAAATGGTTACTCTATTGCAAGCGTCAAGAGTTGATGTTATATTTGATCAGAACATATTGATATTGAATCAGAAGATTACGAATATTCCCAGTGATTCGAATCTGCACAATTGGAGTACACCATAACTGGGCCTGATCAAATTCGGCCGAGTGATTTTGCGAAAGAATTAAAAAATTCAAATTTTAAACAAGTTCGTGTTGATTTCTTCTTCTTGCATTGGGCTACTGATGAAATGGTGCCGTTTATTGGTATCAAAACCATTCACATAAATTTTAAACAGTGTCATTCTTTCGTAGTTAATAACTCCAACAACATAGTATCAAAAGTTGTGGAAGAATTATCATGTCCAGAATATGATGAGGCAGATACCAAAATAATATATCATGCGTGTAACATTGACAATCGAGCGAATATAGTAATCAGAAGTATCGAAACTGACATTCCTGCTATCATGCTTGGCCATATGTATTATCTACAAAATGATTCACTTATTTGAATGCTAACAAGTACCGGAAACAACATGAGGTATGCAGGCCTCACAAAGATAAACGCAAAGTTAGGAGAATCTATTTGTAAGAGTTTGCCTTGATTTCATGCAATAACAGGTTGTGATTATAATCCTGCGTTTTTCAGAAAAAGGCAAATTAATACCTTACAAAATATTTACAAAAACAGAAGAATACCAACAAGCTTTCATCAAATTCGGTAACAAAGAATTATTTGAAAATAATGATGAACAACAAAACACTTTTGATATTATACAGCAGTTTATATGTGAGGTATACAATATTGGTGAGATAATTGATGTTGATGCTGCTCGGCTTCAACTGTTCATCAATATCTAAATTGTCTCATATGCTAATAAAGCGTTTGACCGTAAAAGAATCCGAAATTTTACTGCCAGCAGTCTGCCACCCTGTAAAACCGAGCTGCTACATCAATTTTTGCGACCAAACTTCATATGTAGCATTTGGAACAATGCTCACCAGAAAATTTCAACGATATATCAACGAGAGAATAATGGTTGGGTACAAGAAAATAACCAGTACCATTTTAAATGGCTTGAAGGAGATCAGTTGCCAAATTACGTCAGAGATTCACTAAATACTCTCTCAGGTATATACATACTACTTCAAATAATTATAAATAGATTTTTAGCTATACACAATTGCAGTAACTTTTTTTTATATTTTTGCAGAAACTAACGAAGAAGTCAATATTGAAAAAAATCAAGCAATGGACTAGAGTAGCAGTGACGAAGATAATGAAGATATCGGCTATAATGATGAAAATGAATAAAATCATTAAACATGTCTTAAAATCTAATAATAAACTTATAAATCCATATTTCCTTTTATTTTTATATAATGGCTATGAATACAATTAATCTATTTTTTTCACTGAGATTTTTTAACACTATATATGAATAAACAGTCAAATTTTAATGAAATATCGAATTTTGTATGAAATTGAATATTAAACATAAAGTTCATAAAATTCTAAAACATTTACTAATTTATTTGGTTTATTTTTTTTTAACAATTATCAAAATGAAAATTATAATCAATAACATTATAAACATAGATTTTTAATTCATAAATAAGTACATAATAAAATTATTCGATCGATCCAATTAACAATCTCACTGGCACGTACTCGGACGTATATGGCCTCGCGCTCGTACTTACCGCCACCTTGTATGTTTGTCTAGCCAGGGGTTAGAACTATCGAAACTGTCTGGCTACTGAGGAAACATCTTGTAATAGTTAACCAAGTAACATGTATGAAATTCAGCTTTTATACTACACTGCTCAAAACAATTAAAGGATATTGCAGTTTTAGGTGGATTTTGTATCTGGTTGAGGATCTCATCCCTATATCGGCGACCAGTCAGAGCGCCATCTCGAATGATGTAGGGGTCAGTGCGCCCGTCAATGGAGATGCCACCATGCACCAACACTCCTCCACCGCCAAATCTTACACTTTCGTGCACGAACGCAGGATTATTCCTACTGCCACGGTCCCTCCAGATGAAAATACGCCTATTATCCGGATGCACAGAAAAATGGGACTCGTCAGAAAACAGAATATTGCTCCATTCATTTCTCCTCCAGTTGACATGCTCGGTTGCCCACTCCCTGCGGTCGCGACGATGCCTTGATGTTAATCTAACACATACCATCGGTCGACGAGCATACAGACCTACAGCATGGAGCCGGTTTCGGACAGTCTGAGTTGAAATTGCGGTGCCTGTAGCCGAGCGAATGTGTTGTTGGAGAAGAGTAGCGTTCATGGTTCGGTGCCTCCGAGCTGTTAACGCTAAATACCGATCTTCATTGGGCGTTGTTGCCCGTCTACGACCTTGCCCTGGTCTTCGGCCTGCACATCCACTCGCCAAAAAACGGTTCCAGATCCTGGAAATGACACTTTGTGACACTCCAATGGCTTGCGCTACTTCGGCTTGAGTTTGGCCCCCTTCTAACCTACCAACAATTCTCAAAGCTTCTGAATCTGTCAAATGACTTCGCTGAGACATCGTACTCATCGAAACAAAGCAATCACTGAATGCCGATCATCCTTGTCTTCATTCTCTTTTATCCAGTTGAAAGTCAAATTTCATTCGCTGCCGCTGAAGCGACGTTTTTGACGTCGAACTCAAAATTTGCATACTCCACAGTTTGAAAACCAGAAAAATTTGCATTTGTGATTCTCTTCTTCTATTTTCGGCAAAAAAAATTTCGTTTATATCTTTATTTTATATAAAACTTCAAATATCCTTTAATTGTTTTGAGCAGTGTATTACGTAAGTACAGTTACAATTTATTAAAGTTTAAGGGTGTCTGGCAATGGGTTGCCACGATAGTAAGTGTCTGGCAATGGAGGACGTGATTTCTAATATTATTTCGAAGAAAATATAAAAAAAATTACGCTTTATTATTTGACGAAATTAAGTTGGTATTTTATATACCTTTGCTACCTGTTACCTGCCAAACCCACGATGACCCAAATTTCATAGTAGCCCATCGTTCCTACCTGTGTTGGAAGCTTGCGCTGAGAAACTTTCAGCTTTTATAAAATAAGGAAGGTCTGGCATTCACGGGCTCTTAGACTATAAGAAAAAGCATTATTGTCTTTAAAATAGTGTTTTAGTGCACCAGCAGATTGTTGGATTGGATATTTAACATCAGTATTTAAGAAAGGAAACCGACAAAAATGGGAGAATTGCCGTGGCATTACTGTAACAGCAACATTCAGTAGATTATACGGACGAATTTTAAAAGATTTCATTGAAGAAGAAATAACAGTGATGGAACAGAGTAGCAGCAGAGAATCAATTGACACCACAAAATTTTATTAGTATTCTTCATTTAACGTTAGGACAGTATTTCTGAGATTTTTGAAGGCGAAGAATACAAGAAAAATTTAGCGGTGACAATCGCTCATTTGCTGCGCCACTGTTCCATCACTGAAATAAGAATGAAGGAAAGTGAACAGCAAATTGCATTTAGACAGGAAGATTATGTATGGATAATATATTTTGTCTTAAACAAATTGTTTAAAAGGAAATGGCAGTAAGAAATCAAATCCATCTTCTATTTATAGATCTTACGAAAACATATGATAATGTTCCAATCGCAAAATTATAAAATGTATTAAATGAAATGGCCGTAATTCCAAGTATTATTAGAGCAATTCAAGAATTTTACAGACAATCAAAACCAAAGATTAAAATAGGCCAAAGATTATTAAAAGATTTTATAACAGATAACGGACTCAGACAGGAATGTTGTATCTCCCCAACACTTTTTAAAATTCATGTTGAAGAAGCATTGGAAATGCGGAAGGAGAAATGCAGAGGAATGGGACTTAATATGATTGGAAAGTCAATTTTTACTCTACAATTCGCAGATGACCAAGTTATAATTACAAAAAGTAAAAATGATTTAGAGGAAATGACGGTGAAAATTAAGGAAGAATATGAGAAATGGGGCTTCACTTGAACGTTGTTGCGAAAGCGCGTTTGCCTGTTTGGGGAGAAATCAAAAATTAGCCGAGATCATGTGACTCGGTCGTGTGGCGCCAGAGCACACGAATAAACTATCAGATTGATGCTAGAATTCCTTTTGATAAGTAACAACTTTGAAATGCTCGATCGGGGGGAAAAAATTTCCTCCGAATAAATGTATTATAATTATATATTAATATGTGTGATTTAATGTAGAAAAGTGATGTTTGAGTTTATGTAACTAGAAGATTAGAATATCTTATTTATTTGGCCGAGATGCATATTTATCCATCCTTGGAATTTATGGTCTTATTTAACTGTCAAATATTAATTGTTCTAAATGTCGTCGTGCTGTGCTGTGAATAATAAAAGATAAAAAGACTTTCAAGGTTTATTAATTTTCAAATATTGGATTCATCGAGATATTTTTTTTTCTTCTCGAAATCATTTTATTACTTCGAATGATCTTCGAATGATCTTCGAATGATCTTCGAATGCTCGACAGTTTTGAAATGAATAAGTTTTAAACGTCAGCTAGACCAAGTATAGGATAAAATGAAAGAGACCTAAATCTAAATAATAACATAAAAATAGAAAGCTGTAAGCATTATAGATATTTAGGTGTTGGCATTATTAGAGAAAGAAGAGACTCACAGGAAATTAAATACAGAATTTGTTAGGGAAGAAAGGCTTTAAAACTATTAAATTTTATTTTGTAGAGTAGGAGATCTCTAGTGGGAAAAAAGTATAATATATACCACTCTATTGTAAAGAGCATATTGCTATATCGAGCTGAAGGATGGAGAATTGTGGAAACAGAAAGAAAGAAATTAGCGGTAGTAGAAATGAACGCCCTAAGGAGATCATGCAGGATACCAAGAATAGAAAGAATAAGAAATGACAGAATCAAGGAAATGATGAAAATAAAGGGAGCCATATTAGATGATATTAAAAAAAAAGCAGTTAATCTCGTATGGTCATATCAAAAGAATGAATGACGAAAGACTATCCAAAATCACTTTGTATTATGAAACAAACAAAAAAAAGGAAATAGGGAAGACCACAAAAGAACTGGGTGGATGATATTTCAAAGGCAATGAGGGATAGGGGTCTGGAAGAGAAATGGACCCTTGACCGGAAAAAATGGAAAAAGACTCTTGTAGATTCTTCGGATGGCTGCATCTGACGCCATAAACCGAGTTTATGTATATAAATAGTATTTTTCAGTCTGTGGATGGTTGTATTGGGGGCACTGGAGTCATCTTTTGCAAAGGATGGGTAAACAGACCGGTTTGCACAATCTTTTATAATGTTTAAATATTTTGAAGTTTAATGATCCTTTCGGTATTAATATTTTACAATCTTTACGATAAATTATGCAATCTTTTATCTGTATTAAAGAACACTGCTTTGTTCACAGCTGAAAATATCTTTTATTTCTTTATCAAGATATGCAACTTAGTCATTTTACGCGCAATATAATGAATACTTTACTTATATATCATAATTTCGTTAAGTATCTTTCTTTTGTGAATATTATTCTACAAAATATTGTGCAATTAACAATAATTAATATTTCTAAATTATAGATTGATTATGTTGCACGATTGTATTGTCAGTTTATATATGATGTCATCAGTATGATGTTTACTACTACACGGACTGAAAAGTTCCAGGACTATCAATGAAAAAAAAATATTTCTGTCAAAAACATATTTTAGAGGCTATACATATATAACGTTATCAACTTTTTGGTAATTTTGCGACCTCCCCCCCTTAGGATATCATACGTTTTAATTCCTCGAACCCCCCACCCCCCGCACCCGCTCTATTGATATCGTTATCAGTGTCTAATTTCTTTTTTCTTTGCATTTTTTTCTTGTGTGTGCAGTTATATACAGATATCGTTATACATTTATTATTTGCATACTTTATTGATAATAGTCAATAAAATATCACCATTATATTTAAAATAATTTTACGGCAATGAAAACTTAAAAAAGATATAGTTACTATTTAAAAGTATTTAATAATTGATTTTTTGTTAATTACCTTAACAGTAATAATCCCTTTTTGCACTTGTCCCCGGGGAGGGAGGGGGAGGGCAGGCAAAACTTTTTATCAACAAAACAGGAGGACAACATTATTTCTCTTTTCCTTACTTGTAAACACAAGTATCATTTCAAACATACTTTGCACCTGGTTTCTCGAACATATTTTGTACTTGGTTACTCGCACAGCGGTGCCCCACCAGTGGCCGAGAGGTTCTGCTCTCGAAGCTGGTAGACGGGAGATGCTGGGTTCAGACCCAATCGTGCTCGTCGGCATAATCGTTTGGAGTTTTCGTGGTTTTCTTCGAGTCATGGATTTCCATGCGTAAATACGGGTTAGGTTCCCTTAGAAAGAACCCCACGAAGGGCACTCCCCCTGGGCCTATATCCCTCAAGTTGATAATTGGCCGTCAAAAATCAACCCAACTCGAACAGCGGATTATATATACATACACATATGACAGAAAAACAGGAATGCCAATCGTTAAGGTATTCTATATGTTAGAATTAAATAATTTTATAATCACTAAATGATTTTAATAATAACTTTGTATTTTCATAAAAATAGATAACAGACTACAAAAAGATTTCAGACTATTTTGATGTAAAGAACAAGTTAGATATAAAAAGAGAAAATTTTGCTGTAAAAAACAAATGGCAAATAAAGAGAGGAAATTTTGGTTGAATCAAAAATAATAACGATATCAAAAGACAAACTCCCCCCCCCCCTTAGGGATATCTTACGATATCCTGTGCCAGAACCCCCCCCCCCTAAAGTGATAACGTTATATATGCAAAGTTCCTTATTTGTCAACACAAATTTCTTGAAGGGCGACATCTTTATCCGATCGTCCTGTAACATTTGAATACATTTCGTATAGTGCAATTTTTAAATGGCTCCAATATATGCATCATTTTCACATTCGAATTCTTTATTTGGTTCTAATCTCATCCTTTGATCCCATGCCTTCAGGTTAAAAAACTAATAACAGTCGCTAGTGACAAGATATAAATAATACGAGAGACAACGGAGGAATCCGTATTTCAGTTTGTGCAAGTTTGAATAGCTATCGCGGATGTGTGAGCTGGTGCTTTACCTTGAAGAAACAGCAATTTTATTCGCCATATACTATGTCATTTTATGTTTTCATTTCTTTTTACAAACGATCCAATTAATGCTCCATATTACTCTCTTGTGACTGTTTTTCTTTTCTCAAGATAGTAGATAATTATTATGTCACGTGCATACCGGCTAAGACCTTTGTAGTTGATTGCTGTGTCTTTGGTCGGGTTTCGACCTGTTTGTGCTACTCAGATAACTGCCTATTGAACTCAGGTGTATTGTGATGGATTCAGTATTACAAATCGGTGAAAAACGCACATGAAATACACTGAAATATCACTAAATTGCTCTCTGAATTATCAAAGTGTCGCTGTTTTTGGTCTTTTGTTAGGGAACGCGGCACCCATCTCGAACAAAGCTTTTTTCCATACCTCACACATTATATCTACATCTTTACGATGTGAGCTATCTTCCTCACTTTCATTTTGCGGTCGTCCAAAACAATATGGGGATTTTGATAATGATTTCTATAGTTTATGGCTGAATTGGTTGTCCAGAATGTGGAGCTCCGTTGATGGTTGTACGGCCACGTTTAATATTACTAAACCATACAAAACGGGTTTTTTCGACCGATAGCGCATATGTGCCTTAATGCTTCATATGCCATTCCTTGGTTTCGATATCATTCGATTTTGCCAAAAATGCAATGTTTAATCATAATATCAAATTCTAATAAAATATGTAATATGAACTTTTAAAAAGTTCACTGTCTTACTTAAAAGGACACTAAAATAGTACAAGAGCTCTTACAATTTAAAAATATACATTTTATTTAAAAACTTTTTAGTATTTTCAGGGTTTCCCAAGTCCTTCATCACAGAATATTATATTAACTATTTGCTGTTTATTTAGACAAATACGTCACTTCGTTTTGAAAATGAGAGAGTTAACAATTATTAGAGTTGAAAGTAGAAGTAGCAGTTTCTTGGATTGAACTTAATTAGAGAAAACGTATATTGTTATTAACTGCAGTTCCATTTACTTTATTACATCATTCTGTTCTCATACGTCACTTTCATTCTCAATGTGTAGCTGGACAGTCGAAGTAATAGTGTTTTCGATTAAGTTTGCGTATAAGAAATATTTAACTGCCGTACCACAAACTTTAATACGCCACTTTGCTCAAGTTTTCAGAATTTATTTTAAGGATATTGAACCAAGGTACTTCGACTGTCCAGCTACGCATTTAAAATGAAAGTGACGTATGAGAATGGAGTGGTGTAATAAAATAAATGAAACTACAATTAATAATAATATATATTTTCTCTATCTAAGTTCAATTCAAGAAACTACTACTTCTATTTTCAACTCTAAAAATTATTAGCTCTCTCATTTTCAAAACGAAGTGACGTATATCTATAAATAAACATAAATTATTTACTATAATATTCTCTGATGAAGGGCTTGGGAAAGCCCGAAAGTACTAAGAAGTTTTAAAAGAAAATGTATAATTTCTACTTGTAACACCTCTTGTATGATTTTAGTCGCTTTTTAAGTAAAACAGTGAACTTTTTAAAGTTCATATTACGCATTTTATGTTTGAATCAAGGTTAAATATTAAGTTTCGTCTTATGATTTTATTATCAAATTTTCTTTTGTTCATTGATTTAACAAAAGCAAAAGTATTACCACTCAATTCGTAAAGAAATGGCCAAAATATCGTAGAAAGTTGACACTCATATTCCCAAGAATGCAACTTTCTAGAAATCACACGGGTAATTTCTTGGTGATGCCAATAATAGCGAGTAGCGGTACTTTTCACTCCATGTAGTGTGTCTATGTAGTTCAAATAAAATAATCACACGAAAAGTATTTCGAAGGAACTATTTTCCAAGTGCAAGTTTAAATAACAGAACGAAAACAATTTGTACAACACTATAGTGCACTTAGCTAATTTAATAAAATGCTTTTTGTGTTTGATTTAAATGAGACATTGTTTTACTAACAGGCACAGTTAGAGTGTCACAAAAGAGAAAATTGCTTTCTATATAAATTTAACTCGACTTTTCATTATATGTTTTCAGCTGATTCATTGTAGGTGCCATTTTAGACGAGAAATGTATAAGACATTTATTATTTTTAAATGCATTTAGAAATTTAATCTATGATTCATGAAATTTTGGTTTTAGATATTTTTGAGATTCCGTTAGGTCACCAAAAGACAGTTTAATTTAGCATTTCGATTATGTTTAAAACATAACATCCTTAATTATTAAGATGAAACTTGGCACAGAATGATATAAATTTAAATTTAAAAGCAACGTTAAGAACGCCATAAAATGCAAACTTTTTGCAGACTAGTTTCGGTAGCGTTTAGCGTACCGCCCTCAGTGCAAAGAATAACGGAAACTTGCTTATTTATATATAGAAGAAGCGGATTCAACTAAGAAGTTCATTAATCAATGAGGAAACAGGAAAATACAGGTACCAGCCAATAGGAGAATAGATATATAGGTAAGGCATATAGGTATATAGGCATATAGGTAAGGAGAACATATAGGTAATGCCACCAAAAATGTGAAAAAAAACAGGTAGTAATTAAGCAAACGATGATTTCATGAAATATTTCCAGTAATCTGATAGAGGGAGAATAGCGAATTCACTATTAACAATATTGTCATAATTTTTGTAGGTATGAAATGCTTCAAGAAAGTTAAGTTCATGTATAGAAGGAGAGTATGCTGGGAGATGAACCACTCTTTTGGTTTTAATTTAACTAAAATCATCTCTAAACCCACTTCTATACATCAACTTAACTTTCTTGAAAACTAGTAAAATTTTGTCGATACAATATAAAAAAAATATCTATAAAGTTACTAAGAATTTTTTAAGAAACTGGGATGCCTAGAACTTTTTATGAAACTACAACAAAAACATTCATGTAACAGACTCATATTTACACTATAAAACAAAAATCTATAAGGTTACTAAGAATTTCCTAGGACACTTCTATTCCTAGAACGTTTTGTGTAAATGCAACAAAAATATTCATGTAATTATCCCCGAGTTACAGATAAAATTTTATTAAGAACACAGATTTCTGAGCTTTACAGAGAATAATTTTGTAGATTTACATCTTTTTTTTCATACACTGTACAGAAAAATTTTAGTAACCATAAAGATTTCTGTAGTTTTACCTCTGTAGAATTGCATCATTTTTTTTTTTTTTTTTTTTTTTTTTTTTTTTTTTTTTTTTTTTTAACAGTGTAGTAATATGGAGATAAATGTTATCTTACTATCACTGAGTTTTTTCAAGTTTAAGATTCTTGTCTTATGTTACACATAGAGATTCTTAAAAATTCTATCACAGGAAGATATCTGTTTGCTTGACAGCTTTCTCAGTTTAAATTGCTAAAATAATAGTCCTGTCTTGTAAAAACGTAACTCGAATTTTGACTTCGGGACAGCACCATAATTTTTATGTATATGTGTGCTCTGTAATATGGACTTCAACTGAAGGGGTTCCTGATATCAGCTCCAAGAAATCATTGCGGAACAAAGTATTCGCTTCATTTTAGTGTTTTGTTCAATAATGCTATTGTATATCTTTACTGAGGAATTAATTGCACTTGTGTCTGACATTAGGCATCGTTAATCGGCATCTCTATTAATTATTTTATCAAATGTTTTACCTGATATATTTTCATAATTCAGAGTAATTATGTCAATGCAATAAAAGATTGCTGAGATACTGGGAACAAAGGTTAAATTAAGTAATAAAATTTTTTGACAAATTCTAGGATGGAATTAACTTATTTATTGAACGCTTGGGCAACCAGTAATCTAATCATCCTGATACATGACAGAGCAGTGTAACTTTATTGTTTTTTCTATTTCTTAAAAAAAAAATTAAGTTCTTCGTAAATAATATCTAGTTAAGTTTTGAGCGCAACGGTTTTATTAATTATTTTTTTAGTTTTAAATGTACATTCTCTACCCCGATCAGAACTTTTTGATAACAACTTTATTTGTATTTAACCTTCGAGACTTAACCACCATGGGTAATTTTCAGGTTTTAGATATTTAGGAAAAATTCTTTACTTAAAAAATTCGTAACAAAATATGTATGTGTCTAGATTCCTCATCCGCTCAACACCCAGCATTCTTTAAAGACAACCTAACTGCATCACATGCAATATTCACCACTGCTTGTGATCTCTTTTTCTTTAAACTAATAAAGTAATTTATAGTTGCATTTTGAATTCTTATCAGCACTTTTTGGAGATTCTCACCTAAATATGCGACAGTACAATTGTGTTTTCAGGTATAGGTAGATTTTCCGACTAATTTGTTCTGGTCGAAATATCTGTTTCTCAAGTCGTTATTAATTATCGTTTAGAGAATATAGCTGACATAAGATCACTGGTCATATGATCACGAGTTTATAAATCCCATCAAACTTTTGGAATTGTAATATGTGGTGATTAGTTTTCAATGAGATTTCTTTGATTGAATTCTAATGCCAGATGGATCTGGATACACACACAGTGTCAAGAAAGATTCTTCAAAATCTTTTATTATCTTCAAAGGGGTTAGACTATGGGGTTAATCAACAGAAATTGTTCATTATTTTTAGTATATAATACAACTGCGCTTTGATTACACTTAAAAAAAGATTGTTTTTGTCATTTTTAAGTAGGTGGGAAAGATCAGATATCAAGAAAACTTTGTTTAGACTACAATAGTCTTTTACGAAAACCTTGATTTAACAAGAAAAGCTCTTCTCATTTCGTAGTGTAGTCTTCAACTACGAATATCAGCTCGTTTGTAGGTGTGTTAGTAGTTATGTAAATACGTAGCACCTATAGTCGTCGTGTGGTCTGTTCGTCTGTCCGTCTGCCCGCATATAACGGCGCAAAAACTACCTAACCGAATGTTTTCAAATTAAAAATATATAATTGTTGCAGAATTTTATAGAATCATTTCACATTTTATGGAAATCGAATTAAAACTTAAGAAGATATTAATAAAAGCTTTCTTCATTCTATTAAATCCCATCATGCATAATAAATTCAATCATATCCCATGATAGGTAATGATTCTATAAGTTGCCATGGTGATTACGTTCTATTTTATACGGAGTCATATTACTTCAGTATTACTGAGTTTAATATACAGGGTGTCCGAAAAGTCTGGAAACGGTCGAATAACTCGAGAAATACAAAGCAGATTGAAAAACGAAAATATACGTGTTAAATATTTTTAAAAAATCTACTCAATGATACTAAATTTGACCCCGCAACCGACCCCCACGGGGTCAGAGGGGGTCCAACTTTGAAATCTTGAATGATAACCACCATTTTTATTGCGGATTTGGATTATACGGACAAAAATACGCAACTTTTGTATTTAACATTTTTTTCTAATCCTCGTTAATCACGGTGTAATTGAGCGAATAAAACATATACATATTTTGGTTTTCCCAACCAGGTTTTGACATCTCGAAATCTGATTGGCCAGAACTTTTAATGTCAAATTTGCCGTCTTTTGGGGGAATAGTGTTTCTCGAAAACCATCAGTGGTGGTTGTTTCGATGACGCTTTATATGTTTTTTCCATAAAAATTAATAGAAATATATTAAAGTAGTACAGTATTTGAATACTAGAACTTCCCTCAGAGGGATTAGTCTGAGCGATATTACTGAGAACATAGATTTAATAATAACATGTGGGAGCAAAGAAAATGAGATGTTATCTTTAATTGTCCATATACTGCGGAAAATTGAAATGATGAAAATAAACGAATTGTAGAATTACAAAATCTTATATATAAATTCGTATACACTGTTTAAAAAAATGGGAAATCAAACCATTCAAGACAGCCAAGCATGGATATAAAATTGAAAGTACGCAATATATTAAAAGTAAAATAGAAAATGAAACACTAATTTACTTATATCGGAATTTTAACGGTATAAAATGATGTCAAGAGCATAATCAGACGCTCCGCACCAATTTGAGTAACTTTAAATGACAAATATATGATGTTTAAAAAGAATGGACTATACTTTATATGGTGTGTGCTCCCCCGGAATAGTTAATATTGTACAATATCTGTTTTCCACGGATGCAATGTGGTTGTCGATAACATTTAAGGAATTCTCTTCTCAAAATCTAATATAGTATCAAAGTACAGAATACATCAAAAGTGGCATGCAATGCTTCGTTAGAGTGTGTTTTAGATATGCCCGATCGGATATAAATAATGAGTGTATGCTGGCCACTACATACGCTGTATTGTTTTGTTTTCAAACATATTCTGCACAAGTTGAGCTGCATTTAGCATGTATTAAATAAAAGAAATCGGCAATGATTACAACATAAAGTATGACACAAGATATGAATATATCGTCTGCATAACTTTTGAGCTGTCAAAGTGTCATTTGAAGTAATTTACAAATCCATACATATTTATTCAGCAAATCATGCAAGCTAACATACGCCAATATGAACCCTATTACAAAATTTCACCAGAATAAGTTAATATATAAAAAATCTACTAATGATAATTGAGAATATGACCTTATGATAAAATGTCTAGAAAAATGAATCGGATAAAAAATTCATATCACATTTAATACGGCACTTCCCTCTGTTAGTGGCCTTGGCGAGAGAGAGAAAAGCCTAGAGAAGGAACACTGTAACAAGTACTTTCGGGCAACCTACTCACTGTTTCATACAGGTCTTTATTCAATATTTACACAATTTATTTAATGCTAGGTGGATATCTATCAGTTTTGTTGCATTTAAATCGCATGTTTTGCGGAGGAAATGCGGCATTATGAAATATTTAAAGTTGCTGTACCTAATAATTCCAAATTAATGGTAATTGAGATCGCTTTCCGTTAATTTCATTTTTTTAAATTTTAAATTTTTTAGAAACCATTCATAGAGACAATTGTATATTTTAAAACTAACCCGAAGCAAAATTTCAAGATTTTGGGCTCAGCTGTAACAGAGGAATAGAAAATTTTTGAAAGTTTTTTGTTTCTGCACTGTTTTATATAGCGACATTTTTAGAAATTGTTCTATTGCGAGAATTTACGTCATGATAAATACAGCCATGTCAATTTTCATGTTTATATTCCTAACAGTTCCATGTTCTTCGTTACTTAGATCATCTTTAAATCTTTTTCCGCTTTGTTTAGTTTTTCTATTTTTTAGAATTCGTTCAACAACGAGCATTTACATCTTATTAATTACTACCATGACAAAGTTCTAGTTTCTAACCCCAACAGTATCCCAAAAATTTCAGTATTCCAAATAAATCATAGTTTAGAACCTTTCTAGAAATTTTTACGTTTACTGGTCAAATTGAACCTTTTAGAGAGCGTTCATTACGAGTATTTACATCTTAAAAATAACTACCGTACCAAATTTAAAGTTTCTAACCCAATCAATATCGCAGAAATCACAATTTTAGAACTTTTTTGCTCCTGCAGCGATGTAGGTTCTTGCACTGACATAAAATAGTCTTTTTTTTCGGAGCAGAGATTGCCACCAACATTTTTTTAAGTTGGCTATGTAGTTTCAGAGATAACACCTCACAAACGTACAAGCATTAATAATATTATATACTTTATAATATTATAACGCTTTATAATATTAGCATTAGATGTACAGATACAAAAGCCATTTATCTGTTACAAACTAAAGTACCGGCGTTGCACAGAATTTGAAGGATGTTTGTTCTGAAAAATCAATTTCAAAATTTAACATACAACACAAAACAAACATTAAAAAAAGCAGTCGAAATGTTGTTGAATGAATCATATGAAAACGCTATATAAAAATGTATAAATGTACATAACAGACACAAAAGAATACAGCTATAAATGAACTTATTTCAATTTATAATTGGAGCAATAATGTTAAAATACGGCAATATTTCCCTAATCGGGTTTTTATCATGCTTCAATACTTTTTTCACACTCATATGACGTTATACTATATCCACCATGCCCTTTATATTTCCAATATGACGTAATATTTTCCTCTTTCACGTGGAAACCTTGAAATAGAAAAGTTATGAAGTTATATTCACTTTCATTTAAATTCGTCAAACCATTTATTTCATTTTCATATTTCACGTGAATATCTTGCAATAGAAAAGTTATGACGTAATATTCACCTTTTTATTTAAATTCGGCAAACTATTTATTTCATTTTCATTTTTCACGTGGAAATCTTGCAGTAGAAAATTAATTGTTGTAGTAATAATTTTATTGTGTTTTTTTAATTGTTGGTAACCGCTATAACGAAAAATGTTTAAATTTGATAAGAAATTGCTGTTAAATTAGTGGTTTTTTATTAATTAAAAATTAACTATAAGTTATTTCGATTCCGGATTACTTTAGTTGTCTCGGCCATGTTTTAATACACATGTACGTATCTTTTCACAATTTTGGCTTCCAAATTGTGGATTTTTTATAGAATTACAAACAGACAGATAGACAAGTTTTCATTTTTATATATCTATAAAAAGTCTATATTTTATCTATAAAATATCTATATTTTATATATTCTATAAAAAGTAACTAACGCTGTCACCGCCGCCGCCGTTGCCGGTTTTGAATTTTTTGTGACCGGATGTCTTTCTTCGTTAATATTAAGAAAACTATTGCATACAAATATATGAAAATCAGTGGTATTATAGCGAAATGTTTGATCAACACACTAATGCATACAGTTTTCAAATCGAAGAATTATTTTAAGAGATATTTAATGCTAAAGTTGGACAAAATCGTTCCATTAAAAAAAATTATAAGAGAAAAAGCTATACATGGGAATTTAATCATTTTTAGATCATTTTATTCAATAGAAGATCCCGGTCTGCAGATTTCATTATTTTTTTTTAATTTGACTCATTTTTTGAGGTTTTGTTGCTATTTTAAATTCAAATATTCAGCATTTTGACAGATATTTTTTACATATTTTAGAAAATGGTATTAATTTAAACTGTTGTCAACTATATAAACAGCGCAAACAATAATGTTTGCTTCAAATAAAAAAAAATATTTACACGTTACTATTATAAACAGAAAAAACCTTCAAATTAGAATTAAATAATTAGGTATAAAAAGCAGGCACTTATTGGAAATTACGCCATAAAAACTATATTTACATGTGAATTTTAAAAGAGAAAGGACATTGTAAAATAAATTCATTAACATGCGTTAGAAATCTGAAATAGAACAAATTACGTCACATTACACTTATTATGCAAAATGAACAAAAAATAGTATTGCAAAACAGTTTAAATTTAAAAATTGCGCGAGACAAAATATTAGAGGTTAAATATTAGATTTTTTTCAAAATTTTATTATTTGTCGTTTGATGTGAGGTGTTCAGCTATAAGTATGCATTTTTTTTTATGTTTCCAACTTAATTAGGGCCTGAGTTAGAAAAATTGCTTAAAATACAGAAGTTAGAGACCGGAGGGTTAAATATGACTTTTTCAAAATTTTATGATTTATCGTGTTATCGCAAGTGTTCAACTATAAGTATGCAAACTTTCATGTCTCCAACTTAATTAGGGGCTGAATTAGAAAAATTGCTTAAAATACACAAGTTAGAGCCCAGAGGGTTAAATATTAGACTTTTAAAAATTTTATTTGTCGTTTGATGTGAGGTGTTCAGCTATAAGTATGAAAAATGTCATGTCTCCAACTTAATTAGGGGCTGAGTTAGAAAAATTGCTTAAAATACACATGTTAGAGCCCAGAGGGTTAAATAATAGACTTTTTCAAAATTTTATTATTTGTCGTTTGATGTGAGGTGTTCAGCTATAAGTATGCAAACTTTCATGTCTCCAACTTAATTAGGGGCTGAGTTAGAAAAATTGCTTAAAATACAGAAGTTAGAGACCGGAGGGTTAAATATGACTTTTTCAAAATTTTATGATTTATCGTGTTATCGCAAGTGTTCAGCTATAAGTATGCAAACTTCATGTCTCCAACTTAATTAGGGGCTGAGTTAGAAAATTTGCTCAAAATACACAAGTCAGAGCCCAGAGGGTTAAATATTAGACTTTTTTCAAAATTTTATTATTTGTCGTTTGATGTGAGGTGTTCATCTATAAGTATGCAAAATGTCATGTCTCCAACTTAATTAGGGGCTGAGTTAGAAAAAATTGCTTAAAATACAGAAGTTAGAGACCGAAGGGTTAAATATGACTTTTTCAAAATTTTATGATTTATCGTGTTATCGCAAGTGTTCAGCTATAAGTATGCAAACTTTCATGTCTCCAACTTAATTAGGGGCTGAGTTAGAAAAATTGCTTAAAATACACAAGTTAGTGCCCAGAGGGTTAAATATTAGACTTTTTAAAAATTTTATTATTTGTCGTTTGATGTGAGGTGTTCATCTATAAGTATGCAAAATGTCATGTCTCCAACTTAATTAGGGGCTGAGTTAGAAAAAATTGCTTAAAATACAGAAGTTAGAGACCGAAGGGTTAAATATGACTTTTTCAAAATTTTATGATTTATCGTGTTATCGCAAGTGTTCAGCTATAAGTATGCAAACTTTCATGTCTCCAACTTAATTAGGGGCTGAGTTAGAAAAATTGCTTAAAATACACAAGTTAGTGCCCAGAGGGTTAAATATTAGACTTTTTAAAAATTTTATTATTTGTCGTTTGATGTGAGGTGTTCAGCTATAAGTATGCAAAATGTCATGTCTCCAACTTAATTACGGGCTGAGTTAGAAAAATTGCTTAAAATACTGAAGTTAGAGACCGGAGGGTTAAATATGACTTTTTCAAAATTTTATGATTTATCGTGTTATCGCAAGTGTTCAGCTATAAGTATGCAAACTTTCATGTCACCAACTTAATTAGGGCTGAGTTAGAAAAATTGCTTTAAATACACAAGTTAGAGCCCAAAGGGTTAAATATTAAGCCTTTTTCAAAATTTTATTATTTGTCGTTTGATGTGATATGTTCAGCTATAAGTATGCAAAATTTCATGTCTCCAACTTAATTAAATTAGGGGCTGAGTTAGAAAAATTGCTTAAAATACACAAGTTAGAGCCCAGAGGGTTAAATATTAGACTTTATCAAAATTTTATTATTTGCCGTTTGATGTGTGGTGTTCAGCTATAAGTATGCAAATTTTCAAGTCTCCGACATATATAGTTTCTGAGAACGGGCTCTGTGACAGACGGACAAACAGACAGACAAAGGAGTGAGACAGGTAGGGTTTCGTTCGATGAACGAAACTCTAAAAACATGCTGCGGATGACTGTAACAACATCCTAAAATCACATTACCATCAGCGATCTACCAATCCCAAATTTAGTTTATATTCGTTTCATATATTCTTATTCTTTTGTGCAGCCCAGTAAAATAATTATCAATATTATATACAGTAAAACCTCTGAATAGCGGACACTCCGAGAATGCAGAATTTGCCCTCTATTTAGAGGTGACCGCTACTGAGAGTAAAACATGTACAGTTATTTAAGAGTTGGTAATCGAAAAAATGTCCGCTAAATAGAGGTATCCGCTAATCGGGTGTGTCCGCTATGGAGGTTTTACCAGTAAAACTTCTGAATAGCGAACACCTCGGGAGGGCAGAATTTGTCCTCTATTTGGAGGTGTCCGCTGCTGAGAGTAAAAAATGTACAGTTATTTAAGGGTTGGTAATCGAAAAAATGCCCGCTAAATAGAGGTGTCCACTAATCGGGTGTGTCCGTTATGGAGGTTTTACTGCATAATAATATCATCTTTTACAAGAAAATTGCATGCTGTATGATAGACAGACAGACATCCAGAGAAAGATAACCTCCCGGATCAATAAACACTCATGTCTTTTGTTTTAATCATCCACAATTGCATGTCATACAACATGCCATATTTTATACAACAGGCTAAAAACGGTCACCGTGGTACGGAATACTGTATTATTATTTGTTTGCCCACCAAAACTGGTTGCCACGGGTTGTTGCAAGGTTTGTGATCACGTGGTTGAAACTGATCTATTCAATATTACTGCGTGCGTATTTTTTTTAATTTGCTCCATGTGTTCAAACCAGTTGTCTACGAAAACATCAACCGGTGAAAGTGACGCACACCAAATTTCTGTGACGTATGCAGATAATTTGTGCCTTTTTAAGAGTTTTTTCTATATAATTTTTAAACGGTTTGGAACTTATTTTTCATAGTAGGTGCATTCAGTAGGCGACCCTCATAGGTACCTTCTGGTGCAATCAGAAACGAAATCCGACAAATATTTTTTGAGTTATGCTTGACGAAAGGTTTTTATTAGGCTTTTTTTTAGTAGGACATGGCGTTAATATCCATCGTAGTAGTAAAGTGTCCGGACTGTAATATTTCGCTGAGTATTAGCCTTCGCTTCGCTCAGACAATTATTTTATCCAGTCAATCATTTCAAAACAATAATGCGCGTATTTTGATTTTTTAAAATAGTGTTTCTCAAAAACCGTCAGTGAAGATTGTTTTCATGGCGCTTTATATGCTTTTTAAATAAAAATTAATAGAAATATATTAATTTAGTTTTCTATTTGCATGTCTTTTTATCAAGTCGATCATTTTTAAATAATAAACTGCTTACTTTGATATTCTAACGAGTAAATAAGCACCTCCCCTCCCGAACAGAAAAATGATAGTATTCATTACTTGGGGGCGTAGTGCGTTGATATTCTGTGTTTAGATGTCTTCTGCTGTCAAAAAAATCACTTAATTCGGGGTCGGATGGGGGTGTATTTTATTTTATTATTATTATTACTATAGAATAACATAAACGAGCAAAAAAAACAAACAAACATATAAAATCTTTTTGTGCTGGCTCATCAAAGGATGGGAAGTAACGTAAATTTCAGGTGGAGGAGGGTGGGATTATAAGTTTTGATGATTGATTAGTTACTGCAACTACTGACTAGCAAGTGGGGCAGAAAACATTCAAAAATTAAATGTAATACTTTTTGGTAAATTAATATATTTTCCCATTTTAACATTTTTTTTCCTAATTTTAAATTTATTATTGAGTTGTTAGGGAAATCGTGTTCGTTTAGGAAAATCAATTCGCACCGGAAAATCCTGCCCGGTAATTATTAGACATTTGATATAGGAATGAATGTCTAATTATTAAATGATAGAATTTACCGGTATGAATTGCTTTTTCCAAACGGACACGACTTTCCGAACAAACCAATTATTTAAAACAATTGAAAATTTTTGATCTTTTAAACTTTTGAATTAAAAATATAATTTAACTCTTTAAGCACTGTTGATTATTTCCTGAAATAGAAGACGTTTTAATTTTCATGGGGGAAGGATAATGTAGGAAAGTCTTTATTTATTAATTATTACAATAATATAACAAGTGTGAAATAATATATAAACAAAAACGTTATTTGCAGAACAAAACTACAAACATATCAGTTTTTTTCTAGATTTTTTAAGCCCGAGAAGGGACATTTATTCATATATTTCATTCAGTTACTTCGATGTTTAATGTTAAAGTTTTTTAACAAATAAGTTAGAGCTTTTGCGGACAGTGTCCTTAAAAAAGGACTCGTAATTTTTATTTTACTTGCACCCAGAATATTTAATTTAAATTTTCTATTTATAACGTACTTGAAAATAAGAAAGTTTGCATTTACAAATAAACTCGTTTATAAATTCTGATGTCAACAATATGATAATTTAAATACCCTAAAAATCCCTAACATTTCCCTTCAAATTACATCGAAATAAATCTTAGACTTTTAAAAATGTTTTTTTTTTTGTATTTTATACGTGCCTTATCATTTTGTACACACTCATCATAAGCATAATACAAAATCTGCAATACAAATATTTGCAACTTAAAAAGGAAAAAAGTTTAAAATTTATTTAGATTTCTTTTTAACAGAACCCAAGTTTTTAATGGGTTTTATGTATCATATTGTTTGATTTTTTTAATTTTTCAATTGGTTTAACTTATTTGTTATAAAAAATTTAAGAACGTAGAACTAACTGAATGAAATATATTAATAAATGCCCCTTCTAGGACTTAAAAAATGAAGAAAATAAACTGATCTGTTTTTAATTTGTTCTGCCAATTATGTTTTAGATTATAGTTTTTTTTCCACATAAGTTATTTTATTGTAATAATAAATAAACAATTTTCTACATTATCCTTTTGTTATGAAAACTAACACGTCGTCTACCCAGCAAATAATCATTACACTTTAAACCTTTCGAGACCGCATCGACTACACAAATTTTATTTGGAATACACCGTGTTTTTTCAACTGTGCCCTTTACTTGTGAAATACCAAAAAATCCTTTAATTAAAAAATTAAATAATATTATTCATTTATTAATGGTACACAAAACAAATTTCACATGCACCTTTTGCCGATGAATATATGTGCCTCACAAATCCCGAGAGAGTTAAAGAGAAATTTTCAAAGAGTTAAATTAGAAATTTTCAAATATAAAAATTTTTCTATTGTTTAAATTTATGAAAAAAAATGTTAAATTGAAAAAAATATATTAATTTACAAAAAATTATTACATTTATTAGAATTATGGAAAATATTTTTGCCCTACTTGTTATTTTCTGGTTTCAGTAACTAATCAATGATCTAAATCTCCAATCCGACCACCACCTGAATTTTACACCACTTCCCCATTCTTTACTCCGCCCGCACACACACACAAAAAAATTATATGAACTTCTTTTTATTTTGTCCTATACGTTACTCTATAGTAATAGTAAAAAAATACCATACACTCACCTTCTGACCACGATTTAGAGTATTAAAAAAAAACAGCAGAAGCCATTGAAATGCCGAATATCCACGCCTACCTCTACCAAATAACGAAGATTATCTCTCTTTTTTTTTTGTTGTTGTTGTTCGGAAGAGGAGGTGCATGTTTACACATCAAAATATAAAAAAAAAAACAAAAAAAAAACCGCAGGTTAATTGATTAGAATGGACTAAATGGATAAAATAAAAACTCAAATAGAAATCTAATTCAATATATTTCAGTTAATTTGCATGGCCAAAAGCATATAAAGCACTTTTGCCATCGAAACAACCTCCATTGATAGTTTTCGACAAGCACAATTCCAGCTAAGGCGACCGAATTTGGCAACGAAAGCTTTGGCCCATCAACATTTCGTGATTGCAAAACATGGTTGAGAAAACAAAATATGTATCTGACACATTTTGCTGGATTACACCGTCATCTACAAAGATTCGAAAAAAAAATGTTAAAAGCAAAAGTTGCGCATTTTCCTCCGTAGGATCCTAATCTGAAATAAAAAATGGGGATTATCATTTACAATTTCAAAGTTGGAACGCCTGTGATCCCCAGGTGGTCGGGGTGGGGTGTCAACTTTGGTATCACGGAATAGCTTTTAAAAAGATATTTAACTCGTATTTTTTTGTTTTTCAATCTTATTTGAATTTCTTGAGTCATTCGACCGTTTCCAAACATTTCGGACACCCTGTATTTTGTCACATTTGATATTTTATTGTAATAATTTATAAATAATTAAACAATTTTCTACATCATCCTTCCCCTATGAAAATTAAAGCGTCGTCTTCCCCAGAAATAATCAAGAGAGCTTAAAGAGTTTAATTATTTTGTAAATGAAAAAGTTTAAAAGATCAAAAATTTTCAATTGTTTAAAATTATTAATTTTAAAATTATTAATTTTAAAATTATGAAAAAAAATGTTAAATTGAAAAATATTTTAAATTGCAATAAATTATTACGTTTATAAGAATTATTGAAGAAATGTCTGCCCGACTTTATATTTTAAAGTTACAGTAACTAATCAATCATCAAAATATATAACTCCACCCCCACTGCAATTTATGCTACTTCCCCATCCTTTGCTCAGACAGCATAAAAAGTTTTTATATCTTTTTTTTTATATATATATATTTTGTCCTATATTTTGTTCTATAGTAATAATTAAAAAAACTGTACACCAGCATCAGCCTCCTGAATTAGATGATATTTAAAAAAAAACAGCAGAAGACATCAAAACGCAGAATATCTGTACACTCCGCTCCCAAATAATGAAGATTATCCTTTTTCTGTCCTGAAAGGAAGGTGTGTATTTACACGTTAAAAAAATCAAAATACGCGCGTTATTATTTTGAAATGGTTGACTGGATAAAAAAATATGCAAATACTGTACTACTTTAATATATTTCTATTAATTTTTATGGAAAAAACATATAAAGCGTCATCGAAACAACCACCACTGATGGTTTTCGAGAAACACTATTCCCGCAAAAGACGGCTACTTTGACGATGAAAGTTCTGTCCAATCAGATTTCGAGATGTCAAAACCTGGTTGGGAAAACCAAAATATGTATCTGTTTTATTTGCTCGATTACACCGTGATCAACGAATATTAGAAAAAAAATGTTAAATACAAAAGTTACGTATTGTTGTCAGTAGAATCCGAATCTGCAATAAAAAATGGGGGTTATCATTCAAGATTTCAAAGTTGGACCCCCCTCTGACCCCCGGGGGGTCGGCTGCGAGGGTCAAATTTGGTATCACTGAGTAGCTTTTTAAAAAATATTTAACACATATATTTTCGTTTTCAATCTGCTTTCTATTTCTCGAGTTATTCGACCGTTTCCAGAATTTTCAGACACCCCGTATACTATAATCGTAATAAATATTGTGTTCATGCATTTTTGCATAAGAGTGCAACAGCTATAGTACAAAAATCTTAATATTTAGAAAACTAGTTATAACACGAATGCATATCATTGTCACGTTTCACGTACAATTACCGACTTGTTTTATTAGATAATGGCTCGTGCTGAAAAAGATTAATGTAAAATATTTCTTTAAATTTTAAAGTTCATTGACAATGTTTGTACTTATTTTGTTGTATTTATTAGAAGAAGCATTTCTTCTGATTAATGCATTGGGAAAATACAGATTATAGTTCGATTACATCGATTAACGACACAGAATCTTAAAAACTGCTTCCTCTTAACTTCCATGAAATCAAAAGAAAACGACAAAAAAAAAAAAAAAAAAAAAAAAAAAAAAAATTCTCGGATTAAAGATTACAATATAGAACCAAAAGTGAACTTGGAAAATATTTCGTTATTGCAATTTTTAGTGATCAATTTCATTTTAAAAAATGTTTTATATTCTGAAGGAATTCAATATTCTCCGTCTAAAAGCAACATTCATTGTAATTTTATTGTATAAGATTTCAAAAACAGAACGAGTGTATAATTCGCTTAAGAAATGAACGGCGACTGAGACCAAGGTTATTTTTTATATGCAATTGCTAGAACTGGTGGTTTATTTTACCTTTTAAATGTTACATTATTTCTCAAAAATGTGTATTTGTATTTATATGACAAGTGTACAATGCATATAAACATTTCGATTGAAAAACAGTACCATTATTATATGACTATCCATTTTCAATGTTTTAAATGCAAATGTACATATCTTTTATACAAATAGCATAAATTTGAAAGTGTTTTCATCTGTCATCGTATTGTATAATAATAATACACACAGATATGAAACTGTGAGTTTAGAAAACTTTTTCTTTAGTTGCATATTGGGAATAATTGCTTTATGTTCATAAATGTCACTTTTCAAATACAGAATTTTGGATAAAGTTTGGATGTAAAAGTATTGTATATACTCGTATGTAGCAAATTAACACTATGTAACAATATTCTAATTTCAAATGTTAAATGGTGTCAATTAAAACTTTCAAAACCAGTAAAAATACGCTTATTTCGACTTCTGACATGTTTGGACACCCCCCCCCCCCCACGAGTAATTTTCAAGACAAATAAATGAATCTATTCTAAATAAAAAAAAAAGCATCTAAGTAAGATAAAAACAACGTGTATAATATGAAATAATACATGAAAAACTGAATGATGTCGTTTCATAGACCGTGCAAATTTAGATTATTTTCATTTATTCGTTTTGAAAATGACTCGGGATGAGTCGAAATAAACATACTTTTAGTTGTTTTAAAGTTTTAATTTCCACCTTTTAGCATTTGAAATTATTATAGTGTTCTATATCTTTATTTTATGAGATGATTAATTGTTTTCCTGATTCTTACAGATATTTAATCTTTAGAGAATTAGGAATAATGATTAAAGACAATTTATTTCTTTTCTCAAACCTTTTTTCTACATTAAAAAAAAATTATTATTCTTTGTAATTCCGCAAAGCAATCTGCCATTCGTAAAGTATCCAAGCAAAATATATAGAAAAAGTAAAAAATAAATAAATCCGTAAGCATTTTATATTATCAGAAGAAGGAATCTGTCTCATACATTCTCCCACTTATTACCTTTAAGATCCTTTTCACTTTTATTCATTCTATTTATTTATTTTTCAAAGATTGTCTGAAGTTAGAGTTGTGTTGAAAAGAAAACTTTCTGGTATGAGCTTGTTTTGTTTTTTCTTTCATCCGATTTAACGTTGTATAGAACATGAAACGTTTCATTTCGGTTTCAGAGTAACACATTCTTTTAATGACATAAAGTTTGCGACGTAATTCAATACATAGAATTTTTCGCCTCAGCAGACAACATTGAGAAATATAGGTATGGTTGAGGTATTGTGTTAAAAAAAATTCAAGGGAAATATAACAAGAATAATCTCTTAAAATGCATAGCGTACGTCGAAATTTTTTGAAAAAGTTTGAAATTACTATATAAATAAGAGCGTTACGATCTTTTAACCAGTTCATTTTAACTTTATATTAATTTTCTGGTGAACATAAAATAAAAATATCTCATTTTATTGATATATTTAAGTTTGGCGCCAACGTACTTGATGCTTGATCCATCTTTTGTACTAATAAAGTATTGAATGGGGTCCATATCCAAATGGTGTATTTCAGCAAGTGAGATTTGGCAAGAGTGTTTTTATGCCTTTAATAATATTAGCATTCAGTTTAAAAGACAATATAGCTATGATGACAACGTTTGGAAGTGGACTCAATAGAAGATGTTTAATAAAAATTAAAAAGAATAAGTAGAAGAAATGAAAACAGCGTGGAAAATCTATAGCAAGTTGTGGTAACCAATGTATTCTACTTTTAGTTACTCTAAGTTATTATACAAAACAAATGCTCATTTTTGAGGTATATTTAAAAACAATCATGCTTGATTTTTTCATTTTTTTATATGAAAGAATATATCTTTTCCGCTTTTCAAGGTAGCAACATTTCAATTTATGCGAAATTTAGAAGAGATGAATATGCAACGAAAGCAAAACCGATAGCGCAAATAGTTGCCACCATTATTTTGACACCGGCATACTGTACTACTTTTTTTAGATGCATTTCTAATCGTAATTATACAGCCTATATCTGATGACACCGGAAAAGTCCGCAGGGAAAAACATAAATATTTTGTTTCAGATTAGCATATAGTATGCTCTACATATTATTGATTAATTAAATTGTATTATTACGTTTCCTGAAAATGTAACAATTGGTATCAAAATCAAACAAAACGTTTTCTCGTTTAACTGTTGAACTATGTCTACAACTACATTTTGGGCCAAAAACTACATGATGTTCCAGGATTTGTTTTACCCGAAAGCAGGCTAAAAAAAGAAATAATAAATGAAAAATAATGTTAAAGTTTTTAAAGAAATATAAAAATCGTAGAAATTTTCCTTAAAGCAATATACCCGCTAATACAGAAAATTGGGCATTTTTTTTAAATCCGTGTGATGATTCAAAATGGAAGAATTTAAACGACAGTGTTACGAATTTTTCGCAGATTTTTTATTCAAAGTTACCGAGTTTTCAATAATCTATACTCCTATTATAAAGAGGAAAAAATTGTTTATTTGTAGGAGGTAAGCTCTGGAACTACCGAACCGATTCCAAAAATAATGGTATCAAAATGATGGTGTTAGTCCAACTTAGAACATAGGCTATATCTTATGTCGGTGCCACTACCCCAAAGGGGGTGTAGGAGCAAAAAACGTTCTAAAAATGCGATTTTAGCGTTACTGAAGGGCCTAGAAATATGAAATTTTGAATATTAGTTACTCATAAGATATAAATGGTGTCTAAGAACAGTTCTTAAACAATTCGAAATTTAAAAGGGTTGAACACGCACAAAAAGCGTTCTAAAAACGTTCTAAATGGTAGTTTCTACACAATCTCAGGAAATACCAAACCGATTTAAAAAATATTGGTGTCATAATGATGGTGACAACGCTTGCTCCAAGATAGGCTATGTTTTATGTCGGTGTCACTACCCCAAAGGCGGTGCAAGAGCAAAAAACGTTCTAAAAATGCGATTTTAGAGTTACTGAAGGGCCTAGAAATATGAAATTTTGAATATTAGTTACTTATAAGACATAAATGATGTCTAAGAACAGTTCTTACACAATTCGAAATTTAAAAGGGGTGAAAATGCACAAAAAACGTTCTAAAAACATTCTAAATGATAGTTTCTACACAATCTCATTAAATACCAAACCGATTTAAAAAATATTGGTGTCAAAATGATGGTGACCACGCTTGCTCCAAGATAGGATATGTTTTATGTCGGTGTGACTACCCCAAAGGGGGTGCAGGAGCAAAAAACGTTCTAAAAATGCGATTTATGTGTTACTGATGGGCCTAGAAATACGAAATTTGAAATATTAGCTACTCATTAGATATAAAGGATTTCTAAGAACAGTTCTTAAACAATTCGAAATTTGAAAGGGATGAAAATGCGCGAAAATCGTTCTAAAAAACGTTCTAAATGGTGGTTTCTACACAATCTCAGGAAATACCAAACCGATCTAAAAAGTAATGGCGTCAAAATGATGGTGAGAACCCTTGCTCCAACAAAGGCAATGTTTTATGTCGGTGACACTACCCCTAAGGGGGTGCAGGAGAAAAACGTTCTAAATTGCGGCTTTTGCGTTACGGAAGGGCCTAGAATCGTGAAATTTGGAATGCTAATTAGTTATAAGATATCAATGATCTCTAAGGACATTTCCTAAAAAAATCGAAATTTAAAAGGGGGGTCAAAATGCGCAAATAGCGTTGTAAAAAACTTTCTAAATTGCGATTTCTATGGAATCTCAGGAAGTACTGAACCGATTTCAAATATAATGGTGTAAAAATGATGGTGACAGATCTTGCTCCAAGATAGGCTATATTTTATAACTGCTTCCACTACCCCAAAGGAGATGCAGGAGCAAAATGCGCGAAAAGCGTTCTAAAAACGTTCTAAATGGCGATTTGTCGGCAATATCTAAGGAAGAATTAATCTGATTTCAAACGTAATGGTAGGAAATTGATGCTGACAGCCTCTGCTCTAAAATAGACGCTATTTTATGTCGGTATCACTATCACCAAGATGTTGCAAAAGCAAAAAAGCGTTCTAAATTTCGATTTTTGTGATCGGTAGGGGCTAGCAACTTAAAATTACGCAAGGAACATATTTATTAGACACAAATGATCTTTAAGAACAGTTTCGAAAAAATTGGAAATTTAAAAAGGGTTGAAAATGCGCGAAAAGCGTCCTAAAAACGTTTTAAATTGCGATTTCTACTCAATCTAAGGAAATACCAAAGCTATTTCAAAAGTAATGGTTGCAAATCAATGGTGACAGTCCCTGCTATATCATAGATTATATTTTATGTCGCTGTCACTACCATCTGGGAATTGCAAAAGCAAAACATGTTCTAATTTGCGTTTTTTGCACAACTGAGGGGTCTAACACTTTGAAGTATGGCATGGTATTTACTTACAAGATGCAACTGCTTTCTAAGAACAGTCGAAAGAAAATTCCAAATTTAAAAAAATGAAGTGAGTGAAAAGCGTTATAAATTACAATTTTGAAGCAAACTTAAGAATTACCAAACCGATAAAAAAGATAATGATGACAAATTTTGGTGATAGTACCTGCTCAAACATAAGCTATATTTTATGTCTGTTCCACTACCACCAGAGGGTTGCAGGAGCTAAAAACTTTCTAAATTGCGATTTCTGTGATACTGAAAAGGCTAGAAACTTTAAATATGACATGGTAGTTACTTATAAAATATAAATGCCCTCGAAGGAACGTCGAAAATAAATTCGAATTAAAAAGGGGTGAAGCGCAGGGGAGGTGCGAAAAGCATTCTAAAAAAGTTCTAAATTACGATTCTATGCAATTTCAGGGAATATAAACCGATTATAAAAGTAATAGTTGCGAATCAATGGTAACAGTCTCTGATCCTACACAGGCTATATTTTATGCCTGTGATTCTACCACCTGGGGTTCACAGGAACAACAAACGTTCTAAAAACGGCTTTAAAAGCTTTTTAAATTACGTTTCTGTGGAATATTAGGAAATAACAAACCGATTTCAAAATTAATGTTGGCAAATTAATGGTGACAGTTCCTGTTTGAACATAGCCCTTTACGTTGAGAGAGGTTGTAGGACTTGGAATTTGACATGATGGTTAATTTTAAGATGTAAGAAGATGGTTTCTAAAAAATTCAAAATTTCAAATGAATACTGAAATGAGCGTATTAATTGAGCATAAAAGTTTCAAAATATTTTCTAAATTATTATTTATTTAGTTTTATTTCATTTTATTAATTTAAGTCTCATTTCTGCCATTGCAGTGTAATAATGATGTTTAATCAAACTGTGTTTTAAATAGTAATTTTTGAATTATTCCTAAAAGTAATAAGTACCTTTTAATAGAAAAAACTTTTAATAAAATAAAATATTACCTTTTAATAAAATAAAAATTTAGTTAGTACCTTTTAATAAAAGTTAGATCTATAAATATCACTTGGCATATTTCAAATATTACGTGAGCAAAGCCGCGGGGTTTGCTAGTTGATTATAATTTGAATAGTAGAATTATTTTTATATAATTATTAGAATAAGTTATTATTCAAATGTTTCTGGTATGAATGTGGAATTTTCTGAATAAAGAATCTGCCAGTTTTGCTAAAACTTTTAAACACTTCAGACTTAAATATATTAGATAAATGATTTTATGTGTATCAATTTTAATCTTATCATGTGTAGTTTAACTTCACCTGCTATTTAAGTCTATATACAGGGTGTATCTGAAATGCTTCAACGAACTTAGGGGATGATAGTACTCATCAAGACGAACAAAAATTACAATGGAACATGGGGCCGCAAATGACGCTTAAAGGGTGAAAATCGCAACACTAATAAAAATGTCGAAATCTCGCATGCTGCTTTTCCGCAGAACTGGCTAGTAGCACGAAGCTGGTTTTCCTTTCACTTTGTTCGGTCAGAAAGAGATAACAAAAACTTGGAAGAAAGCCAAACAAATCTGTGAGCAGGAATCCACATATGCAGGACTCCCGAAGTCCTGCATAATGTCACGACAATGTGATTTACCGGAATCCATGACTTGGCGTATTGCCGGAACAGTTGAATCTAGGGAAACACAACGAAGTGTAGCAGACGCTGTTGGAGTCGCAAGACGTATCAATACAAGGTTGTGTATTCGATTCCAAGACACATGGAATGGTAGACATCGACACGGGCAAGGTCAACCATGAGCTACCACAGTAACTGATGTCCGATATATCCTGTACAGCTCATTGAGACGGAACGGGGAATGCTACTCAGCTTCAAACACAGTTGCTCTTGGCCACAGGGTATACGATGTCCAACCAAATAGTCCAAAATAGGCTTCATCACAGCAGCTTTATCAGGCACCCGACGCTTCCTCTCAGACTCTGGTTGAGAGTTGGGAGGAGTGGATGTGGTCTACCCCTCGGGATTGCACTAACACTCTAAAGCGAAGGTTTCGTTCCCGAGGTGGTCATCGCTGTCATCGCTGGTCTCTATGCACGTAAGTCAATGGCTTGTATTCCGTTTACCTCAAGCAACTGTCTGGCCCAAAGAAAATGGGCAACTGAACATCGAGTTTGGAGGCAGCGTTGTTGGAGTCAGATTCTGTCTACAGACGATTCCCGATTAAGTCTGGATGTGACATCCAATGTGTTTTGGCATGGAGAGAAAGGGACAGCCAAAATAATCCCGCATTCGTTCGTGAAAGATCACATTACAGATGAGGTGGCTTTATGCTATTGGCTGCAATCAGCATAGTTGGACGTACCAGCCTGCATATCATTCGGAATGGTACTTTGACGGCCCGAAGTCATACAGACGAGATACTGAGACCTCATGTCGTAGTTTACGTTGCAGCAATGTGTGATTCTTTTTTTCCATGCATGATAATGCCAGTACGCATACAGCTCGTCTAGTGGAGAACATGCTTAAAGTTGAAACAATACGGGATATGGAATAACCAACATGCTTTCCTGACCTAAATCCGATAGAGCATGTTTAGGACACATTCGGACGACGCATTGCAGCAAGACTAAGGCAAATTTTATTGTCCCGGACTTCGATATTGCAATTCTTGAAAAGTGGAACAGTACTGCCCGAAAACTTATCAATATTGTCATCGAATCCATGGAAATCAGGTATGCGTTAGCTTTAACTATTCGAAGGGACCACACGCTATATTAAATTTCTAGCGTCATTCCTAAACAGTTCTTTTTTGTCATTTACATGTAACCAAATTGTTGCTCTAATCCATCTTTTCACGTTCTATCCATCTTTTCAAAGAATTAAATCTCTTTTGCAAATTTTTTGCGTCTTTTCTTCTCTATTGCGCGTTGATACACATATTAGACTCAATTTTATGCCCGCGCATAGCCGTCTCGCACTGTTCTCTTCACTTTTTTGCATGCTCCCCTAATTTCTTTGAGCAGTGTATATTTTAAACGAAATTCTTTGCCAGTGGACCTAGAGGTGGGAAACCCATTGCCCCGCAGAATATACATAATTAGTGAACATACATAATATTAATATTTCTTTAAAGAAAGATACGGCTACTATCGGAAAGGTACAGCGAAATTGATCGTATTTTTCTTATTCTATTACTACTTTTCATTACTTTTTTTAACTATATACAGACACCGGAGATTCCTATATCAAAATGCAGAAAAAATGTTCCATTTTCGTTTTGTCTGATAGAGGAACCGAGGAAAGAACGGACATAGACAATTATCGCTAAAACTATTTTGTTTGTTCATAAGGCTTTTTGGTTTAGATCCCGGTTAAATATCAAAAGAGGAAAAATCTAACCCTGAGAATTAATCTGACCTGTCTCCATCTATCTCCAGCCGAATTTTTTGACCCGCTGGCCCCGGTCTGTTTAGGCTCTGTGTTCATAGAATTACACTAACGCCCGCAGCAAACCAATCAACCAAACCAAAACACTCTCTAGATTTCTAAGTGCGGTAAATTTCTCTAGCCATCACCAAAAAGTTGTGAACATAGGCGGCACACAGACAAATACATTTTGTTGTTAATATAGATAGCAGTTTGTGCTTTTGTTATAGTTTTATGAATCATTCAAAATTGTTAGCATAAAGAGATTTTTTTTTAACCGTAAAATATTTATTTGTTTAATATTATGCAACTTATAAAAATGCAGAGATATGCCAAAATGCTTTTATTCAATAAATCCTGAAACTGTAGTTGTAGAATTACGTTGTTCTTTCTGCATTTTTAAAAACTGAATTGTGTGAAGAACAATCAAAAAGCTAATGTTTTTTAAAATTTTATTCTTAAATAACATCAGTATCAAATGTCTAAACATTTAAAAAAATTAGAAAAGAACGTTATCAGAGAGAAAGAACTTAAATTAGGCTGTAAACACTTGGAATTTTTTGCTCTTAATATTAAAAAAACTGTTTGATTTACTAAATTTTATTTAGAACATTCTTCAAATCCTAGTTATCTTTTCTCTCTCATATTCCATTAAATAAAAGTATTGAACAAAAGAACATTTATCTCATGTCTACACATTTTTTAAATTGAGTTAATCTAGCGTAGTCTGTTTCTCAATATATCTTCATTCTCGGAGATAATCGAACTGTAAAGTAAAACGGAATATAGAAGCCTAATTATCTCACATGTTGAATATCGAATGTCTATATATTGAACTGAAACACTGTCATTCTGCAATCCATGTAAATCTTTTCAGGATTGTTCCAGTCAATAAATATCATATTTATCGATTTGAAATAAATAATTCCGAAACATATATCAAACAAATATACTACAGAAAATAATGCAAATTGACATTATACCAGTTTTAAAAACTCATACCCTTTGTTTCCAATATTTTATGTTAAATATTGTATTGCAAACATAGTATTTTGTAAATTAATATGTCTTAATTTTTTATTAATTGGTTAGATTTTTATAAATACTCTTTTCTACTATGTTTTATAAAATACCGTAAATATTTTAATTTTTATAGTTTTTGTTTTGATCATTATTTTATTATTTATAGGCTACACTTGTAAAGAAATTACTATTATTTACACGCAACTCTTAATAACGAACATTAAAAAAATATTTAATTACTAATAGTATTAATAATATTCAAACGGAATATTATTGGTACCTGATTAATTAAAGCGGATGTTTATATTTTGCTTCCCAAACTGCCATTCCAGCTTAGTAATTAGCGTGCTAGTAAAAAATTGTAGAAACCCGAAGAGAAAGACTACATTTTGTTTGATATTCTCCAAGTTGAGAAGTACGAGGTGTGGCTATTAAATAACGAGACTAATGCTGTAAATATTTTATTTTAAATTTATACATATTTAATTATTATCTCCTTGAATATACACCCCTCCTTTATCACTACAACGCTCCATGCGAATTTTCCATTGTTTCAAACAGTGCTGGGAGTCTTCTTCTGCGAGCTCTTTCATGACGCGTACCGCTTTTTCTTTCACAGCTTCAATGGTCTGAAATCAGATTTCTTTTAATGCAGATTTGACCTTGGAGAACAGATAAAAGTTACATAATGCTAGGTCAGGCGAATAAAGCTAATCGTCGAACACTTGGAAGTTACACTTGACTAGAAACGTCTTGCTAGACAATGCAAATTAATTAAAATGTGAAAATGTAATTTAACATTAGAAGATCTAAATTTTGAATGTTTATAATTTAAAAACGTATCATGCAAATGACTTGAAATTTCGTTTCTAAACATTGTTTGATGTGAAGATGTAAAATATTTGTCAAAATTATGTGTTGTTATTGAAAAAAAAATAAAGTTAGATCTGTTTTTGATTTGTACATGGCCCCTAAGCAAATTGTATATGCATCATTTAAAAGCAGACTTTATTTCCTACAGTTTTCTACCAGTAACTTCTTCTACTATAATTAGTTGCAGAGTTAGTAGGTGATGTTTACATATTGTTCCCGCCGATAGCTCTTTCTCAAATAATCACTGCTCACAACTCACCATAAATAAAACTAGCGGACTGTATTACTAATTAAATTTTAATTCACAAACAATAAATTGATCGAGAGCCGATATTTACACTACTCCTCGGATCGGCGTCTCGAACCCAACTCACAAGTTTCAAAACAAACCACATAGATAGCGCTTCTAAACGGCAACAATTATCTTGTAGTATGCCGTTGTCAGAATATAAAACAGTATTATTACATCATACTTCAAAATTTTAAAATTATTATTTCGCTAAACAATTTAGCCGAATTGCTATTGACTTCAAAATTTTTATTTACATGGGTTATTCAGAAAGTAAAAAACCTTTGTGTATAATTCGAGGAAAAAAAACAGACATTCAAACAGGACTTTGTTTAAAATGACATTTGGTCAAATCGTAATTTCCGATGTAATATCAATTGTAAAATGTCTATCATAACAATTCAAATGTTTTTTAACCGCGTTGTTGTACACTGCTCGAAAAAAATTAGGGGAGAAAGCAAAAAAGTGAAGAGAACAGTGTAAAACAGCAATGTACGGGCATAAAATGGATAGTACATATGTAGTAATGCGCACTACATAAAAAAGACGCTCTAAAATGGTAAGGGAGCTTTTAATTTTTGAAAAGATGAAACGAACATGAAAAGATGGTTTAGGGCAATAATTTTGTTTCATGTAAATCATTAAAAAAAAGTATTGTTTAGAAATGATGCGAGATTTTCAAGATGTCATGTGGTCTCCTCGAACAGCTAAGACTGCTGCACACCGGTTTACCATGGATGCCATGAGGTTATCGATAAGACTTGGGGAATACTGTTCCAATGTTCAAGAATTGCGATCTCTATGTCCCGGACAGTAAAAGGAGGCCTCGGTCTCGCAGCAATGCGTCCTCTGAATATGTCCCAAACATGCTAGATCGGAGAGCATGCTGGTCATTCCATACGTTGTATTGTTTTAGCTTCAAGCATGTTTTCCACAAGACGAACTTTATAAAGTCTGGCATTATCATGCATGGAAAAAAAAGAAATCACTAATTACTGCCACATAAAATATGACATGAGGTCTCGGTATCTTGTCTGTATTACTCCGGATCGTCAAAGTACCATTCTGAATGATATGCAGGCCCGTACGTCCACCTATGCTGATTCCAGACAAGAGCATCAACCCACCTCGTCTGTAATGTTACATTTCACGAACGAATGTGAGATTATTTTGAGTGCCTCTTTCTCTCCATGCCAAAACATATCAAATGTCACATCCAGACTGAATCGGGACTCGTCTGTAAACAGAATTTCACTCCAACAACGTTGCTTCCAAACTCGATGATCAGTTCCCCACCTTCTTTGGACCGCACAGTGGCTTGATGTCAACGGAATACAGTCCATTGGCTTACGTGAATAGAGACCACCCTGATGAAGCCTATTTCGAACTGTTTGGCTGGAAACCCTTCGTCCTTTGGCTAAGAACAACTGTGTTTGCAGCTGAGTAGCATTGCTCGTACCGTCTCGATGGGCTGTTAACAGGATATATCGGTCATCAGTTTCTATGTTAGCGCATTTTCGACCTTGCACTTGTCGATGACTACCATTCCATGTGTCTCGGAATCGGTTCCGCAGCCTTTCATGGACACTTCTTGCGACTCCAACAGCGTCCACTACACTTCGTTGTGTTTCCCCAAATTCAACTGTCCCGATAACTCGCCAAGCCATGGATTGAGATAAATCATGTTGCTGTGACATTTTCAAGCCACATTTTCTCAAAACACAAGCTGAGCAATTGAATTTTACAACTGAGGCAGTGAAACAGACGTTTCTGCAAAATCTCGATTTCTGCACTTATCACCTTTTTTCAGTTTTTGACGTCATAAACTTTAATTTACGTGTGAAGTTTTCTTTATCTGTTTTCTACAGCACTTTAAGTTATGGATGTTTTATTTTACGTTACTTATCCGTGTAAATATTTGCGTAATTTCGTTTAAGCCATGTGCTCCCCTAATTGTTTTGAGCCGTGTATGTGGTTGTGAACAATAACAAATGCTTTAAAAATGATCTTTTCCCCCCTCCAAATTATAACTGTTTTCTGTTTAATACATTTTATTGTAATCTATAAAAAATCTTCAAGTGAGATTAATTGTTTCCTTAATTAAAAGTCTTGTTATCCAAGATCCTTTATTTTTAATGACAATGACATTGAGTCAGATATGTCTGATTAATAACTGTTTTTGAATTTATGCATTTTAGAAATACATATTCAATTTATGTCCATTACCAAACTCATTAATTCGTCCATTGCTAAATGAAGATTCAGCATGTAAGTTATTTATACATATTTCGTGGTTGCAAGGATTTTTCTATAAATATTCAATTAAATTAAATTGACTAAATATGTTGAATGTGTCTTGTAAATTACGTTGCAAGTTATGTTTGATGATAATTTGATTACATTGCTGAATGAAAATTAAATGATACCTCTTAATGTCTGATAGATATCGTGTAGCTATATTCTCGTGATACCTAGTACCTGAAAGCTTTTCATGAGAGAAAAGGAATTCATTAAAGGTAAATGATCATGTTCTATTTTAGCAATATACCTGGCTTCCACATCAATATTGAATGTTTCAATGGGATCTTACAGACATCACTTCTGATAATAATGAATGAGAAACAGGATCCTTACAAGGGCAAAATTTGATACGTATGTTTCCGAAATCCTGACGATATCGAATTTATCTTGTAAATTACGATTTAAGTTATATGTGAGGATAATTTGATTACATTGCTGAATGAAAATATAAATGACACCTTTTAGAGTCTTATCGATATAGTGTAGCTATATTCTTGTGATATCTAGTACATGGAAGCGTTTCATCAGAGAAAATGACTCATCAAAAGGAATTTATTAAAGGTAAATGATCATGTTCTACATTAGCTAAATATTTCACTTCCTCGTCAATATTGAATCTTTCAATGGGATCTTACAGATATCACTTTTGATAATTTCGGTTGTCACAGGCAAGGGCTTAATGTAATTACTAATGCATAATTATAAATTTATACATATTATAGGCATTTACTCGTATTTACTGGCATTAAAGTATATTATCATATAATACATAACTCGCACTAATATAATAATGTAAAATTTTAGGAAAATAAGACGAGTTTTGCGTAGTTGAGTTGTATATTCGGAACCCGTGCAGCGAAAGGCGCTTCTGAAAGAGCTAACGTGCATTCGAATAACGAAAAACAATGATTGTGGGAACATTATAAGACACATGATGGGTTTTAAGCAAAAAATTATATATTACATCCATGCAAGAATACAAAAATATAAACAAATGTATAGTATTTTAAAATTAAATTTAAAGGTTCGCTTAATATTAGTAAATGTTGCAAAGCTAAATATTATTACTTTTCAGATGGTGTACACTGTACAATATCAGAGTTGATATGTGATTATTATTAAAGTATTTCATGGAAACAGAATTGTTTTTTAAATACAGATTCGATTCAATCGTCAAAATTCTTTTTATATAATTGCACTGTTACTCATCGTAATTAAAATCTCCCGTACGAGGGCGCTGTGTCAGCGCCGTAATTTTATTTATTATTCCAATCGTCTGCGTGTTGACGATAGATTGTAATTTAGTTACTCGTGAGTGGAAACACTGAATTGTTGTTGTTATTTGAAATAATGGAATGTTTGACTTGGAAACGGCCAGAGAGACTGTTTCACTCCTAACAATTATTGTTTTAAAATAAAGAAATATACAGTTCACTGCGAAGAGTTCCTTAAAAATGGTGTCATTGAGTAACTTATTGTTTTATTCCTAACAAAAATTGGTCCTTCGAGGCCAAAGTAAACGGATTTATCGTTTGCTTTTAGAGTCAAGAATCAGCGACGAGACTTGGTTTCTTCGAATAAGGTAGGACTTTTTCTTTAACATGTCTACTGAATTAAAAAATATTTTGACAAAAAAAAAAAAAGAGTTTTAAAATGTAAAATTACTAAATTTGTGAGTGAAATTAAATTAAGTGACTCTGATGAATGCTCTTTAGAACTTGTAAATACGAAATGTGATGAATTCAATACAGAATTGAAAGAAATGTTTGTTAAAATTTATTCATTGTGCGATGAAGAGGAAATTGATAAATATATCGATGAACAATCATCGATTGAAAAAGAGTTAGATGAAACTTGGTTAAAAATTAAAAGAGCGAAACAAAAACAAACAAATGTTCTTAATGAATCAAAGCCAAAACAAGAGAATAGTGTAACGGAAGTTCGACTTCCCACGATTAATCTACCTTCTTTTAGTGGAAACGTACAGGATTGGATATATTTTAGCGATCTTTTTAAATCTAGCGTTCACAATAATAGCGCACTTTCGGGTGCTCAAAAGTTATCATATTTGAAATCTTCGCTTCATTCTGAAGCTGCAAAAATTATACAAAGTATAACGATTTCAGATGATAATTATCAAACAGCGTGGTCCTTATTAGAGGAAAGATATTCCAATAAAAGACAACAAGTTGTTTGCTCACATTAAAAAATTAATGTCCATTAATTCAATACAAAGTGAAACACCTAGTGCTATTCTTAATTTGGCAGATACCGCCAGTGAATGTATCAGATCTCTAGAAATTCTCGATCAAAAAATTGAAGGGTTTGCGGATACAATAATAACTTATATATTGTGGCAGAAATTAGATGGGTCCACAAAATTATGGTTTGAACGTGAACACAAAAAAAGACGAGCTACTAAAATTAAAAGAATTAATCGAATTTTTAAAAAGACAAGCGAGAACACTGCAAGTTTCCAAACCTCTTATAAATAATGTAAATCCTAAACGCAATGCTCAACAACGAATCACTAGTATGGTATCTACATCTAATGTTAAAATCTCAAAAACATTTAAATGTGTTAAATGTCAAAGTAATGAATTCCATGGTTTCAACAAATGTCCAGAATTCTTAAATCTTTCAGTGGCTTCTAGATATGAATTCATAAAGAAAAATAATATTTGTTTTAACTGTTTAAAATTCCACTCGGTTAGAAATTGTAAATCTACTTATTCTTGTCAGAAATGTATGAAAAAACATTCGAGTTTACTGCATTTCGAGAATGAAAATGAAAAGCAAATTCAAAACAGCGATAGAAAAAATGAATTTATTTCAAAACCCGAGGTCAGTGATTGCAATACCCAAAACCAGAATCAAATCGTAGCGCATTCAAATCTAGACCCGAATGCTGCAACATTTCACATTTCTAACGAAAGAGTATTTTCTGGTACATCTGTTTGTGAGATGAATTATTTAAGTTCTGGCATCTTATCAACTGTCATTGTTTATATTAAAAATAAATTTGGTGAATTTAAGCCGTTAAGAGGTTTGATTGATGCTGGATCAATGAGTAATTTCATTACGATTCAGTGTGCTGATTATTTAGGAATTAAGAAAGAAAAAATAAAAGTTGCGGTTTCAGGATTAAATGGCATCTCCGTGAATATTAACTCCAAGGTAAAAGCATTAATTTCGAACAATTCAAATTTTAAGGCGGAAATAGAACTTCTTTGTGTCGGATATCGGATAATATTCCAGTATCGGATTAACGTTCCAACAGAACATTACCTTAATAACATTAAATTAGCGGATCCAGAATTTTACAAACCTGGAAAAATTCATGTTCTTTTGGGAGCTCAAATATTTTATGATCTTTTAGAAGTCGGTCGAATTGAAGTCCCCAATTCTAATTTAAAATTCCAAAACTCGGTATTTGGATTCATTGCCTGTGGAAGCGTATTAAATCCTGACAATCAAATCACGCAAAATACTCATTGTGGGCTTGTTTGTAACTATGAAGATTTGACAAAAGAAGTTCAAAAATTCTTTCAGTTAGAAACATTAGGGATAAAAGACGATCCCACATGTACTGACGAAGATAGAGCATTAGAAATATTTGAAAAATCTGTATCTTATAAAAATAAACGTTACGAAGTTACCTTACCATGGAAAAAGGATTGGCGAGAAATGAATGACAATTTCAAAATAGCCAATAATAGACTAAACTGTCTTAAAGTGAAAATGAAGCGAAAATTAGAGCTTCGTGCTCAATATTGTGAGACTTTCAAAGATTATGAAAATAAAGGAATCATAGAAAAAATAACGGAAACGCACAAGCCAGTGGAGAAACCACTTTTTTATCTTCCACATCAACCTGTCTTTAGACAAAGCCTGACAACGAAAATGAGAGTAGTCTTCGATGCAGCTCACACGATGTTGGCGAATTATCGTTAAATGATTGTCTTTGGCCAGGTCCAAATCTTAATCCAAACTTATTCGATCTACTTATCAATTTTAGATTAAACAAAATAGCATTGATAGGTGATATAGAAAAGGCCTTTCTGCAGATATCTCTAGCGGAGAAAGACAGAGATGCAGTGAGGTTTTTATGGATTGGAGATAGAGGTATAGAAATATATCGCTTCAACCGAGTTCTTTTTGGTATGAATGCTTCCCCGTTTCTTCTTGCTGCTACTCTAAGAAAACATATCAAGAAATTTCAAGTTAGATATCCTACAACAACAAAGTTATTAGATAGGTGCCTCTACGTTGATGACTTCATCGCTGGTGCTGACAACTTGCAAGATGCGTTAGAAATCTATCGAAATGCTGTTTATATTATGAGCGAGGCAAGTATGAAACTCAGAAAATGGTCAACTAATGATAACGATTTTTTGGAGCAATGGAAACAAGAAGGGTTTGATACTCAGCCTCTACATAACCCAATTGAATTAGGATTTGACTCAACAAAGGTTCTAGGAATGTCTTTGCATACGAGTGAAGATTGCTTTATCGTAGATGTAAAAGGCTTATTAGAAATTTTATCAACAAATGAAAACACCAAGCGCTTCATCCTGCGTGCTATTGGAAAAATATTCGACCCTCTTGGCTTGCTCACTCTTTATACTATTCGCATGAAATGCCTATTTCAAGATCTGTGGTTGAGGAAAATTGCTTGGGATGAAGATCTACCAATAGATGTTAAAGAAAAGTGGCTTCAATGGTGTTCTGAGATCCCACGCCTCTCCGACCTAAAAATTCCAAGAATTGTGCTAAATTCAACGAAAGAAGAAAATTCAGATGTGGTAGAGATTCACTGTTTCTGCGATGCTAGTAAGAAAGCCTTCGGCACTGTCATATACCTCAGAATTGTAAAAGAAAATGCTATTGAAGTTAACCTTGTGACTTCAAAAAGTAGAGTTACACCTCTTAAAAAATCACTTTACCAAGATTAGAGCTATTGGGAGCTTTACTTGCTGCCCGACTAGGTAATGCAGTCAAGAAAATAGTAGATCATAAGAAGCCATCAGATGTGTTCTTCTGGACAGACTCGAAAATCACTTTGTACTGGATTAGAGGTTCTAGTAAAAGATGGAAATCATTCATAGCGAATCGTGTCAACGAGATTCAATCTTTGACTGACTCCAATTCGTGGTTTCATTGTCCGGGAAAGTCTAATCCAGCCGACCTCCTTACCAGGGGCGTCAGTGTTGATATGCTCTTAGAAGAGGATTTGTGGTTTAAAGGTCCCCCCTTTTTGAGATAAACTGTTCTCCCAACTAATGACTGCAACATCCAAAATTCGCCAGATGACTATTCTGATGAACTAAAGAAAACAGTTAAATGTGAAAATGATAACTCTTTAGTTACTCTAGCTATTTATGATCAAAATTATTTATTAGATTATATTATTAGTGTTAGTAATAATTATATAACTATCATTCGTATTTTATGTTATGTGCTTAGATTTATTCATAATCTTCGAAATGTTAATAGAGTGAAAGATCATCTTACTTCTAAAGAATTGAATGCTGCAGAATTATCACTGATAAAGATGGTTCAACAAAGTGAGTATCAGGAAGAAATAAAATGTCTTCAGAAAGGTAATTCAGTACCAAATAAAAGTAAACTAAATTCTTTAAATTGTTTCTTAGATGAAAGTAATATTTTAAGAGTTGGGGGTAGATTGGGTAACTCATATTTGACAACAAATGAAAAACATCCTATGGTTCTGCCAAGTAAGCATCCCCTTACTTTAATTATTGTAAGATATTTTCATTTAAAGTATTTACATGTATGATCACAAACATTGTTGTACCATATTCGTCGTAAATTTTGGATAACTGATGGTAGAAACATCTGTCGCAAAATAACATATGAATGTGTCACTTGTTTTAAAAACAAGCCTGTATTAGCGAGTCAAGTTATGGGTGACTTGCCCAAAGAGCGTGTTACACCTTCATTTCCATTTTCCATTATTGGAACTGACTATTGCGGCCCTTTTTACATTAAATTCAAAAATCAAAGGAAAGGTACATATAATAAAGTGTATGTATGTATATTCGTTTGTCTCTGCACCAAAGCTATTCATCTAGATTTCGTTTCAGATCTCACTTCTGCAGCCTTCATTGCTTGTTTTAAGCGCTTTGTTAGCAGAAGGCGAAAGTGTTCAAAAATATTTTCTGACAATGCAAAATCTTTGTAGGGGCAAACTTAGAATTGAAAAGGCTTCACAATTTGGTTAGACACCCAGATGAAGCATTAGCTGATTATTTTGCAAGGGAAAATATCGAATGGAATTTTATTCCTCCGAAAGCGCCGAACTTCGATGGTCTTTGGGAGGCAGGGGTTAAATCATTCAAATTCCATCTAAAACGTGTAATTGGTAACGCGCACCTCACTTTAGAGGAATTTCCGACAGTAATTCTAGAAATTGAAAGTGTTTTGAACTCAAGACCTCTGTCCCCATTATCATCAGATTTCGACGATTTCGAGACTCTGTCACCAGGTCATTTTCTTATAGGTAAGGCCTTAACGTCTATTATTGAACCCCAGCTCACTAAAATTTCGGAAAACAAACTTATCAACTGGCAAAAAATAACAAAATATAGCCAGCAAATATGGAAATTATGGAAGCGAGACTATCTGAACACCTTGCAGCAACGTAATAAATGGCAAATAAATAAAAACAATATAAATGTTGGTTCTCTCGTATTGATCAAAGATGAAAATATGCTCAGCACAAAATGGGCAACAGGTAGGATTTCCGAGATATTTCTCGGTAAGGACAAAAAAGTTCGAGTAGTGAACATTCGTCTACCTAACGGTACAATAATAAAGAGAGATGTGAGAAGTATTTGTCCCTTTCCAATTAATGGAAACTAATTTCTTTAATGTATATATTTGGTATATTTTGAATATATTTTGTTGTTTAATTTCTATAGTATGTTTTATTGTATTCAGATGTAAAGTAATTTTGCCATTTTTCCTTTGTTATTAATTATATCTTTGTATTGTTATATGTAGTATTATGTAATTTTATATTATATATTAGAGTAGTTTTGAAACCTGCAGGTTTCAACGGTCGGGAGTATATTACTGATCGTAATTAAAATCTCCCGTACGAGGGCGCTGTGTCAGCGCCGTAATTTTATTTATTATTCCAATCGTCTGCGTGTTGACGATAGATTGTAATTTAGTTACTAGTGAGTGGAAACACTGAATTGTTGTTGTTATTTGAAATAATGGAATGTTTGACTTGGAAACGGCCAGAGAGACTGTTTCACTCTTAACAATTATTGTTTTAAAATAAAGAAATATACAGTTCACTGCGAAGAGTTCCTTAAAATGGTGTCATTGAGTAACTTATTGTTTTATTCCTAACATGCACTTTTATGATCAAGGTAACATTTAGATATTTGGTATTAAATGCGATAATGTATTAAACAGTTTTAATAAATGAAAAACGACATTCCTTAGTTTGTGATTGGTATTATTCTTATGATATTCAATACTTTTGAAATCTTTTAACCAAATGAAATGTTATGTGAAATGGAATTAATTAAAGCTAAAATATCATGTTCTACATTCATGTAATGATTGATTTCTCGCATCAACAATGAAAGTTATGATAGGATCGAATAATCATTTATTCTGTCAGTAATAAATAAACTTTAAGTTTCAAAGGTCGATATAATCCGATATTATATATATATAATTCCAAAATTAGATAAAGGAAGAGAGCGTATCTTTTTCAGACGTAGAATATTACTTCATTTCTAATACGCAATAAATGTAACATGTGTTAAAGAGACTACTTAGTGGTTTCTGAAAATTGTCATTAAAAATACAAGCAGAGTTTCCACAACCTGACGGAATTTTTATTCGGAAATGGTGAGACATACAACGTACTCAGGCTAATTTTAAAAATACATGAGAGACATTTTCTTTTGTCAACTGCTTCTCAGCTGTGTATAAATTGAAGTTAGGAAAACTAGTCCCCTAATGGCTAGAGATTCAGGGGTAGAGTTTTTTTAGATAGTTTTTTTTGGGGGGGGGGGAGGGGAGGTTGAAGGGGCGAGCATAATTCAAATTCTTAATTATCCGACTTTTTTACTTTTTTGGATTATTAGTGTCACAATATATTTACTGCAATCATTGCAATGTTATCACATTATTTAATTTTTTGCTTTATTAAATCACATTATATATGGTACACTCTCAAAATTCTTCAACGCCTAGGAATGGAATCTGTGCGCACCCAACAAAACAATTTCTTCAACCCAAAAACCGACAGACTTCCACCAAATCCCAAAGTAAAAGAAAATTACTCCATATTTTAACACGTTTATAATAGTATATAATTTTATCCCTTATGTACAGAAATGAACATATGAGTTATTACTATGGGCCACCATTAATAGTCAAATCTATAGTTTTTCATTTGAAAAATATTCAAGACTTCCTTGTAAAAAACCAGCTCATCCCTACTCCGACTTAAAGAGATACAGCACAATCCGAAAAACTTAATGCGTACCTCACTCCCAACCAACGGAAAAAATACGTCAATATATCCTGACGCAGTACTGTAATATCAATGTAAATATGAAAGCCACTAAAAAATTTCCATTGAAAGGCAACTCGACCAGAAATGAAAGAAAATTAATCCATATTATAGTACAATTGTTGTAAAAGGAGTCTACAGCTGTATCTTTAATAAAAACTTTACCTTTTATGTAGAAAAATGAAGATATATATATCTAGTATTCATTAATGTTCAAATATGTAGCTTTTTCATCTGAAAAATATTCAGGATTTCTTTGAAAAATAGTATTAACACGAACCCACCTCAAAATAGTGTAAACGCAATCCGAAACAATTAAATTACTTCACCTTTACTTGTAGAAAATCACTAATGAAAATTTTCTTATCGCTATAGATCACAAAAGTTGCAAATTTCGTGACCTATTCATACGTTTGTGGGTTGATTATCTCATGACTGATTGAATTTCATGATTCTTTTTTCGCGATCATCTGGTGAAATTTGCGATTTTTTACGAGACAGTATCACGGAATTCAAGATTTTTTTTTTTTTTTGAAACCGTTATCGAAATTGTTTTTTTTTTTTTTCTCGTGACTATTTGTCGAAATTCACAATATTTTTCTGCGACCAACTGACTAAATTCCACATTTGTTTCTGCGATCTTTTGACAAAATTCTCTATTCTTTTTCACGATCATTTACTGAAATTCGTGATTATTTTTTTCTATCACTAACTAATAATATTTATAATTTTTTGCGCGATAGTTACACGAAATTTTGTATCTTATTTCACGATTGTTTAAGGAAATTCCCTCGATTGTTTGACTAAATTTTTGTAATTTTTTGTGCATTCTTTTGACGAAATTCGCGATTTTTGCCATAATCCCTAAATTCGAGATTTTAGTTCGTACAATCATTTGACGAAATCTGCATTTCTCTTCGCGATCTTTGATTAAATTAGCAATATTTTTTACGGCCGTTTCAAGAAATTATTGATTTTTTCCGCGACGATTTGGAGAATTTGTTTTTTTTTTTCAAAATTTACAAAATTCGGGTTTTTCTGTGATTTTTGACGAATTGAATTTGCAGAATTCGAAAGAAAAAAATATCGTGAACGAAATTAAAAAAAAATTCGCAGAATGTTCATGGAAGAAGTTAAGGAGACAAAATCACGCAGAGCTTTTTTTATTGTGCGGGATTTTCCCATTTTCTGTGAGATTTGTGCAGTTCTGCACGTTGTGCAATTCTCCACGTTCCCTGTTCCTGAAAGTAAATGTTTCTTTGTCTTTCGTCAGGAAACTCTTGAAATCGCGCCTCTGTAGTATAACCTGAAAAAAAGAAGTCGAAAGGAACTAGAAAACAGTTCCATTTTTGGCAGGTCTCTGTCTTAGCAAGTATAATTGTACAATGGTTTTTCATCGAAATTTGATTCTTTCACCTTTGAGAAAGAATTCTGTTATAGACAGGATTCGTTTTCACAAGTTTTACTATAATACGAGGTAGGATTCAAAAGTTCCCGGACTGACTCTATAACTGTAAAAATATTACCAATTTCATTGCTAAAACACACCCGCCTTCGAGATAAGATCCTTGCGCAGCAACACACTTTTGCCATCGGCTGTAAAGATCATCGAAGCACTTCTGGAATTCATTTTTAGCCATGTCCTTTAATTCAGCCTGCGATGCACTTTTAGCTTCTTCTGAAGATTGAAATTGACGACCCTGCTAGCGACGTGCAGTTCAGGAAACAGGCTAAAGTCGCAGGTTGAGAGATCAGGGGAGTAAGCAGGATGTGGCAAAACAGTTGTTTTCGTTTTCGTAAGGAAGTCACCGACGACTAGGGATCGGTGTGCAGGAACGTTGTCATGCAAAAGCACCCATGACTGCTTAGCCCACAATTTTGGCCTCTTTTTCCGGACCGACTCACGGAAACGACGCAGGATGTCAACATAGAGTTATTTGTTGACAGTGCGTCCTTCAGGGATAAATTCCAGATGCACAATGCCCTGGATATTGAAGAATACCTTTAACATGATCTTTCCTTTAGAGCGATCTTGATGGAATTTCTTCTTCCGTTGTGATTTCCAAGTTGCTGATGCCCTCTTGGATTGCGGATCGTATAAAAAACACCATTTCCAGTCTCCAGTAACAATTCTGCCAAGTAGGGAAGGATCTTTCTCAACAGCCGAGATTAAGCATCCCACCCCTTCAATTCGAATTGCCTTTTGGTCTTCGCTTAACATGCATGGTCGTCGATTTCAAACTTCAGATGAAGTAAAAAGTTCATCGCAGGCCGTATTAAAGGACATGGCTAAAAATGGATTCCAGAAGAGCTTCGATGGACTTTACAGGCGATGGAAAATGTGTATTGTTGCGCAAGAGTCTTATTTCGAAGGGAGATGCGTTTCATCAATGTAATTGGTAATATTTTTACAGTTATAGAGTCAGTCCGGGAACTTTTGAATCCTACTACGTACATCTCTTTTCAGAGCTATACTATAGAGTGGATGGTTTAACAGTCTTTGAGAACACCTTCAAAAATGGAAACTGGAAATAGAAACAGAATAGTGTCTAAAAAGAAAAATTTTCATATTAAATATATTGAAATTTTACCTGCTAAGAAGGAAACCTGTTTAAAACGAAATATTTCATTGGTTCTTGAGTTTCTGTATTCAATCTTTTTGTAAGCATGATCCAGTTTACGTTTCTCGTTTGGAAGAGGGGGGGGGGGGGTACAGAGCCGGATCCTACTTATCTCAAAAAACCTTTGATCTCACACAAGAAAGTTCTGAAATGGCGCCCCTGCCGAAGTCATTAAAGCTAAATGATCATGTCCTATGTTCATGCAATAATTATTTAAATGAAAATTATGACAGATTTTTAAATTCACCTATTCCTGAAGTAATAAATTAGTTTTGGGACACAAATATTAGTATAATATAATATATAACTTTCTGAAATTAAAAAAACTGAATATTCAGTATTAATCATTTTCATAACAAGTACTCTTATAATTAATAGGAAATACATAATCTTTAAATGAAGTCATTACTAAAATGCAATCATGGATTGTACGAATTTTTTGCAATTTTTATCCTATATTAAACAATGGTTAAATGTAAGTCGTGAATATAGCAAATCTAAAAAACAGATAGATAAAAACGTAGGGTCGTTCCATGTCAATTGACCTATATTTCGATATGGTCGGGTCTATCCTCTACATCATTGATACAATGTCGAAAGGTTGCACCTATATGTCTAAAATTGACATCTGAAACTGTCAGAGTCAAAAGCAGGGTATTTTGGTCACAAAGTTCAGTATTTCTCTGTGGCAGGGAAAACGATGAAATCACCAAGTTTAACATATTTGTGTCCCTGATACAATACACCTTATATATTGCAAACTAAGTGGTTCTGTCCACTGCGCCTTTCGTGTACCAGCAACTAGACCGCAAGCCTACTGGCATGTGGCATCTTTGTTCCTAATCCATCCATTGCTGGAAACACATTAGAATATACTACACTCATTAATTAAAATTTTATAAACTAAACGCATCTTAAGGATTTTAAATAGTGTATGGATGAACAGTCCGATAAACAGATTAATTTAATATACCTGGCATTTGTGTATTTTATGTAACAACTTAGTTGATAGCTTAGTATCAGTAAAGAATAGCTAATTTGTATTTATTTCCATATTCATAATTAAAAATTTTGTTTTCATTATAAAAAGAGTTTAAACTCAAAGTAATCACCGTAAATATTTTTACAGAGAAAAACATATAAAACAAAATCATTTAACTGTAGATAGCCACCTATTTCCCGCAAATAGTCGCTACAAACGTATGAAAAAATTGTGCTCAATCGCTAGTAAATATTTTTATCTTCAGTATGGCAATCATGCTGTGAAACAATCAAATCCAATAAAAATAAATTTTATTTAAATTGAGTTACTCTGATTCCGACCAATGGACTATATAAACGAAAATAAAAACTGTATTGAAACAGTATTACATAAATCTAACTTGGAGTATGGTTCCCATATGAAAAATATAAAAAAATCCATATTGAAGTTTTAGTTATGTAATTTATCTACCAGAAACTCCAAAAATTCAAAAAAAAAAAAACATCATCGGAGTTTTTTTTATCAAAACGTAAGTTTGATTTAATATGGCTATTTTAATTAAATATGGCTACCCTATTTTCTTTGAGGCCACGCTATAAACATAAAAAAACCTGTTTAATCTGTATTACCTAATTTTACCTTGAAGTTGGATTATTATATGGGAAAAGCATAAAAAGAATAATAGTAAAGTTTTAGGTATGCAATTTACTCCCAGGAATGCTACTAGCGTAAAAAAAACCCTGCGTTCGGAAATTTTTTATCAACACATAACGTTTATAGTAGCATAAGCTTGTAATGACAATGTATTTAAGAAAACATAAAAAATCAATCGTATTTACATTTATTTATACTGTTTTACGCCAGGGGACACTATAATCACAAAAGAAAATTGTGTTTAATCTGTATCATCTTTTTTTTAGCTGCAGTAAAATTATCATAGAGTGAAACATTAAAACAATCAATTTTACCTAAATTTTGTTCCACTTTTCCTCCCAGTGTGTGCTATAAAAGCAAGAGTAAATGCTTTTGAATATGTACTGTCTATTTTTATCTCGAATACGACAATCATACAGTAAAATATATTAAAAGCTCTTTATTTACATCTGATTAATATATTCCTCGATAGGGGGTGCTATCGGCGAAAAAAGAAAGTTCAGTTTAAATTATCTTATGTATTTTTTTCCTTTTGCACAGCTCTATACTATAACCATAATTGCTATATAAACTGTTTTCAAGGGGAAAAAATGCTTTAACTGACTGTAACAACATAGTAAAATATCTTTAGAATCCGCGTTTTACATATATTTGTTATTAAAAATCGTTTCATATATATTTGTTATTAAAAATCATTTCATATACATTTGTATTTTTTGCGCGGCTCTGTACGATAACTAAAAATGCATACCGATACCATACACCGTTTTCAAGGAAATATATATTGTAAGTTGCAGTAAGAACGTAGTATAAATATCTTGCAGTTAGCGTTATATGAGCCCTGCTTTCAAAATTAGTCTATATATTACTACCTAGTAAAATACGTCTAAATGCTTTATAGACTCTCTTCAAGAAAAAAATGTGCTGTTGGTGACTGTAACAACGTACTAAAATTGCATTACCAATAGTGCTCTACAATTCCAGAATTTAGCACATGTTCTTTTAATCGGTTGTTTCATAAATTATTTTCGTTAGGATTTTATATTTAAAGAGTATTATATACAATAATAGTGCAATCTAGTACAATCTAGTATATCTAGTACAATTTTGTGTGTTGAAAAATATAGTTCTATTTTTAAAAATCAGAACTCAATACATTCATCACCACTATGCTTCAAACTAGGTCACGTAGCCTATCGCGATAAATTCAGTCCTTACTTTATCAAGCTGAAATTAATAATTACTTAAATTTAAAAGTTTGTCACTTTACCAATTAATTACCAATGAACATGACCATAGAAGTTGTTTCTTGCCTACTTAAATGTTTATTGATTAATTCATGTTTTAGATCTTTTAAAAAATTAAACTCAGAAATTCACCTCCTCTTTCAAAAAGCGTAAAATTCAATAAGGGCATATCTGAGTTGATTACTTTTAGTAACACTAGAAAGAACACATCTTATTTGACAAGAAAAATTTTGTTTCATTTTGGACCTCTTCCGTATAAAGTAATAAAAAGCAAGGTTAAATATACCTGCTTTGCGTGAGATTAGCTACATTATCCGGAACAGCGTAAAGTCCAGGTACACTCAAATATCTCTTGCAGCGCTCCATGTGGCGAAATTTAGAACGTTTTCGATTCTATCTCGAAACATGTGAGAGATAGAGAAAGAATGTTAATTACAAATATGTACAGCATCCTCTATTTAGTGAGAAATGATGTCTCACATGTAAAAAAATCTTTATTCGAATCTCCGGAATTTTCGATTTTCAATAAGACATAACCGGCAAACATTCGAGTTAAGAATGTTCAAATTGTACACCGTCTGTAGCTATGTATGTAATTGGATGCGTATTGAGACCGACATTGGACATATTCAATATAAGTAATTAGAATTTCTTATTAAAATAAATCGTCACTTACTCGCATGTGATAGCTTTATAAGAAAAATGCATTTTTCTTAAAATGCTTTCTTAAGCGATTAGCGACGTATTTAAGCCTGTGGCTAATTATAAAAAAATAAGATTTAAAAGCTTTTAATACAGTTATTTCTACATCGAGAACTTTCCATTTATGCTTAGAATAGCAATATCAAATTGAATAAAAATTTATGCTAAGTCCTCAAGCTACAGGGGATGGACAAAATAATATGAACACCCGTGAAAATAGAATTTATTTTAATTAATAGGACGTTGGAATATTTGCCATATAAGGTTCACGCCGGATAATTTTTGACGGAACTTCTCCTTGTAAATGTGTGTTCATCTTAGCTGTTATCTGGGATGCTGTTGTCTTGTGTTTTTTTTCCACATAATATGCTTCAAAAGTCTCCTGTCTCTGTCAATCATCTTCGACTTTCGATCACTCGTGTTCATTTTAGATGATTTTTTCGGTGTTTCAAATATGTTGACATTACAGTCGACTTTGTACTTCTCCCAAAATCTAGAAGGGTTGCCGTTATCGTTACTGGGGCTCCAGTAAGACAGGCCCCAACAATCAAGTCTCTTTCGAAATCAGAGAGGTCAGCCATAAAGCAAATTAACACAGAAATATATTTCGCATCCGACTTCTATCACTGCTAGTAGCAGACTGATGTGTATATTTTCTCATCCGCTAGGTGGCACCCTTCACCGCTAGAGGGCAGGAGTATACGAGAGGTCTCTTTCGAATTCTATTTTTGAGTGCTATTAAGTGTTCATATCATTTTTTCTAACCTCTGTAGATTTAAACGTTTACGACCGCTTACAACAGGCTTCATAGAGATGCTTATTTTCAAGATTGACTATATCTGAAGTGTTAACTTCTCTTTATATAATCACAGAACTTTGCGATTCGAAAAGCCAGATATTTTTACTTGTAAATAGTGGTAATCAAATGTAAACATCTCTACTTACCTTGGACATTGTCCATTAACTGGCCATAACTGTGTGTCTTTAATAATTACCATGTCTGAAAATTTCCACCAAAGTAAATAACAAAACAATCATGCTATAACTGCCGCCTATATGCAAACCCTATTCGTCTGTTTGTTAAAGAATACTTTATATACATTATACTTCATCAATTCCCTTGTCATTATTGTAGTAGAATCTTGGACACATTCAAGGTTTACAAAACTGTTGAAAATACACCCATTAACAAAGCCTATTATGAAATGAATAACGACATTAATGATTAAAACCGTTGAAACTAAGAACATATCCAATATTCCATTAGAATATTACAAAGATTTCAAAACAGTCGTAAGGAATTGCTCCGAAGAAATCCTCATGATTATTTTGTTACAGATATTTAACAATTTGTTGAAAAGCAAGTTATTCTTGTGTGCGTTTAGTTATTTATAAGTTAATTATTCTTGGAATTCTTAATTTCTTTAATCATTGTTAATTAAAGTATTATTTTCGTCTTCTTGAGTTTATTTTAATTTACTTTTAATCAGAGTTGGGCAAATTCGCAATCTGATTAATTTGTAATCTTATTACTATGCAATGGCACGTAAGAGATTATAATTTCAGTTAATTATAATCTGAATTCCGGATTCAATTAGCATTGTAATCGTAACCATAAATGCTATGATTATCATTATATAATTGTAATTATAACTGAGAAAATCATAATTAAGAATATGTGTAATTAAAATCTGAATTTGAAATTCAGTTAGCATTGTAATCGTAACTATAAATGCTATGATTATCATTATATAATTGTGATTATAATTCAGAAAATTATAATTATGTTTACGTGTAATCATAGTCTAAATTTGAAATTCAATTAGCATTGTAATTGTAACTATAAATGCCTTGATTATCATTATATAATTGTAATTATAATTCCGAACTTATAATTACAATTACGTGTAATTTCAATGGCAATTTTTTTATTAATATATGATTGTAACTGTAATGCAGAAAATTATGATTTTCATTACGGTGCGGTAATGCTGTAACTGTAAAATTTTAGTTACAGTTACGTGTATTTTGAACGGTAAATTTCGATTATTGATTTGATTTCAAATGTACTTGAGATTATTATAATTATCATTATGTTGTTGTAATGGTAACTAAGAAATTTTAGTTACAGTCACGTGTAATGGAAACAGTAAAACTTCTAATTAGATATTTTCCAAATCTACTTATTTAAGAATATATTCTTTTGTTGAGAATTAAGAAATTTGAGTTACAATGACATTATAATGAAGATGATATTTGACATTTATACATTATAGTTAGCATTTGACCGATAATGGAGAATTTTCAAACTAGGATAATCTACCATTTTTTTACTGAAGCTATTTTAGTGTATCATAAATGAAAGGGCTGACAATTTAAAACAGTTATAACTCTAACTGTAATTACCCTAGGACACTCATATTTTGTATGGTAAAAGTAATCTTTATGAAGTGAGTCGGAGGGGGCATTTTTTACCGGATGTCTGTAAATTTAAGTATAGCGCAAATATAAGGACTTAATAACCAAAAATTCTTGTAACTCGGACACAAATTGTCGAAACCTTGACAAATTTTATATGGTAAACGCAATCATTTTAAAGGGTAGGAGGGTTTGTCGATTTTTTATAAAAGGCTACCACATTTTAATATATTTTAAATACAAGGTGAAGACAACTTAAAACCGTTATAACTCGAACTGTAATTATCGTAGAGCAGCTTTTGTAAGGTCAAGTTAATATTTTTAAAAAGGGAACATTACACTGAGAAAAAAATATAGTTCTGTCATCTAGAATCTAAATTGTGGATCTAGAAAAAATAGTTTCATGTCATCCTTATAAATTCTAGTTCCCTTTGCTAGAGAGTTCTAAAGTCTCCTGCTAGAATTCAAGAGCGTTTTCCTATATTCTCGTGGTCAAACTTATTTAAAAATCCTTGCAAATAGATGCGAAGACAACAGATTAGTTTTTGTAACTGTAATTATTGTTTATGAAACCATGCCAGAAATCAAGTGATAATTTCTCGCTATTGAAACGATTCATTATAGTTTCGTCACCTAGAAAACAAGAGATTAGAAATTCTAGATCATTTCGTCTATTCAGCTTAGTTCTTTACCCTATTCGCATAGCAAGGAAATCTATATTTCTAGTTTAGGGATACAGAAAATGACTACCTATTCATTCTTGTTGAAGGCGGTATCTTTTTTTCTCAGTGTACGGTCGTTTTTAACGCAAGATTTCTAAATTTTAGTATAGCGCGAATATTAGGTCTCGATAACGACAAATACTTGCTCGAACTCGAGTTCAACTTGTCGCATCGCATCTCACACGAATTTCGTATGGTAATCTTAATCGTTTTAAGAACCGGGGTGGTTACTTTCTAAAGCTGTTCCTTCATATTTTAATGTATAAGGATCTGACAACATAATACAGCTACCGGGTGTCCCAAAAAGGACTGACTGATTTTAAAATTCAATAACTTGCAAACGGTGACAGATATTAAAAAAATTCTTGCAGGAGGGTTATGCATAAGGTCAAAAGTTTTATTACAGTGATTTTCAATTTTAGTTCAATTTACAAACAATAGATGGCGCTGTAAGCAATAGTCGCTAAATAGAGGCTCGATTTTTGGTACTTCGTGGCCCGGATAATACATTTCCATCTCCTTTTTCTGCATGGAACAAGATAAAGGACCAAAAATCGAGCCTGTATTTAGCGACTATTGCTTACAGTGCCATCTATTGTTTGTAAATCGAACTAAAATTGAAAATCACTGTAATAAAACTTTTGACCTTATGCATAACCCTCCTGCAAGAATTTTTTTAATATCTGTCACCGTTTGCAAGTTATTGAATTTTAAAATCAGTCAGTCCTTTTTGGGACACCCGGTATAACTGGAACTGTAATTATTGTAGAGCACTTATATTTTGTAAATTCAACTTAATCTTTAAAAGAGGAGACATTATCTTCATTATTATTATTTTTATTTCTCAATTTGAAGTTCATTGCCGGTTTAAAGTTTAATACTTAAAATCCAAATTTATTGAATTTCAGTTTATATGCCAATGCATTGCTTTAATGAAAAATTAATTTTCCATGAAACTAATGAATAAAAAGGTAAACTAAAATTCAATAAATTTGGATTTTAAATATAGAACTTTTTTTTTGTTTTTTCATCTATAAACAAGAAATCAATTTCAAGAAAAGAGTCTCAATTGTAAACATGACTAAAAAAAGACTCCCTCTCCCTCTTTAAAATAATTACTTTTATCATATGAAATTTATATGTTCTGTGACAGTTTGGATCTGAGTTATAAGTCTTTATTTTAACGGACCCTTATGTTTATTTTTGAAAAAGTTTGAAAAAAAAAATAAACATATTTCTAGAAAACAAGTAATTACACAAAAATAACTAGATAATTCGTAAATATGCAATTTTATTTAAAAAATTCTGTTATGTTTTTATAACATTATAAATTAATACTTTCTGATACATAAATAGTTCTTATAAATTTAGTTACATTCTTATAAGCTTAACTGGGAGTAATTTGCAATGAATTACATGTGACTTTCATATCAATTTTTAAAATGAAATTAGAATTAACTCGTAATTGATTGTAATTACATTACGCATTAACCAAATTGTATTTTGAACAAACGTAATTGACATTAACTTGTAATACATTGGAATTTACTCTAAATTATATTTTTTAAAACGCAATTAGGATTAGCTCGTAATTGATTGCAATTTAATTTAAATACATTTCATAGAATGTAATTTAGATTCAGTTGTATTACATTGCACAATAACCAAATTGGATTCTGAACAAACGTAATTGACATTAACTTGTAATACATTACAATTTAATATAAATTATATTTTTAAAGGTGCAATTAGAATTGACCTATAATCCATTACAAGTTAACTGGATTCTATAATTTGAAAAGTAATCGGAATCATCTTGTAATCGATTACATGTTAATTGGATTATATAATTAAAAATCGAATCTGAATCATCTTGTAATAGATTTCACAGCTTAATTGAATTATACAATTAAAAATGCAAACTGAATCATCTTGTAAACCATTACAAAATAATCTAATTAAATTTTAAAAGAGCATAAGAATTGATTTGCAACCTCTTACAGGATAATCAGATTATACATTTCAAAAGCGTAATTGATATTACTTTTTAATGCATTACATGTTAATCAATTGCATTATGAGGAGATTATAATGTAATTTAATCTGTAATTTCATTGTTTTGTAATCAGATTCTGCCCAACACTGCTTTTAATAAGATCGGTAAGGGAAAATAATTAGCGAAAAATTATCTACGAAAATCATTAAACTGGATTTGTCTTCTTATATCAACCTTCGTTTACATGACAAGTAATGAATAATTCTTTCCAATCAGAGTTTTTATTTTCATTACAAAAAATGATTATATATTAATATTTCTTATACCTTTGGCAAATGCAATTTTGATTTTATCATTCTTTAAGTTTCGTTTTAAGAGTTGGTTTCAATATTCATGAGACATATTTGAAGTAAAACCAATTTCTTTATATGCAACCAATACTTGTGTATATAAAGTAGTTACCTAAAGTTGTACTAATATTTGGTATTTCATACTAATTATAATATTTTAATTGTTTAAATGCTAATAAAAAATATTTGGTATCTTATTATTTAGTTTTGATTTATTAAATATGTATCTAAATATTAAAGAAAGGAAAGTAGAAAACTACAATTAAATACGTCAATTAAAAATGCATATACTATACCATTCATCACTGTTATTTTCTTTTTAAACAAGTAATATAAAAATTTTGTTTTTAAAGTCAATTCCGGCTTAGGTCATTAAAGAAAAATTTAATATAATCCCTTAAGCTAATATTAGTTTTTGTTGCATTAAAATATCTCAATTTGTGGATTTTCTATAAGCAAGTAGTTTTACAATGGAAATTTTTAGGTATTTGGTGAAATATTAGAGATATCACCAAGTTGGCGTCACATTTGGCGACTCATTTTGGTCGCTAAATTTAGCGAGATATAGCCATGTTGGCGACAAACTTGGCGGTATTTGGCGACAGAACAGGGTCCCCACTATGGTAACCCCCCTTACAGATATGAAGATGCATTAAATCTTCAATAACCAATGGCCGCCATTTTGTCTCCCATGCAAAACTAAAATTAATTAATGAAAATTTAATTAATGAATTAATATTTGAAAAAACTGTATTAACATCAATTGTCATTCAGTGCAAGTTAAAAAAAATTATTTCAACTTGATAGGACGAATAATAAGTATTTTATTAACAATTGAAAATTTGAACAAGATATAGAAATAAATAAATAAATAAATAAATATAGGGAGAGTGTGAACTAATAGTAGGAATTGAAAAAAACATTCTTTGATTACGTCTCTAACTGTATTTGGTTTACAATAAATCTACACTTTAATATTTTCCTTAAAGTTCTATTGGTATCGGATTTCATTACATTCTATCTTTTACCATTTAAAACACATATTTTTGTTTTTCTGCATAGATATTTTTGTAAATTTTCTTCAAATTGATAAAATATGTTAATAAAGCCATTTAAAATCTTTTTAATGCATTGTAGATCTAAAATGACACTAAAAGTTATTTTATCAGATCCATAAATCAATCCATGATAATAGTTAAACTTATACAAAGATACACGTGTCCATAATTTAAATTACTACACTTGTACTTTAATGTATTCAAGCTTGAAGCGTAGAATTCACCAAATGTGACTTCCAATTAACATCTGTTTCATACTGTCTATATTTGGAACATGATACATTTAATCTGATAGTTTGTCATACCGTTGATTAATATAATTCTCCGTTTACTGTATCATCTAACTAGAGCATGTATATATTATTAATGAGTACTTTGTTGCGACATTTATTGTCTGATGAATTTAGATATGACGAAATACAGATTTCATTACAGATGTTATTTGCGTTAGAAACGTCTGTAATGCACATTTATCAAAATTCATATTGAATGTTCTTACTAAATGTCCTATAGATTTGAAAACCGCTGTAGGTACCACTTTAAAAGTATTAATTAGTAAACCACAAAAATGTATTTAATTTTTGAGAAAACAACTTTTATAAAAGTTTTATGTCTTCAGGTCCGTGTGTCAAATGAATAGTTAATAAAGATTAGTATAAATTTTTGAATAACAGAATTTTCTTTTTTATGCAAAAATATGACTTTTCGAACGAATTTTTCAGTTAAATTAGGCATATTGTAGAAGTATCAATTTTTCATTTTTTTTAAATCCACTACTTTCCATCGAGGGGAAAAGGATATTGGTTCCATAAAAAATATATACCGTATTTACTCGTGTATAACGCGCACTTAAAAAAAAATCTAGGGCAAAAACACTAAATGCGGGTTATACAAAGATTATTTTTTTACTTGTAAAAGTGCGCGGATGTAATCACGCGGTATACATATGAATGAAGAAATATATTCAAAGAAGAAATTAAAACTTGGAAAATCTTACTTAATAGAAGTATCGGCCAAGGGTAGCTTAACGGTAGAGCAACAGCACGTTATGCTGTCGACCCAGGTTCGATTCCTGGCCCCGGCTAATTTTTCACTCCAGTTGGGTTTATTGTATTTAATTGTATTTAAAGTCTGTCTTAATATATGTGTACCTTTAATAATTAAAATGGAATTCAGACGTTAATTTATGTGCTTTAATATATACTGTGGATCGATGGGAAAAGATATTTATTCATCGTTGTCACGTCATCCTGTGCTATCTGATAGATGGACGGTGACGTTCCCCAACTTGGTTTGTTAGTGAGAAATTGCCAGGCTAGGACATCGGCCAAGGGTAGCTTAACGGTAGAGCAACAGCACGTTATGCTGTCGACCCAGGTTTGATTCCTGGCCCCGGCTAATTTTTCACTCCAGTTATGTTTATTGTATTTAATTGTATTTAAAGTCTATCTTAATATATGTTTACCTTTAATAATAGAAGTATTGCTTCATCTTTATTTTACTCTATGCACTTTTTTATACAACAGCTTGAGTAACATTATTTAATTGCTAATAAGCAATTGTCGTTGCCGCTACTGCTGTTGTCCTCGTCATCACTGGCATAGTCAATATCCTCGTAAATCATATCGTCTTCAGAGCGATCCATCTGATTGGAAATTCCAGTCCCTTTGAAGCACTTTATTATAATTTCGGCTGAGATTGAATTACATTCTTCACATATCCACTCACATACAATTGGGAGTGACGCACGCTTCGTTCTCCTGCTTGGAGTGAAGTTGTGATCTGTTGTTGTGATCCACCGATTATAGGCATGCCGAAATGCAGCCTTGAATGGTCGGTTGATGGCAACTTCTAAAGGCTGTAGCACTTTCGTCATCCCACCTGGTATCACAAACTAATCACTTGAACGACAAAATTTTGCTATTACTCCAGGTACCAAGTGTCCACGGAAGCTGTTCAGGACCAGTATCGATGGATGACGTAAAGCACCTAGCCGACGTACTCACACAGCCTTAATCCAATCTTTTATGAGCTCATCCATCATCCACCCTTTTTCCTGTGCTCCTACAATTATGCAGACTGGAAAAGATTCTTTTGGGATAGTTTTAGGTTTAAAAATCACATGGGGCGTCAACTTGACACCACCAGCCGTAATTTGCAGCATAACGCTGCATCGTTGCTTGTCTGCTCCTGTTGTGCGCACTTGAACACTTCTATCTCCAATGGTATAAATGGTTGGGGATTCCGACATATCAAACCACAATGGAGTTTGTTCTGCATTGCCGATTTGGGACATCCGATATCCCATTTGTTTTCGTAGCCTTATAACGTACTGGAAGAAATTAGTACGCTGTTCTTCGTATTCTTCCGGCAGCTTCTGCGATAGCGTTTTGCCTTCTTTCCTGGCCTGACGTAATATTTGTTTCGACTTTCTTTACCGAAATTCATTTAGTCATTCATTCACTTGCATGTCAACTTTATGATGCGCGTTATATACGAGATAAAAAAATTCGTCACTTTTTCTTATAAAGAACGGGATACGCATTATACGCGAGTAAATATGGTACATATATTTGTAATATCCTTTTAAGTATATGGAATCGTTAACAAAGGTACCTTCACAAAAGTATAAAATATTTTTATAGAGAGGAATAATTTTTTTTAAATGAAAAAAGAAACTTATCATTCCAAACATATTTTTTTAATGTAAACATTTTAATTAAAACAGTTTAAATATAGAGGATGTACTAAAAGTCAGAGAATCTATAAATTCAATAAACCGTAGTAGCAAAATCCGACTTTCAAAGAAATACACAGTTGGAAGTTCTTTTATTTGTTAAAAAATGTATCTTTACAGACTAACAGAATTTTTCTTTGAATAAGCACCTTAGATGGTATTTTAAAAGGATTGAAACGCGCTGTGTTGTTTTATCTGTTGGAGAAAGATGAGAAATGTAAATTGGAAAAAAATTGAAAATGAGGTAGGAATTAATCTGATGCTTATGATATAGTCTTGTCATTAATTTTTAAAAAGTTACACGTTTTAACTTTTATACAATTGCTTACTCCTAAAATTTATATTTAGAAAACGTTATCCTTCCTCCATTGTAAATATTCTATTTTTCTACGAATAAAACTCACAGAGTTATGACATTCTGAATTATATCTGGGAATTTTCCAGAACCAAAAATAGATAGACAATTTTTTACATCAGGGAGCTCCAAAAATCCATAAAGCTCAAAGTATTATACCTCCGTGAGATTCGGTCGTAGAAGAATGGAACATTTACTTTTGTTCTTGTCTCATCATGAAGAGTGTCTTCTAAATATAATTTATTAGCCCAAGGAATATTTAAATACTACATCTTTTTCAGAAATAATCGCAGGCCTATTTCATCAATATAACCTTAATTCTTACCTTTTTGTACAGTTCTGCAATTTACATAACCTATTTACTACAGAGAAAAAAATTAAAGAACGTTTCAATCTTTATTAAACATCCTGTAGTGCTAATGCCTGTCGCTATTTAGCCATCGTATAACAGGAAATGTAGGAGAAATCCTTTCAGATCCTCTATAGAATATGTTGCCTCGTTTGACAGATTTCTAACAGGTAACATTCATCAAATTAAACATTTATGAACTTGGTTCTGTTGCGAATTATGTTGACCCACTGTACAAACTGCTGGCACAACTGGAATGTTACTTAATTCTTAAATGCATAGTGATGAATAACTACATCACTTTTTAATTAATTCTTAGCAACCAGTATATTTATATGGAAATATTAATGATGTAAAAATTACATAAATGTAAACTTAAAAATCTATTTTAAAATTTCTGGTGTGTAATCTTTAATACAAGAGTGAAAAAAAAAAAAACATAATTCTAAAAAAGTAATTTATGCATTTAAGGGTTTAGTTTTACAAAATAAAAAAATATATAAAATGAGGTATTTAGATTCATATTTATTAAAATATTTACTAATTTGAAATATTTTAGTTTATACTTGTATTGCATATGTGGAACATACAAAAAGGTTGACGTACTATACGAAAATTTTATCTCTGATTTTTTTCATTATTTTCTCAATGTTATAAACCTTTCAGAGAATCAAAAATAATTTTTTCGAAACAAATTAAAAAATCATGCATTTAAGGGTTAATGTTAAATAATGTACTTGTTCTGAAAATAAATGTTTTCATATTAAAAGCAAATTCACGTTTTTATGTATATTTTCGTGCAAACCGGATCGTATTCTTGTCTATGATTTTAGATAATTGAATTGCTACTTTTCAGGGACTTTTGAATCACTCAGTAGATACTGTACAATAATGTAGATCTTTCATTTTGCTAGTTACGATAATTGAAGGTCAAATATTTGAATATTTTTACTTTCTTCTTCCTAAAGAGGAAGTTATTGTAATTGAAATTTTTCCAACTTTCGATTTTGGACGGATTTACACGTTTTAGGGATCTGAGATCCCGAAAAACATGTTTACACAAAATGTTTGTCTGTCCATCCGTGTGTCCGCGCATATTTATGTTCGCATTGCATCATCGAAAAGCGAATGAAGTTAGACAAAGAATTGAACAAACTTTTTTGTGAACATTTTTAGCTATGGCTAGCAGGTCCTCCTTGAATTCCAAAATATTCCATTTGAAGGTGGCGCTGAATTAGCAATTTTCGTGCCATTGTGATTATTGTACCATCGGAAAGTGTAAGACGTTATGCATAGAATTGAACCAAATTTTTTGTGTACATTTTTGGCTATGGCCAGTAGGTCCTACTTCAGTTTGGAAATATTCTACTAAAGAGAGGCGCTGTAATAGCGATTTTTCTAAATGTTTCGTAGTTCTGTTGTTCTTCGGCTGTTCATGCAGCGACGGACAATCCACATTACCGTTCCAGCTCACTCGGCGATTCTCAAGCAGCTGATGTACAACAGGATAACCAACAATAGGGATTTTTGTTAAATATAATGATTGAGTTTTAACCCCTGAATTCTCGCTCCCGTTAACATCACGGGCTGAAGTGCCGTTCGTTATTTCTCGTGCCCGTCATATTTCCGGGCTGGAGATTTATTGCTGGAAAAACTTCTGAAACCAGAAAAATTTAACTGGAATTTCGGTGTGTGGTCTTTGAATAATAATAATAATAATAATAATAGCGTTTAGGTTTGGTTTTTGTCTGATTGTGATGTTGGACTTTGTATTGCATGTTTCGAAATGTATCAGACTAAAAAATTATCAATAATCAAAATTTAATGTATATTATATTATTTCAAATATTATTTGTAAAAATTTGTGTGAGGATGATAAATAAAGATCTAAGATGTAAAAAATTAAGGTCTTATTCGCATTAATTCGTATGGTGTAAAACAACATTAAAACACAGAATTCTCGCATGATGGATTTTCCACAAATGTGAATTTGTTCTATAACATCTTTTTTTTTTCGCCTTAGAAAAAACTAATTACATATTTTATATAGAAACCTTATAATTATTCAATTTCTGTAATAAAAAAAAAAATACATTTTGGATGGTTTTTCCAAATATTAAGCGACCGTTAAGGGGTTAACTCGCTTTTACTCGATTAGTAAAATGAAGCAGAAACTTCACATGAAAATCAAAGCTGGTGTAAAATTGAAGTAATGACACTGACATAATAACAATGGTAACAACTTTTTGAAATATTAAAACGTATGAGAAAGAAGAAAGTTTTAGAATTGGCACATCAAACTAGTTTAATAATGTATGAATCAAAAATATTTCCGAAATACCCGATTCCTCATACTTTAAATTTACTTTGATATGCAAGTATGTCTGTAGTAATGGATGGTTTTGAGCAAATATCATAAGACTTGTGAATTTATGTACCATAAGACGAAATAGCTATCCAGTGCTAGAGAATTCAAAATGCAATAAATTTACAGGAAACGAAGAATATACAGAATATTCTTCCTGTGACTGTATGAAAGATTTAAAAAAATCTATCCCAAAGTGAAATATGAAGCAAGAAAGAAAAATTATACGGAAAACAGAAATTATGAGACACTTTTCTAAATTACTGAAGTATTATATGAAACTTCATTTTTGCACAGTAAAAGAATGTATGTAAATTACTAATTCAGAAAACGCAGAACACAGATTAAAAGTCACTTCAGCAGTTATTATCCGTAGAAGGTAGTGTACTCGAATTAGTTTATGCCCTGTATATGATCCAAACATTTTTATGTACAGCAATATGTAACAAATATTAAATTCATTTGAAAAACAAGTAACACAAATGGAAACGCATTTCCAGCCATTAACATTTATACATGACAAGGAATACAAATCCTTTGTGTAACCCTGTATGTGGATAGTCTTATATTATATATACGCTAGGTAGTGTATTAAAAAATATAGTTCAGCTGAAATACACAGCTACATAGATTAAAAGATAGTTTTTCAAAGTCTAGCAACTAGTTCGAATATTTTTGTGGGCTCTTGCAAAAGAACATTGATTTTAACATGCATCATTTACTATAGAGAAGGTACATGGACCTCAAAATGTAGAGGAATTAAATGAAAGTCAAAGTTCTAGCGCTATATTCACCTGAAGTTAAATAAATAAAATACATATGAAAAAGCACAAATAATTGTACAATAATTACTTTCAGGTGCATACATATAATATAAAGATATTTAAAATACATTAAAAATTTCTTAAAATACATTAAAAAAAACAGAACGTTTTCAGCCATTACAAGGCCATCATCAGTGGGATTTTAATACTGTTATTATTTTTTTGCGCTTATTCGAGAATTGTCCAGAAAAAAAAAAAACGTTGTAAATTTGTTTATAGTGTTGAAAATATGAATAACATTATCTGACATCTGATCTGGCGTACATCCTTTAAATTACAATGTTTCCTTCTGGACAATTCTTGAACAAGCGCAAAGAAAATAATAACAGCATTTAAATCCTACTGATGATGGCCTTGTACTGGCTGAAAACGTTCTGGGTTTTTCTAATCTTCTTTAAGATATTTTAAATGTGTTTTAAATATCTTTATATTGTATGTATGCCCCTGTAAGTAATTTTTGTACAATTATTTCTGCTTTTTTATAGGTATTTTATTTATTGTAGAGGAATTGTTTACATAAAAATCAGTATAGCTTTGTCAAAACGTATTTCAAAGACATGCTTATTGTAGCCAGCTGCATATCGGCAGCCTCCAGCGTCAGATTCTAAAAGAGACATTCTTTTATTTTCATCACGCTTTATATAATACATTCTTCAATCAATTTTTTTCAAGAGCATGAATGCATATAAGAATGCATAAATATAATGCATATATTTTTTATGATTTAGGAAACTTAATTTAAGGAACAGGTACGTTAGTTACGATTTCATACAATGAAGTTACTTAGAACGTTACATAAAACCGTAAAATTAAAATTTAGATGCTGTTAGATGCGTCAATCTTGATCAATTATCTTTTACACAGTTCAAGTTCCTAAATTCAATTTCTACCATATTAAATGGGCACCCATTAAAGAGACAAGCAAAGATTAAAATTTACTTACAAAACGATGTTATTTTAACACACATTACTTGCATAAATGTCTTTTTAAAATATTGCAAGTTTGTTTTATCTTTAGTTTCTTAAACCTTTTGTTAAGTTCTTTGCTTACGCATTTTCAGGTATAAAACTATCTTGTGACGCACGTAAAAGAAATTTACTTCACAAAATACTTTGTCTAAACGCATTAATCTGTATTTTACAAATCTCTTGTGGTTTCTCAAATACAATTAATGTTATTGCAAGAAGAATTAAATAATTGGCATTTATAAATTATCTTTTGTGCAATTCAACTTCCTAAATTTAATTTATGTCATCTTCAATAGACAGACACTAAAAGGAGAAACGAAGATTAAAATTTACTTATGAGACGATGATATTTTAACACACATTATTCACATAAAAATCTTTTTGAAAGATTGCATGTTTGTTTCATCTTTAGTTTCTTTAACCTATTGTTATTTTAAGGTCTTTGCTTAAGCATTTTGTGGTATAAAAATATATATATAACTGATATAAAATACATTTAATTCTCATACACTTAGTTGAAATGCAGTAATTTATATTTTAAAAGTCTCTTGTAGTTCCTGAAATAAGAATGCATTAAGTGACAAGCATTTGTAAAATATTTACAAGAAATGGATGCTATTTAACATATATTATTGACATAGTATGCTTTATAATATATTAAAGGTAAAGCCGTTCTTCGTACGTGAAGACTAAAACGAATTACTAATGAACACTAAACATAGAAAGACGCAATGATTCTATTGATCAATATTTTATACATAAAAAAATATCGGCAATTTTACCTATAAAAATATCACATATTTAAATAATTTTTTAACCCTTTCGCTACTGAAGTCTTTGATCAAGGATTTATTTTTTAAGAATTTTTTAAAGTCGTTTAATTTAATTTAAAAGAATTTCACAAATTTAGTGTGAATTTTTATTCCTTTCTTTACAAAAGCGCCCAAACCAAAATTACCCAAAAGTATTGAGAAATCAAACCAACAGATGATAGAAATTTTCTGAAGCGAAATTTCACCAAGAAATCTTTGAATCAAGATGAATGATCTCGTTGAGGTAAGCTTTTTTAAAATCTCTAATTTTGATATAATTTAATGTCTGAAGCATCTACATATATTTTTAATTTTGTTAAATAAACTAGAATCCTTGATTTAAACTTATTGTAATTGTTCTAAGTAGCAATACTTTTCTTAAAACGAATATTCACGAGGTTTGGCCTTTCTATAACAACAATAAAACAAATCGTCAGATATTTTCTATTCCATAGGTTTTAGTTTTTTGGGAGCATTATTAACAATCTGTGAAAACTTCATAATTTTTGTTTGAGATTTATAAATGTTAGTAGTGAAAGAGATATAGGAGATGCACATTTCATTTACACTTTTAGTTTAGACTAAGAATAAATTCTCACATCACAAAGATAAAATGTTTTACTAATTTACACGGATAAATAAATTTGTGAAACATTTAAAAGATCTAAATGCCAAAATCCATCGTTAAGATTTTAGTCTTTAAAATAAAGGGACATTTCATAATTGAATTTGAAGTACACTACTTACAATTGTACGAAAATCACCCTTTTCCCTTAAGTATCAGAATTCTTACAATAATGTGGGAATTAAAATGCATTTTTTTCAATCACTTTCTCTACAAATTTTGGCGAAACTAGTCCACTGTGTTTTCTAAAAATATAAAACTATAATGAAAATTACATTTTTTAATAACTTAATGTAATTTTAACCGGTTAAAATATTTAATGCTTATTCAGTTCATAATATTGTAAATTTTCCTACCAAATACTTAGTTCACAACCCTGTAAATTTTCGTAAAGTTTATTCAGTTCATAACCTCTAAAATTTGATCGTCAAATAGAAATGTTTCCAAACGATAAATCTATACTACCGTGAAAATAACTAAAAATTTTGCTTTCGCAAAAATGTGTATTATCCACCATACGAAGCGTTTGTTGAAAATAGAGAAAAAAAATAACTTATTTTTTACTCATTTTTTATTCTGCATGTGCTGAAATTAATGTTCGGAAAGTCGAAAGAATATAAAATTATAATTGAAATTACTATGCCCTGATATAAAAATAAATTATAACAATGTTGGCCGAGATCTTTCCCAATGCTGCTACAATGTACTGTGCATGTTCTCACAAAATTAAAATTTTTGGTCAATTGTAAGTAAAAATTTCTGAACGTTCTCAACACACATTAAAACTTCCATGGCAAAAGTGGATTTTCCAAAATTGTGATTTTTTAGAGTTTTTCCTGTCTTAACCTGTTAAAATCCGATTTATAAAACCGTTTGAAATAGGCATGTACAGGTACACTATCAGAAAAACTCATCAATATACTCTAAATTATTCCTCATTTTTTACAAATAATTTCCGTATTTTTGAAAAACATGTTTTATCCGTCCAGGACGTCTAAAAAACAAGGAGAAATTCCGTTCATTCCTGGCACGCATGCGTATTGGGTCTATTAATAATAAATCCGAATTTATTTTTAAAATGAAAAACCAAAAATTCTATAAATTTTATAATTTAAGATTTCTAATTTTATTAAAAATCACAAAAATGTTTTCGAATTTTAAAATAAATAACAAGTACTTTTCTCATTCATTCAAAAGTACTCAAAATATATTTTTTAAAGTTGAATAAAATTAATTAAAATTGAATTCATAAAATTGTTTATAAATAAATATTCGCATTTAAAATATGCTTTAAATGAACACATTTAAAGATATTTCAATTAAGAAAATTAAATGAAAAAAAAATCGATATTACTCAAAAAAAATCTTATCGAATAAAAATATAATATTCGTATTTTACCTCTAGCAATCTACCTAAATCTATTTAAAATTCATAATTTTATGCTATAGTAATACTAAAGTATAAAAACCCCAGCCACAATCTCATTGAAAACGAATTCTTCCTGAAATGAACTTCAAAAATAAAGCTTTAAAGAAATTGATCAAGTCATACCCATCTGAAGCAAAGATATTTACATCAAAGCGCTTCGCTGCTGTGCAGCTATACCTCAGTGCTAGCGCATTTGTCTCGTAACGCCGCGATAGCTGGTTCGAATCCAACGTCGTCCGCTTTTGCTTTTTTCCAACTTTCTTAAATTGACGGATATTTTACCTCCTGTAGCGGAGAGAAAAAACCGAATGTTCGTAAATTCACGGAAATATGCCTGCAGCACTGCTGACAGTAGAATTTCCGTGAATTGAAGAAAGTTTTTTGAGAGTGTAGATGTTAGAAATAAACGTACATTCTAATTTTAATATTTCAACTTATTTATTTCTCAACGATTTTTTAACCATTTCATCCCTTAAAGTTCGCTTTGTATAAAATATGTGCTTTATTAGCATCTAAAAAGTAGAAGTAACATTCATGTCTAATATCGAATTCCTAAGTGATGAAGCAATTCCTCGATAGCATTTGGATTCTTAAATACAGGGTGTAGCATAATTAAAGACTTTTTATTTGCACACTGAAAAAAAAAATCTTTAGCTCTACAGATGTAAAATTACATACTTACTAAACTTTCATCTGTTACTGTACGAAAAAAGCTGCAAATCTACAAAACTAGTTTTTGTAAAGCTACAGAAATCTGTACCTTTACAAATGAATCTGCTAAAACTACAGTAATCTTACTACAATTTTATCTGTAACACTGGTTGCAGTTACATGAAAAGTTCTAGGCATCCCAGTTTCCTAAAACATTCTTAGTAACCTTACAGATTTTATAATTTTCGGCTCAAAAGTGTGTCTGTTATATGAATTTTTGTTGTTGCCGTTACATAAAAAGTTCTTGGAATCCCAGTTTCCTAGAAAAGCTTTAGTAACTTTTTTTTTTTTTTTTTTTTACAGTGTACTTAGTGATATATTGATATTGTTACATGTCATACGAAAATGTTCACGAAGCTAATACTTATAACTGAAGTATTGTCTCTTACTTTCACTATCATAATAAAGGTTTACTGATACATATTCACTCCTAAATAACGTTACTTTTCGGATGAAATGCCTGATATCGGGGATGATTAACAGCATTTAAATTTTTTTGCTTTGCGTCACACTATATTTATGTTTATGTGATACATCACACTATACATCATAATGCGTCACATTACGCTATATACATTATATTCACACTATATTATGTGATTCTTCGACATAGTTGTACATCATACAAAAATGTATGGGAAGCTCGGATTCATAACTAAAGTATTGTCTCTTTCATCCACTATTATAATAAAGGTTTGTTGATGCATGTACACTCCTAAATGGCGTTACTTATCCGATGAAATACCTGATATCGGGAATGATTAACTACATTTAAACATGTAAACCATTAATTTTTTTTTACTTTTCTAAACTTTTTTATCAATCTCTAGACTGCGACCTTCACATTGATGACTCCAAGCCCTTGCTATTTCGGATTGGCTGTCTCAACGCCATCTGCTTAAAAATATTTTTCTCTCAATTTCTTCTCATTCTATCTTCGACTATCTGTGTGTGTACGGTATGTTTGTTTCAGCAACGTGCGGTTGAGGATATTTTAAGAATTGTTGACATTCGTTACTTTTTACGCAACTATTATTCTTTTATCATCATTGTAATTCATAACAATAGTAGCCTATGCACTACAGTTATACTAACATTCTTTTTTTCTTATGATGTGCTATACCATTACTCATATGAAGGGCGTGGAGTTGCCTTGCAACTGGGTAGCCCCTGGAACTCTCTACTGTTCAAATCAGGGGCTTAATGTAATTCTTTTCAATTGAGTCAAAACACTGTTTTAAACACTAGTGTCGTAAAGGAAATTTCCACCTTGTTATTAATAAACTTTATAATATACTTACAACTACTTAAAAGGTGACAAAAACATATAAAAACATATGAAAATATTATTTAATGTAACCGGAGATCTTTCGAACACACTCGCGTTCATTTTCAAAGGGAAAAAAGATGATTGACTGAATAGAAATACATTTTAAAAACAAAAACAAAAATAGTACGCATGCACAAGCGGAGTTCAGTCCATTTCTCTGCAGAGGGGTGAAAAGATCAGTTCATATTATCAGGAGGCCGTGAAATATTTAGGATATTGTACCAAATTGCGGGAATATTGTAAGAAAGGACATCGTTACAAACATTATCACTTCTAAGTAAATTTTCAATGGATTCACGGATTATTGACGAGTAGTGGTTAGACGTTGAAATGATAATTTTAGCATTTTCGAAGTTTATCTTAATATTTTCTGTTTGATGCAATCTGGATAAAGCTGTATTTGGTCTGTTAAACTTGATATCAGAAATGTGCTCTTTTAATCTTTCCTTAAATTTTCGACATGTCATACCAGTATAAAATAAACTCTTATGCTGTTATGTGCTGAATGGGATGATGTAGACTCCTGCTTTTTCATAATCGGGAATAGGATCAATTTTGCGATGAATCAATTCTTTCAATTTTGTTTGGTGGTTTAGCTATTATATTAATATTATATTTTAGTAATGCATATCTTAATCTCTCATAAAGCTGTGGGATATAATCAAATGTGCAATAAATAGACTTGCTCAAACTTAATTCCTTCTTCTGTCTTGGTTGTTTTGCTTGATTAACTAATTTATTAACTTGTTGAGGAGGGAAGCCATTCTCAATAGCAATTTGTTTTATTATACTAATTTCGTTTTCTAGGTATTTATCTGTACAAACATCGAAGACACGTTTAACGTAAAACCTGTATGCAGCAATTTTATATGAAAATGGTGAGTTACAATCAAAAGGAATAGTGTTGTTAGATCTGCATTGTTTTCTATAAATAGTACGCTCCAATTTATTTCCATAACTATTCTTTATTAATTTAATATCAAGGAAGGGTAAAATATCTTCTTTCTCAATTTCTAACGTAAACTTTATCTTTGTATCCAATTCATTAAGTTTTAACAGGAAATTATTTAAAGACCGCAAATCATGATCCCAAATTTTGAAAATGTCATCTACATATCTTATCTAAATTGATGGCTCGATTTCAAAATCTTCCATAATCTTTGTTTCTAAGGGTGTAAGTTTTAATTCGGCTAAATATCCTGAAATGGGGGATCCCATAGGAGCACCATTTCGTTGTCTGTATTATTTACTGTTAAAAACAAAAACATTATTTTGTGTAATCAGGTTAATTACAGATTTTAACGTGGTACGAATATCTTGATTAAAATTTGGGTTATTATTAACTAAACATTCTGCTCCTATCTACTATATTGAAAAGCCTTTGTTCCATACTTAAAAAATATTCTCCCACCATCTGAATACGTTATTGACTCCACTACTGATTTTGTCAAGAGGATAAATGACATCTCAATTAACCATAATAGCATAGCATTCTTGCCAGCCTAGACATTGTCTGTCTTTATCCTTCTATAAATAGTAATGAAATTGTTAAGATGATTGAAACATCTATTGACAATAATCCAAATTTTAATCAAGATATTCGTACAACGTTAAAATCTGCAATTAACCTGATTACACAAAATAATGTTTTCGTTTTTAACAGTAAGTATTACAGACAAGGAAATGGTGCTCCTATGGGATCCCCCATTTCAGGATATTTAGCCAAATTAAAACTTGGACCGTTAGAAACAAATATTATGGAAGATTTTGAAATCAAGCCATCAATTTGGATAAGATATGTAGATGACATTTTCATAATTTGGGATTATGATTTGCGGTCTTTAAATAATTTCCTGTTAAAACCTAATGAACTGGATACAAAGATAAAGTTTACGTTAGAAATTGAGAAAGAAGATATTTTACCCTTCCTTGATATTAAATTAATAAAGAATAGTTGTGGAAATAAATTGGAGCGTACTATTTATAGAAAACAATGCAGATCTAACAACACTATTCCTTTTGATTGTAACTCACCATTTTCATATAAAATCGCTGCCTACAGGTTTTACGATAAACGTGCCTTCGAAGTTTGTACAGATAAATACCTAGAAAACGAAATTAGTATAATAAAACAAATTGCTATTGAAAATGGTTTCCCTCCTCAACACGTTAATAAATTAGTTAATCAAGCAAAACAACCAAGACAGAAGAAGGAATTAAGTTTGAGCAAGTCCATTTATTGCACATTTGATTATATCCCACAGCTTTATGAGAGATTAAGATATGCATTACTAAAATATAATATTAATATAATAGCTAAACCTCCAACAAAATTGAAAGAATTGATTCATCGCAAAATTGATCCTATTCCGGATTATGAAAAAGCAGGAGTCTACATCATCCCATTCAGCACATAACAGCATAAGAGTTTATTTTATATTGGCATGACATGTCGAAACTTTAAGGAAAGATTAAAAGAGCACATTTCTGATATCAAGTTTAACAGACCAAATACAGCTTTATCCAAATTGCATGAAACAGAAAATATTAAGATAAACTTCGAAAATGCTTAAATTATCATTTCAACGTCTAACCACTACTCGTCAATAATCCGTGAATCCATTGGAATTTTACTTAGAAGTTATAATGTTTGTAACGATGTCCTTTCTTATAATATTCCCGCAATTTGGCACAATATCTAAGTATTTCATGAGCTCCTGATAATATGAACTGATCTTTTCACCCCTCTGCTGAGAAATGGACTGAACTCCGCTTGCGCATGCGTACTATTTTTGTTTTTGATTTTAAAATGTATTTCTATTCAGTCAATCATCTTTTTTCCCTTTGAAAATGAACGCGTGCGTGTCGAAAGATCTCGGGTTACATTAAATAATATTTTCATATGTTTTTATATGTTTTTGTCACCTTTTAAGTAGTTATAAGTATATTATAAAGTTTAGTAATTCTTTTCTTTAAAAAAACATAGTTTTAATTGTTGAAAAAGAATATGGAGAATAGCAGCTATGCTTTTGCGCATTTCCGAATGATTCATTAGAATATGAAAATAACTCATTACTGTGTACCTTATTGTGTTAGGCATACGCTGCTATGCGTTGTTAATAACTATCTGGATAAATTCGACTTTTTTTGTTATTATAGAATTATTCAAAATATTAAAATACCGGTCAGTGAGTTACTATTATGATTTTAAAATTCATATAAACCCTATAAAATAGTCACAAAGGATTTTGAAATATGGAATCAGATAAATAAATATTTTTCCAGTTTTAGCTTCCTTATAAAAATTCTGCAACGTTTCTTTAAATAAAGATTTTTTGTTTTCTTTAACCGAATCTAGAATAAAAAACAAAAAACACGCAAAAACATCATTGGCTTATAAAGTTCATGATTCTAAAGAAAATGTAATTTATATATATATTTTTTCGACATATAAACAATTTTTATCTTCTTCCATAACGATTCACCCAAAATAAATAACAACAGAATAAGCCAATCACATTTACTTTTGGTTTTCTCGTAAAAAGAATACATTCTGGCTTTAGATAGGAACAAATGATCCGTAAATATTCAGAGCAAAGAAATATACCAGAATTCTATGGCGTGACGGTGCTATTTTTGAGCAATTTTCTTAAATATATTCCGTGATTTATAAATGAATGTGAAATCAAAGATTTTAGCGATCTTCATAAAGGTTTTATTGCATTTTGTATAAGAAATGAGTTTTATTTGTTTACAATAAATTTATGTTCATGATGTATTTCATTTCTTTACTTATTAGTTAAAATTCATTTTGCTTATCATATGGTAACAGTTATTGGGCTATGATTCTGATGACAATCAAAGATGATTAAATTTTGTTTGACATTTTCTATTATAAATTAACTTTTCCTTTTAAATTTAATTCTTCCACACTTTTTATATATTTGTCTGCCTTATTTTTCATTTAAAAATTATTTATCGCAGACCATAGTGGCATCAAAACTACGGGACACCGTTTTTCTCGCCAGAAAAAATATAAAGCCATTTGTAATTTGCAAGAAAAATTCTTTATTTTATACTTAATGTAATTTTGTATTTTATATAGTAAAATTTCTAAAAAAAAATTGTCATTACATTTAAATTTGTTCCAGCAGATCAGTGCATGGAATGGGAGACAAGGGACTTCACAGACAATTTGAATATTTAAACTATTATTGAAGTAAAATTTACAACTTTCTACAAGAAAATTCTTTTATTGTAGACAGGCACCACAGAATACATAATACGCTAACGAAAATCATGTAAAAGATAAAATGTAGTATACCATCCCAAGGGACACAAATTACCCACTTATTGGAGAATCCGTCATATATACCGACTAGCCATTACATTATGGCCACCTGTTTCATACGGCGAAGAACCACCTTTCGCCCTCAAAACCGCCAACACAGGTCATGACATTGACTCGACAAGGTGCTGACAGGTAGTCTAAGAAATCTGGTACCAAGTCCTCGCCAACAGGTCCTACAATTCCCGCACCTTGCGAGGTGATAGCGTGGCAGCACGAATTCGGTATTCCAGATGGAACCAGAAATCTTCTATTGGATTCATGTCAGGTGAATTTAGAGGCTAAGACATGACTTGAAAGTTATTAGAATGTTCTTCGAACCACTCCTTGTTAATTCAAGCCGTTTGACATGGTGCATTAGCCTGTTGGTAAACGCCATAACCCGTCGGAAACACTGTTGTCATGAATGGGTGCACCTGGACAGCAACGATGTTCAGGTCGCGCACAAACATCAGGGATTGTTGACTGGGGATTAGGGATCCGCATATGCTCCATAAAATCATCGTCCATACCATAAACTCCGCAGCCACCGGTTGGCTGGCTCTGTCCAGAGTTTACTTTCGAAATCGGCGTATTCGGACGCGCCCATCGATGTGATGGACCGGATTTAATTCGTATGACCATACAACTTTCTTATATTATTCTATGGTCCAACTGCGATGTTCCTGAAACATTTCAGCCGGTGCTGACGAAGACGTACCGTCAGCGCAGAGACGTGCTTCGGCGCCTGCTGCGTAGGCCCATACGTAGCAGTGCACTCTACAGTGTGTGTTGAGAAATATTGTGCGGGTCGCCATTGTTGTAGCTCTTCGGTCACGGCGAATAATGCGTAACAATCTCCGCTCTCTTCTGGAATAGATGCGCCGCTGGCGACACACTGCTGGCCGGTGACTTGTGGCTTCACCATCGATACTCCACTTCAGCTACGTGCCCTCAACGACAGTACGTCAACAACCCACCAAACGCGCCGTTTCCGATATCACCATCTGATTCCCAGTTGACGTGCCTCAACGATTCGACTTTTATCAAAGTCTGATAATTCTGCTGTTTTTCCCATTAACCATTTCAGGGGCAAAGCAGTTCCATTGCTAAAGTGCTAAAATTAATGAGTGACACCTGAATATGAAAACAAATTTGTTTGTAAATAAGAAAAAGCTATATTTCACGCACATAAGAAAACGATTTTTTTTTTAACCAAAATTCTGTTCCCAATGTAGCATTTGGGAATTAAAATTATGTGGTTTCATAAACATACCATCGCCTCTCAAGGAAGTTAAGTCCTTTATCACGCCAAGTTTTGAAATACAATAGATGGACGCTTTACAGACCCCAAAATCAGCCGCGCATACGCGGTGGTTTTGTTTCTGGGCGAGCTCATTGTCATAGATGGATGGGTAGTCATAATGTAATGGTTCTTCGGTGTATATATTTTTTAATCAAACACTTTTCTTATAAATACAATGTTTATAACTTTTATACTATTATTAGACAATAGAAGATATTCTACTTTAGAATAAAAAGTTGATATTTAGGTTTTAAAAGCCGTTGTCACACATTGTACACCGACCTTGTCTTTATGTTACTAGAAGGCGACTAACTTATATTAATTCGATTTTTTTTTTTAACAATTTTACATGTATTACTGTTATACTACTACTGGATATTGCAATGAACAACGATATCATTAAAGTTGTTATTTAAGCTTTACTACTTGTTATTTAGGCTTGTCATTTGGCCTTTTTTAAAATTCACAAATTTCGAATTCATACTGGAATTTCTGGAAGAAAAATATTTACCTTATACTATTACAAACTGTTTTTCACTAAAAGAAGCCGAAATTTTTATTGGAAATTTCTGGTAAGAACTCGGAATTTCTGAATAAAATAAAGGGCTAAACTGGCAACTCAGTTGGTTATGTTTGATTACTTTATTCCAGTGGTTGTTTTAAAGTTAGTTTTAAGAAATAAAGCTTTATAAGTTTATACAGAAAGGCAAGATAACATCAAAAACTTTGGCAGAGCATCACAGACAAAGAAGAAGAAATAACGTGTTATTTTGTTGAAAAATAACTGCATATTTTGTACTAGTCTGTACGTATGAAACGAAATGTCATTGATTATAAGAGAAACAAAATGATATTCATCTATAAGATGATTATCAAATTTAAATTTTTTCGCGCGAGCTAAATCGTTATACGTGCCGACTCGAGCATGCATAGATTCGCCATAAGTTCGCCAGCCTGTACGTACGCCAATATTTTCTTGATTTGTACGAAATCTTGACTTTACACGTTTTTAGTTCATTTTCTAGAAAGTAAAATCTAAAATTATTTATAAATGAAACAAGAACAATAGACATGTAGCATGAAGGAGAGTTGTTTTTCCAATTTTTATATTCAATAAAATGTGTTACTTTAACACCAGATTGTGTTACTTTTACAAAATAAATAAATAAATAAATAAATAAATAAATAAAAAAAAACACATAACGTTTTTTTTATATAAAATATTTGAGTTTTTTGTGAGATTCTTACAAGTGCTAGTAAAATTTCTAATAACCGTACTCCAACATATGTATTTTAAGGTTTACAATTTCATTGATCCTTTTGGGCCATTCCATGAAAATAAACATTTTTTCAGCAGAAAAAAAAAATATTGTGAAATTAATTAAAAGTTAATAAGTTACTTAAGTCATTTTTCAGAGTTCAAATATTACATATCTAGGAATAGTTTTTCAATATTTCACTTTTGGCGAATGGCAGCAGTGTTTCAAATATAGCCGACATCAGTTTAATACTATGCTCCTAAAATGCATTAACTTCCCAAAAAAACCTAATTTTGTTTTCTTTATGACTTTGAGGTTTTAGATGTTACAATTTATTTTTTGCAATTACATTTTCCATTTTATGTATTGTTTTGAGAAAACTAGTTAACGTTAATACTAGTAACAAGTTTACTAGTTTTCCAATTTCAATTTTTGGCGAAAATATTTTTATCATGTTGTTTTCTTGAGAATGTTGACATCGGATGCAATGAAATATGTCGAAATGTAAATAAATAAATGTATTGTTGTCTTTTTAAAAACAAATATTTTATCATTTATAAAAATTTTTGAGTACTTTGATACATTTGTTTTGTGTAAAACAACGGAAAAATAGATAGCAAAATTCAACTGCATACCCTAAAGATCGAAAACTAGAGATGGATATGAAATAATAATTTGTAATATGATTTAAATCAGGAATCACGCAAATATTAAAAGAAACCAATATAGACTAAAGTAGTCAGATTGGGGTTCCAAATGCTCTGAATACCACTAATTTCGCAAAGTTGTTAACGCCTTTTTCAATGCCTGGAAATAAGGCGATTAGGTAAGACAGATGATATTTCTTTAAAATAGTGGTAGCCAAAGCTTCTGGACCCTTACCATGGCTACTACACTGCCAGTATACGAAATTTGAAAAGGATAAAACAGAGAAACACATAAAAATTTTCCAAATTGAGTTTGGAATGTCACCTTTCTTCGAGTATCTAGCAGAATGAAATACGAAGTGTTTTGTGATCGCGAGCAAGTGCGTTTTTGTTCAGTGGTGCAGCCCTTTTTCCAATGATAACTATCAGACTTATTGCATATGTTTAAATACCTCAAATACAGACAATTATACTATTTTTTTGTTTTATCGAATTTCTTTATTAATAACATTTTCATTTAGACAAAAAGCATCAACAGAAAGAAAGTGTATGGAGTGATGGACCAGCCTTTAAGTTTAAAAATAAATACATGGAAAACTCTTTTTCTGAGAAAAATACGGAAGAAACGCATTCACGTGGAGAATGAGTAATTCATGAGTTGGGTGGTAACGTAAAAATACTTGTGTGCCAAAAGATTATGAGTACGAACAAAAAGGCACACAGTTTAATCTGTTAGAAATTTTGCTGACTTAGCAGGCAATCTTTCAAATAGCATGAAGTTATTCTACATTGGAAAATAGGTGATTGAAGAAAGAGCTCATAAGGAAAATTTCTGGAGAAATATAACTATTATCAAAGGAAAATCAAGCTTCCAACACAGTTTGTCACAACCACTGCCAGAAGAAAGATACTTTTACATCTGAATCAAACAATTCAACACCCTTACTTCCCAATGAAGATCTAAAATTTGAAAAATGGAATATTGTGAAATAAGAGAGCAAGCTTTATCCAGGAAAAAATTACTAATGAAAAATTTATACATACTTTGTAAATCTTATAGAAAAGTTAAAAATCTGAGATTATTTCAAATGGCCCAACATCGAGATAAAATTTCGTACAAATGAGAAGAAATAGTAAAAGCTATTTCTGTGTCAATTGTTGCCAAAAAAAAAAACACTTATAAGTTTGAAGATATATAGAAATATACGTATATATTTAAACTTCTAAAACAAAACAATAAATCTTCTTTTGTCTTTAATACTTTTCTTTTATTATTTTGTTGAAAATTTTTGCATACAATTTCTTTTCCTAAAATTTTGGTTTAAAATAATACTTTTTTTTTTATTACGTAGCTGTTTCTTGATATTAAGTTAACGATTTTGTTAAACAAATGTAAACTATCTTTTTCAAAAGAATTGATTACGTTTTCCTTAAAATTAGAATTCACACTTTGTCCCACACGTTATAAGAATGTCCTACGCATGAACCTATTAGAGAAATTATTACTTGCACTAAATTTAACTTTTTAAAGCAATCAATATAATGAACAGTTTATAAGGAGTCAGAATATATCTGAAAAAATACAGCTGTTTACACACAGCACCTTCAGGTTATTTCTTTTTAGAAGCAAAACATTTGAAAAGTCTTGTGCAATAGTGTGTCCTGCTCGTGACAGCTGTAATTTATTAATTTTTTTATCATTTAAAAAAGTTAATATATTTTTTATTCATAATATCACATAAGTAGAGCACTTACGCTGAGTCAGCAAATTTAAATATTTTAACCTAAAATGAGTTTCATATTGCAAAAGATTTTATGAAAATGTAATCTAAATTCATGTGATCACCTATTTATTGCCCGACTGAATTGAAGGGTTATGTGTTTCACGTGTATGTGTGTAAGTGGATTTCTTTATACCTTCGAAACATCCCAACGGCTGGATGGATTATAATGAATAAGGTCTCTATAGATTCATCTTAACAGCCCGATGGTTATAGGCTAGGTTTTGTTTTTATAAATTCAAAATGGCGGCCGTAAAATATAAAATGGCGGTAGAGATGAAAAAACATTACGCACCCTATTGAGTGGCATATCATTGGATATGTCTTTCAAAATGAAGACGATGTTTTACAGTCAGAAGCTTCGTTAAAATAGTATACAACCTGGAAGTTGTGTAGGTAGGATCTCTAGTTTTACTGTAACTCTATCCATCATAGACATCTATAGACCTCATCAAAACAGTGTTTATAGATGGGAACTAATAATTAAACGCAACTTAAAAGTCATTAATACAAGTAAATAAAAAAAGTAGGAAAGTAATATAAACAAGTAATATAAAAGAAAACATTTTAAGTCAATTCCTACTTAGGCCAATAAGAGAATCTTTTTCTCCCATTCTTCTTTCTTCTTGAGTGGCGCTTAAAATGCCTTGATCAAGAAGAAGGCTCTGTCGGTCATAAAATACCTTGATCAAGAGGATGGCTCTCTCGATTATTGAAAATTAATTAATTTAATTTAGTTGATGAATTAATATATGGAATTAATATGGATTAACATCAAGTGACATCCACTGCAAGTTTTAAAAAAATTATTTGAGCTTGATTGGGTGAACTATAAGTATTTTATTAACGATTGAAAATTTGAACAAGATATATATAGCGAGAGTGTGAGCTAATAGTAGGAATTGAAAAAAAAATAGTTTCATATTGATGAGAAATAATTAATTAGTTCGTTTTTTACGCAGTCGGGTTTTTTGATTTTTTAAATTAAATTTAATTTATCCACTTATAAAAAGACACATAAAATGTTTCTTAATAATCTAAATGACCTATAAATCGCCTAAGTAATAAAATCGACTCAGCCCATCACTTCGTTTGGGAATACCTCATTTCCGGAAAAAAAATTACAAATCCTCGTTTGCTTAAAAAAAAAAAAAAAAAAAAAAAAAGCTTTAATGCATAATAATGCATATCTGCATCACTTTTTTATTTAAATCTTATCAACCACTATATTTATATAGAAATTATAGAAATATAGGGGTTGCTAAGATTATTTTTAAGAATATATTATATATTCTCTAAAAAGTGCAAAAATATGCAATTAACTAAACTTAAAAATCTCTCTTAAAATTTCTGGTGCACAATCTTTAATATAAGAATAAAAAACACAATTCTGATAGAATAATTCGAATAACAGTTTGACAAAATAAAAATGATTTAAAATAAGGTATTTAGAGTCAAAATTATTAAAATGTTTACTAATTTGCAATATTTTAGTTTTTACTTGAACTTCAGATGTGCAACATAAAAAAAATGTTGACGTAGTTTGCGAAAAATGTATCTTTGATTTATTTGCATTATTTTTCCCGTGAAATAAACCTTTCTGAGAATCATTTATGATTTTTTCGAATCAAAATAAAAAATGATGCATTTAAGTTTAAATAATCTTGATGTGCTTCTTTTACATCTACATGCAAAATGGATATCTTTTCATCAGGTTTTATCAAGTGCCAAAATTAAAAATTTAATTAACTTTCTTTCTGTCTTTATTTTATTTTAAGCAGGATGTTTTTCATATGCGACATTTAATTAGTTCATTGAAAACGAACTGTTTCAATTAATTTTTTAGCAAAACGAAATAAATATACATGACATTTCCTTTCGTTATTGTATGCAGAAAAAAATATTCACATCGTCAAAGTAATTTACAAACCTATATTTGGCATGAAAATTAAATTTCTTTTTTTTTTTTTTTTGAAATTATAAGAAGGTCATAATTGCTAGAAAGGATTTTTAAAAAAACATGGCAAATATTTTCTTCATACTGAAAGTGAAATTTTCTGAGCTAATTAAATAGGAAAAAAAGTCGGAAAGTCGAACTAAACTATTTCTAAAAAAAGAAAAATAGAGATCTGAATGAATTTAATTTTCTGGAGAGATATTTCTTTTTAGATAATTATCGTCGGCTAAAGCCTGTCCAATAACAAAGAGTTTTTAAAATTTTCAATTAAGATTCTTATTAAAGGTTGTAAAATTTTTAAATTAACAAATACATTACTAGGAAATGTTAAAGTTAGTGTATAAATTCAAACAGTCTATTCAATACACTGCATTAATGCATTCAATAAATTAATAAAACGCCTTCATTTATCAGATATGGTGGACACTTTTTTCAATCTATTAATTTTATTTTTTTTATTTCATTCGCGTGCAACAGTAATATTTAGTAGCACAGATTTTTATGATTCTCTATTTAAAAAGAGCTTTTAAAGGCCAATACAGTTTATTTACAGTTTATTTATTAACGCAGTCAGAGAATTTATTTTTTGAAAAAATGCAGTCTTATAACCTGTTTATTATAGCTAACCGTATAACCAGGGTTATCTTCAAAAAGTCTGTGGGACTGGAGGTAGTGACGCCACTGTAGACGTGTATCACTTTTCCAGAGTTGCCAAGTCTCTGGTTTTTTGCACACTCGTAATATTTTAGAGAAAATGTTAGGTTTGCCGCTCTCTTTCCCCTTGCTGCAGAAATGCTATCGAAACGTCACAAAACATCCGCCACAGTCTTAGAGATTTCAGAAAAGCCGTTGTATAGACCTCCACACCGTATTTTTTCCCATGTCAAAATAATTTCTTTCAAACCAGAAATCTAATTAATAACATACGCCTTGCATCTTATGTAATAGTCAATTGAGGATGACACCTGAGTTATTTCGACCTCTTTCTTGTTAAAGTTTCTCTTTATATTGTTTCTTGTTTAATAACTAAAAATATTTGTTTCATTGTCTGTTACTTTCATAACTTTCTACATCATAAATTTAAATGTATGTTGACTGAATATCATCTTTTTTTTAGTTTAGGGCTAACCTTCGGTAGCTTTTGGCTAACCGAGAAACTAATGAAATATTGAATTAAAAATTGGACGATTGCACCATGAAATATATTAAAAATTATGTATTAAAAACAAATACGATATGCTAAAAGGTACCCACATTAAAATACAATCAACATCAACGTTTCATTTCGTATCTGCGAACGTCTTCAGGATGTTATGAGACACATAAGTCTGAAATTCTAAAAATGGATGCCAAACGTTTCAGAGTCCTTGACGAAACTTGACAAGAGCGCGCACCAAACGTCATCAAGTTGCAAAGGCAACTAAAAGGAGTAAACCATCCCAGCGATAGAAAAGGGGGGGTGGGGCGGCTAAATGGAACCGACCCCAAAAATGGTTTATAACATATTATGCCATATTTTATGTATGCTTTATGATAAATTATTATTGCAGGCTTGTTGTCCAAGCTTAATAATCCTAATGGACTCTAATGGACTCCTAATGGAATAATTTTGTTGACATATTGATTCTTTCACGAAATTATGATTCTTGCTTCATCAAAGAATACTCTGCTAGCATCATTAGCAAAACAAAATCTTGCGAGAACTGCATTTAGTTTCGATTGTGAAATGTCACTCTTGTGCTCTTTTAATCTTTCTGAAAATTTTCTTTTGATTTCACCGATATAAACCAATCTTTCTTTACTTGGGAGGGAAATTGGAATTTCATACACACCGGCTTTTTGATGATTCAAGATTTTATCTGTATTATTACTAAGAATATGAATCAGGTATGGAGGAGGAGAGCTACTAATGTTATATTGAAGGCTTGAAGAATCTGCTTTAATTTTTCATATAAAATGCGGACATAATGCATACTCCTGTATTTGATAGGTAAATTATTAATAAATCACTTGCCTGACTTAACGGAGAGGAGGGGGTATTAAACTGTCAAATAATCTGGTCAATAAGAGAACTTTTATAACCATGATCTAATGCAGCTTTTGTAATGAAATCAATTCCAGTGCCAAACTGACTATCTGAACAAATATTATAAGATTGTCTGATAAATGATTGAAACGCAGCAATCTTATATTTGAAAAGAAAATTCGTACAAAATTCTCCTTTAACGGTTTTCTGTAAACTGAAAAGGTAAAATGCATATTGCTCTGGCTATTTTGAACGTCAAGAAAAGGCAAACTCTCATCCTGTCCAGTTTCGAGGGTAAACTTGATGTTATTATTTAAATTATTCACCTCATGAAGAAAAACCTGTAAATCGGGAAGAGGGTAAGACCATAAGATGAACACGCCGTCCACATATCTTAACCAACAAACTGGCTTCTGTTTGAAGGAACTAAAAATTTTCTTTTCCATAGGTCTGAGTGCAAACTCAGCGAAAAAATTTTAAACCTGCGAACCCATTGGTACTCCATGAAGCTGTCTGTAAATAACTCCGTTAGATATAAAAATATTACTGAAAACAATAAGATTCAAATCAGCCTATAGTGATGTTTTAATTTCATCAATTAAACTAGGATTGCAATCAATCACTGAAAAAATATAACTTAAAACTTCATCCATAATTATTGAAAGAAATATTGAAATGACGTCCAAACTTGCCATAACTGTATTAGCGTCAAGAGGGTATTTATTAATTTTATCCATGAAATCATCTGTAGAGTCAATAACATAGTCTGAAACTGGCAGTTGGATTTTAAAAAAATAGCGAATGCCTTTTCTAAAAAATAAGTACGTGCGACACAACGAGAGACAATAGGCCTAACGGACAAATTTAATTTAATCTTCCAGTCAGCATCGGTGTAATTAAAGATTTCATATTATCAGGCCATCTACCATTCCGAACCAACTCCTGCACTTTTCTAAAAATGGAAGAGTTTAAATCTTTATTGAGAACTTCACAACTCATATCTGCAATACAATCCTCCAACTTCGCAATGTAATCTTTCCTGCCTAAGACGGCAATTTTAATAGTTTTATCCGTTTTGATAAAAATGATACTAGGATCTTTCTTTAGTTATTTAATGGTAACCAATATGAACGTACAGTTCTATGCTGTTTATATGAAACTCTCTTTAATAACTTGTACATAACAAAACGGATTTCTTCACGATTAGCATACGGAAAACTTTAAAGTACAGCTTGACAATCTGAAATGATTGACTCTTTACCAATTTTAGTATTGAAAACATATTTACGACCCAAGCAAAGGGCTTTATCTTCGAAAGCATTAAAAACTCTGCTAGAGTAATTGGTGTAAGAGATAGGTTTAAAGCTAGAGGGGGGATCCTTGGATTATTAAGGTTGAATTATTAATTTATTAAACTTGGACAACAAGCATGTCACGATAATTTACCCTATAGCATAAATAAAATATGGCATAATATGTTATAAACTATTTTTGGAGTCAGTTCCATTTAGCACCCCTCTCCCCTTTTCCATCGCTGGGATGCTTTACTCCTTTTAGTTGCCTTGGCAACTTGATGACGTTTGGTGTGCGCTCTTGGCAAGTTTCATCAAGGACCCTGAGACGTTTTGCATACATTTTTAAATTTTAGACTTATGTGTATCATAACATCCTGAAGACGTTCGCAGATGCGAAATGAAACGTTGAAGTTGATTGTATTGTAATGTGTGTAACTTTTAGCATAGTGAATTTCTTTTTAATACATAATTTTTAACGGAATATTTTAATTTTTGATAGCTTTCCTTTTTTTATTATTTTACTATTATTTTATTTTATTTTTTATAAATTTATATTCTCTTTATTTTAAATTTATTTATTTCAATTAAGTGGTGCCCCACCAGTGGCTGAGAGGTTCTGCTCTCGAAGCTGGTAGACGGGAGGTGCTGGGTTCGAACCTAATCGCGTCCGTCGGCCTAATCGTTCGGAGTTTTCGTGGTTTTCTTCGAACCTTGGATTTCCAAGCGTTAATACGGGTTAGGTTCCCTTAGAAAGACCACCACGAAGGGCACTCCGCCTGGGCCTATATCCCTCGTGCAGATAATTGGCCGTCATAAATACAACCAACCAATTAAGTGGTTTTACTACAGTTAAATTTAATCTTCTCTAATAGCTCCCTTATGTCTCTGTAAGTCGCTTACATGTCGCCTGGATGTAAAGTTGCTCCGCATCTAGGAAGTTCATGAAATAGCCTTACATTTTTCCATTGCTCCAATTGATTTAATTTGAATTAATAATTTCAAAAACTACACAAGTCCATGAATTTTTCACGGATCAATAAAAACTGTGCTGCAAACAAATGCTTGATAAAAAGAGAGACATTAAATATTAGACGTTTAATGAATAGAAAAAAAAACACATTGATACTACAAAATAAAATAAAACTGTAGCCCTTTCAAACTTTAACTATTTCTACCGCATTTTTGTGTATACTTTTTTCGACCAAAACGTGTCTTTTGACTGAATGCAAATAATTGCCATAACTGTTGGGATTTTAAATTATCAGTTAAATATAGATAAATTTATGAATATGTTTACAGATTGTAATAAACATATAACTTATCAAAATTTCAGTCTCGTGTATGTAAATTCAATATTTATAACAAAAAAATAGTAACCATAAAAAATCATTGTAATAAAACTCTTTCCATATTAAATAGTGGAGTTTGCAGAAATCAATGGTTGCCCTACTAAACACTTTGCACCGTATACTTTTCATACGGTAAGCAGGTTCCCGTTACACTAATACCTGAGCAATACTTTATTTGGCACTATTTTCATCTACTTGGAAAAAATGTGGTTTTACACCATTAATGACTGCGGAACGTTCGATAAACTTTTTTTATATTCCACTACAAGTTCGTCTCCTAAGTATGATAAAATATCTTTACGTGAAATATTTTCGCCTGTCGTTTCCTTGTACCTTGCGTTTATTCCGGCTAAGGCGAGTATATTGTAACACACATGCATAGACCATCTAGGACATTTATATTTTACACTATACTTTCTTGCCATTTGGTAAGTCGTATCGACCCCAAATTTTGTGCTATTATAAAATTTAATGGTTTAAGGAAGATGGTTTTTTTTTTACTACAGATTGATATCTTGAACTTAGCAGAATTACCTTTTTGTTCGGTTTGATTTTGTAGATAGTTAGAGTGCAGTTATTCGATACGTAAAACGGCTTTAGAAAGCGTTTCATTTTATCCTTTTGTATTTTTGTAGATTTTAGAATTTCTCTCTTATTTTTATGGATGGTCACAACTAAAGAATCTTTATTGAAAAAGGTTTATTGCTAAGTGAAGAACTTGATGAAAACAATTGCCGGTGGAAACAGTTCTGCCGCTGCTAGTAAATAGTTCCACCAGTTTCAGAATGTCGGACTCAAACAATGAAATCGCTATCGGTATCATTTTATCTTTCCAAAAGTACGTAAATCCATTCTCAACATATTTCTTGCAATTTCCGGCAGCAAAATATCTCGTACGGGGCATTTTTAAACGATATACTTACATCGCATAATTCTGCAATACAATAATGAGAAATTAATATTCGAAAATGTGGTAATCGATAGCTCTTGGCGTCTATCCATTAAAGTACATGGAAATATACACCATCGTGTTCGATAATATTTTCTTTCTGTCCGGTTGTTTGTTATTGCAATGTATCCTGGTAGCGTCATTGAGTAACAGTGTTTTTTTAAGAAACGGTAAATTTAAGTGACAGTGGGTGTAGTTTTTGCCTACTCATCCCCACTTCTATTTGCGATACGTTTGCAATAAAAACAAATTCCGAAAAATTGGACGTGAAGTTTTTTAAATTCACCCATTTATTTATAAAAGAAATATTTTCCGGTTTCAAACATCATTATATTACTTAAAGAACATACGGGAAGTTGACAACTATGCATTTGTGCATTTTATGTAGCATATTATTGGTTGATCTTATGTAGCCTATTATTGGACGGGCCTTATCAAAGGAGACCAGAGCTCTTGTCGAAAGAGCAGTTATCTTAAAATAACATTTTGGTAAAAGTCCATTCAAGAGCTTCTTAGTTCTTGCTTAAGCTATGTAGCATCAACGTTTACAGACTTGTATACTATTTGCATGCATACTTTGCATACTCATGATTTACTCCCTTCATTAATTTATTTTATTTACTAATTGAGTAATTATTTAATAGACCTTTTTGGGTTGTACTTATAAAAACAAACCAGCGTTCATGTCAAAAGAGCAATTATTTTTAAATATCCTTTGGTTAAAAGTTCATTCATGAACATTCTAGTTTTTACCTATGCTATGTAACATCAACATTTAAACAATTATATATTATGCGCATTCATACTTTGGATGAAAATAATTTACTCTCTTCACTAATTTATCTTATTCACTAATTGGGTAATTATTTAATCTAATTTTTACGAATGTAAGATAAAGTACTTTCAGTGTCTTATTCGAATTTCATCACATCTGAATTTTTGTGCCAGTAACTGCTAAGTTCAATACGCCCAATTATCTTGAAATCGGAGGAATAATTAAGTGCACTTTCTAGCGATGAGCGAACCGTTTTTTTTAATACGTTAAACTTTCAACCGAAGACAAAAAAAGGTATGTTACTTTTCTTTTAATTTGACTCAGTAATAAATTATATTTTCTCATCGCCAATAACAAAAGTATGTTAGAAAGGAATATTAAAATATTAAAATACATTTTTCTGAAACAAAATTAGATTATTAGAATGTTCTGGAATAGCTTCTTTAAAAGAAGCTAATTATTATTTACGTTTTTTTTTTTTTTTCGTTAATGTTCTAAAATTCTAATTCTGCTTATTAATTTTTATTTTACGATTTTAAGAAAATTTAAGGTGTTTAAGTAATAAAGCAAAAAAAAAAAGGAGTTGTTTTCATCTAACCATACCCAAAATTATATAGTAAAATAAGGAAAATAACCCAGTACTTAGGGAGTTGAATACGGAATTAATTAGGGGAAAGCCGGAAATTGCTTTAATCCCTTCAGTTTAGGTCTAAAATGAATACACTAAGTTTCCCTCCTCGTACTAGGCGAGAATTACAAAATATGTATAGATTTATAGTAAAAAAACTCGTTTTTTTAAAAAAAAAAATACCATAACAATATCTCAAAACAACTAACTCTATCAAAAGCATTGTCAATACAAATGTTGTAAAGCTTAAAATTCTGAGTAAAATGAGTACCTACAATTAAGAATTTTGTTGAGCATTAAGGTCACAATTCAGTTTCAAAGTTTTCAGCCCAGTGGTCAGGGGGTTGAACTCGGAATGAATTAGAGGAAAATTGTAAATCGTTTTAATCCCTTCAGTTTAATCTAGAATGAACGTACTAAGTTTCATCTCTCGTAATAGGTGAGAGTTGGAAAATATGTACATATTTATAGTCGAAAATATGCGTTTTTTAAAATTACGTTAACAATATCTGAAAACAATTAGCTCTATCAAAAACATTGTCAATACAAATGTTGTAGAGCATACAATTCTGAATAAAATGAGTACCCACATTAATTTTTTTGTTGAACATTAAGGTCTCAATTCTATTTCAAAAGTTTGTCTTAATCGCTAATCAAGAGCTCGAAGCAAAGAGAGACCAAATTATCAATACGGCCTTCCTCCAATTGTTATATACATGTATTTTTTTTAAGTTGTTGAGGCCTTCACAATGTTTTTGTAATTATGTTAGCGTTTATTTTGTATATTTTGAGGATTATAATTTAGTACTTAGCGAGAAATGGTGCACGAATGACAGCTGTTTTACATGTCATGTTGCAACGTAACTGCCAACCTCAATCCATAAAAGCAGGGTGGAACGATAACTTCGCCTGCGCTGGATTTAATCTCTTTATTAGCGATTTAGGCAAAACTTTGAAGTATAATTGTGAGCTTAATTTTCAACAAAAATATCAAGTGTGGGTGCTCATTTTATTCAAAATTTGATGATCTACAACATTTGTATTGACAATGTTTTTGATAGAGTTAGTTTTTTTTTTGAGATATTGTTATGATAATTAATAAAAACGTGTTTTTCGACTATAAATCCATACACATATTCTAACGCTCACCTAATAAGAGGGAAACTTAGTACATTCATTCTAGACCTAAACTAAAGGGATTAACAGATTTTCCAGCTTTCCTCTAATTAATTCCGAATTCGGCCTTTTTTCGGAATGTTTCTTTATCAGTTTCATATTAATGGAATACACTGTATAAAGTAGCATAAAAAAGATTCTACTGTTGCTTTTGAACAGTGACTATTTGTTAGGCAATCTTCGGTTCAATTCATTCTTTCTTTTTAGAATTTATAATTAAGCTTAAGGATTTTACTGTATCTCAGGTTTCCATATTATTGAACGTGAACCTCTTTTTCTGAATAGGGTTCACTTAAATAAGATGTCCCAGAGCGTCTACCATACAAATACATACACCTCAGCTCACAGCAAAAGGAAAAATTTCAGAATTTTTTTTCCCTCATGATTGCTTAACAGTGGCTTAACAGTGTTTGCACTTTGAGGGCCTTACGAGTTGTCTTCGACTTTACTCCCAGTCTATTGATGATTGTCTAAAATGAATGAGCCATTGGGATATAAAGTGTAACTGTAGTCTAATACTACTATGAAATTATATTAAAAATAAAAATTTAAAAATGAAAAATTACTGTTAAAGAAAAGTGGTATTATAATGTTAAAATAGTAAGAAACCTTACTGGTTTAGAATTAACAGATGAATTAAATAGTAAAATAAAAGCGAATAAGTTAAGTTTAAGAATATACAAGCAAAGATAACAGAACAAGCTGTCGGACAAAGCTGGTAAGGGTATGTCGGCAAAAGTGTCACAGATGTTATGTCACAGAAAAAAAAAAGGGCACTTTCCAGGGTCCATACATTTTTTGTTCTTTGTTACTAAGTAACGGTATAATGATCATAAGATTGCAATTGTTTTAAAAACAGTATTTTTTTAATTATTATTATTATTATTATTATTATATATATTTAAGTTAAGATAGTGATAATAGAGTTTAATAAAGTGAAAAATAGATAGTAGTGGAGAACTCAAGGTCCCTCAACATCCTTAATAATGGAAAATTCGGGCCTTTTTCTGTGCTCAGGCTCTCAGACGTTATAATCGGAAGCTCAGCAAGTATTATATTTGGTAGGTGATAAAGTTTTTGTAAAAATTTTTGGACAGTTCAACAACTCTTTTTTCTAAAGGTAGGGGCATTAAGGTCTCTACGGATAGTGGTATTACGTAGGTAGCGGGAGGCATTATGAGCAAAACGGAGGTGTTTATTGTGAAGTCTACTGAGATTGTCCATAGAGGAGTTTGAAGTGAACCCCCAAATGGAGCAGGCGTATGTCATTATAGGTAGAAATGCAAGAGTTATAAAGAAGATACTTCCCTCATAGCATGCATGGTCACAGTGACGTCATTGTGACGTCACTGTAAGTCACTGTGGTCACGTCACATCTGTGACCAAAATGCCACCGCTCAGTGATGTCACATTGCGACTGAGATGTGAACTTCTTAGAAAACTTTAAAAAATTACACAAATTATTAAATCATGTTATTTACTGTAAAAAATATTTTTCTGCCGGATTTAAAATTTTTTTAAACCGTGGTCCAAGTTGCCTCTGTGCCTCTAACCAAAACTTTTTATTTTCATATAACATAAAATGTAATTAATTCATCAGTGACACAAAAATATTTCCTAATTATGCGAATTTCATATTATTAAAAAATGGTTTAGGTGAACAGACCCCGACTTATCTTTTATAAAGATTTTTGTAAATGATCATCTGTTATAGTAGAAGTTTCTCAAAGAGTAGTTGAAACATTTCTGTGGTTTCAAACTAAAAACTTTCTATTACAGTTGAGTCTGCAGCTTTTAATGAGCACGCAGAAAGCGTCTTCAAAGTTTAGTCATAGATGCATTTCTTGCTTTATAATTTGCATTCAAGTCATTTTTTTTCCTCTTAGTGTTTCACTATTTTAAGTAACTTTTTTTTTTTTTAATTCTACTTCTTTCAGACGTTTAAAATAAAATTGACATTTTCCGAATATAAAATTAATGTACAAAATTTAGGCAAAGCCCATGACATAATTAATTATTCATATTTTATTTTTTGTTTTCAAAATATATCTTTAAAAATTATTTTACAAGATGTTTTATTCTACAGAAAATTAATATTAAGATAATGACAGATTGGCAAAGAAAAACTCATCTCTTCTCGATAATCTTGTTGTATTTTTTAAGAAGATATATTGTATATATTACCTGTGATATAAATTTTACGTTTAAAAAAAGGAGGGGGTCATCATTATTACCATTAAATTAATTTATACACATTTTGAAAAATTAAGCAATATTTTATCTAGTAAACTCTAATTATGGATAATATTATTATTATAATTTACGTAAATGAAACTTTACAATTCAATAGAACTGATAAAAATAAAAGGTGAAATACAATAAAACATTTTCAATCAGGAAATTGAATTAGAGATAATAATTAGAGACAATTTGATAAAATTATTACGCATTTAATTTCCTCCCGAAACTGTTGTATAGAAAAACAAATAAAACCGAAAAAACATCTGCTTCGAACTTCGAAACTTAAAAATCGTCTGCATCTGCACTATTTCAGTTGTTACGACTCACCGCAGAATAACGGATAAAAGTAACAGTGAAGCTTTTTAGAATAAACGCGGGAAGTTATGTGGACACTGGACAGCATAGACGTGTTGACACGGATTTAAAAAGTGAAACAAGAACGTTCTCAGGATCCAAGTTAGTTCAGCTAACAAAATATAAACCCGAGAAAATTACGGTAGCTTTGACTTGTTGAAGATGATTCAAGTCATTGCTATGGTACTTATTATCGGATTTAATTGGTTCCCCAAAATCAAAGTATCACGTACAACGTCAATGAAATTAGGTAAGTAAAAATATTATTGTCCCTGTTTTCTTTTTTTTAACCGCAACAATTTTAGTTAGCTTCTCATAAACATGCTGTAGAACATAAATATTTCACTACATTTAATTTTTATTTTGTTGAAATATCTAAAATATTATTTTCCCTGTTTGCTTTTTTTTTTTAAATTACAATGATTTTAGTTATCTTCTAATAAATATGTTATAGAACACAAATATTTCATTACATTTATTTTTTATTTTGTTAAAATATCTAACTTCCTTTTCAACAGCTTTGATCAGATTATTAAAATTAGTGATTTAAATTGCATTTTAATCTGGTTTATATTCTTATTTAAATATTTGGTTAAAACCACATAGTGTCCTAAATATGAAAGTATATGGATAAGTATTATAATCAGTCATTAATATAATTAATAAACATTTAAAGATAATTAAGTTATTTTAAAAAAAAAAGTCTTTTTATGGAATAAAATTATTGGCAAACATAATTTTTTATTTTTGTATTAAGTGATGGTCTTAAACAATTTGAATTGCATGTTTTTATTAAAAAAAAATGCATCTGCTCAGAAGAGGAATTTATAAAAAATAAGACACAACGGAAACGTATACTATTAAAAGAGATCGTAGATATGTAATGTTAATAAAAAAAATTGATTATTTAATGTATTATTCAACCTGAGAAATGTTTTAAAATCTATAAAGAAATAGTCATAGCGGGTGAAAGCTTTTCAGTTGTTAAACAATCTTACTGAAATGTTTTCAAAGTGAACTAGAAGTCTGTTGGCAAATGAAAATATAGAAGTTACGCAATCAGTAAGTGTTTAAATATGATTTTACTTTAAAAATAACGCAAATACTTGAACGGTATGAATCTAAAATGTAATAATCATCTTTTATTATTTACTTTTTTTTCTGTATAATTTTATCATTTTATCTCCTGAATGATTTTATCGAGATAAATTTCAAAGTATCGATATTATACACTCTTTATAAACAGCGTGATTAAAATGGATTTCTTATTTATAATTACCATAATCTTGTAAATAAAATATTAATAATAATAATGAACCTATGTGTGGCTCTATTTTGTGTTTATGGGCTCAATTTTTATACTTTATTTACATTAAAAAGTAGTTAACCATTTGATACTGAGTTCATTATTTTGTTTTATTGTGTCATATAAAAATAAATATGATTATTTGTAATTCTAATACAATATATACAGTAGAACGCCGATTGTCCGAACAAGTCGGGACCGACCCTAGTTCGGATAAACAAAAGTTCGGATAAATGGGCAGACAGTTTAAGGGATGTTCCTGACTATTCTAAAACCTTCACACTTTATCTAGGTTTAGGACTGACAGCACCAGTTAGTACTGGAGTGCTTAAAAATTGTTTTGTTTTTTTTAAATTGTTTTTTGTTTACTTATTATTTAATTTTTTTTTCTTTTATCATTTTCTAAACTTCAGAGATTATAATTTAAGCAAAAAATAAATTGGAAGTTAGGTGTTTTTTTTTTTCTTTTTTAGAGAGACAAATATTTGGATAATTGAAAATTCGGTTAAAAAGAATTCTTTGAGAGAAATATGCTGTTCGGATAATTGGAAGTTCGGTTAATTGGAGTTCCAATAATCGGCGTTCTACTGTATTTATAAAACTTTCACCAGATTTTATTCTAAAAATTTCGTTGTAGATTCTAATCTGTTTGTACTATTTATGACACTATCAGAGTTATAGATGTGATGGCAACATATATCCAGCCAGATAGATCTTTGGCAAAACATAAAAACTTTCACATTAGACGCAAAATAGAGTAGCTGCGGTGCTGTGTTTTATAAACAATAAGGTATTATTGTTTTAAAAAATCCTAGATAGTAAGAGTTATTTTTATAATATATAATTTCATAAATAAAAATGTAATTTTGGCAATCAATTATTAAAGTTATTTTTTACTAATCAAAAAGTTGTTTTATATATGGATTTTACTCCAAGCAAACCCTGATGTAAAATAAATTAACCCTTTGTATCACCGTTCTATGCATACCTAAAAGTTTTATTTACTTTTACAGTGAGCATAAAAATACGATTTTATTTATTGCTGCTATCTTCCAACATAACGATTATTGCCGAAATTGTTCTTAGAATTCTCAACATAATGATACTGGTGATACTCAGTTAATTTTCTATACCAAAGCTGTATTTTTCATTTGAGTAGTTTCAAATGGTTATTGCTAAAATGTACTTCGGAAATTTTGTAATGCATGTATGGGGCATAAAAGACGTAAACAATACATATATAATGACTATATGGCGCATGATGAGCGTTTCGAGTGTATATATATATATGTATGTATATAACGTATGCATAAACTTCACAATGATCTTAGCAATGTCGTTACTGCAATTTTTGCATAATCAAATTTATAGGGGCCTCTATAACAAAGAGGTTTCCTATTTTCTCAGCCCCAACTTGTTTGAATTACAATCATATATATATATATTTTATGGTAATCAATATCATAAAACATATAAAATTTAATTACTTAATATCGGTATTTCTTTTTATCTTTCATTTTTTTTATTATAAATGTTGTGTAATCGAAAAAAATTCAACCTCACCAGTGACTTCGAGTTTGTAATGCGTATTAAATGAAATAAATTAATTTCATTCAGTATTTTCTATAGTTTAAAGAATATAAAAAGTACTGTATATATTATAAAATATTATATTTTCAACACAAATTTTATCTTGATAAAGATTTGAAAATTTAAACAAATTGTTTCTTTTGTAGTTTTAATGCTTTTAACAAATAGCTAATTTTGAAAAAAAAAATGTGATAGATCGATCATTCAGTTGTCTTCAATATTCTCATTTATTGCAATAGGAAAGAAAGGTGCAACAAAAATTGAAGTCTGCGGGGCATTGCATTTTGATTCAATAAAATTCTTTTGGTATACCCTTGTTATATCGGCCCCCAAGTTTTAATTGCGATGTATCGCCGAAGTATATTAACGTTATAGATGTAAATGATTTTACAACATGCATAATTATGACTATGTGTGACATGCATACCTGTTTACAACTGTACAAGTATGTCATAGTGTGACTTCACAACATTGCCGCTAGTCACATATTCGTCACAACGTTAATGACAAAACTGTCACAAATCACACAATTTTCACAAAATTGTCACAATGTGACTTCAAAGCAGTGTCGCTGTCGTCACAGAATCATCACAGTGTTAAAGACAATTTCGTCAAAAATGACACATATTTCACAAATTGATCTCAATGTGACTTTAAAGCATTGTCACAATCGTCACAAATTCGTCACAAAGTTAATACCAAAATAGTCACAAATGACACACTCTTCACAAATTTGTCACACCGTGACTTCACAAAGTCGTCACAATGTGACGTCACAAAAGAGCTCTAAAACGGCCATAACGACCTCACATTCTAGTCACAGTGACTTCACATCGACGTCACGTGACGTCACATCGACGGTCACAATGTCACAGCGTGACGTCACAACGACGTCGACGTGACGTCACCATGCCTTACGGGTTGTTATAAATAGCCAGTGAGGAGCTGTTTAAGTGTTTGAGAAGCCCAAGCGACTTTCCGCCTGATGATACGAAAGTGATGACTTCATGTAAGTCTTTGGTCAAGGGTGAACACCAGGTACTTAGCAGTATTAGTCCAATTGATGGTAGTGTTATTGATAGTGAGTCTGTTAGTTAGGTAATCCTTCTAGAGAAATATACAGCTGATGTTTTGCTTTCGTTTAAGCGAACACGCCATAGGTTACACCAGGTCTACAAAAGGTCTACAATAGATTAGAAAAGGTCTATGTAAGTCTGTAGGCACCTGTATGGTGTATACGTTTGGAGCGCTGATGCATAGATTGCTGTGTCGTCCGCATAGAGAGCTAAGTAAGTCTATAGAGATCGTGAAATGTCGTTAAAGAATAAATTGAACAATAGGGGACTGAGGACACTGCCCTGGAACAATGGAACAATGTAAACAGCTGAATGGACTACCTAGTTGCGTAGCCACTTTACATCCAGAGGAAAGGTGATTGTGTTGCAAGGGCATTAGGGAGCCTTAAAAAATAACGTTTAGACGTGGCTGGTAGCCACAAAATTAAAAATTACTTGTAAGAATAAGAAAAAAGATTAACAAAAAATAAAAAGTACATAAGTACTAGTATACCGTGATTTAAAAAGTAAAAACAAAAAAGAAAAAAATTAGATAAAAAAGAAAAAAATCCATTAGTTCAAAAAAAAAATCCACGAAAACGTCTATCCTAATAAGAACTTTACTCCTCCGCCGCGCTGCATCGCGCAAAGTAACTAAATATCAGAACTTCACGTCTACGACCTCCTCACAACAAAGCTCTATTGCAACTGAGAAAAAAACACTGCCCTTTATCATAAAACAATATTATTAATACATATCTTGTATAATTTTGCTGGTGATGAAACAATAGTTAAAGTATATTTGGATTATAAAAAGTAGGTAACTTAATTGAATAGTGTGAAAATCATATAACAATTTTCAGTTATTGTAGTCTAGAAATGTTAATATAGAACTCCTTTTATTAGATCGTCAGAGCATTTTATACGTAAAATAATTCATATAATAAGTCGATTTTAGACTTTTGAAGATTCTTGGAAAATAAGGACGTAAGATATGTGTGCCGATAGTCCTGCCATTAGACAGTCCTTGTTAGTATTTCCCTCGTTATTTGGGTGGCACAACAAAAGTATAGGTCTCGATTTAGTAATAAGCTAAAAATTTCTAAAAGATCGAGATGTACTAACTGATTTCTACTTTAAAATAAACTAAAATATGATGAAAAACGAGAAAAATAAATTATACAATTTGATAAAAATAACAAAAATGTATAAAATGTCTTAATGAAAATAATGCAGAAATAAACATTTGAGTGAATAAATTGCATTTTGAAGTTATACAAATATGCTTTTTTTAACCCCTTAATGGTCGTATTAAATTACGTTTTAAAATTTCAAATTGCTTATTGGCATCACATTTTTGTAAAAGAAATATTCAACTTATTTAATGACAGGTAAAATTATACAATAATAAAGCCAATTACGCAATTTTATAAAACTGGTGGGAATCAAACAATCTGAATAAAAGATACAGCCCATGAATGTCACGGGAGCGAAAATTAAGGGGTTAAAAATAGGTTAGATAATGTTGTGCAAATATTCTCAATATTACAAAACATATATTACATAAAAGTATATCTGATGATAATGTTTAATATTGCACGTTACCTAAGGCACTTTTAAAGCAATATATCCACTTTTAATCATAAATTGTGCGCAATGAGGCATGTTAAAAGGAATACAAATTTTTATTTCATCTTTAAATTATTTCTTTAAGTCAAACCCTTTAACCTAGTGAGTTATATGTTTAAATGTGTATTAAAAAAGAAAACATCTTAGAAAATAATCGATTTTCCTCAAATAAAATTGCATTTAAATGCTTGTAAATAGTGCAAGTTTGGGTTGCTCAAACTGTATTCGATTGATATTGGCAAGGTGTCAAAATTCTTTGACTAATCTTTACATAAAAATAAAAATAAATGTAAACATTATTATATTTATCATATATGTTGTTAGGTGGATAAAATAAAATAATTTTTCTATTGCCAAAAGCTAGATAATTAAAATTCTTGGTGCTGCAAGAAAGTTTAATTGAACGTTTCATTTTTATCCCTTTACGACCCGATGTATTTGTAAACAAAGCTAGTCATGCCTGTAGAAATTAAAACATGGATTGCAACCACTACCTGTTCATAAAAAATGATACTTTACTCGATCTGCAAACAAGAACGATCGTTCGATTCGAGTTTTTATTACATACGACTTAGAAAAAAAAATGAAATGAATGTCTAAAATCCCACGATCGTGCGGGTTGGGTCTTAAAGGGATAACGAAATCGTTAAAATAATCAAAGAATTAAAAACAACTTAAAGACGTTATCCTGTATGCTTCATACCACACTTTTATCATTAAAAATTTATCCAGTTAAAAATATTTTCCTTACAAGTATATCGCATAAGTATTATAATATAGTGTTTATTCAAAGCCAATGATTCTTCTAACAAACACATAAATTTCGAACAACTTTTAGACTCATAGCTTATCAGAGGTTTTCACATAAAGTTTGGACAGGTGTTTTGACGCAAATAAAACTTTTCAAAATGTCAAGACTTTATGACATGAGAAGTATAAAAGTACAAAAATTTTCAAGAAAAATCTACAGCGAAGCATTTTTACTCTCATTTTAATAATTTTTTAACTGTGTGTCAACCATTCGGGTAAAATAAAACGCATATAGCGAAATATATTTTGTTTGAGATTATCACTATTACGCATATTCTTTTAAAAATATAATTTTCTTGTTTGACATTGCTATTCGCCAAAGATGATATACAAATATTTTTAAATATTGTATAATCTGTTATTAAATTTTGTGATTCAAAATAGATATATTGGCTGTACATAATATTAAAGTAAGACTTTTGAATTTAATGCTGCCTCTCTTTTTTATTACTAATATCCAGAAAAATATTGCTCTCTTTCTAAGAATGGCATTTTAAAAATCATTTTTTTTACTAATAAACCATATCGAGTCGTAATAATTTAAATATTATTAATTACTTGCGTTTGAATGAGGCACTGAAAACAGAACGATGGGCTTTTACTTCCAAAATCACTCACATTTCGTAAATTGAAAAAAAATTAACATAGCAAACTTTATAGTATGTATTTTTATATGTCTTTTTTACACTCGGGGCAACAGTTTTCTAAATAAAAGTTACAGGAAAATGGTTATGAATATATTTTAAATGATAAAGAAAGTATTAGAAATCTCCTGATAATTGTAAGTTATTGAAATAAGTATTTTATTCAATTGATCTCACCATTATGTTTGAATATTTAGATCATTTTAACAATAAAACATATTAAGGCAAAAATAATCAAACTGGCAGAAGAATAAATTGATGACATAATTATTTTCCAACTCCATTGAAAACTTCAAAAGAAAGGATGTTTTAAGTAAGTAAAGTATTAATTTGATTTCAGTAGTAAATTATGCATTTAGGCGCTATTTAAACTTGTATACGAACATTAGAACAGGTAGGAACAGGCTTAGATGAGTGCAGAGAAATAAAAAGGCAAAATAATGTCATAAATGTTTTTATCTGCAAAGTGTTAAAAAGAGCATGCTAACGTAATACCTTATGATTTTAAATGATAAAGAAAGCATTAGAAATCTCCTGGTAATTCTAACAAGGAGAGGGCCAACCTTGCTAATCACAGATTTTGATTATTTTAATATATGTTGTAGGGTAGAGACCCCTTAGTGTCAGGTTCAATGGAATTTATCCAACTCTCCTTAGTTCTTGAGAAACGGGGGGGGGGGGTCTAATAATAGTACACAACTTAAATACTTACATTGCAATTGCAATGGTAGGTTGGTCGTAGCTCAGTTAGTACAGCGTTCGCTGGTTGATCTGCGGGTCCGGGTTTGGTACCCGGATGCGCTATATTTGTTTTTCTCATTTTTTGTTTTATAATTATACTTGTAATTATACTTGAATAATTTCAATAACAAATTTTAATACCATACATTAAATATAATGTTAACAAACTTAAATTTATCATTTTTTATTTTTAAACTATCATTTCTCATCCCTTAAGGAGGTTTAAAAAGAAATTGGATCTATTATTGAATGATAAAAATTCCAAAATCGTGACAAAATCTGTTGTGGTGCTATCTAGTTATGATAAAATATAAGAATATTCAAATAAAATAAAAATAAAAGCAGAAAGAAGATAAAGGTGAAAGCAAAATAATTGAAAGCTCAAGCATACGTATTACAAATTTAAAAATCTTTAATATGCAAAAAATCGGTTTAAATTTAATTCTGATGCTAATTTTTAATATAATTATGCTTGTTACTTTAAAAACAGAATAATAGTATTATCGCATTGATTTCCTTTGTTAAAGCAATGCGTAAATGATTTTCTTTAAAATCACGAATTGACACAAGTGCTCAATATCATTGCATCGATAAATAATATATGAAATACATTTTAAAAGTGATTTTTAAAAAAATAACAGCTTTACGATGTTTTATACAACTATTTAGTGAAAAGTAAAAAATTAAATAGGATAAAATTATAATTGATATACAATATTATAAATTTTAATTGACAATGAGATTATTAATTATACTTACAAGTATATTTATAAAACAAAAAATGAGAAAGACAAATGTAGAGCGCTCGGGTATCGAACCCGGGCCCGCGGATTAGCCGGCAAACGTCATACCAACTGAGCTACGACCAACCTATCATTGCGTTTGCAAAGCAAGTATTTAAGTTGTGTACTATTATTAGATCCCCCCTCCCCCCCGGTTTCTCAAGAACTAAGGAGCGTTGGATAAAATCCGTTGAACCTGACACGAAGGGGTCTCTACCCTACAACATATATCAAAATAATCAAAATCTGTGATTAACAAGGTTGCCCCTCTCCTTGTATGTTATTGAAATAAGTATTTCATTCAATTGATCTCGCCATTATGTTTGAATATTGAAATCGCAAAAGGATTAAAAAGTGCGTACTAACAGAATGCATTTGAAGTAGACCTTTCTGATCAGACGTTTTTGTCTAAATTGAGGATTGGAATATTATTGTACGAATAAGACTGGTTAACCGTTTAAAAATGTCATAGAAAATTTTCAAAAGCATCTTTTAAATTTAAAATACTCCTACATCGAGAGTCAATTCAATATTGCATAAGAAAATAATTCAATAATATTACAAAAGTTAACTAACATTTTATAAGAACGACAGTAAGTGTTACATTACAAAATTTTATATTTCGTGAAAATGAATTGCTTTAAATTTTAAGGTAGTAAGATATCTTTTTGCAATATCAAGTGATAAGTAAAACAATCAAAAAAGAAAAGTGCCCAGATACTCTGATGGCGTTGTACTAACAAGCTATTCACGCTAAATGTACATTATGCTCTTATTTATGTCTATTATTCATAAAATAGAACTCGCTCATTATAAGCAAAACGGTAAATCGTCAGGGAAGCGAATTATCAGAATAAACCCGTATACTAAATTTCATAAAAACTAGATAATTCTGCATGAAAAATCCCTTTATCTAAATTAAGAGGTGGTGTATTAGACCCCCGTCCCCTCCCTTTATACCTAATCAATGAACCTCCAAATTTAGTCAGGGAAGCGCCTTATCATAATAAACCGGAATTTGAAGCAAATCGGAGAATTCTGAATAAAAAATCCATTTACCTAAACTAAAGAAGGGGTTATTCACCGCCCCCCTTTATACTTAACCAATGAACCCCCCCCCCCCCCCCCCAAAACGAATCATTGAACGCCTTATAAGAAAGAACATTTAAAAAAAAATTGAAGAAATCGGATATTTCTATCAAGAGTTATCGCGTTACGTACATACATACATGCATACATAACCTGCAGGTACATTAGCTCTCAGACTTTGATAGCCTGTGAGGTAAAAAAATGAAAAGTGTCCAGTTAAACTGATGGCAGTGTGCTTGCAGGCTATTCACACAAATTGTATATTATACTCATATTTATGTCTATTATTCATAAAATAGAACTCACTCTTTTTTTTAAAAAATGGTAAATAATCAGGGAAGCACCTTATACAAATAATTCGGTATACCAAATTTGAAGCAAATCGGATAATTCTGCAATAAAAACATATTTATTTAAATTTAGGGGTGGATTAGACTCCCGTTCCGTCCTTTATGCTTAACCAACGAGCCTCCAAATCTAATCAGGGAAGCGACTTATCAGAATAAACCAACATACCAAATTTTAAGCAAATCAGGTAATTCTGCATGAAAAAAAACATTTAAATATTTTAAGAGGGGAGATAAGCCCCCATTCCCCTTTTTATACTGAGCCATTGAACCTCCAAATCTAATCAGGAAAGCGCCTTATCGTAATATACCGGTGTATCAAATTTGAAGCAAATCAGATAATTCTGCATGAAAAACCCATTTAATTATTTTAAGGAAGGAAATAAGCTCTCCATTCCCCCCCCCCTTTATACTGAACCATTGCACCTCCAAATCTAATCAGGGAAGCACCTTATCGGAATAAACCGGTATACCAAATTTGAAGCAAATCACATATTTCCGCATGTAAAACCCATTTATCTAAATTAGGGGGGGATTATCCACCCGTTTCCCCCTTTATATCTAAACAATGAACCTTTAAACTAATCAGGGAAGAGATTTATCGGAATGAATCTATTTACGAAATTTGAAGCAAATGGGATATTTACAATGAGAAATTACTAGGCGCAGTACAACATAAATAAATAAAAAACAAAGTTTAAATAAAGTGTTTTGGTGCTTTAAACGTTGTTTTTTACTTATTTCTAAATCGGATATTACCTATCAACAGTTATCGCGTTATGTACATACATACATTCAGAGCCTGTGAGCACATTATCTCTCTGGCGTTGATAGCCTGTGAGCTATCAACTATAAATCTGTGTGACGTACCGAATATGAAACTTTAAAACTAGCTATATATGCATTTCCAACTTCTTATAATGTTGATGTAATAATTAAATAAAATGTTGATTTAGATTTCAGGTTTATAGTTTGCAAATGAAAATTTTCCCAGTGTATTTTTTAAAGATAAAAGAGAAATAAATGTGAGCCAGTGCACTCTTTTATAAGCAAGTGCGAACACTATCACAAAAAATACAAAAATGAATTAATATTTTCAATAAAAATAAAGTAAGTCTGACATTAGAAGACATTATTTTGTAAAAAGTGCTTGTCTTTTATAGTCTTCAGGCAGTAAAAGAATCCTCACTAAAAAGAAAAATAAGGTTGCAAGTAATTAGTCGTAAATTAAAGACAATTAGACATATCTTGTAACATGTTGCTAAACTGTAAAATCTGCGTGACGTAACGTCTATGAACGTTTTAAGAAACGAAATAAAACCTAAATATCTGGATACTTGCCTTTTTTCAGATATTGATGTGAAACTTTTCACTATTAAAACTTGCAATTGAAAATTTAACAAACGCATTTTTAAACATAAGATTTTAATAAATCGTCATTCATTTTACTTTTACAAGAAGGAAAATCGCATAACATCATAAAAAAATTACAAATATAAAGTAGCGTTTTGAAAAGGAAAAACAGTAAGTTTGGCACTGCAAAATTTTGTATTTCGTAAAAAGACAAACAATCGCTTTTTTAATCACAGGACTACAAAACATTTTGCAATATCAGAAAAAAATAAGAATACCAGCTTTTTGTCGTAAAAGTAAGGCAATTAGACCCATATTGCAGTATCAGAAAATTGGTTCAAAAAACTTTGCAGCTTTTTACATCAGTGCCCCGTAAGCACTTATGTAACAAACAAATTATAACCGATATATCCAGATTTGTCCCTTTTTAATATATTTAAGTGAAACATTTATGTTTTATAGAAAGCAACATGATATTTTACTAACAAAATCTAAAACACCACAGAAGGAGTGAAGAACATTAAACTTGTATGTACTGAATTATGAATTCATGAAAATTTTAACTTCTTAAGTATTTTTCGTGAACTGTTTAAAGTGCATTAAATGATTTGCATATTCATTTAATAAATTGCAGAAGCACTGAATGATTTAGAACGATTAATTAAATTTGAATTTATAGGGATTTTGTGCAATGTTTATTACCCCACTTAAATATTTTATTTTAATTATTTTTCTTAGTACAGTAAATTTTGTCTAAGGCGGACTCTGTGCAAGCCGGAAATTTTTAAAGTCCCGGCGAACCCATAGAAAATAACATTGATTCTTGCTGCATAATCCGGAATCTGCCTAACGCGGAAACGGAAAGGGTTTTAAGGTCCCACCGAAACCAAAATTTTGCATAAGGCGGAAAATAGGATATTTTAAAAATGAAAGGTATTTCGTTTATGAAACTTTAAAACTGATATATATACCTTTAATACTCAATGTCGAGCATAAAAATTAAATTACGTAATACTTTTAAAAAATTAATTCAAAGGAACAGAAACTGTTTAAATTTTAAGGAATTCTTGCTTATGCCATTTTTTCCTATATAAATATGTATTTAAAAGTTATTATTACTAGTTGAGTGCACATTTATGAAAATATGTATTGTTTACAATATATTACGCTTTAAGGTTGTACTCAAATTCAAAGTGTCTTTTTGTCTTATTCCCGAAGTTATCATTATTATTTTATTTTTTTTTTACTTCAAGTTTGTAGATACTAAGAAATTTAATAGCGTTTCTCATTTATCTATAAAGACAAAGGATCTTCCAGGATTTCAGTTTTCGACAGATTTTCGAGTCAGGGCAATCAATGAAAACTCGTGATGAAAGATCGAATGAAAGATCGCATTATAACTCAAGATCCAAACTTTTTATCGAAAACATAATAGGCTATTCGACTAACGTATGCTTCATTCCAATAAATCACGCTCTTTTGCATAAGCCGGAATATTGTCTACCACGGAAAATTTTCTCAGTCCCGACCGATTCCGCCTTAGACAGAGTTTACTGTATTTTGTAGAATTAGAAAATGTACAAATATAATGTTCTTACAATAGAAATATAGAAATATTTCCGAATTGGAAAATCCCCCCCCCCCCGCCAAAGGCAAGAAAGCCGGAAAGATACGAACGCAAAATAAATCGTCCTTTTAAAAATATTTTTGTTTTGTGTAACCAATAAATGCTTTTGAAAACAAGGTAAAGTAATCTGTCTTTAACTCATTCTAAACTGTATTGCAACTAATCGATGTATCAAATTAATTTTATAACAAGTTATTTTAATGGCACTTATAAGTACCGTCATTAGATAAAGGGTTAAAAGCAAAATTAAAACAAAATAACTTATCACAGAGAGTGGAAATATGTACGAAGAACACAACAAACATAAACAAATAATAAAATATTAAAACAAAATTCGTAAATGCTCTTTTGTTTTAAACTTTTAAAATCTTTTATAAACACAGTTATTGCCTGGTCGTTTACAGTAGTTTTTTAAAAAATTCATTTTTTGCAACTCCGACGATCTATCAATGTCAACGGTTTGCAAGAAAGTTAAGTTTTTGGTGTTCAAAGTACCGATAAATATTTATGAAAGATATGAAACTTCTCAAAACAATATCCTCAAAGTTATTTTAATAACTGTGAAGTATTATATTGGTTACTAATTGTTTTGAACCAAAATTGATTTGCCTTTTCTAAAACCTCTTTTGTTTTATGAAATGATAGTTTGTTCGTTGAAATTTAAAGTACTTTTTGATATCATACATATATAACAGAGATTCTCTAATAGAGATTTTCTACTTTAACATTTGAAATTATTTAACGCAATAAATTTTGATCTCCGAATTATACAATATATTTAAAAAAGAGCATTTTTAAACACGAATAAAAATGTAATCGAATATCTCTTAAATATTTTTCTTATTCAGCAGTTATTCTGGCTGGGAGGGGCTATATGGTCTCGACTAATTGAAAATTTGCTGTCTTTCTTTCATTGACTTTTAGTCTCTAACGTAGAAATCTTTCTGCAGTTAGACTATCTCCCTTCTTACAGACTCATACATTTAAATGATGATTCATCTCTTGACCCAGCCTAAAGTTGATGTCAACGGAGGAGCCCATCAAGTTATCCACACTGTTTATCACTGTTTTTGTAGTTAAACGTTGTCACCAACGTATTAATATTTCTGTTGCAAAAAACCCCTTCTACATTAAAAAAAAAAAAAGTCCTTCCGGCCAGTGCCGGGAGGAAGAGGTAGCTTTCATAATCCTTATTTTAAAAAAGCCAACTTATATCATGCAAACACACGCAGCTCAATTTAGTGGAAACCGAATATAGGAGATTCAATACTAATTTTTATCAATATAATGAATGAGAATTTCGCGAAATTAGTCAGTTTTATCCAAGCTGTTTTTCTTTAAAGTAACTTATATTTGGCTGCCAAATTCGGCGATTTCTTAAAGTGACTGTCATTTTAAGACAACATGGTGGATGAGGCTAAGCAGTGAACTTGGTCGAGACCTTAGTAATTGCTGTGCACATGCTCACTCACATCGGAATAAGTTAATATATAGGAGTGCTGTCGCATGCAAAAAATCAGATTTTTCAAAATGTCACCCACAATAGAAATTGAAACTGCTAAATCTGAGCCATTTTTTAAGGTAAAGACAAACAAAAAATGCTCCTGAATCCTTATATCAAGATCAAATACTTAAGAAAGAAACCTTTTTCAATTTCTAATTTTTTTGCACCTCACTTTAAATATATATATAATTTTTAATTTAATGGCCGCCATTTTGAAACAAGATGGCTGATGAATCTGGCCAGCGAACTTGGTCGAGGTGTTGATGTATACTATCCACGTGCCTTCTTACATCGAAATAGGCGAATACGTGTGTTATCGCGTGACAAATACAAGATCGTTTCAAAATGTTAGCCATGCTAGAAATTCAAAGTGCTATAAATCAACCATTTTTTAAGATATCAACAAAAGAACAAATTTACGTGTGTTATCGCGTGACAAATACAAGATCGTTTCAAAATGTTAGCCATGCTAGAAATTCAAAGTGCTATAAATCAACCATTTTTTAAGATATCAACAAAACAACAAATTTTCAGAAACAAAAACTGCTCCGAAATCTTTGTATCAAGGCCAAACACATAAAAAAAATCTTTTTCAGTTTCCAATTTTTTAATACCTCATTTTAAATTTTAAATTTAATTTTTTTAAAAATGGCAACCCTTTTGAAACAAGATGGCGAATGAAGCTGGCCAACGAACTCGGTCGAGACATTGGTATGTACTATGTACAGACAAAGTTACATCCAAATAGGTTCATAAATACGCCTGTTATCGCGTGACAAAAATCAGGTCGTTTTAAAATGTCAGCCACAAGAGAAATTCAAAATGCTATTACTCAGCCATTTTTTTTAGATGTAGACGAAAGAAAAACTGTTCCGGAATCTTTGTATTAAGGTCAAACACATACAAAAAAAATCTTTTTCATTTTCCAAATTTTTTGGTATCTCATTTAAATTTTTTTATTTTTTTATTTTTTTAAATGGCCGCCATTTTGAAACAAGATGGCGGATGAAGCTAGCCAACGAACTCGGTCGAGATATTTGTATGTACTATGTACACACCAAGGTACATCCAAGTCGGTTCATAACTACGCCTGTTATTACGTGAGAAAAATCAGGACGTTTCAAAATGTCAGCCACGCTAGAAATTCAAAATGCTATAACTCAGCCATTTCTTAAGATATAGACGAAACAAAAACTGCTCCCGAATCTTTTTATCAAGGTCAAACACATAAGAAGAAAATATTTTTTCAATTTTCAATTTTTGGTACCACATTTCAAATTTAAAATTTTCTTAAAAATTTAAATGGCCGCCATTTTTAAACAAGATGGCGGGTGAAGCTGGCCAACGAACCCGGTCGAGACATTGGTATGTACTATGAATAAACGAAGTTACATCCAAATCGGTTCATAAATACGCCTTTTATCCCATGACAAACTTCAGGACGTTTCAAAATGTCAGCCACCCTAGAAATTCAAAATGCTATAACTCAGCCATTTTTTAAGATATAGACGAAACAAAAACTGCTCCGAAATCTTTGTATAAAGGTCAAATACATAAGAAAAAAATATTTTTCCATTTTCAATTTTTTGGTACCATATTTCAAATTTTAAATTTTTAAAAAATTTTTAAATGGCCGCCATTTTGAAACAAAATGGCGGATGAAGCTGGCCAACGAACTCGGTTGAGAGATTGGTATGTACTATGTACACACCGAATTACATCCAAATCGGTTCATAAATACGCCTTTTATTGCGTGACAAAATTCAGGACGTTTCAAAATGTCAGCCATGCTAGAAATTCAAAATGCTATAACTCAGCCATTTTTTAAGATATAGACGAAACAAAAACTGCTTCGGAATCTTTGTATAAAGGTCAAATACATAAGAAAAAAATATTTTTCCATTTTTAATTTTTTGGTACCACATTTCAAGTTTAAATTTTTTTTTAAATTTTTAAATGGCCGCCATTTTGAAACAAAACGGCGGATGAAGCTGGCCAACGAACTCGGTCGAGACATTGGTATGTACTATGTACACACCGAATTACATCGAAATCGGTTCATAATTACGGGAGTTACAGTGTGACATAGGTCAGATATATATATATATATATATATATATATATATATATATATATATATATATATAAATTTTGAACGGAGGGTGGTTTCGGGGTCTGGGGGTCATGATCGATGAAAATATACCAAAATTTTTTGAAATCGCTTTCCTCCGAACGGCTGCAATAGGTAGCTTTTTTGTAAAGAAAGCTACCTAAAAAAACCCTAGCTTGAAATGTGATTGTTTTGCTCAGATTTTCTTTATGTTCGTAAAGCGCGGTGGATCTCCACGAGAGTTCACACGAAGCCCTTAGAAGTAAAAGTACTATAATCTGTGGTGGCGAATTCAGATTTTTATAATTTATTCGATTTGTCTCATCGAGCTAAATAATTTGCTACCTCGCATATCGGCTATTGAGTTTTATAATTAACAAGGAGCCGGTCAAATTTTAAAAATTTACATAATGCGAACTACCGAAAGTAAAACAGTTGCAGAAAATTCCTTCGAATGTAACCGTATGCAGACCTTTTGCAAGTTACAAAGTTACTGAAAAACTGACAAAAGAACCAACAATGTGTGGGTAGAAAGATTTTGCTCGTAATTCTGGACAGGATGAACAAAACTAGACCAGTGTTGCCAGTGCGCTACTTTTGAAAAATTCAGATTTCTTGATTGGCACCACTTCTTTGAAATATTTAAATTGGTCTTATTTAACGACATATTAATTAATCAGAAAACAAGGGGAATTTTACATTTTCAGAAAAGTGGTACCAATCAAGAAATCTAAACTTTAAAAACTAGCTCACTGGCGACACAGAACTAGACGAGAACATCATAACTTGCGAAAACCTGCTTGTCAAGTAGCATATAAATATTTTATATGTAATTACACATTCTTATAATAATTGCAATAACATAACCTTATAGTAGCTATTGGCAAAGAATGGCACTGTAAAAACAATTAGTAAACTTAAATCGCACTTATTTCACTGAAGGCATCTGTTTCTCAATGAACGAAATTTTGAACTTTGACCCGGCCCCCTTTTATTAGAAAAACTCAATAGCCAATATGCGAGGCTTAAAATTACTAAGCTCAATGAGATGAATCGAGTGAGCTTTAAAAATCGAAATTCGCCGAAACAGACTATAGTACCTTTACTTCTTAGGGTTCCGTGGAGTACAGGATGGTAAGCTCTGCTTTAAACTATTGGATTTGGGGAATTTAAGAAGCTAAATGAAATGCAAACGAACTAAGAATTTTGGACTATCACACAGCTTCCACATTGCGTGAATGAGACAGATTAAATGATTTGTGCCACAGTCAGACAATGGTGGTAATCAATAAATATGGTAATCGATTTAATATGAAATTGAAATTAAATTATTTCAAGATAAACTTTCATTTTTTATGTTCATCATATTGGTAAGTTTTGTTTTACACAGGTTTCGTACGCTTCAAGGACTTTCAAGCACTTTTTATCAAAATATTTGTAAAGTAATATTTGCCTTATTTAATTAAAAAAAAATTCTATCTTGAGATATAGCCAGCAGAATTGTTCGAAAATGCTGGTACTAAAACAACTAAAAACCCTTGAATCCCTTGATGCGTACGAACCCTAGTTTTATATCTGTAAAATAAAATGACGCATTTGTAATAGTATTTAGTAGCCACGCTACATTTGTGAAAAGTAAACCTTTGCGAATGATCGAAAATAAACTTTTTTATATCAACTACAGTAATCTTATTATTCATCCCAAAAGGATAAATTATCAACGTCTGCTTCACGAAATCCAAAGAATATTTGCACATTTGCTCTCTGAGGCCAATTTTGTGTAAGTCCCGCAAGCACGTCCTTAGTACAATAAAGCCCTTTAGGGGAATCCTTTCTAGTATTCCAGTCGTCATTTAATTATAAAGCCAAACATGTTAAAGGCAAATTGAAAACATTCTGTGACATGTTCTTAAAAAACATAAAGTTCGATGTGTCGTTAGTATACTTATGGTGACACGGAGTGTTCTGTTCTCATAAAGTATATGTTTATCTGGACAATAAGCTTCCCTGATTCCTAATAATTAATAATACTCCAAACTTATGCGTTTTTCGACATTGTTCGTGAGCTCCATACCTTAGTTAAATGTAGTATAGATAAATCCTTGGTAAATCTCATTTGTTGCTAACTCATTAGTATAGTACATGTTGTGCAATTCTAAAACTCTCTTGCAGATTTTTTGACAGATGCTGTATTAAACATATTCATATTTAAAAGCACATAAATTAACGTCTGAATTAAATATAATTTTAAATTTATATTGTGGATCATTGGATAAAGAAATTTATTCATCGTTGTCGTGTCATCCTGTGCTATCTGATAGATGACGGCGACGCTCCACAACAGGGTTTATTAGTGAGAAATTGTCGAGCATTGACATCAGCCAGGATGGCTTAATGGTTATAGCAACAGAACGGTACGCTGCGGACCCAGGTTCGCGTTCTGTCCCTGGTTAATTTTTCACTCCAGTTGGGTTTATTTTATTAATTGTGTTTAAAGTCTGTCTTAATATATCTGTACCTTTAATATTGATATTTCCTCCCGAGGATTTATTGTATTTTAATTTAGTATTTTTTAAATAGCTCTGAAAAAATAAATATTTTACAAATATATATATATATATATAGTAGAAAGTGCTATAAATGTGGGTATTCTTTGGGGAAAAAATATTTCATCAATTCTATTGCTTACGATTCCAATAAAATATAACTTCGGAATAGAATCCAATCTCTTCTACTTTGTTTTTCAGAGAAAAATAATATATTTTGATTTCAGTTAGAATCAAATGACCCGCAACATTCTGCGCAAAGACATAAAGTTGAATTGTGCAACGGAACTCAGAGATTTTTTGTGATGCACTTTTGCAGAATATATTCTGTGATTTATTGATAGTGCAATTTCTGTGTCTCAAAAAAGTTTTATATAAGATGCTTTTACTGCAAGTTTTTTCAAATCTTTTTGTTATTTATTATCCTTATTATAAAGTCTTTTTACAACTCACTGATTCTATTGAAATATTCAAGTTTTGTCTTAATTTATTTATTTTTGTATATATCAAATATATTTCTAAATATTATTAAAAACTGGCTGTCGTAGTCATTTAAAATTTAAAACTAGATATGATTTTAAAAGAAGTTTTTTTTGATAAGGATATTATCTTTTTTCCGTCTATTTCATAGTGAAATTTAATGACAAATGATAATTTTGTGTTCCTTTCAAAGATAATAATATTCCGGGTGTTTTCGATTTATTTTTAAATATATCTCATACGGCTCATTAAACATTTATATTTAACACTTTCTTCATTTTGTAGAAAAAGATTAAAAAATAAATAAAAATAACTCTCAAAGTATCACAAAATATGGTATACCGAGTTTTAACGAATATGCTATTTACTGAAATCTTACATAGATATTTATTTTGCTATTGAACAATTGAACATACTTATATATTAATTACACACATATTTATTGGATACTAGCTAAAGTGCCCGGCGTTGCCCGGAATTTTAAGAATGTTTGTTTTGAAAAATCAATTTTGAAAAATCAACAATTTCCTGTTAATTTACGTAATTTTCTCTCTTTTTTTCATTTAATCTGGGCGACAAATCATCTTCTTACTTAATAATATGTTATTTACTTAAACGTAAATATAATATGCGGTCTGGACTGAGACCGACATTAAAATCTTTTGATGAAAAGTTGTTTCCGAGTAGTTTGCTATTTAAATAATTTTTTCATGATTAAAGAAAAATCGCAAGTAAAAATTCTATGAAATTTAGTTTAAAAAAATCTGAATTCATTATTTCAGTTCTTAACTAAGAATAAGCTCTAGGGACATAAACCTTTGTGGACATTCTAATGTACATGCATACACACACGTATATACATGGAATAGATTTAAAAACGACAAAAGCAAATCCAGAGAATCTGAAAATGTTAAAATAGGCCAATGTTTCCATAATCTTGTTTTCATCATGTTTCAGTACGGTTTTTCAAACTCATGTGACGTTATATTTTAACCTGCTGACATCCATTATATTTCAAATATGACGCAATATACACCTCTTTTTAAATTCGGCAAACTATTTTATTTCATTTTTCACGTGCAAATCTTGCAATAGAAAAGTTATGACATAATATTCACCTTTTTTTTAAGTTCAGTAAACTATTTATTTCATTTCCATTTTTCACGTGGAAATCTTGCAGTAGAAAAGTAATTGTTGCGGATTTTATTTGTTGGCATCTGTTACAACAAAAAACGTTTAATTTTAATTGGAAATTGCTGTTAAATTTGTGGTTTTTTATTAATTAAAAATTAACTGTAAGTTATTCCGATTCCGGATTCTTTTAGTTGCCTCGGCCATATTTTAATACACATTTACCTAACATGTCACAATTCTGGCTTCCAAACTGTGGATTTGTACAGCATTACAGACAGAGAGACAAATTTTCATTTTTATATGTTAGTTGGAAAAATTTTAAAGATGTATCGAAAACGCCGTCTTATAGCAGGATTAATTAACATAACAACCTCCTAGTAATTGTTTTCCTTTTTACATAGAAAATGATCGATTTTAGTAAGTACAGCAATTTTTTAACACTTTCCACAATGTTGAAATGTGTTTATGAATTCGATTTGTATGGTCGTTTGTCCACCTGTCTGTCCCCGCTGTAACTCGCGTACTTGAATTTTTATGCAGTTCATATTTTTTAATGATGCTTACTATGACATGTTCGGTATTGAATATGAAGAGTGTAGCATTAATATTTCATTTACAGGGGCACTCGGTTACTTTATAATCAACGGAGAAATATCTTTTGCAGTTTATTTTAATGACATTACGCTATTTCAAATGTATTGAAATTTATATAAATCACAGAACTTTACACAAGAGGAATAGGTAATTCATAGCATTTATTGTTCATTTACAGGGACAGACAAAAGAAATCCGTTATAGTACTGTCTTTGGGCCATAATTTCTGGAAGTGCCTTTTAAATTTCGGTATGCGTTTTTAAAATTAACTAATTAACTAATTTTTTGCACGTTATTGGTTTTCTATAAATTCTATACCTCGTATACTGCACGTAAGAAATGACTTACATTCTCTTATTTATCGGAAATTGCTGAAGGAGAATTTACAACTGTGCTATGTACTTCCTAACTGAAGTAATGTTTTTGAGTGCGTGTAGTTTAAAGATATAAATCTATGTATATTATACCGAGCTGATCAAAGAATTTGTAAAATTTTCTGACAATAGGGGACTTGCTGAAATTGAGTTTTCAAACGTGTTATGTGTTTCCAAATGGTTCAACTAGACATCTTATTTTAATTTATTAAACGAGAAGTTTTTTTACATTATTCGAAATGTGTTGGAAAGTGTTTCATAATCAATGCTTGATGCATTATATTTTTTCCTGTTTAGTACTGAAAGCGAAAACATAAATGAAGTGATAATAGTACATATAAAGACATGTAGTATCATTAATGAATGAAAGAATAATAGCAAACATAAAGACGTATTCTATTATTGGGAAGACAAACACGAAAGGTTTAAGCACTTTTTTATTTGCATTATAAATCAACCCTACATACGTGATACAAAAAGGATTTGTCTGTATGTGTAAAGTAGTATGTAAATCGCAAATTCCAAAAATTCCGTAAATTCCAAAATACACATTGTGCTGTGCAATTCGATGATAATATTTTAACCTGCTTAAATGTGTAAAGAGTTAGCTAATAACTCAAAAAGTCTCAGTTTAATGTGTATATTGCATATGAATACACATATAAAACATTATGCTCTTACATATATTTCAGCGTGATATGCAAAATGCACATGGTTAAAAAGTTCCGTAAAAATACAGAAATTATACTGGAAATAGGCACAACAGTACAATTTCCTTTTTTTTAACGGAATTACTTTCCGTACATTTCAGAAAATTTTCCTTTTTTTTTTCACAAAATTGTTCCTTTTTCATAAATACTTCCGTGTTAAAAAATGTCTTTCAAAAGACCTTTAAAGGATAAAATATATTTTGTCAAAGACAAACTTACTTCTCTATGAATTTAAATCATCACTTTTCAAAGATACATTTACATCAAAGGGGAAGAATTGTCTATTTAATTCAATCTACAACAACTAGGGATACTTATCCACAACGGTATATGACCTAGGGAACCATGACTTTTCTGAGTACCATCTGGAACATTCATTAGCGATTGAACAGGTAGTATTTTCAAATACCGTTACTTATTATAGATGCTTTATATAAAGCACATGGAAGGCGATAAAAAAAAAAAAAGAAATAAAAGAAAGTATCTTCTATAGAGACAGAGTTTTCCACCTGAGTATAACTCTGAAAATTTTACGCATTTTCGTCCCATAATTTTGAATGATTGGCTTTTTTTATTTCCTACTTTATAAAACATACATTTTACCGTTCAATTTATTATATGACTAAAAAACTCATTAAGAATAACTATTGCATCTTTTTGCAAGATTGCTTATTACATACATTTAGACGCAGTATTTTAACATTTAGGTGGTTATCTGTAAATACACAAGGATTTGTAAATTACATTTACATGTCACACCAGATAAACCGAGACTAACGAAAAAGACAGGCTATCACGTTGCATTACACGTATTTTTTTTCCCAGACCGCTGGAATCACGTGATGCTCGAATGCACCAATGCAGGTGTACGAAAAGAGCAATACGTCACTCTAGCAGTCTGTATAAAAAGACACGTGGGTGCACCGCGGTAGCCTCCGGGTAAACCCATACATTTTGTTTTTACATTTACACACTGGTCCAAATAATTAGAAGTGACTACAAATTACACACATCCATTTTTAAACTAAATACACATAAATACAGGTAAATCTTCACGACAAGCGTATAATTTTTATAAAAAGCTCAAAATTTTACGAATTTACACATATTGATGTGAAAAAGTGACTAAAGTATAGGGGAGATGGGGGCACATGTGAATGGGGCAAATGTGAACATCATAATTTTTCAATAGTTATTATAAAATTTTTTATTTGAAAAATATTACTAAAGATGATAGCACCTGTAGACATATGGTAAAAAATTTGGAAGGTTTTTGACATTTTGTTTGTCTTCTGTAGCCAGAACACTGTTTATTGATCTCAAAAGTAAAATCCATGTTCCAAGTTGATAAGCGAATAACTTTATTTATTTATTCATTTATTTGAATTTGAGTGTTTTAACATATACTATGAATACTAATAAATATTTTTGATAAAAAATCTTTTTCAGAAAAAAAAAATGAGAAATGTTAATGATTTATCAATTTAACTCTAGCAGACATCTGAGGAACTTGAACAATTCATAAGTTCCCCAATAATCATTCTCTGATTGTGGAGCAACAAACTCATTTACGTTCAATTGTAATTTAAATAAGTTTAATGTTTCCTAAAATGCAATAAGTGTTATGTATTAGTTTACTAAACGGTTTATAACAATATTTTTTACGCGTTGTTAAAACAAAAGTATTACCTTAAACAACTTTGCAAATTTTTCTATTACATTTGTTCTAAACTTGCAATGATGGCTTACTTCAATCTGTAAAACAGTTATGTATACGATGCTTTGAATGGAGATAGATATCAGTTATATTTTAAGAAAGTAAAATTTTTAAACTGATAACTACAGTAAAATCCCGATTGTAACCCCCCACCCACTTCTTTCAGAAACAAAAGAACTTAAATTTGGAGGGGGGGGGGTGTTAAAGTCGAGATTAAAAAAATCATTAATAAACCCTTCTTTATCTATAATTTACAAGTTAATAATGCAAATACAGGAATAATAATCTTTCGTATTTCGGCAGATTTCCGATAAGTAGTATCTAAATGCTCCTTCCCTAAACTTTCCCGCAAGCAAAACCCCCTAAGCAAAATTTAAAAGTTATAATTTCTTTTTCAAAATTACTTGTTTATTTTTTTTATTTTACTGCAACAATACTTAAGGAATCACCTCCCTCATCCCCCCCCCCCCCAATCTACTTATTTTCATTTTATAATCTGTTACTTAAATATATCACCCATAAATTAAAGAAATATATATTTCTTTATGATGAATATAATAGGTAATATAACTAATGATTATGATGACAAATAAATAACAGAATAAAATCATGTAAAAGGATGTTTTTCCCTTATGTTCGCATGTTCCCCACGTGTGCTCACATCTACCCCGCTGATGGGCCACATATGAACAATTTTTTGAATTTATAAAACTATTAAAAATGTAAGAAGAACTATACAGATCAGTGACTCGGAGCCGAACAATTTTTGATGCTCCAGCTCCAGCTCCGCTCCTAGAGAAAATAGCGTGGCTCCAGCTCCGGCTCCGGCTCCAACTCGGCACCGACTTCGTGCTTTTAAGTTGCAGATTTTAATTTACACATTTAAATTTTTGCTCACAAATACTTTCTATCTTCATTAAAGATCTGACAAAATGCATTTTTCTTCTCATCAAACTTGAAATGCTTGTTCAGAAAATATGACATCTTTTAGCTTTTGCTTTTAAAATAGAAAGTTTGGTAGAATTTTAAACACAAAAATCTTAAATTTCTTCTACACTTTTCGAACAGCCAAAATTGTACGACTACACATGTAAACAACAGGCGGCCATATTTGTTTTCAAATAGTGTTGTCACTTAGTTCAAGTAGAAAGTAGAAGTAAAGTAGTGTTGCGATTTTTTGAGAAGTTTTCCTTCCCTAATAATAATAATAATAATAAAAACCTAAAAAATGATATAATTAAAATACTGAATAATGATGTAATTAAAATATTTTAAGCCTAGAAATTTAAACGACTGAAAAAAAAGATTTAAAAGAATATTAAAAACTAAAGGAGCCCTGGAGCTGGGGAAAAATTAGAGCTCCAGCTCCAGGAAAAACACAGCTCCGGAGCGCTCCGGCTCCGGGCTCCAGCTCCAGCTCCGGGTCCCTGATACAGATGATTTAAAAAAAAATTACCATTTGTAAATGAAAGTCTTGTTTACAATATTGAGTAGTTTTTGTTTATATAAATTAATCCAGTTATGAGAAAAAGCTATATTTATGCGAACTGTTCACATGTGCTCCCATCTCCCCTATAACTTACTAGTATCTTCTCCAAATTTTCATAAGTATTAAATAAATTATTCCTCTCTTTTCCTCTTAATTTCAACTATACACCCATGAATGGAAACAAAATATTAGAACAAGTTTACTTTTATGTACGTTTGGAATATTTTGAATCATTAGGAAAACAAAATGAAAAAAACAGTGCTTAATGTACGTTTCATTTAAAACACCCGATGTTTTGAAAAGGATTGCTTTATTCAGAACAATGTATTTCTGACTTTAAAACAATTTTAACAAACAAAAAGAAAAATAATAAAAAACTAAAACGAAACTGAGAAAAATCTGTAACAAATGTTTTTAATTCATCCTCTCATACATTAAATTTTTAAACTGTCGAATTTATTTGAGAACGTTTTAATTATACACATAAAAAATCATTGCGAATTTTTTACAAGAAAAATAAAATACAATTGGTAAAAATATTAGTTTTACATTCACCTACTAACCTGATATTGTTTATTCTATGTCTACCACAAATTTTTAAAAATAATCATCTACCTTAAAATAAGTAGAAATCCGCGACGAAGATTACTGTTTTGAAATATTTTAAAACAAAATAATAAAAAGTATTGTCTAAAGTGGCAGCCCTGTATATTCATCAAATAAAATATTCCATTTTCTCCTATCTGAATTGAAAAAAACTAATAGCAGAAAAATATTTAAGATTTTCTAGAATTTACTTTTTACTGAAATATATTTATTAATTTGAATACAAAATGAAGATTTTGAGGTTTTTAATGAAATGAAAATTTCCTTTTAATTATTTTTATATTAAAGAATTATGAATTGATAAAGCAAATGGAGGGGCTCAACAGGCTTCAATTCTCCCCTTCACATATTTAAAAAACTTATTCTAACATATAATGTAATAATATTGTTATTATTCTGTAGTGAATGTCTGTGGTTTTAACTGCCCTTATAGATTCTTTAAGTTGCTGTATTTAATTTGCAATGCAGTACAATTTCAACAGGCTATTTAAAAAAATAATAAATTGTATACATGTATACATAACTACACTTAAATAAGTAAAATGTACTTGATATCCATATGGAAATGAGAATGGAGCCTAAATGGCAAAACTGAAAAGTCGTGCTCCGTTAAAAAGATTATATTTAAGCAGTGAAGTAATGATTATCTGAAAACTGGCGATGGCTTTATTTTAATACGTTCTAATATGTTACCAAGTATGAATCGATTGCATCACAAATACGTCTAAATAAAGGGTTACACAAATAAACTCCTCCATCTTGAAAACTTGGTATAATACGGTTACCCTTCGTCAACTTTTATATGCAGCAGCAATTTGGTTCCCTCGTCTAAACTGCCATGGTATCCGGAAGGTAAAATCGATACAAAGAATGGCACTGCTCGGCATTATCAAAGTCTATCGCAGTATCTCAACTGACGCTCTGCGTGTCCTAACGGGTTGCTTACCCATTTAAATAATTTTGGAAAAAGAACTCTCTTATACAATACCTTAAAAGGACGTAGAAATTCCATCATCCAAGATACCTCAATAACCATAGATAATTTAATGACCAAGCTTGCTTTCTACAGTTTCCCAGAATATTACAAATTAAACAACTTGCAAATTTTAGAAGATACCTTTTCGGACAATAACCAACTAAATCAAGATTTAATAATTTACACAGACGGCTGCGTCACAGACTCAGGCACTGCTGCAGCCTTCACGGTTGAAAAAGACACCTCTTTTATCTTTGAAAACTCTTTTCGACTACATAAATTAAACTCGATCAACCAAGCAGAACTATACGCTATATGACAAGTAATAGACTGGTTTCTAACATCATCTTACTCTTCACTACTTCTGTTAACGGACAGCCACACAGCAAACGATGCCCTTAATCTAGCCTTCCCCGTAATCAACTTATTAATCAGATATATGTTAAATTACTAGATTATCCATATAAAACAGTGTACATCAATTGGATCAAAGCACACGCCGGAACCAGAGGTAATGAAAACGCCCACACTTTAGCAAAATCAACAACAACATCCACCACGTCACCAATCATCCGTTTAGATTTTCCAGTCTCTGTTATCAAAAGAGCACTCAAGGATAAAATGTTGTCAGACTGGCAACATTACTGGACTTCATCTGAAAAAGGCCGATTTACTTATAAAATCTTCAATAAAGTGGATTCTGATTTTATCTACAAAAGTCATATTATTCCATATTATGTTAGTGGACACGGCAGTTTTCCCGCCTTTGTTAATAAAATAGGGAAATGAGACTCTCCATCCTGCCCATGTGGCAAGGCGATAGGAGACCTGATCCATTACCTTTTCTCAAAATGTTCATTAATGACACATACCTTTGACTTTAAATGAATCAAAACTGTACATTTCAACCTTAAAAGGACCCTATTTGATCCAACAATTTATGCCAAGTTAAGAGCCAACTATAATATTTTAAACAAACATTTTTCATTTATAAAAAAAGATTTTTAACGCTCATTTGTACCATGAACTTTTTACGTCAAGTCACTTAGTTTAAATATTTTACTTTATTTCATTACATTTTGTCATATTATTTAATAGTCATTTTGATTATTTTGTCATTTTAATCAAGCTCTGTCATATTATTCTACTATTTATTGTTTACTTTAAATAATTCTCCTATCTTAAATTTTAAGTGTAAATACTCACATTTTAAATGTTAAATTACTAAATAATGAGATGTAATTAAGTACCTATATTAACTTTATTTTATAACATAATTTTAACTATTCATCATCAACTATAACTGTAAAACTTCTCGGGTTTGCTTAATAGTGCAACCCATTATGAATTACCTGTAATAATCATGTAATTTTCATTAAGCAGGGTATTCCAGCCTGCTGGAGCTTCCGGGCTCGTTCGCGAGTACTGGAATTTCCGCGGGGTAGTAGATATGTGTTTTCCCCTCGTGGACTAATCAGCTCATATACTGAAAGGTTGGCTGTCCACGAGTGGGTGATTAGTGATTACTGCTTAGTAGAAATCATGCAACAAGATAAATGTAGTTTAAAATCACAGAAAGCATTACGCAAAGCATTTACATGTTTACCTCAGCTCCAATACCTAACGCAGCTCTTTTATTAAAGATTCTGTGAATATTTCTGAGCCTTTCACCACTAATTGCGTTGTAAGCATTGATTTGTTTTTGTTCGACAAACGAAGTTTTCGTATAAATCCAGTAATGATCACAGATTGCTTCATCTTCCATATAGAAACATTCATATTTTCCCAGAATTGTCTTAGGAAAAGTCGTATCTATTGACCTGTTGCAATAATAACCAATCGCAAAATACAGCATATTCAGCTCGTCAAAGTGGTAAATCGCGTTAGTTCGTGAGTACGAAATACATGCCAATCATATTTATCAAGATCCACAGAAATGGGTATGCTGGTAATCTCAAAACATTGCTTGCTACTGGAATGTATGTTCAATAATTGTTAAAAAGAAATATAGTGATTTCAGAGTCATAGCCTTTACTATACTAGCAATTTCTTCCAATGACCAGGTCTGGAATGAAATGAAGTTGTAGTTCTATCTGGACCCATCAACCGGTAAACAAACGTAAGGGAAATTTGAGGCACTTTTCGATATCAATGTTCAAATTCTTAAAATGTTGAAATGTTTCTTTTCTATTTCTGTTTCAAAAAGATTCACTCATTTGTTGTTTTAAAAGTTCATTATTTGTTAAAAATGCCGTAATTCCCGTCAAGTTACATAATGTCTTTAATTAACAATTTCAATCTGTTGTTCAGCTGTTTGTATCGAATACCCTAAATATATGAAGGGAATTACCAAAAAAAAAAATAACACTGGATTTAATGTGCTAAATAAATATGTTTTTTTTTTTCAGTTATGTGCATTTTTTACATCACTTCAATGCATGTGTTAATTAATATCACTGAACAACTATGAATAAGTTATTTGATGTATGGTTTATGTTTTGCACCCTATACTTGAAACCTTAACTACCTATTTGCCTTTTCACATATTGGGAATTTAAATGAAATTACTTAAATTTAGTGTTAATTCAGTATAGAGTTAATGAAACTAACTGGCCACCAAACATGCCAAAAAAAAATCATAATTAAAGTAAAACGTATATATTAAATATGTGAACCCTGAAAGGAATTAGTAATGTTTACAGAGATAAATACTCAATTTTATTGTATTTGTATAGTTAAAATAATATCTTTAAATGAAAAAATAATGTTCATAATTTTTAAAAAACCACCCAATACGTAGTAATAATTATATTTTTACGCATTATATGTTATCATTTATTTCATATAATTAAATTTATTGTAATTAGAAAAGATTATAAAACTGAAGTATATTTCATTTTACAATAAGCTTATTTCTTCCGTAAGTAATTCTTATTTTAATAATGTTACTAATATTATTAAAATGTTGTTGGATACCATATACATAAAAAGTACTTTCCATAGCGATATTGCTGATTTTTTTCTTTTATTGCAACACTTAATCTCTATAGGTAAAAAAGTTTAATATTGCGAGTCAACTAGTAAAATACTATGTTGAACGCTGTAAAAGTTAATAATAAAAAGTATATTTAATGCTTTACTAAATTTGCCTTTTCAAACGATTTATACAGAGGAATTATATTTTGTATTTCTACAAATACAGGGTATGACAGAACCCTGGTGTTCTGTTGCTAGGTTTGCGGTGCTAATAACGTCAGGTGAATGTTGGTTTCGCATTCTTCATTAGTCACGATCATGACGTGGAATAGCCACTATTTTGTGATTGTTATAGAGGAGTAGAATGAAAACTAGGATCTTTCTAGACAACATAGAGATATTACCGCAGACACATCTGCTTAGAGAAAAATACTAAGGTTTCAAAACGACCATTTTTGGAGAAATATAATCTGAATTATAAACCAAGGCATCTAGCATAATCTGCAGAATTATTACATATTAGAATATTGAAAGATTGAACACCACCCCGTGAATATTAGACCTATGCACTGACAGAAAGATGGCGGATGTTGTAAGCGGATTTTATTTAAGCTTTTGTCCTCTATGTTTAGACACCAATATATTCTTGAAGTTTTCTTTGACTTAGTTAATATCAGAAACATAAGCCCTAGACAACTTTTAGAAATTATTGGCATTCAAATTCAAGGGTATGCATACACTCTTACATAAAAATCCGCTTATGACAGCTGACATTTTTGTATGACCGTGTAGATCCAGTGTTCAAAGGGCGATGGATTGAAACTGGCTTTCATCAAGTTCAAATTAGGGACTTCTGCACATATACTTTTGAAGATCCCTATAGGCAGCTTGCCTTATATTGTATGCTAATACATTCATACATTATCTTCCAAAAAATATACATTTGAATACAGATCACAAGATAATTTTTATTTGTGAACCACTCTAAATTTTCTTGTATCCAAGACACAGGCTAGGTAGCATTTCAAAAGTAATTTTTTACTACCTCACCCGCTCGGTATAATTCGGGCCCGTGATAACAGCCTTAAATATACCTAAAATACGTGTTCAATAAATCTATATTTATAAATGATAAATTTTAAAGTATGCAGTAAAAACGAAGTGGCGAAATGAATTTACGAAAATGAAAGTTTTTAAAATAATTAATATTTTATACTTTTTAATCGAATACTTCATTTAAAGGAAATTGAATGTGTATAACGGTTAATATATTTTTTTCGTATTTCTATTTCCAAAGCTGAAGCTCGTTTTTTAGTATCACAGAGCGAATGAAAATCAAGTTAATGACTTTCAGAAACGAATTTTTTTAAAGAGTTAATGTTATAAATTTTTTCAAGTGATTGCAGACTTTGAAAGAAAACAGAACGTAGAAGTGCTTCGCTTTTTTTTTTCTTTTTGATTGGGATATTTTAAACATCGCAATAAAACGGAATTTGCAAAAGCGAGTTTTGTAAAAGATTTTTTTTTTCAGAGTTAAAATTCATATTTCACAAAACGGATTATGACATTCAAAAGATAAATGAACGTAGATATATATGGTTTGTTTTTCTTTGTTTTGTTTTTTGTATTTTGATCAGAAACCCGGAAGCAATTTTTAAACATTGCAGAAATCGCGAAAAACATCGAAACTGCTGTCGGTAGACATTTTTTTTGAAAGAGTTGACCGATATTTTTTCAAACGGATTGTGGCATTTTAAAACAAATGTTATAGTTTTAATTTTGTGTAATCGGTGTTTACGTATTTAGAAAAGTTCACCCATGTGTGCTTCGAAGAAAAGGCAAAAAAACAGGAGTTCGAGGTTTCTTAATTATTATTTTTTAAAGGTTAGCTTTCGTATTTTTTGAAACGTATAGTTCTTTTAGAAAGGCTTCACGAACGTAGTTGTGGTTTGGTGTGTTTACTTTTTCCGTATTTCAAACGGTTGTGCCAATGCGCTTTTCGAAAGACTGTGGAAAATACAATCCGCTTTTGCACTTTCGTATATTCGCTGGTTCTGCACTTTGGAACGGGATTTCTGGCACTCAATGGTAAGAAAATTTTTCGATCGACCATTTTACTTTCGGGATTTAATTACTATCTTGGCTAAATATCAAACTATGAAAAAATCTGACCCTCGGATGCATTAGGACCTGCCTTGGACTATCGTCATGAAATTTTTAGACCTCTGCGTACGGAAGATTTTCCTATCTATATCACACTCTGACACACATGGACATACCCTTTCCTTTTATTAGTATAGATATTTATTCTTCTAAAACTTGGTTTATTTCAAACATTTATACCAAAGCACTCGGGTTATTAGCTTGTTTAAACCGAGATTTTTTCATTCTTTGCAAAATGAAACCTAGCAACAAGCAACATGCAAACTTAGGCAAAAATCGGGAAATCGCTAGTATGTGAATTTTTAAGTGAGGAGCCTGTTTGCATACTGCTGTAATAACGATTTCTTATCACCATCTGCGAAGAATTTTGCCCATTAACCAAAAGTTCCACACATAAAAAAATTAGTTTTACATGAAATTAAAGAAATAACCAGAGTTATATAATGTAGATTTTCAGATGCGCTACTGCAAAGCATTCAAAATAATGGTGCTTTAGTCTGAATTAACTAAGTTCACATTCATTTCTCGGATTGTTTTTTAAAAAAATAACAGGTAAAAGTATGAAAAAAATCAATAAAATTACTTTTTTATTTACGCTGAAAATTGGAGAGTTATTTCTGAATTGTGTGTTACTTCTGCAATTCTGTATCGGTATTTAAATTTATTTTTAAAAAAATTCTAAAAAATGCAATAGTTTAAAATTGTTTCTTTAAAAAACGTTACAAACGAAACATATATTCCATTTGTTTGTTGAAAAGCTGCATGACATTTATATAACGAAGATAAACAACAATGGAAATATTAATAAAATAAATTGCTGGATTTTAAAACAATGTTATCTTCAAACCGCGCATTTAATTTATTGTTATGGAAAAGTCACAATATCTCACTAATATTAGAAGCAGTTATATGAAAAAAAAATCTTTAAAAACCGCTTTATAAACATGATAAAATCTTTTACAATATTATGCTAAATAGATCTCTGCTACAAAAATAAAATATGCTTTATTTTTCTGTCGAATGAGACACCTTTTTAAAATAGAATAAAAGGAAACTTATTGCAAAGAAGCGATTTAAATTAAGACCATTTCATCAAAATTAATTTAATATAGAAATTCATTTCTTTTTAAAACATTTATTATTATGGGTTTTTTTTTCACTTCAATATGTCTAATACACGTTTTCCTTATGTTACAAAAAATGACCTCTCGTCTTTGCTCTTTTCTTAAATGTCATTCATCATTCAGCTTTTCGTGCTGATGACCTATGATGTCAAAATGTCATTTTAAAGAAGGTGTACTCAGCAATTTATCAAAGAACGAAAAAAAAAAATACTGATTGTATGTGATGTTTCAAAATTTATTGAAAAACCTTAATTTATAAAGTATATACTGAAAGTATCTCAATATTACCAATTTAATTTCTGTCATCTTTCATACGTTACTTGTGATAAGAAAGAGTTTATCCCTTTGTGGTCATATGTCTACTCTGACCAACAAAGCTTTTTTAGTTTTTCATTCGTATCTTTGCTCTCAGCCATAACAGCAATCAATCATACTGATTTTTTACATTATATATAAGTCGATAATCATTGATGACACGTAGAATTTGAAATAATATTTTGAAAATTGTGTTTAAGTGTAATTAGGCATTTTCGCGTCTTAAAATATTATTATAAAATAATACTCAAAGCTGTGAAAAAGAAAGTTACCGAAAGAAGTCTACCATGAAATTCAAAATTGTTTAATAACATAAGATATAAAATGCAAATGACACAGATTTTTCTGTATGTTCAAACAAAAGAATTATGGGTGCATATCGGTGACTCCTTTGAAAGATACCACTTTGTGGATAATTATAAAATATATTTTTTACATAAAAACATGTTATTGTGTTACATATAACTAAAGTTTTAAAAAAAAATTGTTTTTCATTCATACTCTTGCATATTATGTATTACTGTTCGTTCAACGAAAATTAATTCCAACCAGCATGACACCTATGTATAAACTTAATATGACCGCAAAGGGTTAATTAACGTTAGGTAATTCCGGGAGAGATGGATCGCGTTTTTTCTTAGCGTTCTGCAAGCCATATATTTACATATATATTGCTTTATGCAGTAAAGATGTATAGTGTACGATGTTTCTTAAAAAAGTTTTAATGAAGAGAAGTTCATACATTTCAAAGAATTTCTTTTGTAATAAAAAAAAGTTTTATGTGGTCCATCTGAAATGAACTATTCCGGGTGAGATGGACCACATGAATGGGAGAGATGGACCACAATAAAATATTGAAATAATTGCACATACAATATTAAATTTATAAAAGTTTACATTCATTACATGAAAATAAAATAAACTTACTTACAATTTATTTCTGTATGTAATTAATTTTCTAATTAATTTATGTTCATTCCCTTTGCTCGAGCAACTGGCACGCCTTGTTTTCCCGATTGAGAGTGTTGGAAAAACTGTAACCAGTTATAACCACAAAAATAGCAAATAAAGCCTTTGTGCAACAATATTAAAAAGCAGAAAAAACAACGTTTAAAAATGCACAAATAATACATGAAAAGCAGCAAACAGCTGTTTCGAATCTAGTAGCGAAATTCTTCTTCAGTGCAAGATAGGGAAAAGGAACAGCGTCTAGAAAAAGCAAGGCTGAGCAAAATGATAGACAGAGACGCGCTGGCTTATATACCGGGTAGCGAAGGAGTAAAAAGAACCAATGAGAGAGAAGGATTGGAAACGACTGGGTGGACGACATCTACCGGAGAAGGAGAGAAAAAGAAACCAAAAAAGGGGAAATTAAATTAATGCTTTCCAAAAACTTGAAAAATCAGGAATACTAGATAAGTCATTGACTAAAGAGTGAGAATTTTCAATGATATGGTAATCTTCCCAAAAATCAAGATCAAGGTTAGAAGAACTTTTTTGGATAATGATGGCAAGAGGAAAAATCGAACCTATGTTGAGAAGACAAAGAATGTTGAGCAATAGAAGAACGTTTGCGCTCCTGATTTTTAACATAAACTTCATGCTCTTTTAAACGAAATCTAAGAGCACGTTTAGTCTGGCCAATATAAGAAAGGCCACACTGGCAAGATATTTGGTAAATACCCCAGTTATCTAGGCGATCAACGGGATTTTTGAGATTTGAAAAAGTGATTTTATTAACAGGAGAAAAAATAACATTAAAATCAAACCTTCTTAAGATTTTAGCAACTTGCTGACTGATTTTAGGAAAAAAATGGTAACACAACTGAAGTATTAGAGTTGGAATTAGAATGCTTTTCAGAATGGACGGATTTTGTCAATTTCTTATAAATAGAATCAATAATATAATAGGAATAACCACGATCAACAGCAATAGCTTTGAGGTAATTAAGTTCAGCACTAACTGAGGAATGGAACAAATATTGATAGCCCGAAAAACAAAAATATTAAAAGCAGCAAATTTCCGGTTAGGAGGATGAGAAGAATATCTGTGAGGTGGAAGACTGACAGCAAAAGGTTTACGAAAGACGGTAGTCTGAAAGTCATTTCCACAACGAATAACAAGGACATCCAGGAAAGAAAGACAGTTATTGGTCTCAATTTCAGAGGTACATTGAATACAGGGATCTATGGAATTCATGATAGTGAGAATATGATTAATATCCGAATTCATTACAACCAGGACATAAACATCATCATCATAACAAACATAGAACGAAAATTTTAAAATTTCAAAAAGTTTGACCTCAAAATAGTGCATATAAATATCGCATAAAATTGGACTAAGTGGATTACCCATAGCCAAACTATCAATCATGCGGAAGAAATTACCATTGAAAACAAAAGTATTTTGCGACAAGCAAGCGCGAGTGAGAAGGATAAGCTCCTCAATTTTAAAATAAGAGAAATGGAATTCACAAAGCCTTTTCTTGAGGCAATCTAAAGCGCCTCAACCGCAACTTTTGTAAATAATGATTTAACATCAAAAGAAACCATCATGTGGCCCTGCGGCTTAAAATTATGAAGTTTTTTAACAAAATCAAAAGAATTCTTAACAGTGAAACAGTTACTGCTCAAAAGTGGGGAAAAAACAGAAACTAAATATTTGACAAGCTTAAAAGAAGTTGTACCGATAGTAGAGAAAATAGGCTTAAAAGGAATGTTGGGTTTATGGACCTTAGGTAAAGCATAAAACCTGGCACAATGCGCAATAGACGGAATTAGAGACTTCTTAAAATTAGCAGGAATAATGGTAGAAGACATGATGGCAGACTTAATAGAGTTAATTTCACTAGGTCTTTGCGGATATCCACATACGTACCATCATTAATTAATTTATGGGATTTTTCCAAATACGTAGATTTGTCGAGAAGAACAATCTGACCACCTTTGTCGGCCATATTAATAATTAAGTTTGGATTGGAACGCAAAATTTTCAGACTTTGTTCAACACGATGTTTAAGATTGGGCTTATAAACATTGGAATTGAAATCGACAGTATTGACAATGAGATGCCTAATGGACTCTTTTTGAGAAGAAGATAGAGCGCTATGCTTAAAAGCTCTTTCAATAGGAGCAATAAGATTAGGTAAAGAAGGAATAGCAGAGACATAAAAATTGTTATTCTATTTGAGAGCATCGAGCTGATTGTTACTTAAAGGAACACTAGAAAGATTGACAACTGCATTTTGGTTAACAAGAGGTACATTCCTTGCATGAATGCTCTTACATTCGTAAATCGAAAGCACTTATAAAATATTGACAGAAAGTAGAAATAATTCTAATTCAAAATTTGAAATGTCATAAATTTCATTTTTTCAAAGTCAATTCGTTCCTTAAAATGTTATATTTGTGGTCAATGGACAACTGTTGTTAATAGAGGGCTACGCCTATGCAACTCTGAAAGTTCGATCCGGTCTATCACACCACATGTTTTTTTTTCTTGTAGTTCCCAAGCAACATTAAGATATATAAAAGTTACTTTTGCAACCAATCAGCAAGAATACGTTTGCTGAAGCTAAACAACATATTCATCAACCCATATCCTTCCAATAGTAGGAAAGTGTGTTTAATATTAACTTTAAGAAAATAATTTGAAAATTAGTGAAAACAGACAGCATGTATTTCCTTGTAGTGAATCACAACTGCTGCGGTTTAAACAAGACAAATTGAAAGACTGAAAAAATGTACACCAAGTAGTTCCAAAATACAAAATACTTTCTAAAGCCACCAGAAAACAAATTACAAAAATACTTTCATCTTATCGGTTTAAAGTACAAAATACAAAATAAAAATGTATTTTTAAAATGTATTTCAAATACATGTATTTCCGATACTGCCCAACTCTGGTTACAAGCTATATCTTTATTAGCAATTATCTCAATAGATTCTCTTATAATGACTCCCTGGTATTATGTGTACGAAAGATAATTTCGGATTTATTAAATTTATTGTGCATAATTACGTTTTGATTAAAAGCCAGTGTAACGCTTAAAGCAAGTTGCAATATCTTTTGTGGCTATTTATCACAGATCTTTTCCACGTGATTAAAGAAATCTATTACCTTAATATTTCTCTATTTTATAGTTTATGATGATTTCTTTATATTGTTTTTATCAAAACTAAACTAAAAACCAAAGAAAAAAATGTAAAATCCATATATAAAGTTATCGTTTCGTTTGAATATCCATATCTCTGAAATGTAACTGTTGTATCTATGGCTGTTTTATGGATGCTATAGTATGAGATTGGATACAATTTCAAAAGTAATATTTCCCTATTTGTCTGTTTACGTATCAAATAAAAATTCACATTGGAAAAGAATTCAATTGCATTTACTTTGGCTTTCTCACGGAAAAATAATATTTTGTTACTTCTATTTTAAAGAAATGACGTACAAACTTTCAGACGAAAGAACTGTAGCTGATTTTTCTATTGTGAGTAGTTTATATTTGTGTATAACTTCAGAATATTCTTTATGATTAATGCATATATTTTACATTTAGTACTTTTGAGTATTTTTATGATACAAGTAATGATTAAGTCATACACTGAATTTCGTATAGTCAATTATACATTAGGGTGGATCGTAGAATAAAAATTTTCGAATTCAAAATCGGCCCGGTGTGCGAAAGTTGCGTATTGTGTTGCTTATTATGTAAAAAAAAATTCCGCCCCCTGAATTGATATCTTCATGCGCTCCAAGATATCTTTGTAAGAAATTGTACAACTATTACGATTCAGTTAACTTTTATTAGTTAAGTTTCAGATTTGTTAAAATATTTATATTTTAACATATGTTTTATTTTGTAAGGATTTGAGGCTATGATTTATTTTAACAAAAATTGTGTTATTTTCATAACGAAGGTTATTTTCATTTGTAAAGAATTGAGGCTGTTGTTTTTCATCCTTTTATTTAAAAAAAAATACTGTTATTTTTATGCTTTTATATGTTCAGGACAAATTGTATATTTTTCAGTAATATATCAGAATGATTTAAAGATTTCAAATTTATATTGCAATGCTACTCTCAACCATTTCTTTAATATATCTGGCGAAATTGTATTTCTACTACATTTGAGAATGACCCCTAATTTGCAGCAAAAACTATGCTCCAACTTTAAACAGCTATTACTCGGTCAATATTAATCGTAGAATTACGGGATTTTTTTTTTTGCCTTGCTTGTTAGTGTAACAGGAAAATTTTACTAAATTAACTTATAGGACCGGGGGATCGTATAAAATTTTAGATTCTGTAATTCTTCACTGGATTACTTTTTCGCTTCAAACATTTTTTATCTTAACTCTGCATCTAATTTTGATCACTTTTTTAACTGGAAGTATGCATCTAGGATCAACGGTTGCGAAAATCGGTCGGTCAGGTTATACGTGGACACCCAGTATATTTGGGATAAATTAAATTTATGATATATATAAATGTAATATGTTTAATATGATTAATATCCGAATTCATTACAACCAGGACATAAACATCATCATCATAACGAACATAGAACGGAAATTTTAAAATTTCAAAAAGTTTGACCTCAAAATAGTGCATATAAATATCGCATAAAATTGGAATAAGAGGATTACCCATAGCCAAAGCATCAATCATGCGGAAGAAATTACCATTGAAAACAAAAGTATTTTGCGACAAGCAAGCGCGAGTGAGAAGGATAAGTTCCTCGATTTCAAAGTAAAAGAAATGGAATTCATAAAGCCTCTTCTTGAGGCAAATCTAAAGCCCCCCTCAACCGGAACGTTTGTAAATAATGATTTAACATCAAAAGAAACCATCATGTGACCCTCCGGCTTAAAATTATGAAGTTTTTTAACAAAATCAAAAGAATTCTTAACAGTGAAACAGTTACTGCTCAAAAGTTAGGAAAAAACAGAAACTAAATATTTGGCAAGCTTATAAGAAACGCAAATTTTTCAGACATTGTTTAACTGGATTTTTAAGATTGGGCTTATAAACATTAGAATTGAAATCAACAGTATTGGCAATGAGATGCCTGATGGACTCTTTTTGAGAAGAAGATAGAGCACTATGCTTAAAGGCCCTTTCAATAGGAGCAATTAGATTAGGTAAAGAAGGAATAGCAGAGACAGAGAAATTGTTATTCAATTTGAGAGCATCGAGATGATTGTCACTTAAAGAAACATTACAAAGATTCTCAACAACATTTTGGTTAACAACAGGCAAATTGCTGGAGTTATTAACGGCAGAACTTTTACAAAGTGCATTAAATTTCTTCTTTAAAACCGAACAATGAACAGAAGAAGCTGTGAGAACTCTACTCCATGACCTTCTGTCTATAGACTCAAAATCAAGTGCAGAATTAGCGAGGCTCATATGTAAGTTATATAACTCGCGCTCTATATGAACAATTTTATGGCGAGTCTCTTGAATCAAAGCTCTTAAAAGAGCTAATTTAGAACGAAATAAGACCTTGTCAATTCTATTAGAAGAAAATAAATTACAACGTAATTCTTTTTTCCCTATCTTGCACTGAAGAAGAATCTCACTGTAGATTCGAAACAGCTGTTTGCTGCTTTTCACGCGTTATTTGTGCATTTTAAACGTTGGTTTACTGCTTTTTAATATTCCTGCATAAAGGCTTTAATTGCTATTTTAACATACTACATTATATTATAAAAGACATACTACATTAGGAATTCCAGATGCTACATCTGTATACAGTGTGATTCATAAATATCGAAGCAATAGGTTATCTCCTTAAATATTGCTCCTTAGCACATACTTCCAATTGCAAAGTTTCATAAAATAGGTGCAGAATTTGATGAGATAAGTTGCAGAATTTGATGAGACAACTCCATGTGGGGTCTATTTGAGAAGATACAAAAATAAAATTTTTATATGGCCCCCATAGGATAAAATTTCCAATTAGGAAGTTCTTCCTTTTCGATTCTTGAATTAAACAAAGAAACAATTCCATCCTGATCTCTGCAAAACTCAGAGAGATATGTCAGTTTTAATAATTCGTGAGATTTCAACGGATTAGACACAAATTGAAATGCGTGTAATTCAAGAAACAATGTTACTGTAAGGTGCCCGGGAAACATTACTTATTTATTTATTTATTTATAGAGTTACAATTTTGAATTTTTTTCGTGAAGGTTAACTATATAATTTGTAAACGGAACCACATCATAAGACTTCTTACAAAATTTAAAAATAATGCATAATATATATATTTTAAAAATTCAGAGTAATTTAAAAATGTTATAGCTCGAAATATTATTTGTGAATTTTTTTTTCGTTTAATTAAACAGAAATATATAACTTTTAATTTTAATTCAGAAGAATTTAAAAAAATATTATTTAAAAAAAAATAATAAAATAAATAAATTAGCAATTAAAAAAAAAAGATGCAACTTATTTTAAACAAATTATAATTTCAAGTGTGAATATATATATTTTTTTCAAATTTGCCAAATTAAAATTTAAGTAAAATATTTAAAAAGAGTATTCCAAGTTTGAACCATTTATCTTTAATGGTTAATGAATTATATTAATTTAAAGATTGGAAATGCCGAAAAAACCTATGATGCAGAAAAATGCATTTAAAGTTTTAAACAAAGATTGGCTTATAATAGAACGTTTAAATGCTTTTAAATGCTTCCAGGTGAGTAAATAGCTCCTTACTGTAACTTCAATTTCTGATTTACTTTAATTTTTGCCATTCTCACTTTCTTTCTTCACTGTTTATATGTGTCAGTTGATATAAACAAGACTTTTCTAACGTGTCTATTTCAAGTTTTATTCATAGTTTTAAACCTGACACCATCATATTGTCCTCCTTAAAAGTGCAATTATACTAGGCGTAAAAGTTGCCTCTAATTATGGGCGACTTACTATTAATCTATGGATTTAAAAGAGTTGCTCCGAAAGCAAGCAATTATCTTTTTTCGGAGCAATTTCGTCGCCTGGGATAATCCTCAAACGCATTAGGAAGCGTTGTCGCTCGGAACAACCAATCAAATGATTTGTAAATTGACGAGTGGCAGGCAGCTTTTGTCGTTTCAAATTTTTCCGTGTAATGGCACTGTAAGATTTCCAAAGATTTTAGAAAATCTTTCAAAATTTATATTTCATAGGACGTCATTTCCATGACAACCACGGCTTGAAATCTTGATTTTGGAAACAATCCAACACAACAGCAACAACAAAAAAATAATATTTACTGCGTTACGGCTTGCCTTGACACTGTTTTGAACGCACCCTTGTGCGTTCCACCAGACTTTTGTGTTTGCCGTTTGGAAACGGCAATCTTTATCGTTTTTGTTCTGTTGTTCGCACGTCGAATGTTTTATGGAGAAAAACCCGCATTTTACTGAGCTATTTCGTTAGCAAAAATGACCATGTGGTCTTTATTGTTTATAATAACGACTATTATAGTATAGATGTAGCATAATTATACAGATTATGTTTTGATTCAAGTGGTATTGTCCACGAAAATAACATCGCAATGTTCCGTAACTGTTATGGTGTCAGTCCATACAATTTCCTGTATATATGTATATATAAAGAACTGTTTTGTTGTTTAACTCTCTTCGTATTATTTGACTATTTTCCATTTATTTGAACTAGTTACAGTCCACAATCTATCTACATACACGCACATAAGTGGTCCAGTTGCTTGGAGTTAGGAACTGGTACTATTTTCGGAGTATTAGTCATAGATAATCAGTTAAAAGATGACTGATAAAAACAAGCTAAAAACTTTAAATCGTCAGAGGGGAACATATAAGGGTCAAATGACTAGAATACAAACGTTTCTAGATGATGAAAATAAAAAGGACATTTGGGAATATCAAGTTAAATTTGACAATATACGAAAAATTGTCTCTAATCTAGACGACTTAAAGGTGAAATATTTTGAAATTATAGAAGAGGATACGGAGCTCAATGATCATCTAGAAGCCTTTACAGAAATAGAAGATGAACACAAAAAATTAGAGGTAAGGCTTGGAAAATTCTTACTCTCTAATAGTAGTAATAGTGAAATTGCATCTCATGTTAGTAATTCAAATTTTAAAAATTCAAGTATAAATTATAAATTGCCTGATATACCATTACCAAAATTTTCGGGAAATTATCAAGATTGGTACACATTTAAAGATCAGTTTATGACTTTAATTGATTCGAATAATAAATTAAGTAGCACACAGAAACTGTATTATTTAAAATCTACCCTTAGTCACAGTGGTTTAGATGTAGTTACAGATGATGATTCCTATGAATCGCTTTTCAAAGCATTACAAGATCGTTTTCAAAATAAACGTTTTATTGTAAATTCTCATTTGAATAAAATATTATCATTGGAAAGTTTATCGCAAGATTCAGCTAAAAGTTTAAGGGCTGTTGTTGACGGATGTCAAAAACACATTCGCGCTCTTAAATCTATTGGTTTAGAACTTAATCAATTTTCAGAAATCATGTTGATTAATATTATTTTTAAAAAACTAGACAAAACACGAAAAAACAATATGAGTTATCCTTAACCAACAGTGAATTAACCGAAAGGGATGAATTTATTGCCTTTCTACAAAAGCGCTGCCTAGCATTAGAGAATTTGCAGGGTAATTTAAATATGAAACCAAAACAATTTTCAAGTGAAAGAAATCAAAGGGCAAAAAGTTTGCTCATAAACAACGATTCCCGTACAAAAAATAAATGTCATCTTTGCCATTCTATCAATCATTCTATTTTTAAATGTAGTATGTTCTTAAAAATGAATGAATATGACAGATATTCAGTAGCAAAAAGATTTAGTCTTTGCATAAATTGTTTATATCCAACGCATTTGCTTGCGAAATGTTTATCAAAATCACGCTGTTGTTTTTGTTCAGATATGCCCCACGATTTACTATGTCGCAAGCATGCCTCTTCTTCTAATGAGAAAAGTTATCCACCTGCCACTCAAAAAATAAATAAAAGGGAAAACAAATCAAAAGATGAAGTAACCTTGGAATTCTTTCCCCCCCCCCCCCCCCCTCACTTCGCAGAAACGAACGGAGGCAATTCGATAAATAATGAATCGTTGAAAGCTTTAAATAATGTAAATACGAAAAATAGATCAATTTTATTAAGTACTTGCTTTGTTTTTATTGAAGATAAATTTGGAAATAGAAGGAAATACAGAATGGTGTTAGATTCAGCGAGCAATGTCAATATTTTGACTACAGAATGCGCAGATGCTTTGAAATTAAACAAAAGGTTAATAAATGTTGCTATATGTTATAATATTATAATAAATGTACTAAGCGGTTTGAATGGTTCTTTACATAATATAAAAAATAAATTTTCCGGTGTTATTTCCAATGTGAATGAAAGTTTCAAGGAGAATATAGATTTCTTAATTGTTCCTAAAATCACAGATGTAATTCCATCAAAGCAATTAAATATATCGAACATTAATTTACCAAATCTTATGGAATTTGCTGACCCAACGTTTTTCAAACAGGGAAAAATTCATGGTTTGATTAGAGCTGAATTATTTTACAGAATTTTAAAACATAATTCAGTTAAGATTAGTGATAAGTTAATTTTGCAAGACTCAATTTTTGGATGGATTCCAACCGGTACACTAAATGACAGGGAAACTACAAATAATTCCGCTATGTGCCATTTTATTAGAGATTTCGATGAAATTAATGATAATTTAAGACAATTTGGGGAATCGAAATCTATTGGCACAACGCATGATCCGAAAATATCGGAAACTGATCAAGCGCAACAAATTTTCGACAAAACTGTAAAATTTGTAGACGGTCGATATGAAGTTCAGTTGCCCTGGAAAAGGGACTGGAAGGAATTAAACGATAACTTTAATATTGCGAAACAGCGTTTGGAAGGTTTAAAAAGAAAATTTTATAGAAATCCTGAACTTTTTCGTCAGTATTCTGAGATAATCAATGATTACCTAAATCAAGGAATTATTGAGCAGGTTGAAGGAAATGAACCTGTTTTAGACAAGGCTGTCTACTATTTGCCTCATCATTCGGTCTGTAAAGAAGATAAACTTACTACAAAGGTCCGAATCGTCTTCGATGCCAGCTCTCATGATAACAATGATTTGTCCCTTAATGATTGTTTATGGCCCGGCACCAACTTAAATCCAATTCTATTTGATATTTTAATCCACTTCAGATTATACGAAATTGCCTTTTCTTCTGATATCGAGAATGCGTTCCTTCAAATCTCACTCGCTGAAAAGGATCGGGATTCTGTCCGTTTTCTCTGGTGGGATGATGATTTTAAATCTTTCAAGGTCTTCAGATTTAAACGTGTTATTTTTGGAGTCAATGCCTCTCCATTCCTCCTATCAGCTACCATAAAGGAGCATATCAAGCGGTTTACGAACCTACACCCAAGAACTGTTCACCTACTCGATAAACATATTTATGTGGATGATTTTATATCTGGCGAAGATACGCTGCAAGACTCTCTTGATGTTTCCCTGAATGCTAACAAAATAATGTCTGAAGCAGGAATGATCCTTCGAAAATGGATAACCAATGATGAAGCGTTATTGAAGTGCTGGCAAAGGGGAGGTTTAAATATTCAAGCAGAACATGCTGCAATAAGCCTAGGAAGCAATCTAAGCAAGGTATTAGGAATGTCCTGGAAAACAGAAGAAGATTGTCTGACATTCGAAGTCAAAAGTTTAATAGAATTCTTGTCATCACAAAAAAGCTCAAAACGTCTACTATTGCAAGCAGTTGGTAAAATCTTCGATCCGTTAGGCATGCTGACGCCATTCAGCATTAGAATAAAATGCCTGTTCCAAGAACTATGGCTAAAGAAGACAGCATGGGATGAACAGTTACCAACTAATGTGCACGAAAAATGGTTAAAGTGGTTCGAAGAACTTCCAAATTTAGCAGAATTAAAAATTCCGAGGAAAATTCTTGGTTGCTTGAATCAAGTAATAGCTGTAGAAATACATGCCTTTTCTGATGCTAGTAAAATAGCGTATGTCCCTGCAATTTATCTGAGAATAAAAAGAAAGATTGGTGTGGAAGTCAATCTCGTGACTTCAAATAGTCGTGTTGCCATGCGTGTATAGGCAGAGAGGTAATGGTAGGCCTATATGCAGGACAATTGATACCGAAAAAGATATTTTAGCTTATTTTGTGTGTTATCCTCTTGGGGGTACGCGGCATGTTGCTGCAGAAAAGAACATTCCACAATCAACAATATTGGGAATATTGCGACAAAATAAATGGCATCCATACTGTATTTGTGCAGTCCATGCACAAGTAGAATCAGATTATCAATGGAGCGAGGACTAAATCAAGAGGATACCAACCCCTCCTTTCAGAGAAATGCACTTTGGACAGACGAATGCTGTTTCAAGTAAGCTAGAACATTCAATCGCTAAAATGATCCTTTTTGGAGTAACATAAATCCACATTTCATAAATGAGGTTCTTCACCAGCGGCTGTATTTCATAAACGCATGGTGTGTCATTTTCAAAACTCCTTGGTTGGTCTCATATTTATAGCAATACATTGACTTATAATCGGTTTCTAAACCTCATTTTAAATGGAGTTGTTTCTGATTTTATGGATGAAATGCCTTCGGCAGTGCTCAAACGCATGTGGTTCCAATTAGACAAAGCCCCAACTCACAACGTGAAATGGCAAAATTCCCTTGTTTTTCTCCCTAAGTAATATGTCAATAAATAAGGCGAATTTTTCCATTTAAAAAAATGATGCCAATCAAGATATCTGAATTTAAAAAAAGTAACTCACTAGCAATACTGCTCAGAGGCATGCTTATGGTTTGTGTAATGCTGAATTCCCACCGGAAATTTAGAAAAAAAAATTTCAAAATAAGGAAATGCAATTTTTCGACTTTTTTTCCACCAAAGTTAGAAAAGTAAAATTTCATAAATTTCTTCCGGTGCAAATCTTTATTAATCGTAGGTGGGATAAAATATATCCCACCGTCCCTCAAGGGGTTAAGTGGTAAGTCACGAATTTTGGGTTTTAATGTCTCTGTAAATTTTGCTGATATCAAGATGGAATGTTTTTTGTTTAATTCAGGAATGGATAAGGAAAAATTCCCTATTTGGAAATTTCATCTTACGGGGACCGTATAAAAATTTAATTTTTGTATTTTCTCAAATACACTCCCCATGGAGTTGCAACTTATCTCATCAAGTTTTGCACCTTTTTGTGAAACTTTGCAATTGGAAGTATGTACCTAGGGGCAATATTTAAGGAGATAGCCTATTGCTCTGATATTTATGAATAACATTGTATATCCTAAACTACTTCACCAAGTGATTTCCTATTTGATATATGAAAATGAAATTTATAGAAGAATCCAAATATAATGTCAAATTTAGTTCTTAATAATGAAAATGTCAAAGTTCATTACAATTTCAGTAGGGATTTTATTTATTTTGGGGGAAAAGGATATATGAGAACTATTATGAGCTTGTAAACAATCTGCTACAAAAGTATTAGCATCTGGGACGCAATTCCCTAAAAATTCACTTTCTTCAGTATGATTTCGATTTTTTCCCTGCAAACTGTGGTGTTGTGTGTGGCCACAATGGCTAACGATTATACCAAAATATATCGACAATGGGAAAAGATGCAATGCGTCAATGTTAGCAGTCTACCGTGGAACTTCTAAAAACTCCTGAAACATAACGTGAAAGACAAGCGAAAATAAAGAGGACTTCTTGATTGATGACATAAGGTTAATGTTTTTATATGATCATAAATTCTTACATAAAAACATGGAAACATTGAAAATGTTTCATTTAAACACATTACTACATAGCTATGATAAAATATATACAAATGTTTTTAAAAATTAAATACACTAGATGTTAAGATGATAAAAAGCTACTCCAAGTGCTTTCGGCTAACCTTAAGCCTTTGTCAAGGAGAAGAGAATTGACTAATAAAAACACTCGACGCTCGATGTTCACTGCTACACATTAACTGGAAACTCTCTTCAGGTAGCCCACAGGTGGTCGTATCCATTAAACTGAAAAAGGGGGAAGGTGCAGAAAGCTCAATCCACCGAAAGACCGAACTCTCCAGTAATATGAAGTAAATTAAACCAGATACGCGGAATTTGGTATGATAATACGTCATTACAACAATTTTCTTCATGCGTTAAAATTTCCAAAGACTCTAAAATAGCACAACTATTAAAATTAGAAGCCTGCATAATGACTCTCGCTCTATTGAAAAGGATGTCAATATCTTTAGTTTGAAACAGCCTTTGTTTCAACAGTTCCATGTTTTTATATAATAAACAAAGGTGAGTTTGGAGTTCAAGATTGGACTATTCTATAAAGTCAATTTATTAATAAATTCTTACTTTTGTGTAAAACGTTAAAAAAATATTTTATTTTTTATTTTTAAGTAAATAACTTATGTTCTTTGACTTTTAAGAAAAAATCATACCAGTCGTACTTTTACAACGATAGCTACTTTTCTTTTGTTTTCCCATATCATGTTGTTGTTTCAAATAATTTTTATAACTTATCAATAAAACTGGCACAATCAGAAATTGCAACGTTTTATTCTATGTTGGGATATTTAAAGTACTTTATCTTGTGAAAATAAAATAACATGATAATATAACATGTACTGTACCATGTTATATAAATTAATAAATTTTGCCTATTTAAGTTTTCATTTTAAACGACCGCGCAGTGTACTAAATGTTGATCACAATTTGTTGCTAATTTAAAATAGTCTACTACACGGTAATACAATTGCTATATTTTCACTTTTGCTCGGAGAAATAAGAACAAGGATAATATATATATATATATTAATGTATTTATCTTTTTTCTACTCATTTCTAACGTTTTCTAACATTTTGCTTTTTATGTTGTTTTATCCATCATAAAATAAATTTAAAAAAGAAATAAAAATGTACTAGTGAAGTTATTATTTCATTCAAAATTGCATGTTTAGAAGATATTCACGGCATAAGATTAGGTGCTTCTTCGAAAAATAACATTTTTCTGCTTGGAGAATGAAAAAAAAATGAGACATTGCAAAAGAGGTCAGTTGCATTTACTTTCGATTTTGTAAGACGAAATAATATATACATCCTTCATTTTAGACAAATGACTCAAAAACAGTCAAAGAAATAAAATGCAGCAAAATGTTCTATTTTCAATCGTTCACACTGGTATATTCCTCCGTAATCATTTTTATGATTTATATATAAATTCTATTTTTAAAAATCTTGGGTACATTTAAAAGCGGTGTTCTACATTTTCTATAACAAATTGTTCATGTAACTTTTTTATTTTTCTATTGTGAACTGTCTGATTTTTAAATATTATTTTAGATTATGAACTTTGCATTATATACAAATGTAAATCACATGGATCCTTGTGTGTTTTAAAATGATATTTTACATTTTTTTTTAAAATCATTTTCCATATTTTCTTTTCTATGCGCTTTCGAGCTTACTGATAAAAATATCCCGAGTCTCACATTACGTCAATTGCAGGATATATAGGAGAAAACATGAAGAGCTCAGATGAGAAAGGTGGTATTTGTCAAAAATATATATATTTAATCATATGATTGAAGATAATCAATGATCCACTACCATCTGTTAAAATACTGTTAAAAAAAAAAAAAAAAAACTAATACTGACAGATATTTTAATTGATAAAGAAGTCATTTGACCCTTTACTACTCATTTTCTGAAAATGATGATTGTGTTCCTTAACACCTTTATCATAGGAGCTCTTCTTATATTACCATATATCAGGATGATTTATCCCTTTCAGATAGAATATAAGCCCCAGCCGGCAAATCAGCCTTTTACATATACCGTTGATATTAATTCTTTAAGAAGCACGAAGAAGCTTTGTGATTGTGCTCATAGAGAAATTAAAATTTGTGTTATACTTATTTTTATTTATAGGAAAATGTCACATGTGGATACTTTTCATGATTTTAATAGTTCATCAAAATTGTCGTAAGTAAGAACTTGGATCCTTTTATTATATTATTGGTGAGTTTTATCATTAATATTTTTTTTACTATTTCTTCGTGTTAAATATAGTAGTACCTAGAGTTCTAAACTAGCTAGAAAACATAAGTCCGATTTTGTGTAATTCTTGTAATTTCTTATACATTTCTTATACATTCTTATACATTTCTTTCTTATCGCACCGTTACATTCTTTCTCCATTCGTTCTTTTTAAAATGACTTTGATTTTTAACATCTATTCATCCAATTTACTTTATATTTATTAGAATTTTCTCTGTTTATCAGAATATCTTTAATGAATGTAGATATTCTATTGATTTTTTTTTATATATATAGTCTAAAAGCTATCACATTATATGTATTTTCACCATTTACAACATAAAAATTACACTTTTCGATCACTGTTGTATGCTTCTAAAAGGTAAGAAAGGAATTCTTTTTTATAAATCTCTTACAATTTTAACGAAAAATGTGTTAGATTACATACTTGTCAGTAGGTAAGATGCATATTGCGAACCACACTCGTGAACGAGCCCCAGAAGAATTTCAGCTATCAACGACGCCCCGAACAAAATTTCGCCCGTCTCTGACGGGGACGGAAACACTGGAAGATAGCTATCAATCTAAACATATTACCTCCTTCTTGATCGGCGTCGAATGTCATACGCTTTCTGTATTTCTTTGGTGGTTCTTTCTCTCTCTCTCTCTCTTTTTTTTTTTTTTTTTTTTTACAAAGTAAGCAATAAAATAATAAAATAATTTGAAATACATGATTTCAACGTCTTTTTAGGTAGTTTTCTTATGAAATACTACATATTATATTCTCCTCTATGTTGGAATTTCTGAAAAAGTTTTACAGATCTACACCGATCGAGATCGACCCTAGTATCCAAAACCACCCTCAGTAAAAAACTTTATCTATCTATCTATCAATCTCTCTCTCTCTCTCTCTATATATATATATATATCACTTTTTTATGAACACTATAACTTCCCTAATTCTGCACAAATCTCTTCCAAAGTGATACATAAAATCAAAGGGCATAAAATCTCGGCCAAGTTCGTTAATGCGCAAAATCGAACCAAGGGGATGGAAATAGGGAGATGTTTTGTGAAAACCGAAAAAACCCCAGAACTTCTTAATTTTTGTACATATCAAATCAGTTTAAAGTTTTTATTACTTCTAAATATAGCGTCAAAAAGTTATATATCACAAATTTTTGATAAGATTAAAAATGGGTTCAAGGGATGCAAAAAAACAGGGTTTTAGGGAGAAAAAGATTCATAACTTCGTCAATTCTCAAGATATCAAATCCAATTAAATTTATTATAAATCTTCTTTATATTCTCTACAACTTTTATATTCACAAGTTTTTGATAGGACCAATTCGTACTACAAAAAATGATTAAAAACCAAAACAAAAGGGGGGGTTGAAGAAGAAAGGAATCCAAAAATTCGTCAATTCACAAGATATAAGGTCGCATGAGTTTATTATACATCTTCTTAACATTATCTACAACTTTTATATTGAAAGGTTTTTGATAGGAACAATTGTTACAGAAAAACAAATAAAAAATACATAGCGGTTGAAGAAAAAAAATCATTGTATTAGATGGTGTATTCAAATCCAAACTGCTTATTTTCTGACTCATTTTTGAAATCATTTTTGTTCTCAAACGTATCCAATTGATAGATTCTACTATTCAGAAACTATATAATGTACCGCAATGGTCAGTTTTTGATAGAGGCAGAATGTATTACAAAAAATTATGTCAAAGTGGGCATTTTAAACAGAATTTCCCAAAGCGATTGTGTTGGAAACGTAAAATATTGTCCTACTGGGAAAGCAATTGTTTATAAATCCAGTTTCAATTAATTGAAAGAAAAATAAAAACATATGTCGCTTATAAATCTTTTCAAAAATCGAGTCAGCAAGTTTCATATTTTTTCTTTTAAAAATGAATCTGAAAACATGCCAGAAAATTTCGAGTTGCAGAGCATCGAAAAGTATTTTTCTGAATATCGCCTTAACATGATTCTGATAAAACGAGCTCTTATATAAAAATGAAATAAAAACTCGTCAAAAGCGGTCAGGGATGACAAGGATGACCGCCCCAGGAACCCAGTTTTCGCTTTAGAGTATAAGTGCAATCCCGGGGGGAAACTCAAATCCACTGCATATGGTAAGATACATTAACAATGACAATAGTTTTAAAACAGTTAATAACATACAGAAAAATAAATTCAGTTTGCTGTTTTTGACTCTGAAACTCACAAGAAGTGTCATCAGTACATACATTGACAGCAATTGCACTATGTTGTATACATGCATAAACAATTACAAGACATGTTTTTTGAATTTTAGAGCTGAAAAACTTTAAGTGAAATATTTGTTAAATTGGGTTTATCTCTAATCCTTATTTAGTTTTTGCTTTTGAAATTAGCACTTAACTTCGAAATCTATATGCGCCATTCGCCGAGCCGGCAGGGATTTTCTTTTTCTCTCTAATGGTGAAGAAAACTTGTAATGGCTCAACGTATGGTTGTAGAACTATTTTCCTTTAATTGTTTTAAGTATTTTTGGAAATTCTTTTTGTACAGATGTTAATCATTAATATCTCATAGAAACAGATTTGATAAATATAGTATCATAGTTTCTTTTTTTAAATGTTGTACATTGCAAGTAAAATTGCAAATCAGTGAATGTGATATTACATGCACGACCATCAGTAGGTCAAGCCAAAAAAACTGCTTACTAACCAAAATATTTTGAATTTCTGAACTCCGAATAGACCGTATATTAATTTTCAGCAATAAAAAAATGGTTTTTTGGCATTGGAAATTCTAAAAAAAAAAAAAAAAAAAAAAAATCCGACCAACAAGGGTTTAACATTACCCTGATACTGCTTTACAAGAAAATTAGATCTGATATACAATACCTAAATCTGATTCAAAACATAATAATGTATAATAATATAATACTATTCCATAGTGTATTTGTGCAGAACCTACACCGTTAAAATCCATGATTGATATTTTGATATTTTTTAAAGTCTGACATCAGCTAGAAAATGTGTGTAAAAGAAGTGTAGCCAAAACAGTACACAAAATCTCAGTATTTTTGGCAATGTGGTTTAATTAATTTATCGATGAAAAATTTAAAATTTTGAAGCTGATTTTGGGGAGATTTTGTCAACTTGAGATGACGGTTAGGATTTTAACACTTTAGAATTTATAGGCAAACTATGAATTATATATATTTTTCAATTTGAGTGTTATGAATATAGTATTTTTAAAAGGTAAAGCGCTCCCTTGATTTTGAAATTAAATAGTTTTGACCGATTTTGAAAAACACAATAAATGTATTTATTTCATGTAGCTTAAAATACTTAAAGACTAAGAGAAAGTACTGCTAAGAATGTCCTATGTTGGGGAGGGGGTCTCCCTAAATCCTCCTATGGAAATTAAATTTATCTCAAGCAAGTGGTTTAAGACAGTCTTGAATTCAGGCAGCGGTTTTGAAAGACATAGTGCATCCCCCCCCCCCAGTAACTTATAATAATTAAACACTAAGAGAAATTTGATAAACTAAGTTTCCCTTTTCTCCGATTTTGAAATACAAGGTCTATTTTTTTTTCTTTTAGAGTAACTTGAAGTAATTAAATATTAAGAGAAAGCAGAGCTAAGAATTTTCCGCTAAATGCGGGGACTGGGGGGGGGGGGGGGATGCCTGCATCTCTGATTTCCCCATGGAAGATATCATAATTTAAGATAGTATTATGATTTAATAACTTCTTGATTACATAAAATACAAATTAAGATAAAAACATTACTTTACCAGATGCCATGCAAGTACGCATGTTTGATACGGAGATACGATCTGCCGGTATGGCGTCTAGGTTAAACTTACAGTTACCACAACTTACAGTTAGCTGTTGCCAATATAAATAATAATACAAAAATATATTACAGTACTTTCCCTTAAAAAGTTTGAATGTCCAGATATTTATAAGTCCAGACGAAGAGGTTTCATATTAATAAGTATTTTTGCTCCTAACAAAGCTGTTCCTGCCATTGCAGCAGCTAGGCTTCAAAGATGGGCAGTGTTATTATCTTCTTTCAACTACAGCATTGAGTATAAAAAAGGCTCAGAACACTGCAATGCTGATGCCTTATCACGTGCTCCTGTTGAATCTGAAGTTGAAAGAAGATAATAACACTGCCCATCTTTGAAGTCTAGCTGCTGCAATGGCAGGAACAGCTTTGTTAGGAGCAAAAATACTTATTAATGGTTGATGGTCTGTAACCAATATAAATAATAATACAAAAATATATTACAGTACTTTCCCTTAAAAAGTTTGAATGTCCAGATATTTATAAGTCCAGACGAAGAGGTTTCTTACGAGTGCGTGGTGGGTTACGATGAACATTCATATCAATTTTCTTCTCTAGTTCAACAGCTGGTATGTTTGTGGTTTCATCTGACGGTTTCTCTGCTTGTATGGTGGTTGTTGTTTTCTCGTTCCTTCCATTAGCATCAGTTTCGGAGATTTCAGGATTATCTGGGATGGCAGCGGTATTTCTCTCCACTGGGCGAGTTTCTGCTGGCGTTTCATCTGCATCAACGCTTTCCAGTATGTCAACATTACTGTGACAACTCTGGTTGACCAAATTATCGAGTTTTGTAGATTCTTGGTCATCTTTACTGTACCCATGACGAAGCTGATCAACATGTGCAAGATACATCTTGTCGTTGATGTTTACAACCCAAGTTTTATTACCTTGTGGTTTGATTAAAGTTCCATTGCTCCATTCTTGGTTTTTATGGGAGCGAACCAAAACTTTTTCATCAGGCATAAAACGCCTATTGCTAGTATGGCTTCTGTCATAATATTTTTTCTGAGAACACTGGTTTTGCTCAACACGAGCCTGAGTGCTGGGATGCACAAGTGCAAGTGGTGTGCGAATTGGTCTCGATAAAAACAATTCAGCAGGAGAAAGTCCAGTCGTAGAGTGAGGCGTTGAGCGATAGCTCATAAGGAAACGAGAAATTTTTCTGTTCAGTGAGCTATGATCTGTAGCATCACTGTTCATTTTGCTTAATGCCTCTTTGAATGTCTGCACACTTCTTTCGGCCAAGCCGTTCGATTGTGGATGGTAGGTTGGAATGGGAGTATGTTTTATTCCGTTAGACTTCAGAAACCATTCAAATTCTTCGGATATTAATTGTGGACCATTGTCAGATACTAACTCTAATGGCAATCCATATCGTGAAAAAATCTGCTGTAGAGCTTCAATGGTGTGTGGAGAAGTCGTGGAAGGCATCTGCATGACCTCTAACCATTTTGAGTGACTATCCACAAGTAGTAAGTAGTTCTTCTTGTCTTTCTGTGCATAGTCAATATGCACTCTATCCCAAGGATGTTTAGACCAAGTCCATGGTTGAAGTGGTGTACCAGGAGGAGAACGACTATTCTTCTGACAGGCAGGACAATGTTTTGCAACTTTTTCAATATCTTCGTCCAATTTTGGCCACCATATATGGCTACGAGCTATAGCTTTCATCTTCGAAATTCCTGAGTGGGGATCATGCAGCTGATCCAAGAGTCTCTTTCTGAATTTTTCTGGTGTGATGACTCTCATTCCTCACAGAAGACAATTATTATCAACTGACAGTTGATCTCGACGGTTAAAAAATGGCTTAAGTGCTTCGTTGTCTATCTTCCATGGCCAACCATTTTGAACATACTTCAGAGCTGGTCCTAAAACTGCATCATTACGAGTTGCTTTTGCAATTTCAATGCTGGTTACTGGCAGGTCTTCACAATACGAGATTTTAAATATTTCTGATGATGTTTCAACTTCAGATTCAACAGGAGCACGTGATAAGGCATCAGCATTGCAGTGTTCTGAGCCTTTTTTATACTCAATGCTGTAGTTAAAAGAAGATAATAACACTGCCCATCTTTGAAGTCTAGCTGCTGCAATGGCAGGAACAGCTTTGTTAGGAGCAAAAATACTTATTAATGGTTGATGGTCTGTAACCAATATAAATTTTCTGCCAAAGAGATATTGCTGAAACTTCTTTATTCCATATATTATTGCTGCTGCTTCTTTCTCAATTTGTGAGTAATTTTGTTCAGCTTTGGAAAGAGTTCTTGATGCATAAGCAATTGGACGTTCATCGTTGTCAATGATGTGGGATAAAACAACACCAAGACCCACAGGCGATGCATCACAGGATACTCTCAAAGGCAATTTGTCATCGTAGTGCACTAAAACAGCATCTGATGTAAGAAGATTTTTACATTTCTGAAAAGTTTCTTCACATTCTGATGACCACATCCAAGGAGTGTCCTTATGGAGTAATTTATAAAGGGGAGCAAGCAGCATGGCAGAATTGTGTATAAATTTTGAATAATAATTCAAAAGACCCAAAAATGATTTTAGTTCAGTTACATTTGAAGGAGCATTTATTTTCTTAATGCATTGTACTTTCTCATCTGTAGGATGAAGGCCCTCACTATCAATTACATGGCCTAAAAATTCTACACTTTTCTGTAAAAAACTACATTTCGATAAGTTGAGCTTAACATTGTACTCACTAAATCGCTGAAACACTTTTTCCAAAGTGCTTAGGTGCTCTTCATATGTGGCACCGGTAATAAGGATATCATCTTGAAAACAAATCACTAATTCTATACCCTGAAGAATTTTTTCAATTGTTGACTGAAAAATTGCTGATGCACTGTTTATGCCATATAGTAATCTTAAGGGGCGTACTAAACCAAGATGCGTATTCAGAGTAAGATACTCTTGGGAAGATTCATCTAATTCAATCTGCTGATAAGCATGACGCAAATCTAATTTTGAGAAGTACAGTCCACCATTAAGAGTTGCAAACAAATCTTGTTGAGTCGGCAAAGGGTACTGATTTTGATCAATAAACTTATTAACAGTAACTTTAAAGTCACCACACAGTCTTACATCACCATTTTTCTTGGGAACAATCACAAGTGGAGTTGCCCAACTGGAATGTTGCACAAAGTCCCAAACACCTCTCTGCTTGGAATTTAGAATTTCTTCAGCAACTTTATTTTTTAAAGAATATGGTACTGGATGCGCTTTAAAGAACACAGGTTGGGTTTCCTTTTTCATTTTTAATGAAGCCTTTATATGTTTAATAGGTTCTGAACTTTCCTCAAAAAGTTTGCTATACTTGTTTGTCAATGCATTGATAGAATCAACTTGAACAGACATATCCTTAAGTATTTTATGCACAGAGAAAATTTTGTGCCAATTTAATTTAAATTTTCTGATCCAATCCTTTCCAAATAAGGATGGTCGGTCACCTTTTACTACAATAGCTTGTAAATCACACATTTGATTTTCATATGAAACACTAACAGACACTTCCCCAGCAATTGCAATGGGTTGTTGATTATAATCTTTGAGTGTAACTGGTATACTTTTAGGCACTATGTGTGGTAAATTGTGCTTTAACCATGTTTCAGAAATTATACTAACATCTGCAGCAGTATCCAATTCCATATCTAGTATTTTGTTGCATACTTCAACTTGAACAATATAATTAAAATAATTGTTTACTTTATTTACATTTATGGAAAATAGATTATACTCTTCAGAATTACTCTGCTCACAGTTAGCTGATACTTTCTTAGCAGAAGGATTAGCACTTTTATCTTTTAATCTACACACAGGTGAAATATGGCCAATTTTGTGACAAAAATGACACTTAGCCGTTTTGTATTTACACTTATTTGCATCGTGCGATGCACCGCAGCGATAGCATTTCTGAGTATTATTTTTAGAATTTTTATACGACTTACTTTGAACTTTATTCACTTTGTTGACATTTGAAAGTACAGGTACTGCCACTTTGATGTTACTGGTACCTTGCTCTGCTAATTCCATTGCCAAGGCGATTTCACAAGCATCCTCAAGTTTGAGATCTTTTTTTGCAAGTAAGCGTTTTTGAGTTGCCTCACAACGAATTCCACAGACGAAACGATCACGTAGCGCTTCTTGTAGAAAAGTTCCAAAGTCACACGTGGATGCCAAACGCTTTAAATCAACGATATATTCGGAAATACTTTCACGATCGTTTTGATTCCTTCGGTGAAATAGAAATCTTTCCGCAATTGTAATGGGTGCCGGGCGAAAATGGTCTTGCAGCTTCTTAATCAAGTCATCATATGTTGAATCCTTCGGTAACTGAGGTGTCAATAAATTGCGTAACAGTTTATACGTTTTTGGTCCCAATACTGAGATTAACACAGGAACTCGCTTTGCCTGATCGATATCATTGGCAAGAAAATATTGTTCAAGCCTTTCTACATATAGCGAAAAATCCTCATTACTGTCGTCAAATACTGACAGTTGACCAACTAGGCCTAACTTCGACATGGTCGATACAATTTGCAAAACGATTATAAATATACGGTAAATTTACTGTTCGTCGAAATACATCGTCGCCATTATCATAATTTAAGATAGTATTATGATTTAATAACTTCTTGATTACATAAAATACAAATTAAGATAAAAACATTACTTTACCAGATGTCATGCAAGTACGCATGTTTGATACAGAGATACGATCTGCCGGTATGGCGTCTAGGTTAAACTTACAGTTACCACAACTTACAGTTAGCTGTTGCCAATATAAATAATAATACAAAAATATATTACAGAAGATAATTTTTAGTTCTCTTTTTCTTTTTATGTTTAAAAGCTTGTTTATAAGTTATCTTAGATGAGGGGTTCAGGCAGTGTTGATTTCAGAGGCGGGAGGGGGGGGGGGGTCTTTTCAAAGACATTGAAAAATTTATCCATTTCAAGTAACTTAAAAACTATAAGTGAAAAATGAACTAAGAATTTTTAGTTAAATGAGTGGGGCGGTGCCCTCTTGATCCTCCATGGCAGATAACATTTAGTTCTGTTAAATACAACAATAGCAAGTGCGGAACTTTTTACCCAATCCTCTTCAGGGGGTAGAAATGTCTTTTATGGAATATTGTTCTAGCATAGAAAATACAACACTAATAATGCACCTTAAAAAAATTACTAATTTTGAACAGCCCCCATGCGTAGGTGTAATACAAACTTGAAATATACAAATTTTGAGATCTATAAAAAATAAATAATTTTTGCAAAATTTTAGTTTATAAACTTTTTTTGTGAACAAAAAAAAAAATGCACATTTTTTTGGAAACCTTGAATATGCACTTCATTTATGAAAAAAAAAATGTGCACAGTTTATAAAGACATAGAATATGCTCTTTTTTGTATGCATAAAAATGCAGATAATTTTCATAAAATGTGCATACTTTTATAATATTCAAAAATATACACTTTTTATGCCCAAATTGTGTATAATCCATCATTTCTTGCAAAAAAAGTGCAATCATTTTCCAGCGAGAACGGCACAGTAAACCTAATTATAAACGGTTCAACCTATTAAATCTATACCTTCACCCTAATAAATAAACATACAGGGTGTCCAGCTAATAAGACCCTGATTTCAAAATTAAATATATCAAAAACAAAGATCAATAGAATTATGCGGTAACGGTTTTTTCATTAGGTAAGCTGTAAAAATGTTATACAGAAGTTTCAAAAATTAGTTACAAATACCGCTAACAGATGGCGCTGTAATCGCAATGCCTATAAATTGTGTTTTGAAGTCCAGAGTACTAGCGTCTCATTCCTAGATGGCTTCCTATGAAAGACCTAAAATTTGGAAAGGCCATTTTTTCGTTGGAGTGATGCGTAGAAGTGGAGACATCTGGTCACAGAATTATTGCATTAGCTTCAATTTTAGAGAATTTCAATCAATAGAATTTTCGATAAAAAGTTTAGCAATCATTATATAAGAATTTATTAAAATATTTTTTGGGGTAATGTGCAGAAGCGGAGCCATGTGTTGACAGAATTGAGATTTGTTTCAAATTTTGTTATAAGCTACTTCGGTCCGAATCCCCGTATCTCTGTGGTATGTCTTTTCTCTCCTAATTGGTAGATCGTGGAATCGAATCCAAGTACAGGACGATTTGAAAAAAATGGAAATCTTTACTTTTGTATATTTATTTAAACTGTGAAAAAAGTTTGAATAAAAAATTAAAAGTTTCTAGTTTTAAAATTTAATTAAGCTAAAAGAAACCCCTTTTTTAAAAATCATTGAGCATTTATAATAATGATTCATAAATCATTTTTTTTAATTGTTGAGAATAGTTTGAATAAAAAAATACAAAGTTCCTATTTTAAAAATTTAATTAAGTTAAAAAAATAATTTTAATTTTAAAAACTCGTTTTCATTTTTTTTTTTTTTATCGTTGAGCACAGAAATATGGTGCAGCTTCTAGCGATAGGATCGGAAGTGTTGGAAAGGAATGCAGCATCCAAAATAATTTTTGCTTCGACGTTGATGATATGATTTATCATCAACTGCTTTTAAAAAGAAATAATTTACTGCATAATTTCTGTCTCTAAAACTTTGTTTACAAAGAAAATAAATATATGTGTTGTGCTAAAACCAAAGTATTATGCCGTGATTTAAAAATAAATGAAAAGTGCAAACTTACTTTTTTATTTATAATAATTCGGGTATAAACAATAATACCAAAATATTATGCCGCGATTCAAAAATATAAAAAATAAATAAAAAGTACAAAATTATTTTTCTATATATGTGCATTTTGATTTAAATAATTATATGGCATTAAAAATTGAATTTAATAAAATATTTTAATAAGTTCTAATATAATGATTTCTAAACTTTATATTAAAAATTCTATTAATTGAAATTTTGTAAAATTAAAGCTTATGCAATAATTCTGTGACCAGATGTCTTCACTTCTGCACATCACTCCAATGAAAAAGTACTTTCCCAATATTCGTTCTTCCGTAGGGAGCCATCTAGGAATGAGAAGCTCTGGACTTCGAAGTTCAGTTTACAAGTATTGCGATTACAGCGCTATCTGTTAACGGTTTTTGCAACTAAATTTTGAAACTTCTGTATAACATTTTTTACAGCTTATCTAATAAACAAACCGTTTACCGCATAATTCTATTGATCTTTGTTTTTGAGATATTTAATTTTGAAATCAGGGTCTTATTCGCTGGACACCCTGTATATACAGAACCTTTTCTGTCCACACACTTCAAACAAAGATTGGAAGCGGCTAGAATCGAAAGCTGGATCTCATTTTGGAAATGGAGACGATACTTCCGCGCCACTAATGCTTGATTACATGGCCACGATATTTATCACTTACACTGTATCGCATTTTCTTGTTGATTTTTCTTTTTCAATCGGTCGCAAAATTAGTTGAAAACTCTTTTAAAATGAATTAAAATACCAAATCCCTCTACCGATTTTTACGAAAATCTATACATAATATCACATTCTTGATTGATGGCTCAATCTTGTGTGTACTATTTAGGAGTAAGTGTATTCACACACACACAGAGATCATGATTATAATACTTCCTTACACTGTGTATTCGGAAAGTAAAAAATAAAATAAAATAAACGAAAAGAATAAAAATGCACGAGTAAATTTACTATTCCTCCGGAATATTCCTATTCCAAAGTAATATCGCTTTAATGCATGCTATAATATCAGTTTGGACGCCCTTTGAAAAATAATATTTTGCAATTTTTATGTTTCCATGTGTAATAAAAGAAGACATTGCAAAGGAATGCAGATGCTTTTATTTTGGCTTTCGCACGGAAAAAGAATATACTCTGCTTTCAGTCTAAAACAAATAACCTAAAACTTTTAGAGGAAAGATATATAGCAGAATGTTATATCGTGACTTGTCCATATTTGTGCATTTATTCGGAATATTTTCTAGGATTTATATATAATTTTTATTTTTTGGTACCCTTGGGTATTTTTAAAAATGATATTCGGCATTTTCTATAACAAATTACTTATATTTCTTTTTTGGATTTTTTATTGTGACTCAACTCTATTATTGTATTTTCGAGACTATTTCTCGGATTTATATATAGGGGGCAAAAATCATTCGGATATGCATTTCTGTTTATAATTCCTTTAATAATCACAGAAATCAGTATCAGAATGATAGTAAAGTAATGTTTGTGATTTACAGGAAAACTACAAGTTTTCGAAGTTGCCGCCATTCCCTTTTATGTAGGAGCGATTTTTTTTTTTTTTTTTTTTTTTTTTTTTAATAAAAGTTTTAATAAATTTATTAGTATTTTTTTGAAAAAATTTGCGTAAAACTTTTCATTATAATTAAGTGGTATAATTGAAGTTCTAACGACTTTCAGGTGTTAAACCGCCTGTTTCACTTATTTCCGAGGTTCATTTCACAAGTAGAGATAACGCCTTTCAGGGTGTTAAACCGCCTGTTTCAGTTCTTTCTGAGGTTCATTTCACAAGTGGTGATACTAAAACTTTAGTGGTGAAGATTAGTACAATCGAACCCGGTTAAGACGATCACGGTTAATACGCAATCCTGCATAATAGGAAGATTTTTTGCGATCTTTTGATCATAGACCATAAGGCCAATGAGAAAATATAACGTTTAATACGCGAACAGTTATTATGCGATGCCGCTTAATACGAATATATTTTCGGTTCCTTGAGGAAAAAAAATCACGTTTGTGTCACCAATTCATTGATCAAGATCGGAATTCCTTCTCTCTTCTCGAGCGTTGCCAATTTGGTGGATTTTTTTATTATTCTGATAAGAAACAGCGTTTCCAAAGAATATTATTTACTTTATTTAATAACAGATTAATTAAGGAGAAAGTTACTAATAGGAAATAGTGGTAGATATTTGAATAAAACAAAACCCCGCCAAATTAGCAAAACATCAATTCTTCTTTAATTTCACGCCCTAACATTTTTTGTCTCTCGCTTCGTGCATGTTTATTTGTAGTAGAGGGATATAGACGAATTCAGGCTACTCATATACTTCATAAAAGTTACTATGATGAGAGATAATCATACCTGTTGTTAGTGAGGTTTTAAATGTATGTTATGTCACTACTATGTTTTATAATGCATCGTATGTTTTATAATGCACGTTCAACAAAAAAAAGGAAACTGGTCAAGATTAAACAAATACAAAACTGTGGTTTGAAAATTATTTTACATTTTCTTTATTTTTTGTTAGGCTAATAATATTTTTTTTTACGAAGATTAACAATAATAGTTTTCTCTTATATTAGAAAGAAGGACAGATTATAATTGTACTCATTACAAATACTAAACATTATTTTAAAAACTGGGTTGTGCTTCAAAGTTTTAATATTTTTTTCTTCCTTTAAAAAAAAAATCCCTGCCGGCTCGGGCCTACAGGTGGAGGTAGATTTCGAAGTTAAGTACTAAATTCACCAACAAAACTTAATTCAAGATTAGAGATAAACCCAGTTCCTTCCCTAAGAATGAGCTCTAGGGAGCTAAACATTTTGCGAAAATTCTAATATACATGAATACACACACGCATGTATGTGGAATAGGTTTAAAAATGGCTGAAGCAAATTCAGAGAACCTCAAAGTGTTAAAATATGTTAATATTTAAATAGTCGTGTTTTTATCACGTTTCTTCAAACTCACATGACGTTACATATTCACCTGCTGAGGCCCATTATTTTTCCAAAATAACGCAATATTTTGTTTTTGTTTTTTAATTCGTCAAACTATTTAGTTCATTTTGAGTTTTTAAGCCGAAATCTTGCTCTAGAAAACGTATGACGTAATATTCAATTGGCTGTCAATTCGTCAAACTGTTAATTTAATTTAATTATTTCACCTGAAAATCTTGCAATAGAAAAGCAATTGTTGCGGTGATAATTTTGTTGCTTTTTTTTAATTGTTGGCAACTGCTATAAAGAAAAATATTTATTTTTTTCTGTCATTGTTGTGTAAGGGCTGGTTTTATCAGAATCATGTTAAGACGGTATTCAAAGTTTTAACCCTCCCCATTTCCATTCCCTTGGGCCGATTTTGCGCATTTTTAATCCCCGCCGAGATATTAGCCATCTCAAAGTTGTTGGCGAGTTTCAAGACGATCCGTGCATAATTGCGACTTTTATCGTGCGAACAAAATTTAGTACATACATACATACATATATATATATATATATATATATATATACTTTTTAAGTGGGGGTGGTTTTGGGTTCCTGGGTCATATAATGAAAAGTTATGAAGGAATTTTTCAAAAGTCGCAGCATGGTAACGACTGCAACAGGCAGTATTTCTAACGAAATCTACTTAAAATTAGTCTAGTATAAAAATTCTTTTTTTCTTTTTTCTTTTTTTTTTTGTTTGCAATGTATTAATCGTCAATAAAGTCATGTTGAAATACATATTTATTTTCCGTTATTATTCCAGTCGGTCCTATAAAAAGAAACAATGAGTTAAAGTGGGATTCAATTCAATTGCAATACGTAAATGCGACAATTTTCGACCGTAAACATATAAATGAAAGCTTTAAAGATCATTTAAAAGATTAAATGTGTAAATAATCGCAGCTTCTTCACTATTATACAAATCACTTTTAATACGAAATACCGCTTAATACGCAACTTGTGCCCACTCCATTGACACACGTTTTACACGGGTTTGACTGTATTTTTTTTTTTTTTTTTTTTTTTTTTTTTTTTTAAGTTCAATCTGAACTTTGTCCTTTTTTTGTCCCTTTGTATATCTAGAGAATAGAGTAGCCATTTTTGTACCGTCAAGAAGACTGTAGAAGTCTGTCCGATATGACTTGCAACATTACTGAAATCTTGTTGTTCCGTGTGCTGAAAAATATTTTTTCTGAAGAGACCATTTTTCATTATTATAGTGCAAGTGGTGAAGATAAGCAAAAACTCTTAATTTTTTTATTATACATTTAGTTAATTCATTTGCCATGCTTGATTTTGACCCTTCATCAATAAAAGCAAGCGATATTTTCCTCCTAGAACAAAATCCTCCGCAAATCATAACCGAGTGTAACTTTTGCTCACTTCCCATAATGATCGGTGGAATGAACGAATGCTTCGATCGAATTCGATTCCTCTATCTACTTCGAACATGTTAATAATTGTACATATTTTGAAGAGCTTTCTGGCACTGATCGTGAGAGGCCAGTGTTATTGATACTAGAATTGGTACTTGTTAGTTATCCCGTCAATCAATTTCGCCAAATTATATAAATCGCCAAACCACACGCCAAATTATACAAATTTACATAATTTTTATTTTAAGTAACGAAAGAACACATAAATTAGTGTAACATTAATAAAAATACAAATGAAACGTCGAAATAAAAATCTCTTCATGACATAAACATGTGTTGTCAGGTGAATATGACATTTACAATCAACCATTATTGGTATTTAATCTTACAATTTGGCGACAGTAATTAGGTCGACGGGATAACTAACAATTACCCTAGAATTTTTTTAAGTCTTAATTGTTTGTTGGCATCTGTAAGATTCTGGCAGTGTTTAATTTAGTTACATGATTATCCAGGAAACTGTTTCTAATTTGTTTAATTGTCTCCTGGTAAATTTTAACATTACTTGAGACTTCTTTTTTTCACGAAACGTTCGGAATGAGTCCAATCTTCTTACGGTGACCTTGGAATTTCTGGAAATGTTCACTCTGCGTCGTCTGATACAAAGAAAGTGTCAAACTATTGGAATCGTTTCAGGGAATTCGATACGGTATATGTTTCATCTCCCAAACGAAATTCCAATGTTCATATCTGTTAGTTGTAAATGGAGAATAGCATTTCTGTGAGAGACCATTATCAAGGTAGTTAATGCGTTGAGTTCCACGGTGACTGACAGTGAAGCAGGAAAATGTACAATGATTTAAGTAATTTTTAAGAAAGTATATTCCTGTAATAATTAAAAGGTGAGTAAATTTTAAATAAATTTTCAGTAATTACTTAAACCAATATGTATATTTTTAGTTTTATATCATATTTTACACCGTCAGTCATCGGCGAATTACGCGTTCTAAACGGAAAGTTCAGTGTCGGCCACCGGTGACTGACATGGCGCTTAATCTGTTAACTGTTTCTGTGGCATGCAAAAAAAAATCATTTAAAAATAAGTAAGAGCAATTTCAAACGTTTATTGGCGTAAACAGTAAAAGCAAAATTTTATTGAAAATGTTGGGCACAAAGTTTGATTATAAATAATTGGTAGGATTAACATACAACCACTATTCAAGCGTTATTTTCTGTTTCGGTGATTTCCGTGGTTCATTTCAGATGTAGAGATAATAAAATTTCAGAGGCGGAGATTAGTTGTTGATTTTTTTATGTCACCCAATACAAATGTGAACCACTACTATACGACCATTTTTAAGTATGGTTTTTGCTATTTCTTCTACGAATTACATGCATTTAAGCTTTATGTGTGTTGTTACATATTCATGATAATATTCGTTTTCATCTTATGGAAATTATATAAATTTCACAAATAAATATATTTATATAAACACGTTTGTTTTTATTGGATAAATTTTACGGTGTGTTTCAGCCTACATTAAAATAATCTTTTATAAACGTAGAACCTGCTATTTAAACTGAAGCTTTATGATGCTTCAAAGAACTTTCTGCTCGTGGTGATAGAGCAATGGAAGTATGTATTATTATTTCTAAAAGACATAGGGCCGATTGGGATAATTCTGAACAAGCGCCACTAACGATCATGTGAGAGTAGTCGATACTCAAATGAAGTAGAAATCAAAGTATTACAAACTAAATGACAGGATAAGAGCATTCGTTTCGTTTCTGCTTCGCCGTTGTCAGCTTTCCTGGCGCTTATTAAGCTCCTTAACAGTTCAAAGTGATAAAAGGTTTTTCTAGTGCCTGTCAGTATTCTTCATTTCTTCAGACAAAATCAAGGTAAGTTGTTGTTTTTAATCAATAATTGTTAATGTTTGTTTCGTAAGATTTCATATTTAAAAGTAAAATAGTATATTATAAAACATTTTTAGAAACGAAATTATAATTTTATTTTTTTGAAAATAATTTTATATTACAGTAAAACACTTCATAAATAAATTCAACAAAAATGTATATTAAACAAAAGCATTAATGGCGTTCAATACTTATACCAGAAAATAATTGTATTAGGTACAACCCTTATATTTTGCTGCGTTGTAACTTCGATTTGTATAAACTAATTATCTCTTCTTTAAAAAGGTTCTTGAATAATTAATATTGATTTAATTAGTAAGTATAGAACTAGATGTATTTACATAATTGGCAATTAATTAGGTTATTATATTTTTGTATTCTTGTTAATAAGACCATTCAACAGTCGCTAGTGTTGTTTATAATCATTCAAGTTAACGACGTAATAAAAAATCAGTGCTCATAATTGAAGATTTTTGAAATATAATTAGTTTTCCAATTAAAGAAAATTGCTTTTTGGATGATTTCTGTTTCAATAACCTGCAGCAAAATGAAAATATTTGAGTTATTCTTTATAGAAAATGTCTTACTAAACGGCAACCTAAATCCCATTACTACATGGTTTTGAGTATTTAAGTTACCAGACTTCATTATTCCCTTATTCCCTTTTTATGACGTAAATTAATTAAATAACGTACTTTCATATTTTAATTATGCTAAATAAATGTATGAGGAATATTAATTACTATTTCTTTTAATCAAGTGTTACGAAAATATCTTGAAAATAAATTAAAGTTTCATATATAATAAGATATTTTTTAATAAATAAGAAAATCGTTGACGATAAATATTTGGTTATTTTAGTATAATTTTAAACGTGTCCATTTTTAATTTTAGGTCCATTGGACCTGTCTGGAAGGCGTAGGACAAAAGGCGCAAATATTTCTTGAAATGAATAACAACACATTTATAAAATGCGATAACTGCACACATAAATTAAATTACTCCCATCTTACAAATAAAATTACAGAAGAAAAAATAAAAATAACACACAAATTTTTCTTGTACATAAATGCTTGGCGCGTGAGAAGCACGCACAGACGCCCCGGTCAAATGGTTGAATTTTTATTCAAAGACTTTGTGGGAGGGGTTCCATTAAAAAAAAACAAAAAAAAAACATATATTTAGCAAAAAGCTTTTTCTACATATTTTTATTTTTATTAATCAAAAATTGGATACGATGTGACGCCAAAAGTATTTATTATTATTTTTTCACTAGCTGTTAAAAGTGTGATTTAAATTTACAATTTAATATAGTCCATTTTATTCAAAATAAAATTAAAAATGCAATGGCATGCAACCATACCAAATCCATCAATGTCGAGACTCTATGATGAAATTCTAAAATTTTCTGCATCAAATTATCAAATAATATTCTTTTAAAACGAGATTTAACTTTCAAATATTTTCATACAGAACTGCCAGTAAATACAAAACTTTTAACATGTTGAGTTTCTGATGGAGCATATCACAGTAAAGTAAGACTTTTCAAATTTGTGTATTTCAGAAGCGTTCAATGTTTGTTTAAAGGAATAAACAAAACAAAAAAAAAAAAAAAAAAAGAAAAAAACTCGTGAAAGAAGTTTTGTATTGTAAACTTTTAACTATTGCAAAATGCTTGTAAAAAGTTTCTTTTGAGTTTTGAAATTTTCACTAGGAACATTGCAATTAATGTATGTGCTTTTTATAAATTTGATATTTTCTACTTACTTAAAAGATTTTCAAAATACCTAATTATAATGTTTAAAGTATGAGACTTTATATTAATATCTAATAGTTCTTTCGTTCTATCTTCCTTTAGCCAGTTAACAGCTTAAGCAATTCTTAAGCTAATTTTAAAGCTGTGGTTACTTTCAAATGGTTCTTTCCAAGTACATTGCTTGCTATTTAAGGTTCTTAAAAGTATTTTTTTACCCATAAAATATGTGATGCTATTGTCAAACGTTGTACGTTTGCATTTTTTTTTCATTTTGGTTACAGTTATTTTTTAATGAAGTATTTTCATTTTCGGAATCGTTTTTGAAACTGCAAGTAATTTTATTTAAAGAAAATATTTAACCAAAATGAAAAACGTAAAAAAAAAATACCCTGTTCAAGATTGACCTAAGCTACCTTTCTCAGTAGCCTGTTTAGCATTTGAAATTATTCGAAACCAGTTGCAAGATGAGTTAAAACTGTCGTATTATTCTATTTTTATCACATTCTGGTAGCATTGTTCAAGCATTTAGAGTTTAAAAAATTAGTCTTGAAAAAATATTCCCCTTTTCTAGAATCAACACCAGACCGATGTATAAATATATATGTCATTGTCATAATTTAGGTCTTTTTTTCATTAAAAACTTTCAATTACACTTTAATTAGACTCATAACCGATCTTTGAAAGGGGAGAATTAAAATTTTTAACGATGAAAAGGTCATATTTAAACATGATGTGCCAATTTTATCCATAAAAATTAAACTTATTACATTAGGTCCACGTTATATAACAGATACCTGGAACAATTTAAAAACGTGATACAACCTAGAACATATAAAATTGAAAGAGATACAAATAAATAATAATTAAATAACAAAGCTAAAAAATGCTATAAAAGTGATATAATATTTTATTTAGATTAACGCTCGTTTCATTGTGCAAACGGCGACATTTTAAAAATCATTCATGACAGAAATATTTTAGCAAATAAATTATGAAGAGAATAACTTGGTAAATCATGTCACGAGACTTCATGCATAATGAAAATCTGTGCAAACACAAAATAAAATGAAATTGGATATTTATGAGCATGAATTATTTTTTGCTATTGTTATTAAAACAGAATAGCATCTCTTTCAAAATTTTAGGTAACTCAAGGGACACCGAATCATTGCAAATATTCTCGTTTTGTAAAAATATCTCTATTGATTCTTGGATAATGAATGGGAAATAAAATCTTGACGGATAAATTATTCTCCTAATTTAAAATTCGATCTGTAAGGGTTCTTTGCTGCATAATCCGGCAAAAGATGTATTTTTCCTGTTATATATGATGTCTGCTATATGTTCTTTGATTCTAGTTTTAAGTTTTCTGCTTGTCATACCTATATAAAACTGTTTTGCTCCACTTAAAACTAGAATCAAAGTTAGACTAGAATCAATCCTACGTTCCTCGAGTTATAATAATATTGTATTCTTATACAAAGTAAGCATGCATTCCAAGTTTCAGCTCAATCGGGTGTTTAAAATGGTTTAAAACTGACTTGCAATATTTGAACTAAACATACATACATACATACATACACTGCAATTTAATATTAAGGTTGATTATTAATAAAAAATTAACGATTTGCAAACGTTTCAAGGAGTTTTCTCAAGTTTTCAATAATTTGGGAATGGTACTTTGATGCTTATTGCTTATAAATGATTATTGCTAATAAATGCTTATTGCATATTAATGCTTAATACTGTGTTAAAAGTCAAGATAATGTTGGTAAAGAACAGTATAAATCATCCAGAATCGCAACCTCGTAAAAAAAAAAAAAAACTGTTAAGAGGGTTTAATGGAACTTATTTTCAAACAAAGATAGGTTACGTCTTTCCTTGACAAACATGTCACATACGCCTAGTAAACTCGTGCTTTCAAATGAAAAAGAATTGTCACGACTGGCTTTGGAACTTACAGAAAACTCTACGACCATTACGGTCGTAGTTAATCGACATCTCGGACTTTTTTGACAAAACTCGTACGGGTCTCGACAACAGAAGCATTCAGAGTCCAGTGAACACGTTCTTGTTAAATGCCAAGATAATCGAAAAAATGAATTTTTTCCACTTAGATCATCAAGACACTGTGCCCGATACGTTCACGGGGAGTTGCAAATTTTGTCGCGTCCATGAACCTCATGGGCTGAACTACTCATAACTTTATTATTAACATATATTAATGTATTTACATATATTAACAATAGAATATACACAGTATTATAATGTTGTGTAATATGTTGTGAACATATTACGCAACATTATTAACATATATTATAGTTGCATCTTTTATTATTTTAAATGCTTGAGTGCTCAATAAAGGGCAGCATTGAATTGACCGATATGATTTTAAGATCGAAATGCCCAATTTAAAGAATTTGTAGGATTTGGAAGATGTGTGTGAATTAAAAAAAAGCGACGGTTCTTGAAAGATTTTTCCGAAAATTACACGTCGATTAAGAGGTTAATCAGAAATTCTTGATATAATAAGGGGCGATCCATAAATGATGTCACACTTTTTTTTTCAATATTTTTACCCCCCCTCCTCCTCTTTGTCACAAAATGTCACACTTCACCATACCCCCTCCCCTCCCCTTGTCACATGTCACGCTATATTACATAAACATATACTTGCAGTTCAGAAACAAAGCACTACGTTATAGGTCATATTTCAAACTTTATTTTTGAACATTAACTATGTGTTTTAATGACATTTGGGAGCATAACAATAAAAATGATTCGGGTATTTATTTTATATGAAATAAGATTAAGGTTTTCAACAAAAACATAATTAATATGCAATAGTAATAAAATATTAATATGAAAGAGCAATTGAAAACAGTAGTATTTTAGAATTTGAAATGGAATTTAATATATTTGATTTTTTAAAACTATATTTACTTTATGAACACAAATTACTTTAAAACAGATTGATTTTCAAGAAGAAGCCTTAATATTAGTTTTACTTAAATGGAATTGCCATCACATTTCATTTGTTACATTAATATGAACTGAACATTTATAAAATTATATATTAACTCTTAAACGGAAACGTGAAAATCCAGTGCACAAACATAACACTAAATAATTTACAAAATAGTGAACTTAAATATTTAATTTTTAATACTAATGCATTAACAGGACCAATTTTTTTAATATAACAGCATAAAAATAAGTTTTAAATGTCTGAGAGAGAAAATATTAAGGGCAGATATATAGATGAAACCATCTCACAGATGGTATGTTTCTGGTTAAGGGTTAAATCATAAAATAGAAACTACTCTGAATCATTTACTATTATGACTCTTCCTCCCTTGGAGAAAATATAGGCTCGTCCATAGAGTACACAGGTATTTTGACATCACTCTCATCCTCGGGGATAGTAAGCCCTCTAATGTCAATACAGTGATAGTAAGCCCTCTAATTTTTTTTTAAGAAAATGTGTGATGTCACACTTCTTCTTACCCCTTGTCACAAACTGTCACAATTTCCGTAACCCCGTCTCCTCCCCTCCAAGCGTGACATCATTTCTGGATGGCCCCTAACCAGGAATAGCCATCACATCTCCTATTTTAATACGCTATTCTTTAATGTGAAGTATTATTATACTGTACCTCATTTTATTAAATATAAACATATGCAAAAATATACAATTTATTCTTTATCAATACTATACAGTGTAGATTTTTGTGAGTTTTTAAATTTTCATACTGATGAAACCACTTAATTAAATTTACTGTCATTCAAAAGATCATCGAATCTGACTTACAAACAATCCCTCACTTCATATATCTGATGATGTAAACATTGAAATAGGAATTCATGATAGGAGGTTAGTGGCACTACAGCAATTTGGCATTAATCAAGACGTTTACATCATTGAACATTTCGCCAATATTATTAGAATATACTGTTTGTAAATTCAACATTAATCATATATTCAACTGTGTGTAATACAGTTATTTATTTTGTATCTTCTTACGAAAGGCGTAATACATATTTTCATAATATTATATTACTTATACTTCACTGAATATACTTTCTGCATATCAGATGCGTATAATTGAATTTTATTATGTTCTTTTAAATATAAAAAAGAATCATAGGTTTAATCTATGTATTACAAATATCATCATCTTAAGTGTTATAAATTTTATCTTTGTACGCATCTTACTTATATATAAAAACTAACAATTGTTATTCATATATAAAAGCTAACAACTGTTAAATGTTTCTATCATAGAAAATAATTATGAGCTAATTAAAAATAATCGATCGCTTTATGTATGGATAAAGTAAATATACATCTTTTTAAAATAATTTAAGGTTTTAAAAAGGTACCTTGAAATATTGTCACGTTGTAAATAATTTTTTATTTTTAAAGAAGGGATGTATTTGTTAAGTTATGAAAGATCAGAATAAAGAGTAATCCATCTTTACCCCTTAGTTGCTTGCCAAGACTAACGACTATTTTTAAATTCAATATACATACCGCAATATACATAGGCTTTTTCTTGTGGTAGATTTTTGTTGAAAATAATGAGTATAAATATACAGCAGAAATTGTTTTTCTAAAAGTGGTAAAAATAGAATATTAAAAAAATCCATTGGGACGTCAAAGGGTCAATATAGATTCAATATTTTTGTTTTAAATTGCTATATTTTATTTTATTTCTTTACTTTCAATAACTTCAAAATATTTCATCTTATGACATAGAACGAAAACGATGTTCATTTTTAATACATTTGTTCATAGATCACCTAATATGTACATATTTCAGATAAATATAATTCTGCTTCTGAGTTGTATTGTTATGTAACAAATGTTAGATCATTTCTAAAAGTTAAATTATATTTGGTGTACTGTGCATATAAAGACATCTGTAAAAAAAGTATTGTGTATAAATGCGTTTATTTTTAATATAAATATGAAAAAAATCAACATGTTTAATAATATTTTATTAAAAAACAATACCCATGATCACTGATAAAAAGCCAAGAACAAGCGTCGAAAAATGTATTAAATTGAATTCAATATGTATATAAATATTTAACTTTAAATATTCATGTGTCTTAAGAAATCACAAAAATAAGAAATAGAAATTTGTTTTCAATTTATTTGAAATTTTATGATTTATCATTAAAATTTTCAGTTTTATAATTATTAACAACTTAAACACTTGCAAACTGTAGTAATAATATACATTGAGCTGCAATAATACTACATAAATATTCAAATTTATAAAACTGAAAATGTTATTAATTTCTCTACATTTATTCAACTTTTTTTCGTTAATAACTTGACAAGTTTTTATGATTGTAAAAAGGTGCTATTTAATGTATGAATTTCAAACACTTTTGAATGCAGATCAAATACTTTTCTCATTTATTTCTGTTGCCATTATTCAGAAATAAATTTTCTTTTATGGCCACGACATAAACCAAAAGAAGCGTCTATGTGCCATTTTATTTTCGATTCCTGTAATCACGAAATCTTTGAGGAACAATCGTAACGCTATTATTTAGACTCAATAGTTGCTGTAAGCCACGCCTTAATAAATCACTTCAATGGAAAATTTTATTTTTTGAATGACTTTCAAAGGAAACGGAAGCTTAAATGAAAGAACCAAAAGAAAAGGTTTTTCGATTTTCTTCTATCTAGTTTTCCGAACACCAAAGGAAATTGAATTATCCACCGTAATTGATTTAATCTTAAAATAGCGCTTTGAAAAGACAATGTCAAAACGCCAGACTTTACACATTAATCTTAATATGGTATCATTTTATTTCAATCGTGACTTAAAAATAATATGTCACATACTCATGTATTTAAAAAATTATTTCTAGTCGTCATGGATAACCTTTTGTATAGATAACCTGATAATTTTGTCAAATAATTCTAAAATGTCTATTTTAATTATTGGTGTTAAAAATATATGAAAATCTGCGATCTCCCTTTTTGTTGTTATTGCTGTTAGTATCACAGAGTTGTTTTTTCGCACAATATGTAAATGTAATGGCAGTTAGTTTTTACTATAATAAAAAATAAGTTGTGAAAAATGCAAGAGCTAGAAAAATAAATCTATATAGAAATATATTTTTGTAGCAGTTGTAAGCGATTGTCCATTAAATTTTAATTAGCAGCAAGCTTGTTAAAAAAGATTTTGAATGATACCGCATTGTTCATTGAACGATTTGTATGTGCAGAATAAAAGGTATATTGACAACAGAAATAATGCACTGTATGATAATTTAAATTAAAGTTTCCTACTGTTTCGGAGAAAAGGAAAATCGATATCCATAGATCATAGATATCAGTGGACACTTGCTAAGTTTTCTCACTGAAATCTCTAACATTTGTTCATTAACTTTTTAATCAAACAGCACGATTTAACGAAATGTGGGTATATGCTATGTCAGACGCCGGATCTAAAACCTTCCGAATGATACTTCATTGATAATTATGCGTTTTGTATGTGTATTGTAAAAGACAGGTTAACAACACAAATAACATATATTTTTAACCAATGTATGAGAAAAACTACACAGATATCTATAATTGTGTGGAAAGAGAGAAACTGATGATAATCGTAAATTTCAAGTATTATACGCATTTTTTCAATAGTGTTTAGAAAAAAATTGACAAAAATTTACGTTGCGAAAAATAAGTTTGACTGGGATTCGAACTCACAAAGAAAAAACTCAAATCCATCATGCTGCCAACTGCTTGCTAAAAGAAGAAATTTATCCAATGATAAACTGTAATTTTCACTTTGATAGTTTTTTATAGAACTGCTGGATATTGCGCTTTATGACTTTCATATATTTATATACTAACTATACTCTACCGATACACAAACGTTCGCTGCATTCTGTGTCCAAGACCTCTGCACCTTCCCTTGTTAGTGAATTAGAAGCTTCTGTACTCCCTGCATTTCACGCCTTCACTAGATAGACAACACAGTTTTTTTTTTTACAAGGAAAACAAATATCACACTAGAAATAATTCTGCGGGATCCTATCGGCTTTAAGTCGAGGTAGAATACCAAGATTCTATTTCTCATGAAATTTTTTATGAAATCTATCAGCCGAAATGAAACAATTTTGAGCTACATGTAATTTTTGTAAGACATGCGTTTAAAAAAATAGAAACGTGTGGAAAATGACCACCGGAAAAGTGTTTCATTATACCAACAATGAAGAGTATGAACTTCCAAGTCATTATCTGGAAACAAAAATGTAACCCTCAAACAACAATTCCAAATCCTATTGATTACGGATGGTTACTCGATAGTGAGGAATTTAAACCTTTTCTTCGCGAAGTAGCGTGCGCTCCATTTACATTTATACTGTTACTGAGGTGTTCCTACTCGAAACACAAATGTTCTCCACCGTGTATATGTTAGCCAAAAATCTATCTTGTACAGAAATGTGTGAATATGGAGATAGTGATAAATTATGTAAAAATACATAGTATATCACTGAAGAAGATTTCTCTTAGAAAAATTAGGATAATTCAAATAACATTATATCTAATTTATTCTAAAATGAGGCCAATGACAATTTATTTTATTAATATTTGAATTTTTTGAATTTTCATGTAAAATGTAATTAAAAAAAATTATTGAAGAATTAGTACTTTTCTCTAACTTACCAAAAAACAGTCGAATTTTTTTTATTCTAAAAAAAACTTGAAGCTGTCTGAAATTAATTTCCCATTTTAGTTCAATTTTATTTGCATTTTCGGTGAAAATAATACTTAAAAGGAAAATAATTAAGCTTATTATTCATATTCAAGCATACTTGTAAAGGTCACTGTCGACTACAATATGGAATAAACAGGCACCTAGATGACAAGACCATATCTGAAATATTTATAGTCCGATTTTTTGTATTACAGCTCAGTTAAGGGACTCGGTGCCAAAATATTTTTTTGTAACTATAATCTATATTACATTTCTAGGTTCATGTTTGAAAAAAGCAGTCATAATAGATCATAAGAAGTGTTAAATACCCAATATAGCAATAATTTTTTAATTGAATTTTTAATTAAAATTTTAAAATTCTTTCTTTTCCATTTTTCATATTTGGAAAAAGATTTCTTTTCTTTATTCAGGGTACTTTTTTCTATAAACCTAAGTATCACATTTTTGATTAGTCTATTAGATTAGCAGAAAAAATTAACTAGTCAATGTATGCGGAAAAAACGTCAAAAAATAGCCTTCTTTTCAGTTAATTTTTTTTAAATAAAAGGTACAAACATTTCAGATATCCTCATATAACAAAATGACATATCACTTTCCTGTCAATACAAAAACAAATGTAAAAAAATCAACCTAATCACATAGCACATCTTCAAATTATGTTTCGTATGGCATTATTGTTATATGGAAATGCCATTATTCTTTACATTCATAGAAACTTAATTTACAACATTAAACAATTTTTCAAGGCAGTGAAATTACATTTGTGATGGTTCCATATAAAAGAGAAATGTTACACGCCTTGCAAGATGGTCACTGTAAATCATAAATCTACATAAATACAAACAATTTTATGATAGAAACATTTGGAACATTCGACCCAGGATTACACGTATGTGTCATTTCAGCAGATTGTAGTTTATAAATCTTCACTGGCACTAGCATTAAATCAGAACGTTCTCCTTATAAACTCTTTGCTTTAAAATATGACACTAGAAGGCGAAACAATTTTTCTCCATAATGTTAAAATCAGTTTTCTTTAAATAAATATAAAAGGAATTTTATTTATAAATAATAATATTTTTTAAATATAAAAAAATAACTTCCTCTAAAATTCTTGCATAATTTTTATTAAAACATTTTCATATGTTTAAATAATTAAAAATTTACGTTTATAAGAATTGAAATTTGAGTTGGATTTGTAGATCATAAAAAATCAAACGCGTTTGTACCCACACTGAGGCTTCGCCCTTGTATCAAAAGAATTTATGCCGTCTTTGAAACACCCTACGTAACAACTTAATTATGCATTGTTTTTTTAGGCTGTGTTGTATAAATTGAAAAAAATATATTATCTTGTATAAAAATATTCTGTTAATATTATGTATTCCAAAATAGTCTGTAAAATGTATTTCAACTACTGCATTTTTGGTAACGTTACGTATTACAATATTTTTTATTGGTTGGCAATTTAACACTTTTAACAAAATCGCGGCCATTATATTAACAGAATCACGCACTAAAAAGCTATTGCTAACAATGTTGCTAATATGGCGAGTTTTTAAATAAGTAAAAAAATTTTCTAAAATATTATTAGTTTTTTAGTATAATCACGCTATGTCTGGTTTTAAATAAAAGAAAAGTTACTACATTTTGAATAAATGAACGCGATAAAATGACAACGCTTATCACAACTTATCAGTGATGTTTTTCGATTTTCACTTTAAATATTATAATAGTAAGTAGCACTTCGGGAAAAAACTACCTTAGCTCTTATATTTAACATACGTAGTAAAAATAAATAGAGATTTATCTGAAACATTTTTATAAGTATAAGTAGAAATATTTTAAAATAAATTGTTTCGTCACACTAACGCTATTAACATAAAGGTACTTGAGTTTGTTATCTTATAATATGTTGTACTCTTTGTACTTCTTAAAATTCTTTGTACTTGTTAAAGAATATTGTTTGAAATTAACGATAACATTTTTATACTACCACCCTCTATAAGCAAAACTATTTGAGATAGATTTCTATTGCACATGTTTTAGAAATATGTTAGTATGATTCTGTTTTGAAATACTGTAGCCAAAACTTATTTCTGATAGTGTAGTATTATTTTCAGCTTTATCAGATCTCACTCGGCAAAACAGGGCAAAAGAATATCAAAACGATATCAAACTGAACTTGTCGGATTTGGCAATCACAAAAGTTTCTTCTATCTCATCCATGTCAATACTTCCTGTAAAATGAAGCATACCAGTGCAACTGGTTAGGTGATTTACACCGAAATCTAATTAGCAACAATTTATATCAAGTTCTAACTGAATCTGAAGTTTGATGAAAATCCGTTAGTTTTTGAGATAGAACTATTGCGGAAATCGTAAAAAAATCTTCATAGCAGCGCCACCTGTTCAGCGATTTATTCCAAAAACTAATCAGAACCAATTTGTATCTGGGAATAACTGAATCTGAAGTTAGTTCTTGCATGCATTAGTTCTTGAGATAAAGTTATTACGGAAATCGTGATAAATGTAGCCTAGCAGCGCCACCTGGTGGGCGATTGTCAACAAAACCTAAACTGCAATAATGTATATCAGGGACAAAATGCATCTGAAGTTTTATAAAAATCCGTGCATTAGTTATTGAGATATAGCTATTTCGGTGATCCTGAAAAATGCAGCATAGCAGCGCCACCAGTTGGGAGATTTACATCAAAAAAGGAATCGGCAGCAAACTTAATAAATTCCTTTCATTAGTTCTTGGGACAGAGCACCCACACAGTTTGTGTAACATACATGCAGACAGGCAGACAGAGTCACAGAATCACAGACAGACATTTTGTAAAAACATGTTTTTCGGATTCTCTGACTCCTCACACGTGTAAATCCGTCACAACCGGAATTCGCAAATTTTCACTAATGCAATACTTTCTTCTTGTAAAGATAGAAGAAAATAAAAAGCATTAATTTACTTAAAAGAAATCTTATATAGATTGGGCGTTTTTGAAGTAAAACAATTTATAGCCTTACATCACATTCAGGTAAACAGGGATTAAGATAAACTTTAATCAATAAGACAGTATTTCTTTTCTTTTTTTTCAGTGATTTCAAATAGAACAATATCATAGCTCAATGTACCAGCCAGTTTTAAGCATTTTTTTAAAATTAACAATCCGACTAATATTTAAGGTTAAAAGATGCAAAGATGTTTATAAGGGTAATTATGTGCAATATTTATGCAACCTATCGTAAAATAAGTTGAAATAAGCTTTATATCAAAACTAAATCAATTTGAATGTACTTAATGTGTCCAATATCGGTAGAAAGACAAATTCACGCGTATGCATGTATTGGCGAAGATACATATATTGGACTCATTGAGCATACGCAACTTGATTTCCTTAATAAAAAAAATGTACATTGATTATATGTGTTAATCTTAAGTATAAACATTCATCTGCCTTGTAATGCTCCACTTCTACAATTGGTTAGTAGCGTATTTATATCGGTGATTGGTTATTGAGCAAATAAAATTTTAGGCTTACCAATAAAGTTGTTTTTACATGTAAGATTTCAGGTCATAATGAATCATGAAAGTTGTACGTTTATTCACTATCTCTAACACTATTCGGGATATGGAGGACAAGGTAAACATCTCGTCGCATGGGCGTTACACTCTAAAAACGACATTTTAAAAATTAAGCAAAAAGTACTCAAATCTCAGTATTTCGCAGAATCAATATGGCTCCGAATCGTAATTACTCAAGTTTGAAACATGTATATACTCATTTCTGAATACATGGACATACTCAAATATGAGCAGATGACGTTTTATTTATGATGTTTATTCATGATTATACATGATGTTTGTATTTATATATTGTTGATGGTAGTCAAATTCCACCTGCGAAGTCTTTCTTTTAAGAATTCATCAAATTCTTCGGTTTCGAAGATTGAAGAATAAACTCGACGCTTCTGCGATTACATTACGACGGCTTTTAAATGTTCTTCCGCGAACACGCTTAAAATGTAGCTCGTCACATTCCATGTAATGAAATATTGGTAAAAGGAGCGTTTCGTTCGAAATCATAACAAATGAAACAACATGAATAAATTCAACTACTTTGGTGAAATTTACTCCATTTAAAGAATAAAAAGTAATTTTGTTTGAAACTGAGTATTTTTTGGTATTTCAGAACTGAAAGCATTGGCTCGCCATATTTGAAACAAAAAGTTTCAGAACAAAATGAAACATCGATTTACTCAGTTTTGAAAATGTTATTTTCTCAGTGTAAACGTACCTTGATTTTCTTAATAAAATACATTGTATATTTTTATATGTGTTTGCTTTAATGATAAATATGCCTCTGTTTCATAATACTCCACTTCTAGAATCAATCAGTAGCGTATTTAAGTCTATGATTGGTTATCGACTGATTGAAAATTTAGGTTTTTCTTATGAAGTTTTTTTTACATCTAAGATCGCGTGTGATAATTAATCATGAAAGCTTTACGTTTGTGACATGGACTTTTATTCACCATCTCTCATACTATTCGATATATGGAGTATAAGTTACACATTTCGCAATATGGACGTTGTACGCACCTTGAAATTAGAACGCATGCGTGTTTTACTATCGATAGACATTTCTCTTCCATAAATCATGCTTTATCCTATTAAGTGTTAGTTGTTGATTGTGCCCGCACTCTGCATTGCATCATTTAAAAATCAGACGTATAATCTTCTATATTTTGAAATTAATTTTTTGTATTAAAGATTTTTAGAATAAAATATAAATTCCCCCCCCCCCCCCCCACCCAAAAAAAAAAACAATGTATTCTATGCATTTCTTTTTCTGACAACAATAAAAGCTTTCCGTGATTTATAGTAGAAAACATAGTTTAAAAAAAATTATGTTAAGAAAAAAAGAATAAATTCGAATAGGTTTTACTCCATCCATAAGAGTACATTTTTTGGTTAATTTCAAATATCTTTCATCCTTTTTTGAAACGTTCAATCTCCTATAAATACTGGATCGGAAAACGAGAAAAAAACACCTCCTCTAATACCTTTTAGATTCGCACAAAAAATTCAAAAGTGAACTAAAAAAAAAAAAAATAAATAATAAAAAAATTCTTCATAATGTAACAAAATTTTCAAGTGAATTTGAGACATAATTTAATTTTTTAGAACGGCCGGAGACAGATAACATTACTGATCCGTCAATGACATTGGTTTCCTTTTTTTTTTACTTAGATATTTTTTACATGACTGCAGTAAACTGTTATAAAAAAGTTTATTTAGAAAAGTTGGTGATTTGAAGAATATACATATATATATATATATATATATATATATTTTTTACGGCTAACCTATTTTGTATTATCTTAAATAAGGAAAAAAAACAGTTTTTTGCAAACTAATGTTGAAAAGTTCCTTAAGGATAAATAATTGATGGAATAGTAGTTTCCTAAAGTCAATGGAACCAGATTTTTTTAAAGATAAAGTGTCTTTATTTTAAAAGAGTAGTATATATATTTCAAGTACATGTATTATACTAAAATGTATTTTTTTTTTTGTAAATAATCTATTGTGGGTTATTTTTATATTATAACTTTTAAAAAATAATGTAGGATATCTAAGTTTTTTAAGAAAAAAATGGTTCTACAGTCTATAAGCAATGTTGGACAATTACACCATAGGTTATTCAAATATAAATAAGTGAAATGTAAATAAACTACAATTCAATTGCTAAAATGGCGTATACACATTTAATATACAGGGTGTCCGGTCTCAACGGTGTCCAATGGCTAATTCCTAAACCGGTAATCATAGGCATATAGTTCCAATTAGAAAAATGTTTTAAATGAGGTAAAGAAGTATTTTTAAAGCGATTTAGGTCAAGAAAAACATTTATTTAAAAATTACAAAATTTAAATTTTTATACGGTCCGCCGGTTCTATAAGTGATATTTAATAAACTTTTCCTATTTCTCTAACAAGTACGGCAAAAAAGTCCCATTCGTCTAACCCTAAAATTGACCGAGTTATGACATTTTCAATTTTATGACTTAAACCACTTTTATGTAACCGAAAACAGATGAGTTTGACCAAGCTTTCAGGGATCGTACACGAAGTGCTTAAAGTATTATTAAGGACGCCCACTCCAAACGATGTTTAGTGGCTAATTCCTAAACCGTTAGTCAAAGACATATAGTTCCAATTACAAAAATGTTTTAAATAATGTAAAGAAGTATTTTTAAAGCGATTTAAATGAAAGTGCTGCCCCCTATAAATATTACAGTAGTGTTAATTTTTAATAATTAACTTTCAGATTGGTTAAAATAATTGAAGAAGTGAGTTTCAAAACTCGCCTTATCGAGAAAATCAAATTATGGGAAATCGCATAAAACATTTAAATGCGCGCATTGGTATTCATTGAAAATTTGGAGATTGTAGTGTTTGATTGGTACAGTTATACCAATGGAATAGATTGATAGAGAAACACGATTTTTTAAATTTCGCATAAGGCGAGTTTCGAAACTGATGTCCTCAATTGAAATTCGACATTTTTTTTTTTTTTTGGTAAGGAAATGAGTTTGTTTCTTTTGATGATTTTATTTTAAAAAGTTATATTGCTTTTATAAGCTTTTAACTTACGACGTTCGTATGTATGTCTTCCTAATTCAAAATTTGTATTCAATTTTAACTCACTTCCAAATATCCAATCAAGATTAAATTTTGCATAATTATGTAAATCCAATGACAATGTAATATTAATATGATTTTAGGTACGTACCATTTATATTTATTTTACAGGACCACTCCAAAAATTTTGTATACATTATTGCCTACAAACAAAAATTTTAAAATCAAAATCAGTAACATTTATGTAAGGCATAGAGATTTACAATGTAATTTTTCCAAATGAAAGTGCGTTACGTTTATATTTTTTATACAGTGCCGCACAAAAGAAGTCAGATACATTACGATGTATGAGCAGGGATTGTTTATTATATATTTTGATGATATTATGCTTTTTTCAACTTCAACTTTTTAGTTCTTTATAAAAACTTGTTTGAAAAAAATATTTTTGAGACCAACATCAAACCAGTACTTTTGGAAATAATATTATCGGATATGGAGGTCGTATTAAGTGGCCTACCAGGTTGCCAGATTTGAATCTTTTAGATTTTTTTTCTCTGAGGTTTTCTGAAAAATAAGGTATATGAAAGAGAATACACTAGTTGAGCAGATTTGTGGAATCGCATTGTTATGGCGTGCAGATCTGTAACACCTACAATGTTGAAAAAAAGTAGAAGAAGAATTTATTTCACATGTACATTTCTGCATTGTAGCCGAAAGGACGTCACTTCGAGCACATTTTAAGATAACCTTAATTTTTATTAATTAAGTATTAGATTAGGTAATCTAACTATGTATCATTTTCTAAAGATTTGTAACTGTTGCTTTTATAATCATTTAACAAAATTTCTGTTTTTTTTTTTTTTTTTTTTTTTTTTTTTTTACTTATATTTTTAGTACAAGTTGTATATTTTGTTTTAATAAGACAGAATGAACGAAAATCTCAAAATATATTTGTAATATTAATTTACTCTCAATGTTTAATGTTAAATTTTATATCTGACGATTATTTTTATTTCTAGTAAATTTGTGACTGACCCCTATTTTGCAGCAAAAAAGATACTCCAACTTTAAACATCTATTACTCGGTCAGTTTTAATCGCAGAGGAATGGGACTTTTTTTGTCTTACTTATCAGCGCAATAGGATACATTTACTAAATATCACTTATAGGACCTGGGAACCGTATAAAAATTTAAATTTCGTAATTTTTTAATAAATGTTTTTCTTGACCGAAATCACTTTAAAAATACTTCTTTACCTCATTTAAAACATTTTTGCAATTGGAACTATATGTCTATGACTAACGGTTTAGGAATTAGCCGCTGGGCAACGTTGAGACCGGACACCCTGTATATTATAACATTAAAATCTCTAAAATAACTATTCTACAGTTTCAGCGCACCTCCGTGGAATCTAAATGAACCAAATGTTTGGTTCATTTAGATTCCTGAAGAAGGCCACGAAGGTGCGCTGAAACCGTAGAACAGTTATTTTAGAGATTTTAATGCTTTAATATATATTAAATGTATGTACGCCATTTTAACAATTGATTTGTAGTTTATTTACATTTCACTTATTTATATTTGGTTCTACAGTCTTTTTATGCGCGTTCATAATTATATAAATATATAGCACCTATAATCGCGTGGTCCGTCCGCCTGTTCGAATATAACAGCGCCAAAAATACCGAACCGAATGGCTTGAAATTCAATATATAGAATCGCTGTAGAATTTTCTTGAGTCCTTTCAAATTTTATGAAAATAGAAGTAAAACTTAAAAAGATATTAAAAAATGTTTTCTTCCTTCTATTAAATCCTATCATACGTAAATTTAATTATATCCCGTGGTAGGTAACGATTCTAGGTTGTCATGGTGATTACGACCTACTTAAGACGGAGTCATATTATTTCATATTACTGGATTTAATATATATAATCGTAATAAATATTATATTCATGCATTTTTGGATAAGAGTGAAACAGTTATTGAACCATGCACTGTTAAAAATTTGCAACAAACTGTCCAGTCATTCGACCGTTTTTATAGAAAACGGCACCATAACTGTAATTTAACTTTATTAGACCATAATATGGTCAGATAGATGCGCTTAATAATGTAGATGACTAACCGTTATCTTTGAAAACGGACGAATGACTGGACCAGGGTTGACAAATTTCTCACAGAAAAAAAAACGGTTGATTTTGATTGACACTAGTTAGTTTTGGTTTTATCGCACGATTGTCCTTTTTTATACCATACTAAACTATGTTTAATGTGCCAATTTTGTTTTCGGTAATGAATTTGTATAAAGAAGTTATTAATTAATCAATTTAATCACCATTTTCCAACTGTACTTGTATTATATTATTCTATTAACACTGTTTAACTAATTTTGAAGTCATATATCTCATTATGAATGAAAAATCAATTGAATTATAAGATTTAAAAAAAATGCTTTTCTGAAAATTTTTATTAAGATCTTAGAGTATAAATATATTAAATTTAAAAAATAAAAAAACCCGACTGCGTAAAATGCGAAATAATTAATTATTTCTCATCAATGTGAGACTATTTTTTATATTACTTACCTATTTTTTTTTTATTTACTTGTATTGATGACTTTTAAGTTGTCTTTAATTATTAGTTCCTATCTATAAACACTGTTTTGATGAGCCCATAGATGTTTATGAAGATTAGAGTTACAGTAAAGGTAGAAATCCAACGTACAGAAATTTCCAGTTGTGTAATATTTAAACGGAGCTTCTGACTGTAAAATAGTCAAGGAAACATCGTCTTCATTTTGAAAGACCTATCAAATGATATGCCACTCAATAGGTGCGTAATTTTTTTTTCTTCTCTACCGCCATTTTGTATTTTACGGCCGCCTTTTTGAATTTATAAAAACAAAACCTAGCCTATAACCATCGGACGGTTAAGAGGAATCGACAGAGACCTCATTCATTAAAATTCATCTAGCCGTTGGGTTGTTTCGAGGGTATAAAGAAATCCACATACCCAGATAGGCGTGGAACACATAACCCTTCTTGGCAGTCGGGTAAAAATAAGTCAAAACATCCTACAAGTCAATGATGGTAATGAAAACTTTAGTATTGAACACCCTAGAAAAATAAATGTTTGTATAAACATAAAGGGAGAAAATAAATCAAACAAAATATTAAGACTCAAAATACACATATACTAAATATTTTTTTTTTAGAATGTAGACATTTATAGTATAATAATATCAAGTTCAGATAATCTAATGCTACCCAAAAGTTTACGAATCTGCAGTTAGTATTATACCACTCTCCCTAGATTATTGTCATTCCGATGGGAAACAAGCTGTTTTTACATTTGATGTGCATGTGTATATATATATATATATATATATATATATATATATATACATATATATATATATATATATATATATTTTCAAATGGTGAAATTTTGAAGCAAACTGAAAAAAAAATCTTGAAACTATCAAAGTAAGAAATGGTAGAAAAACGGCAGAAATCGTCATACGGGAAAAATTGAAACGTACACCGTACGATAAGCATAACAAACGCTAAAAAACGTACAACTCACAGGTAAAACGTACAAACTGGCAACCCTAGACTGGACAGTTTGCTGCAGATATTTAACAGTGTGATCTGATTATTCATAAAACGAGTTATAGTACGAACGCACCACATTTACCACGTTTAAAGTACAGTTTCCGACTTAATTTTTCTAAACTCAATAGCGCATGATTGAATCATTTTTTCTTCAAATATACATTTAACAGATTATGCGGCGAAATTGCTTTAAAATTCTAGTAAAAAAATAGAAAAGATCATGTAATATTTTGATTAGCAATTTAGGTTAAGTCATAGATATTTATTTTTATCATGTTCCAAAACTTATTCGTTATACAAAGCGAAAACATTTTTAATTGTATAATTTCTTTTCCAGTTATTTATAAAGCAGCTTGTTAAGTTTATTCGAAGTTGAAAGAGATGGAGTGAAAAGTTTCAATTCTAAAAAAATTCTATATTGGAACATAAGGTACGTTTAAATAAAGTTGGTACTATATTTCAATATTTTGTAATTCTATTACATACTAAAACTAATATTTTAAAGAAGTGATTTTAAGCGGAGTTGGAAATGGTCCTCAAAAAATTTATAAATTTAAATAGACGAAATCTTTATAAAATTTATTTAACTTTGCACATATATTCAATAACATATATTCAATACTTTTAACATATATTCAATAATTCAGTAAAATTACATTGTAAGATGAAATTTCCGTTTGTTCAAAATTTGGGGTAAGACAATTTTATTTCAAAAGAGTGTTCTATTAAAAAAAAAGTCCTTCCGGCCAGTGCCGAGAGGGAGAGGTAGCTTTCATATTCCTTATTTTTAAAAAGCCAACTTATATTATTCAAACACACGAAGCTCAATTAAGTGGAAACCGAATGTAGGAGATTCCTTACTAATTTTTATCAATACTAAATCATTATGAATGAGAATTTCGCGAAATTAGTCAGCTTTATCCAAGCTGCTTTTATTTAAAGTCACTTATATTTGGCTGCCAAATTCGGCGATTTCTTAAAGTGCCTGCCATTTTAAGACAACATGGCAGATGCGGCTAACCAGTGAACTTGGTCGAGACCTTAGTAATTGCTGTGCACATGCTCACTCATATCGGAATCGGTTGATATATACGAGTGCTGTCGCAGGCAAAAAATCAGATTTTTCAAAATGTCACCCACTTTAGAAATTGAAACTGCTATATCTGAGCCATTTTTTAAGAAAAAGACAAACAAAAAATTGCTCCTGAATCCTTATATCAAGGTCAAATACTTAAGAAAGAAACCTTTTTCAATTTCTAATTTTTTTGCCCCTCACTTTAAATATAATTTTTTTTAAAATTTAATGGCCGCCATTTTGAAACAAGATGGCTGATGAAGCTGGCCAGCGAACTTGGTCGAGATATTGATGTATACTATCCACATGCCTTCTTCCATCGAAATAGGCGAATAAGTGTGGTATCGCGTGACAAATACAAGATCGTTTCAAAGTGTTAGCCATGATAGAAATTCAAAGTGCTATAATTCAACCACTTTTTAAGATATAAACAAAAGAACAAATTTTCAGAAACAAAAACTGCTCCAGAATCTTTGTATCAAGGCCAAACACATAAAAAAAATCTTTTTCATTTTCCAATTTTTTAATACCTCATTTTAAATTTTAAATTACATTTTTTTTTAAATGGCAACCCTTTTGAAACAAGATGGCGAATGAAGCTGGCCAACGAACTCGGTCGAGACATTGGTATGTACTATGTACAGACCAAGTTACATTCAAATCGGTTCATAAATACGCCTGTTATCGCGTGACAAAAATCAGGTCGTTTTAAAATGTCAGCCACAATAGAAATTCAAAATGTTATAACTCAGCCATTTTTTTAGATGTAGACGAAACAAAACCTGTTCCGGAATCTTTGTATTAAGGTCAAACACATACAAAAAAATCTTTTTCATTTTCCAATTTTTTGGTATCGCATTTAAATTTTTTTAAAAATTTTTTTAAATGGCCACCATTTTGAAACAAGATGGCGAATGAAGCTGGTGAACGAACTTGGTTGAGTTATTTGTATGTACTATGTACACACCAAGGTACATCCAAATCGGTTCATAAATACGTTTGTTATCACGTGGCAAAAATCAGGACGTTTCAAAATGTCAGCCACGCTAGAAATTCAAAATGCTATAACTCAGCCATTTTTTAAGATATTGACGAAACAAAAACTGCTCCCGAATCTTTTTATCAAGGTCAAACACATAAGAAAAAAATATTTTTTCAATTTTCAATTTTTTGCTACCGCATTTCAAATTTAAATTTTTCTTAAAATTTTAAATGGCCGCCATTTTAAAACAAGATGGCGGTTGAAGCTGGCCAACGAACTCGTTCGAGACATTGGTCTGTACTATGTATAAACGAAGTTACATCCAAATCGGTTCATAAATACGCCTTTTATCGCGTGACAAAATTCAGGACGTTTCAAAATGTCAGCTTCGCTAGAAATTCAAAATGCTATAACTCAGCCATTTTTTAAGATATAGACGAAACAAAAACTGCTACGGAGTCTTTGTATAAAGGTCAAATACATAAGAAAAAAATATTTTTCCATTTTCAATTTTTTGGTACCACATTTCAAATTTTAAATTTTTTAAAAAATTTTAAATGGCCGCCATTTTGAAACAAAATGGCGGATGAAGCTGGCCAACGAACTCGGTCGAGACATTGGTATGTACTATGTACACACCGAATTACATCCAAATCGGTTCATAAATACGAGAGTTACAGTGTGACATAGGTCAGATATATATATATATATATATATATATATATATATATATATATATATATATATATATATATATATATATATTGATATATATATATATATATATATATATATATATATATATTGATATATATATATATATATATATATAAATTTTGAACGGAGGGTGGTTTCGGGGTCTGGGGGTCATGATCGATGAAAATATACCAAAATTTTTTGAAATCGCTTTCCTCCGAACGGCTGCAATAGGTAGCTTTTTGTAAAGAAAGCTACCTAAAAAAAAAACACATTCAGGGAAAGAAAAACAACAACAACAGAAGTCATAAACTATAAAACACAGCATTAGATAATTCTTAACGAGACACCTTATAATAAACCTATTCAATATTTCCAAAATAAAGGAAATTATACACTGAGGTGACAAAAGTCATGGGATAGCAATATGGAAATATATAGACGGCAGTAGTGTCGCTTGTAAATTGTATAAATGGTCAGTGACTGGGAATTATTAGGTAGCTTTCATTACAAAAAGCTACCTATTGCAGCCGTTCGGAGGAAAGCAATTTCAAAAAATTTTGGTATATTTTCATCGATCATGACCCCCAGACCCCGAAACCACCCTCCGTTCAAAATTGATATATATATATATATATATATATATATATATATCTGACCTATGTCACACTGTAACTCTCGTATTTATGAACCGATTTGGATGTAATTCGGTGTGTACATAGTACATACCAATGTCTCGACCGAGTTCGTTGGCCAGCTTCATCCGCCATTTTGTTTCAAAATGGCGGCCATTTAAATTTTTTAAAAAAATTTAAAATTTGAAATGTGGTACCAAAAAATTGAAAATGGAAAAATATTTTTTTCTTATGTATTTGACCTTTACACAAAGACTCCGGAGCAGTTTTTGTTTTGTCTATATCTTACAAAATGGCTGAGTTATAGCATTTTGAATTTCTACCATGGCTGACATTTTGAAACGTCCTGAATTTTGTCACGCGATAAAAGTCATATTTATGAACCGATTTGGATGTAACTTCGTTTATACATAGTACATACGAATGTCTGGACCGAGTTCGTTGGCCAGCTTCAACCGCCATTTTGTTTAAAAATGGCGGCCATTTAAATTTTTAAGAAAAATTTAAATTTGAAATGTGGTACCAAAAAAATGAAAATTCAAAAAATATTTTTTATTTATGTGTTTGACCTTGATAAAAAGATTCGGAAGCAGTTTTTGTTTTGTCTATATCTTAAAAAATGGCTGAGTTATAGCATTTTGAATTTCTATTGTGGCTGACATTTTGAAACGTCCTAATTTTTGTCATGTGATAACAGACGTATTTATGAACCGATTTGGATGTACCTTGGTGTGTACATAGTACATACAAATATATCGACCGAGTTCGTTGGCCAGCTTCATCCGCCATCTTGTTTCAAAATGGCGGCCATTTAAAGAAATTTTAAAAAATTAAAATTTAAAATGAGATACCAAAAAATTGGAAAATGAAAAAAAGATTTTTTTCGTATGTGTTTGACCTTAATACTAAGTTTCCGGAACAGGTTTTGTTTCGTCTATATCTAAAAAAATGGCTGAGTTATAGCATTTTGAGTTTCTACTGTGGCTGACATTTTAAAACGACCTGATATTTGTCATGCGATAACAGGCGTATTTATGAGCCGATTTGGATGTAACTTGGTCTGTACATAGTACATACCAATGTCTCGACCGTGTTTGTTGGCCAGCTTCATTCGCCATCTTGTTTCAAAAGGGTTGCCATTTTAAAAAAATGTAATTTAAAATTTAAAATGAAGTATTAAAAAATTGGAAAATGAAAAATATTTTTTTTTATGTGTTTGGCCTTGATACAAAGATTCTGAAGCAGTTTTTGTTTCTGAAAATTTGTTCTTTTGTTTATATCTGAAAAAATGGTTGAATTATAGCACTTTGAATTTCTAGCATGGCTAACACTTTGAAATGATCTTGTATTTGTCACGCGATAACTTACGTATTCGCCTATTTCGATGGAAGAAGGCATGTGGATAGTATACATTAATATCTCGACCAAGTTCGCTGGCCAGCTTCATCAGCCATCTTGTTTCAAAATGGCGGCCATTAAATTAAAAAAATATATATTTAAAGTGAGGTGCAAAAAAATTAGAAATTGAAAAAGGTTTCTTTCTTAAGTAAATGCCCTTGATATAAGGATTCAGGAGCATTTTTTGTTTGTCTTTATCTTAAAAAAATGGCTCAGATATAGCAGTTTCAATTTCTAATGTGGGTGACATTTTGAAAAATCTGATTTTTTGCCTGCGACAGAACTCGTATATATCAACCGATTCCGATGTGAGTGAGCATGTGCACAGCAATTACTAAGGTCTCGACCAAGTTCACTGGTTAGCCTCATCCACCATGTTGTCTTAAAATGGCAGGCACTTTAAGCAATCGCCGAATTTGGCAGCCAAATATAAGTTACTTTAAATAAAACAGCTTGGATAAAGCTGACTAATTTCGCGAAATTCTCATTCATTATGATTTAGTATTGATAAAAAATAGTATTGAATCTCCCATATTCGGTTTCCACTAAATTGAGCTTCGTGTGTTTGAATAATATAAGTTGGCTTTTTTAAAATAAGGAATATGAAAGCTACCTCTTCCTCCCGGCACTGGCCGGAAGGACTTTTTTCATTTGTGTTCAAATGCTTCGTGTGAGAAGGTTGATTATGTGATTATGGCCACAGGACGAGAATTAACGGATTTTGAAAGCGATATGCTAGTCTGAAATAAATGCATGGGACATTCCATTTCGGAAATCGTTACGGAATTCAACATTCCAAGATCCACAATGTCAAGAGTATGCCGAGAATGCCTAAATTCAGGCATAACCTCCCATCATGGATAGCGCAGCGGTCGACCGCCGGGACTTAATGAGCGCGACCAGCGACATCTGCGTATAATTGTCAGTGTGAACAGACAAGTAACACTGCGTGGAATAGCCGCAGAAATGAATGTGGGAAGTCCGAAGGACGTGTCCGTTAGGACACTCCAGCGAAATTTGCCTTTAATGGGCTATGGCAGTAGAAGACCGACTAGGGTGCCATTACTAACAGAACGACATCACCAACAGCGGCGCTCCTGGACTCGTGACCATATCAGTTGGACCGTAGAAGACTGGAAAAAAGTAGCTTGGTCAGATGAGTCACGATTTCAACTGATAAGAGCTGATGGAAGTGTACAAGGGTGGCGCAGATCCCATGAAGCCATGGACCCAAGTTGTCAACAAGACACTTTACAAGATGGTGATGGCTCCATAATGGTATGGGCTATGTTTACATGGAATGGAGTGGGTTCGCTGGTCAAACTGAACCGTTCGTTAACTGAAAATGAAGACGTTCAGCTACTGGGAGACCACTTGCAACCATTCATGGACTTCATGTACCCAAACAACGATGGAATTTTCCAGGATGACAATGCGTCATGTCCCTGGGCCATAACTGTTCGCGATTGGTTTGAAGAACATTCTGGACAAATCTTGCGGGTGATTTTGCTGCCAAGATCGCTCCACATAAATCTGATCGAACATTTTTGGGACATAATCGAGAGATCAGTTCGCGCACAAAATCCCACACCGGCAGCACTTTCGGAATTATGGACGTCTATAGAGGCTGCATGGCTCAATAATTCTCCAGAAGATTTCTAACGATTCGTGGGGTCCATAACACGTCGTGTTGCTGCACTTCGCTGGGCAAACGAAGGACCGACATGCTATTAGCAGGGTATCCCATGACTTTTGTCACCTCAGTGTATATTTAGGAATTTTTATTCTGTGGGTGCACTTAAAGAAGAGATCTGCAAGTAAAAAATTAGTTCCTGTTAAAGAACGCGCTTTGATCGAAGAATATTTCAGTACCAAGGATATAATAACTTTTCTAGAATTACAATAAAAAATTACAAAATCTGAGATACTCTGCCAGCAGACAGCAATGATATTCAAATCTTTGTCTCTAAAAATGCATTCAGCTTTCTAGGAATAACCTAAACTCTACAAAGAAGGAAAAATGCCCTGCAACATCTAATATCGCTAAAAATGACTGCATATATTAATTTATCGTCTGACAAGTCTAATTGCATTCTGGCATTGTTGTGAAATTCTTTGTCATTAAGCAACTTTCTCGACAAATTCTTTGTCATTGAATTACCTATGCCTGAATATTTGCTAGAGCTTAGCATTCGAAATTTAGAAGAGATTTTAGATTCTTCGATTAGAACAAATTTTCTCTGTTTAACATTCCGAAGTTAAACTAACACAACGTTATGAAAACAATTTTTGTGTTCTGACTTTTTATTTTATCTTCATATTTTTTGGATATCTCTTTCAGCATTTAAATCACCTTGGTGCTTAGTAATTTTAAAAGCATTTCTAAATGGACCTAAAAAAATGTATGACTTTTTTCTGTTTATAGAATTGGGAACACTGCTATTTTCCTTAAGAGCCATTATTTTAAAAATCAGATAAGTGCGATAGTTGTATTTTTTTGCGTGATTTTTTTCATGTTGAAGTAGGTCATATTTAATGAATAATGTGCAATTTTGAAGCCTTGAAAAAATTTTCCCTTTACTGTAAAAAATGTCAAAGTTCAAGGTTGTGACCACCATTTTTCGTGAAAAGTGAAATGCGAGTATGTTTGCAGTGCTAAAGCTTGGGAAAGCAACGGCATCACAAAATTATTTTGTGGTGATATGTTAGTATAACACTACCTAGTTAGTAAACTGTATTCGTTTCCATGGGGCATTGTTATTTTACATTGTTATGTTGTCTCAAAATGCAATGAAAATGACGTTTTCCGCACGTATTTTCTTATTTAAGCAATAGTACCCCTAACTTTTTCTTATAGAATATCAAAGTGTACTGCTAGGACAAGCTAAATAATATAAAACTTTACTGGAATATTGCTGCTATTAGTAGGAATAGTCTGTTAAATATTCAAAAATTTCAAAATATGCAGCATTTCAATTAGTCTTTTCTCAAAACAGCGTCACTGTTCAATAAAACAAAATATATCACGTTGTAGTTGGAAGTATGTACAAACACACGGAAAAGAAAAAAAAGTCGGGCCTCGTCATATTTTTAGGAAAAAAAAATGTCAAAAGTCACAAAAAAGACTGTCATTTATCATACTTTTTCCCTATCGGAAAACGAAACATCCCGTTTCTCTTTCCCTATGTTTTTCCCTATGAGAAAATGAAATATCCATTTTTCTTTCCCCTTCCTTGTTCTAATATCTAAATGGAAAAAAGGAAATTTCAACGGGATATTTTGACTGTGAATTTTTGTAAATTTTGTTATTTGTTTTTTCTAAAAATATGACGAGGTCCCACTTTTTTTTTCTTTTCCGTGTGTTTGTACATAGTTCCAACTACAACGTGATATATTTTGTTTTATTGAACAGTGACGCTGTTTTGAGAAAAGACTAATTGAAATGTTGCCGATTTTGAAATTTTTGAATATTTAACAGAATATTTCTGCTAACAGCAGCAATATCCCGGTAAAGTATTATATGATTTAGATTTTCCTAGTACTACACTTGAATATTCTATGAGAAAAAGTTTGTGATGGTACTATTGCTTAAATAATAAAATACGAGTGGAAAACGGACAAAAACGTCCTTTTCTTTTTATTTTGAGGCAACATAACAATGTAAAATAACAATGCTCCATGAAAACGAATACAGTTTACTAAGCAGGAAGTGTTATACTAATATTTCATCACAAAAGAATTCTGGGATGTCGTTGCTTTCCCAAGCTTTAGCACTGCAAACTTACTCGCATTTCACTTTTCTTGAAAAATGACGTTACAACCTTGAACTTTGACATTTTCTACAGGGAAGGGAAAATTTTTTCAAGGCTCCAAAATTGCACATTATTTATCAAATATGATCTACTTCAACATAAAAAAAATCAAGCAAAACAAAAAATACAACTATCGCATTTGTCTGATTTTCAAAACAATGGCTCTTAATAATAGTGTAATGTATGTGGAGCTCGAAACAAGTTTTCTTTAAATGCAAACCGAAGAATATAAAAAGATGGGAAATCTATAAAAATAGCAAATAAAGCCATTGTGCAAGAAAATTAAAAGGCAGAATAACAACCTTTAAATAATACACAAAAGCAGCAAACAGCTGTATCGAATCAACAAACGAGATTATTCTTCAGCGCAAGATACAGCACGACGTGCTAGAAAAACTTGAAGACTTGGCTCAACCTTGCTTTTATTAGCACGCTATGCTCTTTCTTGCACTGAGTAATAACCTCGTTTGTAGATTCGAAACAGCCGTCTGCTGTTTTCTGTTTATTTGTGCATATTTAAACGTTGGTTTTCTGCCTTTTAATGGGTAATCTGTTCCGGAATTACAATTTTTAACCAAACCTGTCATTATCCAAGTAGCTATTTCCCATAATATTAAAATTAAAATTAATTAAATCGCCTGAAATTTTTCCCCACAACAATAGTCTCTGTTAAAAATGCAGATACAGTTCATTTAAAATATCTAAAAATGTGATAACTATCATTTATTTACTATTTTTTTTTCTAAATCAGTTAACAATAATAAATTGAATTGTGCACGAAAATAGATTTTATTTACCAGTCTTCACCAGAAGAAAAATTGGACCCACTTAGAAATTTAATGCCCTGTGAAAAATATGCCTAGGCATGTTTGTTTTTGCCTCTTACTTTTTGAAAAGTTTTGAAATACAGCATTGCTCTCTACTTAAATATACCTGCAGTTCTGATAACTTTAGATTTGTATGGATTTCATTTCAGTTCAACATTTTGAACTTCCTCCGACTTTGTCAAAACTTTTCTAAATATCGGCAGTCGTAATTCGTTTTTTCTTTCTGCATTTATTAATAGCTGTGATTTCGATTTCTTCTTCTTCATATTTTTGATAGTAAATGCAATTTAGTTCGTCAATAACGAGTGCAAGGTTATTACATGTTCATTAATTCTTCAATATCTCCTTCTGCTTTCAAGTTCAGAACACACGCAGTTGCCAGAGTTTCTTTTACTAATTTCTATCGTCTGAAGTACACTGATGTGTAAAACTTAAGCAACAGTCATAAAATGCTAATTTTCGAGCGCGTGAATACTCAAAAGAAAATAACATAATTCAAATATGTACGATCCCTAAATCATCCCTATACACGATCCCTACATAGCTAGTCGATGTGATATCTCCTTGATGCAACACATGGTCACAAGTGTCTTAGTCACTACGGTGAAACGAAATGTGGGATCTTTCATCCGTCTCAATATTAGCCTCAAATAATCCCCATATGATGACTCCACTGAGAAGTCACTATGACTGTTGCTTTTAGATGAATCACCAGATAAAATTACAATGAAGTCACCTTGCGATTCTCAAGTGCCTAACATTTGAAGACTCAATTTTGAAGTAATAGTGAGCATTGTATAATAATGAGTTACGATATAATGCCACAGTGAAGTCACGTGATGACTTTCAGGTGAGCGAGAATCTTCTGTGATGTCATCATTGCGCTCCTTTGTGAAGAGTCACCAGATAATTTCATTTTCTGTCACTTGGGAACTTTTCACAAAACAGCTGTAATGATGAATTTACAATGGAGTCTCAAAATGACGGTCACATGAGAGTCAGTAGGTGACGTTATTGTAAAGTCACTTGTTGACTCGTCATAAAACAGCAGTCATAGTGACTTCTTAGTGGAGTGACCAATTGAGAGTAAGAATGAGATAAATAAAAGATATCACATTTCAGTTCATTGTAATGACTGTGACGCTTGTGACTATTTGTGACATCAAGGTGAGTTCACATTGACAGGCTGTGCTGTTAGGGTCGTACCTATTTTATACACTTGATGTTTGTAGAATTTTTTTTGAGTAATCACGTGTTCAGAAATTGGCATTTTGTAACTGTTGCTTAAGTTTCGCACACTAGTGTATTTTCATTACCATAAAATGGACACAGTTTCCTTTATGCTAATTTGAGCCAAATCATGTTACTTTTCATAAAAACTTTTATTAGCCTAATTGCTATGGCAATGTATAATATGCAATGCCTATGAGAAAAATAAGACTTATTCTTGCAATTGTTTCTTAGGGTTATGTTGATGTTGGCAAACTCGCACATTTCAAAACACGTTATAAAAATGCTTTTGAGAAAAGGTCTATAACTTTTGAATTATCACCTCATCATTAGGTTGAAGGAAAGATGGTATTTTAAAGAATCACCTTGAAAATGTAATTGTTCTGGCTGTATTTGAATGGCCAAGTGCACGTTATCTAAAGGTAAAATGTCTTTTACAGACAAAATATTTTGTTCGAGATATCCTTTAAATACTGGATCACTCCGCGAATCAACGACTTAATTTTATCTTCTGATTCAGATTTTGCTGTTAGATATACATAAAATATCGGTAATGATTTCAACACATTGAACTTTTGAATTCTCGTGTATTCCCTGGGATCAGGGCCTGAATATCTTCAAATCCAAAAAGGCAACTGGTAATGCCTCTCAGCTCTAAAAGGATTAGGAAAGATATATTTTTCAGGCATTTTCCAAAAATCAGATATTTTTCTTAAAATGGGTACAGGTTGCAGCTAAAAACATAATTTAGTTTCCCCAACTAAGTTTTCTCCCCAGACAAAGTCCCATGCGCAATTAGACCGACGCAATCTCAGTGGTAAACAAATATTGCTTTTATCTTGCAATTTTCTTCTTCATACGTTTCAAAAAGAAAATGTTAATCTACCATATACACTATATGGCCAAAGGTGACCGGTCACTTGCGATTTAAGACGTTTTGTTAAATATATAGAAAAATTCATGAGGAAATAACCTGAAACTGCAGGTGTGTAAACAGTATAGTATAGGTCATATATTTCCGTGAAGATTTTTTCCCGAGACCCCATAGGGGACCGTCAACAAATTGGAAAAGAACGAATATCTTTGGATAGCCTTGTAAAAACTAATGTAGCAATAGCGTTCAAACTCGATATTATTAATAAGTGGATTATTGTAATAGAATGTGTTCATTTTTATGAGGATAGCATATTTACCCGTAGAGAAATTAAGGTTTTTATAAAATCAGTCCCAAATTCCGTCAACTTTTTTGCTTATAATTTGCAGCGTTCTTAATATAAAAAAAAAAGTTGTTTTCAGAAAATATGAAAAACAATATTGTACACAACATTCTGCGATCAGAATAAAAAAAAATAATAATAAAGATAAAAAATGAGCAGGTTTACTAAAAAATGTTTCACTGCGCATGCGCGAAAGCAATCAAAATATAATATGCATAACGTATTAGCTAAGTATACGGAGCAACTTTTGTGAAAGTCTCAAAATCATAGCTTGGAAATTCTGAAAATTATCGTCGATAGAATAAGCTCGAAATCTGTTGTTCCCAAAAAGAAGCAAACAGATGAGGGGTTGTATCAAATATCTGTTGATTAGTGCCAAGATAGCGTACACAATATCGCACGTACTACTATATTTGGATACAACCCTTCATCTTTTGCTTCCTTTTGGGAAAAACGGATTTCGAGCTTATTCTATCGACGAGATTTTTCAGAATTTTCAAACTATGATTTTGAGACTTTCATAAACGTTGCTCTATATACTTAGCTAATACATCATGCACATTATATTTTGATTGAATTCGCGCATGCGCAGTGAAACATTTTTTAGTAAACCTGCTCATTTTTTATCCAATTTTTATTATTTTTTAAATTCTGATTGCAGAGTGCTATGTACAATGTTGTTTGTCAGATTTTCTGAAAAGAACATTTTTTATATTAAGAACTCAGCAAATTATAAGCAAAATACATAGCGAAATTTGGGACTGTTTTTATAAAAACCTTAATTTCTCTACGAGTATACATGCTATCCTCATAAATATGAACACAGAATGTTACAATAAGAAACTTATTAATAATCTCGAGTTTGAACGCTTTTGCTGCATTAGTTTTTACAGGGTTATCCAAAAGATATTCATTTTTTTTCAATTTGTTGACGGTCCCCTATGGGGTTTCGGGAAAAAATCTTCGCGGAAATATATGACCTATACTATACTGTTTACACACCTGCAGTTTCAGGTTAATTACTCATGTATTTTTCTAGATATTTAACAAAACGTCTAAAATCGCAAGTGACCGGTTACCTTTGGCTTTATATTATATTAGTTTATACGCAGCAAATGTTCTTATGTATTTGTGGTAAAAGTCCTGTTAGGGTTTTTCTTCCAAAACAATTCAGTTTTATCACATACGTAGACTTGGTGAGGGTAGGTCTCATTCTTCTCCTTTGATTTTTGCAAAGCGAATAATAAATGTATCTGCTACTACATTGCGAGAAATAGCTGCTATTTTATGTCTCTTTTTCTTTAACCTGTGCCATCGGATAATTAAGGTGACCGTGAACCTTTATTTGAGCAGAAATCGACCCAAAATTGAAACTTATTTTTGTGCATATTATTATTCTACAGTTTGTTCTGAGCCATTTGCGAAAAACCGCAAGCAGATGCGATTATTTATCGCAAAATTACAACTGTTTGTATTTTCTGCACAAACAATTTTTCGGCCCTTTAATGTATTTTAAATGTCTTTTACTCAAAACTGATTTTTCAACGTTTTTAGGTCTTTGAAATGTTCCATGCGTCATAATTTTTCTATCAAAATTCTTGAAATTGATAAGGAAGAATCTTGATATTGCTTACAAGCAAACTGTGTGTGCATTTTAAAATTCGACTTCATTAACCCCTTCGGGACGGGAGCCTTTTACGAAACTTTTAATATTTTGTCACCGTTTTTAAAAAACAGAAATTTTTGTCTTCTTGAATCGAGATAATGCGCTGATTAAATAAGGCATATTTTACAGTAAAATTTTACTGGTGAGGAAAAACAAGGATTCTGAGCGCTTCATGCGGCACGTATACGTGTCGCTCGTCCCCAACGGGTTAAGATAATTAAATATGATTTTTAACTTATAAAAAGGCAAATTTTTTATGAAAATCGATATCGAATTCAGAAAAAAATCTCTAAAAAATTAACTATTTAAGGGATTAAAAAATAGACACACAGGTTTGTTTGTAATACAGTTTTAAGTGATTAAAATGCAAAATCGAGGAAAATATCTCAAAAATTATGACCCATGGAACATTTTAAAATTTCGTCTAAAAAGTTTAACTTTTTTCTAAATCTTAAAATTATAATATTATTTGAATTTCTTTTAAAGTGTTGTGTATACTGATGGTAAAATATATATTTCCACAACATTTCATATGTCAATGATGAAAAAAATAATAATAATAACGCCCACTGTCCCTTAGGAGTCTTTAACAAGAAAATATATCGTTAACCAGAGATTTGTTTTTCGTATTGCCACTTATCGTTAACCGAGTATGTCGTTGAAACTGGCGTTAACTACAGAATGTATGTTTATTATTCTGTACCGGAAAAATTAACAAGAACTTTATATTAAAAAAAATTTAATTGAAATATGCCTATCTACATACACAGAGCTTGCTTTAACAAATTTATTCAATTTGTCTATTAAACACAATTAGAGAAAACAGAGTACTAAAATAAAATATTTGTTTTACGTTTCCTATTAACGTTATTAAAAAAACAAACATTTTCATTTTTAATTTTTAACTAAGATATACTAGTGAGGATCGTATAAACCATCTTTAATATTTAGAATAAAAAGTGGAAAATAATGCATTTGGTTTTATAAAGAAAACCATTAAAGTAAGTAAAGAAATTTTAAGAAAATGACAAAGTTTCTTCACTAATGTATGCTAGTTTTTATTTATTCTAAGTAATCTTTCTCAAAAAGGCAAAAATAAATGTTATAAAATACAAAATTAATTTACTTTAAGTATAAATTATCCGAATAAAATCACCGGGTTCTGTTTATTTTCTAACTACTGCCTTCTTGCACATTTAGATTAGTGCAACAATACAAAAATATATTGGAATATCATGCTACAGTTACTGAGGCTGAACTTTTTAAATTATGGAATAAATAAAATTATAGTTACCATTTTGCATAGTTTTTCACTCATATATTATATTAGGTGGAAAAATAATGGATTGAAAATGTTATAAATTTTTCACATGATTATACGAATCGTGTGAATTTTATGATGTTACTTACAAAACTTTAATTTTGAAAAATTTTATGATTTTCGAAACAGAAACGTTTTATTTTACAACAAAATAAATAAATAATAACAATTATAAATCTAAAAATTACTTGTATACAACCTTATGAAACTGTACATCCTTCATAACGGCTATTTGTAGTCTCTTTTTAGGTGAATTCGTAATTATATAAATACTAGCAAACCCCGCGGCTTTGCTCGCCTAATATTTGAAATATGCCAAGTGATATTTATATGTCTAATTTTTATCAAAAGGTACTAACTAAATTTTTATTTTATTAAAAGGTAATATTTTATTTTATTAAAAGGTACTTATTACTTTTAGGAATAATTCAAAAATTACTATTTAAAACACAGTTTGACTAAACATCATTATTACACTGTATTAGGAAGAAATGAGATTTAAATTAATAAAATGAAATAAAACTAAATAAATGATAATTTAGAAAATATTTTGAAACTTTTATGCTCAATTAATACGCTCATTTCAGTATTCATTTGAAGTTTTGAATTTTTTAGAAACCATCTTCTTACATCTTAAAATTAACCATCATGTCGAATTCCAAGTCCTACCACCTCTCTCAACATAAAGGGCTATGTTGAAACAGGAACTGTCACCATTAATTTGCCAACATTAATTTTGAAATCGGTTTGCTATTTCCTAATATTCCACAGAAACGTAATTTATAAAGCTTTTAAAGCCCTTTTTTAGAACGTTTGTTGTTCCTGTGAACCCCAGGTGGTAGAATCACCGGCATAAAATATATCCTGTGTAGGATCAGAGACTGTTACCACTGATTCGCAACTATTACTTTTATAATCGGTTTATATTCCCTGAAATAGCATATACATCGTAATTTAGGATTTTTTTAGAATGCTGTTCGCGCCTCCCCTTCTCTTCACCCTTTTTTAATTCGAATTTATTTTCGACGTTCCTTCGAGGGCATTTATATTTTATAAGTAACTACCATGTCATATTTAAAGTTTCTAGCCTTTTCAGTATCACAGAAATCGCAGTTTAGAAAGTTTTTAGCCCCTGCAACCCTCTGGTGGTAGTGGAACAGGCATAAAATATAGCTTATGTTTGAGCAGGTTCTATCACCAAAATCTGTCATCATTATTTTTTTAATCGGTTTGGTAATTTATAAGTTTGCTTAAAAATTGTAATTTATAACGCTTTTCACTCACTTCATTTTTTTTTAAATTTGGAATTTTCTTTCGACTGTTCTTAGAAAGCAGTTGCATCTTGTAAGTAAATACCATGCCATACTTCAAAGTGTTAGACCCCTCAGTTGTGCAAAAAATGCAAATTAGAACATGTTTTGCTTTTGCAGCCCTCAAATGGTAGTGACAGCAACATAAAATATAACCTATGTTACAGCAGAGACTGTCACCATTGATTTGCAACCATTGCTTTTGAAATAGCTTTGGTATTTCCTTAGATTGAGTAGAAATCACAATTTAGAACGTTTTTAGGATGCTTTTCGCGCATTTTCACCGCTTTTTAAATTTCCAATTTTTTCGAAACTGTTCTTAAAGATCATTTATAACTAATAAATATGTACCTTGCCTAATTTTAAGTTGCTAGCCCCTACCGATCACAAAAATCGAAATTTAGAACGCTTTTTTGCTCCTGCAACGTCTTGATGATAGTGATACCGACATAAAATAGCGTCTATGTTAGAGCAGAGGCTGTCAGCATCAATTTCCTAACATTACGTTTGAAATCAGATTCATTCTTCCTGAGATATTGCCGACAAATCGGCATCTAGAACGTTTTTAGAACGCTTTTCGCGCATTTTGCTCTTGCATCTCCTCTGGGGTAGTGGAAACAGATATAAAATATAGCCTATCTTGGAGCAAGATCTGTCACCATCATTTTTACACCATTATAGTTGAAATCGGTTCAGTACTTCCTGAGATTGCGTAAAAATCGCAATTTAGAAAGTTTTTTATAGCGCTTTTTGCGCATTTTGACCCCATTTTTAAATTTCGATTTTTTTAGGAAATGTCCTTAGAGATCATTGATATCTTATAACTAACTACCATTCCAAATTGCACGATTCTAGGCCCTTCCGTAACGCAAAAGCCGCAATTTAGAACGTTTTTTGCTCCTGCACCCCCTTTGGGGTAGTGGCACCGACATAAAACATCGCCTATGTTGGAGCAAGGGTTTTCACCATCATTTTGACGCCATTATTTTTTAGATCGGTTTAATATTTCCTGAGATTGTGTAGAAACCACCATTAGAACGTTTTTTAGAACGCTTTTCGCGCATTTTCACTCCTTTTAAATTTCGAATTGTTTAAGAACTGTTCTTAGAAATCCTTTGTATCTAATAAGTAGCTAATATTTCAAATTTCATATTTCTAGGCCCTTCGGTAACGCAAAAATTGGATTTTTAGAACGTGTTTTGCTCCTACACCCCATATGGGGTAGTGGTACCGACATAAAATATAGCCTATGTTGGAGCAAGGGTTGTCACCGTCATTTTGACACCCTTATTTTGACACCATTATTTTTTAAATCGGTTTGGCATTTCCTGAGATTGTGTAGAAACCACCATTTAGAACGTTTTTTAGAACGATTTCCGCGCATTTTCACCCCTTTCAAATTTCGAATTGCAGAACTGTTCTTAGAAATCCTTTATATCTAATAAGTAGCTAATATTTCAAATTTCATATTTTTAGGCCCTTCAGTAACACATAAATCGCATTTTTAGAACGTTTTTTGCTCCTGCACCCCTTTTGGGGTAGTGACACCGACATAAAACATAGCCTATCTTGGAGCAAGCGTTGTCACCATCATTTTGACATCAATATTTTTTAAATCGGTTTATATTTCCTGAGATTGTGTAGAAACTACCATTTAGAACGTTTTTTAGAACACTTTTTGTGCATTTTCAACCCTTTTAAATTTCGAATTGTTTAAGAACTGTTCTTAGACATCATTTATATCTTATAAGTAACTAATATTCAAAATTTCATATTTCTAAGCCCTTCAGTAAAGCTAAAATCGCATTTTTAGAACGTTTTTTGCTCCTACACCCCCTTTGGGGTAGTGGCACCGACATAAGATATAGCCTATGTTCTAATTTGGACTAACACCATTATTTTGATACCATTACTTTTGGAATCGGTTCGGTAGTTCCAGAGCTTATTTCCGACAAATAAACAATTTTTTCCTCTTTATAATAGGAGTATAGATGTAGCACCTATAATCGTCGTTCGTTCCGCCTGTCTGTCCGTCCATCCGCATATTACAGAGCAAAAATTACTCAACCGAATGGTTTGAAATTTTAAATATGTAATTGTTGCAAAATTTTGTCGAGTCATTTCAAATTTTATGAAAATTGGATGCATAGTTTAATTACAGGGGCATTAAAAAATTTTCCGCTACATTACGGCCAATGGGAAAAAATTATATCAAGTGCATTTTAATGATGTCACAGCCTTTCCAACAGAGTAAAATTAATATGCACTTATGAAGTGCACTAAAATATACATTCAGTACGATATGCTGTGCAAATAATATTTATAAAACTAGTTATAGTACGAACGTGCATCATTTGCCACGTTTGACGTGCAATTTGCAACTTGTTTTCTTTGTTTAACCTCATTGGACCTTAAAAAAGTAACAGGTTGCTCGGGACAACAGAGTTAAATTTTTAACAAATCTGTCAAATCAGGTATAAGTGTTGGAACTGAGATTTTTTGTTTAAGGAGCGGATCCGTTATAGATACCGTTTTCTCAGATTTTATTATGTATCTCATTAAATTGCAGTGTATTCAGAAATTCGGGAATTTACAAATATTAATGAACGCCTGACAAGAGAAAAAGTACTAAAACCGAATTCACTATATTTACTGATATTACGTCTAATTATAATAATAATAGAAAATTACACTTGCCGTATTGCGTGTATACTAGTATATTTCCCATTATTATCGTGCCACGCATGCAACATTATTCTGTACTAGCAGTATACTTGTTCTTTGCAAGGAGAGAATGAAAAAGAAAATAGTTATCAATTCTAAACATAGAAAAGCAGAATTCTTCCATCGATGAATATGCTAATTTTAATTGTTTTTTAAATCAGGTAATTTGCCATATTAATTTTCAGTAACCGGATAAATTGATTTTATGATATTTCTAGCAGGCTTCACCTACTATGCCGGTCGGTTTGTCTTAAAGAACTTTAAAACTTTACAAAACACTTAATAACTCTTATTACTTACCTTTTCTGACATTTTAAACAATATTTAATTCTGTAAAAGAGAGTTTTGATATACTAATTAACCTGTGAGAGATGAAAATTCTAACATTTGAAATAAAAATTTACTCAACTGCATCCTTACGTTAATATGAATATTTAAAACGCTCATGTTGATAGAAATTTAATTATAAAAAAAAATCAATGAACGTTTTTCCCAAACGCATCGGCAACAGCTGTTGCTTTACGAGATTGAAAATTTTAATCACTGTTGTCAACATGCATGTATAATTGAAGTTGATGAGCGAAATAATTCACCGCTTGACTTACCTGTTGAAAGTGTTAACATTTTAAAAAATTTCAATCTATTTTAATGTAAATTAAATTATTTGAAGAATCATATCACATTTATGCGAGTTTGTCAAGATTCTATAATCTTTATTTATTTATTTATTTATTTTACGAAACTGTTCTAGAAAAATAAATTAATAAAATGCCTAATGCACAAGCATTTGTCAAATAAATTTAATAAGGGAACATTCTTATCTCATAGCATGAGAGGCTGTAAGTGTTGTTACAAGATTCCAAAATAGTGTCTGTTAATGCATAAATCAGTATATATTATAAAGTTCATATTTATATAATTATTGCTATAAGTCATCCTCAAATACCCACTTCCCATTTTTTAAGCATTAGTCAAATGCAATTAATAAAGGAACGTTTTTATCTCACAGCACGAGTGGTTGTAGGTGTTACAAGATTAAAAAATAGTGCCTGTATGTGTATACCAGTATATATTATAAAGTTCATAATTACATATTTATTGTTATAATTCATCCTCAAATTCCCACTTTCCATTTTTAAACATTCGTTTAACTGAATATCAAATGTTTTCCATACATTTAGCATATATTTTGATTATAGAATTTACACGTATTTAATGTAATATTACGGTGTTAAATCAAAACTGAATTCAGTAGAACTCAAATTAGAGAGTTTATTCGTGATACCAATGTATTTAGTTTATGTTCGCACAGCGAAATAATGTTCCTGTTTCAATGATCGCTAATTTAAGAAGAATTACTGTCACATTTCTAATTTATGTTATTTCATAATGCTGTACAAGTTGGTTCGATCAAATTCATGTGCTTAAAACGTTGCAAATGTCATGATTGTCTAGTTAACGACGTGCAATTAAAATTTCATTTTTATTATTATTTCACAACTGCTAAGCGTAGTCTGGGGTAGACCGGGGCTAGTTGGCCCGCTTTTTCTTCTAATAATTTAAAAAAATTACAATTCAACATGTTAAATTTCTTTTTATGTTACCACTATCAGTGTACTTTCAGGAAGAAGTAACAATAGTAAAGTTTGAAAATATTAACTATAAGTATTAGTTTAGAAGCTCAATTTGACACCAAGTCGCTTGGGCCAACCTGCCCCGATTGCGGGGTAAGTTGGCCCACGTCACTTTGTAATGTTCTGATAGTGTAAAAGTTCAAGAAATGATCAAAATTTTACCAAATCTTAATTTTTATTTCTTTCAAACGAAAACACAATATAGCCTCCTAAATTAAAATAAAAATTTTTGTCAATTTACAAGATATCAAATTCACTTAAGTTTATCATAAATCCTCTTAATATTATCCACAATTTTTGTATTGACAAGCTTTTGACAGGAGCAATTCTTACAGCAAAAAGAAATTAAAAACAAAAAAGTGTGTGTGTGGGGTCCAGGGAGGTTGTATAAGAAAAAAAAAATCACATTTCCCTTAATCCGTTGCGGGCCAACATGCCCCGTGCCAAATGGGCCAACTAACCCCGTATCGCCATTTTTGTTTTTCATGTGTGTAAAGAATTATTCTGAAAGTATTTTAATATAAAAACATGCCCTACAAAAACTACGAACAATTATTTTTCCGAATTATTATATATCAAAATCTAAAATGTAATTTACAAACAAATAAAAAAGGATTATTTATAAGAGATGAAATTTACTCACCTTTGCAAAATTTTGAAAATTCTCAATAATTCTTTAACGGACGCTCCACTTCAATGGTGCTTATGCTGGAGGAGGAAAGCGAAGAAACGCATACTTGGCTGGATTGACAATGTTATCTAAAGCAAAGTTTTAAAAAAATATTGCGACTGGGCCAACATGCCCCTATGGCCAACTAGCTCCGGTCTACCCTACTGTATTTTTGTTGTTGTTGTTAATAAAATGTTAAAGCAACACAAAATATGAAGCCTAGTGATATACAATTTTCATGCTTCTTAGTTTATATGATCATTGAAAACGTTACACAGCTCTTCAGGAACATGAAACCCAAGTATGCAGCGGTGTTTGTTGAAACGCCTTCTTCATACGTTAATTTTCTGACTCCCAAGCACATTTTGGCAAGACCATTTTTTTTTCAGCGTGCCAATTAAGAGTCTTGGAGGTGTTGGAGTTTAATTTTGTAATTTATAGTAAACTGCAATAATAATTTATTTAAATTAAAGTGTTGAATTAAATTATTTTTATTAAAATATGAGTCAACGCATATTTTAGAAGTTAAAGCCAGAGACCATAGCTAAGTCATTATGACATACAATCTTGCTTAATGCTGTACTTAATTTAGGGGATGTTACCTAATTTTGCATGTTAAATTTTGTGCTTAATCTTGTGTAACGTATAGCAGGCCGTCGCAAAATTAACGCGGTAGAAAGTGAATTTTGAAAACAAAAATTTTTAATGTGCGTGAGTAGATAAGATACGCTGACGCAAGCATTTATAGTTAATATAAGACTTTTATCATTAAAAATAGGATTGGGAACCCGTCAAAATTCGACGAATTAAAATGGTTAGAATAGAACTGCTGGATCGAATTTATAATAAACCTACACAAATAATTACAATAAAAAATTCATCTTGCATTGGTTATCTAACTCTTAAAACAAATAATGTTTTTAATCAATAATTACCAAACTATTATTTCCAACTTCAACTGCTTAAATTATTGAAAAATTAAAATGTATTAGAATGCGTAATCAAGATGAGTAATTATGTTGAAGTTATCGATTGAGGCTCTTGCGTTTGTTTTTACGGGATGAAAAATCAGTAAAAAGGATTTCGCTTTGTCACATCATAAAATGTTCCCCCATAAAATCTAAACTGTAAGTTATTTTCACATTCTCAAAATGTACATACGCACCACTCAAATTCACAATTTAAAAGTATTTTAACGCGTAATACATTATTAATGAATGTATTTCCAAATTTAAAGTCACGTTTGTCCGATACAACTTTTCATATGAACATTCGCATAAATTTTAAGTTCTAATCTCAGTACTCGCGAACATTTACCATTCAGAAATTTGCCTTTAGTTGCCATAGTATTCGCCATTTAGTATTGGTCAAATATTTAGTTTTATCAAAGAAAATAATCGTTTTGTTTTAAATATGACACCATTTTTACTCACTGAATCATTTTGCCCAGCGTTTCAAACTCAGGCTCAGCGTAATGTAAAAATATTGAAATAACTTCTTCAATCTTTTGATTTATGAAGAAGAATGCGTGTTTTTCTTAATGGCTGACGTCATTTTCTGTTCAAAAATGAGAAAAAAGTGACTTTTATTTGTAATGTGAAAATGGCATCCATAAGGATATAATCATTAAAAATAAATAAACCATGACTGTTTTCTCTTTACTTTTAATAGAATTGGAGTATTTCTGTTGCCACAATTACAAAATTGGTACTAAAAACTATAAAAATAAATAATATCTCAAAAATAAATTGAGATAGAGTTTTCAAACAAATTGCATTTAAAAGTACATTTTTTTTCCCTATACGACGGTGTAAAAATTGAAACTGTGCGATGTGTAGAAGTTTAAAAATTTGCAATAGCGAAAATTGCAAAACCGAAATTTCATTTCAAATTTCAAAGTTTGGCCATTCGCAGAATGACGTATGCATTACACACAGATATGTTTGTCCTTTATAATATAGAATGCAGATAATACCATCCGCATAACCAATGAATTATGGTACTACACTGATCTTGGATTTGTAATATTAGATCTTCGGCAGTGGTGACCACTACCATAAAACGCGAATTTTCTATGGAAATATAGTACAATAAATTTAATGACATAATTAAAATTTAATGTACAGTTTTCTTAATAATCTTTGTGAAATAGAATATCCCATTTCACACAAGGAAAATTAAATGAAAAGCACGAAGTTAATTTCCAATCTTTATTATAAAATCTTTTATCAAGGATATGGGATGTTATTAATGTTAGAAGAATAATTTCTTTCCCTTACATAATCATATAGTTTAAGAGTAAACCTGCAACAAAAAAAAAGTATTAATAACAAGAAATGTTAAAGGGAAATCCCATTTTAACTGAAAAAACATATTTGGATATAAATAGTCAGAATTAATTAAAATTCCTTAATATAAATCATTTTCCAAGTTTTAGGAAAGTTTAAATTTTTTTAAAGCAGCGAATTTTAACCCCTTTATTAACCCTGCTAGATTAAAAATTCAGCAACACAAATAATAAAAATCCACATAACCGCATTACATTATTATATAAATGTTGAACAAAAGTTTTGACCTGATAGAAATTGGATCAGAAAAGAAGTTAATGAGCATTTATTATTCAAAAGGCATCGGTAACAGCTGTTGCTTTACTCGAGTGAAAAGTTTAATCAATCTTCCGGACAACACGCCTGGATAATTGAAGTTGATGAGCGGAAAAATGTACTGTTTGATGTACCAGTTGAATTTTTTTATTAATATTTTTAATCTGAATTAAATTACTTGAAATATTACAGTAGAATTAAATTTATAAGAAGTTTTGTTATATGCTCTTTTCGTTCTAAAGCAATGTGTATTTTTTGTAGAGAACGGAATGTGTAAACAAAATTTCTTTGTGAAATATTTTATTTATTCTTAAATAAAAAAAGTTATAAGCGTTTTTAAACTTTCAAAACTATTTATAAAATACCTTTAAGTAAGTCTGAAATTATACATCAAACGTGGTTTATAATCGTTTACACTATAACTAGTTTTATAAATATTCAGATTTCGGTGCTAGCTGTTGCAATTTTATGCAAAAAATGTACGAATACCAAAAATTATTACGATTATATATATTAAATTCAGTAATACGGAAATAATATGACTTCATCTTAAATAGGACTTAATCACCATGGCAACATGTAATCATTTCCTATCATGGGATATCATTGAATTAATTAGGTAGGATAGGATTTAATGAAATGAAGAAAATTTTTATTAATATCTTTTTAAAGTTTCATTCTATTTTCATAAAATTTGAAATTACTCGACAAAATTCTGCAAAGATTACACATATTAAATTTCAAACCCCTCGGTTGGGAAATTTTTGCGCTGTTATATGCGGACAGACGTACGGACCAGACGAAGACTATAGCTGCTACGTATTTATATCATTAGGAACGCACCTAAAAAATGGATATAATTTTATAAGCTATATAAATTCATTTATGCAATATAACATGAATTTAAAATAAACAGGGTGTCCCCAATAAACCACTAATCAAAATTTAAACAGTCCTTACACGAAGAAGACAAGTGCAAGACAATCTATGAAGCAGCTAAATGTAACACTGAAGTCTGCTAAGCTAGCTGCTGAACTGGCGTAATGAAGACAATTTAAACGTCTATTGTAGTTGAACAAACAAATACGTTTTTGGAATATTGGAATATTTTTGAAATTTCACTAACGTTTTTAGAAACATCCTGGGCGTCAAAATTTTACTTTATATTTTATTGTAAGATAAAGAAATTTTTAGCCGAATAAGTAGTGGTATGTTTCTAAAACTCCAATACCTTATTCGACACCTATATCACGTCCCTCAAGAAGTGTGACAGGACCTCAAATATACAACATTTCACACACTTAGATCACATACAGCTGTAAAAGCGGACAAAAAAGAGTAAAACCCTTACAAATCAAACTGTAACATATAAAGAAGGGATTGAATAAATTTATCCATCTCGCTTCATTCTATGGTGGTGCAAAACCCCCTCATATTTTGAGGGACGGGAATAAACCCGGAATTTTGGGGAATATTGGAAATTTTGAAGGAGTTTTGAGGATAAACAAAACCAGTTATTTTTCAATTTGAAATTTTTATTTTAAAGAAATTTCATATGATTTTACAGAATTTAATAGCTTATTTTTTTTTTTCTGTTGGTTCGCATATCTCTTATTCAGGTATACTTTAAATTAATTTTCTAACGAGTTGTTTCGTGTTTTTGCATTAATTTCTTTTAATTTTGTTCATTTTCTTTTTTGTTTACATTCGTTGATTCGAAGAACAGAGGTGAAGTTCATATTCATGCCAGGGAAGACGAATCTATCATCTGCCTCTTTCACTTTTTACTTATCGACGATTAAAATACCAAATTACTTATGATATTTAATTTCTCTTACTAAATATTTCTGCAGCTTAAACCTGTTTTTCGTTCGTTTTCATGTAAACCGTGCAATTTTTTTTATATTTTATTTTATTATTTTTGTTTACATTAATGTAAATTTTTGTCAATATTGACAAAAATTGAAATGATTAGAAATAATTGAAAATATTAAATTAAAAATTTTTCATGCTTAAAACTTTCTGAAAACTCTCGAAAATTTTTTAATTTCCTTCCCAAAAAACCCAGTTTATTCCCGGGAATAAACCCGGTTTTTCCATACTTTACAAGTTTAGTGGAAACGTAACGCATAATGGTGTCTAGCCCCTTTCCGAATAATTACACAGGAAACTTTCCCTGTAGCAAGACACACTTAACACAGACATATTAGTGGGATAATGCGAGAAAAGCATTTTTAGAGTGAGTCATTGTACATACGTTTGAGCAACAGGAACTAAAAATGTGCAATAGTCTAACGGAAACAATAATATTAATAATCAGAAGAAGATGTCCGAACCCTTTCTATGAACTTCCTTCACAACTGGTTCAAGAGAAATAAAAGAAATGTATAACGTTAATTTCTAGAAATTATTTTATAGTTGCGTGTGACTTCTTTTTTTCTTGAAGTCTTGCCTAGATATTGAATCGAACTTCACAATCAAGATGTTCATAAAGAATTCACTATTTTTAAAATTTGATAATTCCTTAACTATAATAATTTATATTATGAAAAAAGCGAAATGTTTAACATGCAGCACATTACTTTTATATAGAGTAATTTAAAAATTTGTTTAATTTCTTTTATAGTTGGCGCTGTGCTAACTCAAACGGTAAAAATGTTCAAATTAACTCAAAAATTTCAAACCTTTTTTTTTTTTTTTCGAGAATCATAAATTATAAAAAAAGTGCAAAGAAAACACCGAGATACATAATTCTGTTTTACACTTTAATTTGAGCATTCTCACACAGAGGAATCCTGGTGGTTTCTATTGATGAAAATTTAAACTATTCTTTAATTATTTTATCCAAAACGCTTGAGCTACCTGATAAAGATTTTAATTATGCTATCTGTATTTTCATTAAACTAAAAGAATTATTTTCAAGCGATGTTGTGCAAGATTTTAAGATAGCAAACAAGATCAGAAAGAATTTAAGATTCATCGGCTTAAAACATATACAGCTTTTTGTTGCGTGATATTACCTTTAAAACAATCATATATTACAACAACAGTAGAATAAGGTAAATTATCTATTGTTATATAATTATGCAAATATTTACATACATTTTTTATGTATGCATTTCGAACTACTTCCGAAATGATTAACACCACATATGGTAACTTGTTGTATCTATGTAAAAAAGTAAATAAAATCAAATATTAATAAATATATTACACAGACGTGCAATGAAAAAATGTTTTTGAAATTTTAGCTGTTTTGAATGAAATTTTCATTGTTGATATAAAATTTAACGATAAAAAGTGCATATCACATATCTTTTATGTAAAATATTGACTTCTCTTTATTTATAAACGACGTTACAAACTGCTTATTGCAATTACAATGCATTATTGAAATTAAATGGAAAACCAATTAACAAAAAAATCAGCTAATTTAAAAAAATAAATTAGTGCAATTGCTACCCATTCCCTGTATCGATATTTAAATTTATTTCAAAAAATTTTTAATTTTTAAAATATGTAATCGTTTAAAATTATTTCTTTAAAAAAAGTTACAAATGGAGCATTTTTTCGTACGTTGGAAAGTTGCATGAAGTTTATACAAAGAATATAAAGAACGATGGAAATATGAATAACGTAAATTGCTCGATTTTAAAGCAAATTTTTATTCAAACCACAAATTTAAATAGTCGTTATAGAAAAGGGCCAAAATTTCACTTATATTAGGTGCATTCATATAAAAAAAAATATTAAAAAACCGCTTTATAAACATGATAAAATGTTTAATAACATTATGCTAAATTCATTCCTGCTACAAAAGTATAGATACGTTATTTTTCTGCTGAATAAGATGTCCATTTAAAACTGATTAAAAGGAAACGGGGCAATGTACTTTAGAAAACTATGAATGAATGCTTAATCTTTTAAAACAAAGGGGTGGTTTAAATTCAGACCATTTTATCAAAATTAATTTAATATAGAAATTCTTTTCTGTTAAAACATTCTTTTTCTTCAATATGTCTAAACACTTTCTCCATACGTTGCAAAAAATGACCTTCGGTCTTTGCCCTTTTCTTAAATATCATCCATCATTCAGCTTTTCGTGTTGATGACCTACGATGTCAAGATGTCGTTTTAAAGAAAGTGTATTCAGCAATTTATCAAAGAACGGAAAAAATGTATTGATTTTATGTGATTAAATGTATTGTTGCCAGGGCCCGTGATAATATTTAAACGAACGTAAATTTTGTATGATGCTATATATTTAACTGGATTTTATATGAAATACGTACCCGCTCACTGTGTGAAAATTCGGGGAGAAGCTGCTGCTTGTTGAGATTTGTTACGTAATTTTTTTTCAATATTTCTGGAAAATTGTATGGGGTAGTAATGAACAAATTAAAATTTTAAAAGGTCCTCTAGTGATGACAAAAAGAGTTAATAGAGGGGAGGGGGTGCTTAGTAATCTACGGGTCAAGCGATATGTCAGATGAAGAAATCCATTTCTCCCTCCCTTTGGGGGAGGGCCAAACCCTTACCCCCAAAGGGAGGGATAACCCCTAATTATCAGGTGTCAAAATAGACCCAACCAACTGAAGGTTTGTGAGTAGTTTCACCTTCAATCAAACCTTCAAATGAGGTTGAATTTCGCTGTTGCTTAATTAGGAGCTGGGTTAGAAAATTTATTCTCGGGGGGGGGGGGTATATATTAGGGTGAGGGTTGAAGAAAAGTTCATAATATAAAAGAGTGTTCCGAGGATTTTCCGATGATATATCATATGAGGATTTATGAAAATGTTTGAAATTTACCGAGATATGCCCAAATATTCTAAAATTTTCGACACACTCTCTTTAACCCTCTTAGGAGGAAATGTCTAAAATCCCTGAAAAATGTGTGTATTTATTTTTTAGTACATTTATTTTCTGGAAATTCACGCTCCTACCTAAAACGGCTGCTGAGATATGGTCGCATGCTCTAAAACTTTGGCACCCCCCTTTTAACCATCTAAGGGAGATTTCTAAAATTGCTGAAATACATGTCTATTTATTTTTTCAGTAGATTTATTTTCTGGAATTTCATGCTCTTAACTAAAACGGCTGCTGAGATATGGCCAGTATGCTCTGAAATTTTCGACACCCCTTTCTAACCTCTGTAGGGGTGAGGTTAAAAATCATTCCTTAGTGCTCACTTATGTCACAAGAAATATGTTCCCCCCAATTTTCATGCTTTTAGGTTCAGTTGTTTGGGCTGGGCGATGATGAGTCTTGATTGCCTTTTATATATGGAGATTTCTAAAAATTTCAACTCCTTCTTTAACACTCTTAGGGGGGGGGGATTTTTAAAATCACTAAAACCTGTGTTCAATTATTTTTTTGTTAGATTTATGTTCTGGAATTTCACGCTTCTACCTAAAACTGGTGTTGAGATATGGCCAAATATTCTAAACGTTTCGACCCCCATTTAACCCCCTTAAGCAGGGAATTTCTAAATTCTCTGAAACACGTTTTTAATTATTTTTTAGTAGATTTATTTTCTGGAATTTCACGTTCCTACCTAAAACGGCTGCTGAGATATCGCCACATGCTCTGGAATTTTCCACACCCATTTTAAACACTGTAGTTTGGGGGGGGGGGGGGGGATTTTCAAAAATCATTCCTTAGTGCTCACTTATGTCATAAGAAGTATGTTTCCCGCAAATTTCCTGCTTAATTGACATTGCCTTTTATATATGGAGCTATATTAAACGCATTCCAACGGTATCAATTTAATTTCTGTCAATTTCCACTTGAATGTAGAAATTTATTTCTTAGTATTTCTCCTATGTATAGTTTTTTATATCTTTTCTTATATTGTTTTTTTCTACCATAAACTAAAAAATAAAGGAAATGAAGTAAAATCCATATATAAAGCTATCATTTCATTTGAATATTCAAGTCTCTGAAATTAGTCTGCTATATCTAATCTGTTCTATGGATGCCGTAGTATGAGATTAGATACGATTTCAAAAGTATTATTTTCCCATTTGCCTGTTTACGTAGCCAATAAAAAAATTGCAAAATAATTCAATAGCATTTATTTTGGCTTTCTCATTAAAAAAAAAAAAAAAAAAAAAAAAAAAATATATATATATATATATATATTTTATACCTTCTATGAATGACGTAAAAGATTTCTAAAGAATGACGTAAAAGATTTCAGATTATAGAACTGTAGCTGATTTTTCTATCGTGAATAGTCTATATTTGCGTATAACACAAGAATATTCTTTGATTAATATATAAATTTTACTTTTAGAACCTTTGTGTAGTTGTCAAATTGATACATTGCATTTAATACAGGGAAATAAATATACTTCCTTTTATACTGTGTGTCGTTACTCTTCAGCGTTGGTGAATTTTTGAAAATATTTGGAATAAATGAAATTTAGGTTACATACTAAATTTAAACGAGTAAAATGTCTACGACTGATTGATGATGGTTTTATTTTTTCTATATAATGAATATGGATATTAAACAAGTTGGAAATTGCTCGTCAAACGTGGCAAATGAGGTGCGTTCGTACTATAACTAGTTTTATAAATATTTTTTGCACCGCATGTCGTACTGAATGTATATTTTAGTGCACTTCATAAGTGCATATCAATTGCATTCTGTTCGAAAGGCTGTAACATCATTAAAATGCACTTGCAATAATTTATTCTCATTGGCTGTAATGTAACGGAAAACTTTTGACTGTCCCAGTAATTAAACTGTGCACCCGATATTTCATAAAATTTGAAATGACTCGGTAAAACTTTGCGACAATTATATATTTAAAATTTCAGACTATTCGGTTGAGTAGTTTTTGCTCTGTTATATGCGGACAGACGGACAGACGGACGAACGGACGGACGGACAGACGGACTGAACGACAACTATAGGTGCTACGTATTTATATAATTACGAACGTACCTAAAAAAGGATAACTGTGTGAGAATTGTCTTTTTTTTATATGCTATTATATGCAAATATATAGAAAAATGTTAGAGGCTTCACAGAAGTTATTAGTTTTACGAATGGGAAGATGTTATCTTAAATTATGATTGCAGCATCTTTAATGTATAAAACTGTATGGGAAATAACGGAAAATATTTTTATAATGTCTTAAATATTTGCATATTATTATTTATTTTATTCCAATAAAACCTGGTGTCAAAACTAAAAACGTCCCAAAGTATTTACTGCTCGTTCTAATAGCCAAAATAAAATGTGTACCCTGTTTATGTCACATAACGTTGCTTTTCATAATTTTAAATCATTATCAATAAAACTTACATAACTACATTTTTATTACTGCAGGGAATATAAAATAAATTTTATTTTAATGTGAAAATTAAATAAAATACATTTAATGAAGTTACATATTATGCCTCATCCTAATTACTAATTATTATTACACTTCTTGATATTACGCTTTTCATTTGGAAAATCATGCTGTTTACTGTCGCATATTTTATAGCTTATCTTAGTTTTCGCTTAACTGTGAAAAGGATATTTAAAAATATATCCATATTTCGTAACCTAAAATATTCGTCATTGAATTGTTTTTATAAATAAAAAACGAACAAAACTAATGTCTAAATTTACGTTAAGCTTTTCTTTTCCTTTCACATATAATCTTATGTTGTTCTTTCAAATAATTTTTATAACTTATCGATGAAATTGACACACTGAGAAATTGCAGCGTCTGAATATTTAAAGCATTTTATCTTGTTGACCCATATTTGATCAAATATTGAAAAAAAAATATGGTTAAAAAATTATGGTTTCTTTTCATAAAGACACGAAGAAAAAAAGACACAAATTTGATAAACTTACCACAGTTTTATTATCTTAAAATTTACAGAAAGTACTATGGTCAAATCCACTGTTATGACACTATTTCATTTTCGTACTGAAACTTCTTCTTCCAAATAAAATGATAAGGAACAGTTGAAACATAGTCTAACATCACATTTTTTGTGGATAGTTTTTTTAGTTTTTTTTTTTTTTTTTGTGCATTTATGTAGATGATAACAACGTTTTTTCCATTTCTTCATAATTGGCAATATCTTGAAAATTTATTATAAATTTTTTTTTCATTAAACATGAAACATTAATCCAGTGTATTGAATCATTCTTTCACGGTAATATAATTAGAGATAGACCGAAAATTCGGTTTAATTTTCGTTTTCGGTTCAAAATCTGAGTTTCGCCGAAAATTCGTTTTTGGCGAAAATGGAACTGAAAATTCTGCTGGAACGAAGACACTCGACCTAAACTATCTGTATTCCAAAAATGTCGTTTCTGCCTTCGGAAAATTTCAACATTACTCACTGATTTGTGCTGTATCGGCTATAATGAGAAACTCTTTATTCATTGTTAACAATTTCACTGTTTATATTTATCAGTGATGACTGACTCAATATGTGAATGCAAATTATAATGCAATAAATACATATATGACTAAACTTTGACGATGCTTTGTACATGCTCATTAAAAACTGCTGACTTAACCGGAAGAGAAAATTTTTAGAACCGTAGAAGTGTTTCGAATACTCTTTCAGAAACTTCTAACAGATGATTATTTACAAAAATCATTATAAAAGATAAATCGGGGAATGTATCCTAAAACAATTTTTAATTAGATGAAATTCGTATGATTATAAAATCATTTTGTGTCACTAATGAATTAATTACATTTTATGTTATATGAAAACAAAAAGATTTTGTCTGAGGCACAGAGCAACTTGGGCCACCGTTATAATTAATTACAAATTATGTATATTTATGTATGCATTAAGTACTCAAAAAATAATTTTTTTGTCATTTTCGTTTTTGTTTTTGGCCGAAAATAAGAAGATTACCGAAATTCGGTTTTGGTTTCAGTTACGGTCTTAAAAATCTTTTTTCGGTCGATCGTTAAATATAATACTGAAACAAAATCAATAGCACAAATATTTTATGAGTATTAGGTAAATATATATCCTGCCCTATATATAGAATGATTGTCAAATATGGGTTAAAATAAAATAAAAAGATAACAAAGCAAGAACTATTCGAACCATGCTATAAAAAAAATATAAAATTTTGCCTATTAGCGTTTTTATTTAAACGACCGCGCAGCGTACGAAATAGCAACCATATTCGGTTGCTATTTTAAAATAGTTTATATTACCATATTGCAATTGCTATATTTCTGCTTTTGTACACAAAAATAAGAATATGAAAAACTTATATGTTTAAATGTATTTATCTTTATGTATTCACTATCTTAATGTATCCACTTTCTAAATTTTGGTTTTTATATTGTTTTATCCATCATAAAATAAATTTTAAAAAGAAATAAAAATGCGCTAGAGAAGTTATCATTTCATTCAAAATTACATGCTTCAAAGATATTCACGGCAAAAGATTAGGTGCTTCTTCCAAAAGTAATATTTTTCTATTTAGAGTATGAACAAAATGAGACATTGCAAAGAGTGCAATTGCATTTACTTTCTCTTTTGTAAGAAAAAATAATATATACAGCCTTCAATTTAAACAAATGACGTAAAAACTTTCAGAGAAATGCAAATGCAGCAAAATGTTGTATTTTCAATCGTCAACACTACTATATTTCTCCGTAGTCTTTTGTATGATTTGTATATAAATTCTATTTTTTGAACTCTTGGGTATATTTTAAAGCGGTTTTCTGCATTTTGCATGCCAAAATATCCATGTACTTTTTAATATTTTCTATTGGGAATTGTCTGATTTCTTAAAATTATTTTACGATATTAATTATGTTTTATATACAAATATGAATCACATGGATCCTTGGGTGTTTTAAAATGTTTTTGCATTTTTTACAAGGAATATTTTATATTCTCATTTCTATGCGTGTTCTTTCTTACTCATAAAAAATCCCTTTTCCGAGTTTCAAATACGTCATTTGTATGATATACAGGATGTTTCATAAAAGATGGCCAAAAATTTAAGATGTAGTACACATCCAAAAATTAACTTTCATCATAGAATGCATGGTCGAAATAAAACTCAAACATACTAGGGCCTTAGGTCAATGCAAACGTTAAAGCTAAATTCCTGTTGCGAGTTATCAGGAGAAGAACGGCACTAATAGCATGCAAATGTAATATGGGGAAAAGAAGAACGCGTCTGCAAAATTTCGTTTTGATTATGACATAAAAGCCGTTGATCCGAGTATGCAACTGCCAATCGCGGCAATAACACATCGGAAAATGTTGCCCTTCCCTAATAGGGAAAAGGCTGATATGCATTTTATCTACGGAACTTAAAATGGAAATGTCTCAGAGGCTCAGCGATTGCATGGAGAGCGGTTTCCCACCTTGTTTTTGTCACTTAATCATTCTTTGTGTATTTTTGACTCATATAACAACATCTCCTTCGGCGCCCGCAAACATCTTTGCGTTTTAATTCCGACAATGACTTCTTAGATAAAAGTCGTTTGTTTCTATGTGTACTCTCACTTCTTAAAGTTTTGCCCATGCTTTATGAAACACCCTGTATATGAGAAAAACATGAAGAGCTCAGATGAGAACGATGATATTTGTCAAAAGAAAGAAAAAGTTATTTAATCATATGTTTGAAGATAATCAATGGTCCTCCATCATTTGGTAAATTACTGTTTGAAAAAAACCAATACTCACAAAGATTTTAATTGATAAAGAAGTCATTTGTTACAAAAAGCTAGTAAAGTTTTGGAACTTTACAGAATATTTTCTCAAAATGATTATTGTGTCACTTGCCATCTTTATTTTCTTACCTTTATTACCTTACATAAGGATGATTTGCCCGTTTCGGATAGAATTTAAAATATTTCCCAGCCAGCAAATCAGACTTTTAAATATACCAGTTATCGATATTTATTCGTTAAGAAACACGAAGAAGATTTATGTATTGCTGTGATAGAGAAACTAAAATTCGCATCATGCTTATTTTTATTTATATGAAAGTTTCACATGTGGATACTTTTCATGATTTTAGTAGTTCATCCAAATTGACATCAAAAAGACGTTTCATTCTTTTATTATAGTACTGATAAGTGCATGATTAATATTTTTTAGTTTTACCGCGTCTTAAATGAAGTAGCACGGAGTGTTCCAAACTAGCTAGTAAAGATGGTTCAACTTTGCATAAACTCGTGTTTTTTTATAAGGAACAATAAGCTTCTTTCTTCTCGCATCCTTATTTCTTTTCTCCTTCTCTTGTCAGTTTGATGTTTAGCGGCTGTACATATATAACGTTATCAACTTTTTGACAATTTTGACCCACCCCCCCGCCTCCCCCATACGAAATCATACGCTATCATTCTCGAACATCCACGCACTCCTTCTGATATCATTATCAGTGTCAAAAAATTATTTTTATTATTACAATTTTTGTCTTTCTTTTTCTTTTTATACTTTTCAATTATATACAAGTATAGTTAGACATTTATTATTCGTATACATTACTGATTTAAATGAACAGAAGAAGTTAATAAAATAGCACTGTAACAAATATGAAATACCTGAAATAAATTTATATCAAATAACACTTTAAAGAAATACTTACTATTTAAAAATATTTAATGATAACTTTTTGTTACATAATGCATTTAACAGTAATATTGTCTTCTTGCACTTGTCTTCTGAACGGGGATTAACCAGAGCTTCTTCTAAAGAAAACAAATAGACAACATTCTTCCCCATTTTGTACTAGTAAACGTGGCAAGTATCCCTTCGAAGCTGGTTCCTCTAAGAACGAATTACACCGAAGAGCCAAAACATTATGTCCCTTCCCACATTTTGCAATGAACTCGCCTGGATGACGTGGGGCATATAATCAAGTGGAAATGGTATTTAACTGCTACTAGGGAGTCTGAGGAATCATTTGTACGCTTACTTCTGACTGTGATGGAAAATGCTGCTTATCTAAGAGACTTTGATGGAGGTCAGAAATCAATGACCCGATAGCTCAGAAAGAGTATCTCCGAAACTGCACGACACGTGGGTTTTTCGTGAGATATCGTTGTTAGTACTCATGGAAAATGTATGAATGATGGCGAAACCTTCGGCGGTAGACGTTCACGCGTTATCATACAAAAAGGACGATGGATCTCTCCCGCTTGGTAACGCAAAATGGGGGCAAGTGACTGGCTCCACCGACATCCTAATACAACACAGGTCCTACACTGGTGGAAATTGATTTATGAAATCACGGTTTTTTAACAAAAACTTCTATAATATTCATTAAAAATGAATGAAATTTCATGGGATATACATAGTATGTATAACAAATAATTTAGAATAATAAAATTTCATACATATTAATAAACAAAAACATAAGGCCAAAAATTAGATTTTAGTAACATAAAAACATGAAAATTGATTTATGAAATATCAAATTTAATTGAAATTAATAGTTAGAAAAGCCGCCATTGTTCATCATAGTTTCTTTTATTCTAGATGGCATTGATAAAACAAGGTTTTGAATGTATTTCTGGTCAATTAATTTCCAGTTCTGACAGATTGAAGCTTTCAATTCTACAAATGATGTATACTGCATCCCATTTGCATAAACCATTCGAACAAGCTGTTCCCAAACGTTTTCGATGGGGTTCAGTTCAGGACTAATAGGTGGATGATCTAAAAGAACAATATTTTGTTCGTAAAACCAATCTTTCATTGCATTTGAAATGTGAATACTAGAATTGTCTTGCATGAAGATGTAATCTAAACTATAATATTGCCATATAAATGGAAGAAATGAATTTTCTAAAACTAAACTGTAATTAAATATATCTGATGACCGTTTAAAAATGCAATTTCACTTTTGCCATCATAAGCGATCGCTGCCCAAATCATCAACCTGTCGCGCCAAAATTTCTGCTGAATGTAGATTTTGGTTCTTTTAGGAAATATCTCCAATAATACTTCTAACCATCCGGGCCATCCAAATTAAACCTTCTTTGGTCGGAGAAATTGATTTTCTTCCAATTGTCACACATTACCATGTACTTTTCGCAATACTGCAAACGCATCTGCTTGTGACGCAGAAGTAACTTTGGACCAGGCTTCATTTTCGAGTATCTCAAGCATCTCAAGCTCCGTGAAGAATGTAAAATTTTCCTAACTCCTCTATAAGTAACAAGAAGGGATAGTTCTGCACATATCTGCTTTGAACTGTGATCGGCTTTCGATGCAAGTTGAAGAATCTCCCTTTTCTCTCTCTTACTTAATCGTGGATTACCTTTTTTGTTAAAATTTTTGCCATACTTCGCTGGATCTTTTCTATAGTTATATACCACACCAACTGATCGTTTAATTAATTTATGAATTTCCGGAACAGACTTGCCACATTCTAGATATGCATCGATTTTAGCTCTTTTTTCCTCAAACAACATCTTTCGTTTACCCATCGTGAAAAGTATGAGTGAAACGTATTGCTTCCATTATATAACGCTTTTTATGTCTACTGTGCATGCCACGTTACCTTGTTTTATGCAAATGTTTGTCACATTACTTCGCAATAGCCAATGAAATGTGATATTTCATAAATCAATTTCCATGTTTGCATATTACGAAAATCCAAATTTGACTTTTTGTTTATATTTAATATTATATATGAAATTTTATTTATGTAACTCATTTGTTATACATACTATGTATATCGCATGAAATTTCATTCATTTTTAATGAATATTATAGACGATTTGGCTAAAAAACCGTGTTTTTATAAATCAATTTCCACCAGTGTAGTAGAATTGTTTCGGAATACACAGTTCAGATGAAACTGTTGAATATGGCGCTAGAAAACAAACGCCCCGCTTATGTGCCTTTGTTGACGAAGTATCATAGCCAGTTACTTCCACACTGGGCCCGGGAACATCATGACTGGGAATGGATCATTGGGAAAGAGTTGCCTGGATGGAAGAATCCCGATTCATCCTTCACCATGTCGATGCATGTGTCAGAGTTCGCCGCCTTCCAAGCGAGCTGTTGCTCCCTCTTATACTGCAGGTCATGCACAGGTCTGTGGTGGCGATACTATGGTTTAGGGAACGTTCGCATGGTCGTCTCTCGGACTTGTGGTTGTTGTAGAACATACCATGAAGGCCGCGGACTATCTGAGCCTGATTGCTGACAAGTTGCACCCTTACGTCGTATCATTCTTCCCAAATGGAAAATGAGTCTTCTAGCAAGATAATGCTCCATGTCACAGGGCTCGAATTGTTCTGTAGTTGTTCCAGGAACAAAATTCTGAATTCCAGTTAAAGTCCTGGACACCTAATTCAACGGATCTTAATCTTATAGAGAACATTTGGGGTGCCATGGAACGACAGCTCAGAGCTCAAAAACACCCATTTCGGAATATCCCGGATTTGCGTGACCGCTGCTTGAACAACTGGTACAATCTGTCTCCGACCTCTACCAAAGACTTTTGGCATCCATACCAAGGCGGGTTACAGCTGTTTTGCGTGCCAAATGTGGACCAATACTTTATTAGGTAGGTAGTCATAATGTTTTGGTTCTTCAGTGTATGTGCGCATATGACAGAAGAATGGGAATAGCAAACGTTGTGATATTAAATATTTTGGAATTAAATTATTTTATAATCATTTAATGGTATTAACATTAACTTTGTATTTTGATAAAAATAGATAAAAGTCTAGAAAAAAAATAACAGTGTAAATTGGTGTAAAAAAGGTTACCAAAGAAACGAAAATTTTGGTTGGATCAAAATTGGTAGTGATATCGAGAGACAACCCCACACTCTGAGATATCTAACAATATTATGAAATGCCACACCTCTCTCACTCTAAAGTGATAACGTTATATACGTACAGCCCCTTAACAACTATTAAGCCAATTTAGTTTCTGCTTATTAGAATTTTGACTGTTTTTCAGGATACCTTCTAAGAATGTAGAAATTCTATTGATTTTTTTTTTTTACGTTGTTGAATATATTGCCTTTTATATATTTCGAACATTTAAAAAAATAAAAATCTGGAATGACTCCATTCGACTTTCCGAGAACTGTTGTATGCGCCCAAGACGTAAAGAAAAAAACAGAGATTTTTTAAAAATTTCTTACAAGTTCAACCGAACATGGCAGATTATCAAAAAGGTGTTAGATTACATTCCTGCCACTACATAAGATACATACTGCGAGCCACAAACGTAACCGAGCCCGAAAAAAAAAATATCAAAGACACCCCGACCAAAACTTCGTCCGGCTCCGCCAAGGACAAGAAGAAGTCGAAGATCCCCTTAATTTTAAACATATTAACACATTCTTGATCGGCCTCGCATGTCATACATTCGACTTTTTTGTGCCCGTACAGTTAACGTCGCATGCCACAAGTCGAAGAGTAAATTTGCATCGTTGAACATTGCGTTATATTCCGCTTTCGTTTTTATTTCTTTTTTTTTCTTTCCAAAGTAAGCAATTAAATAATTTTCAATAAACGATTTCAATGGGGTTTTTTTCTCTCTGAAAGGTCTCCAAGAAAAATTGTAATACTCTTTTCACGGAGTGGTTCTAAAACCATTTTCCAAAACTTTTTTGAAATATTTTTAATAATTCTTTTTACGCAGATACTTATCAATGATACCTTAAAGCAAAAGATTTGATAAATATAGTATCAGACTATTTTACAATTTAAAACTTGTATGCATTGTAGGAAGTACTGCAGATAAGTTAATATTACATGAATGACACCACCAGTAGGCGAAGCAAAAAACGACTTCAGAATAGAACATATCGCTCACTCGCAAGAACTGTGACACATCTTACAAAAATTCATTTTGCGCTTTAGCGGGTTCCCAGGGTGGGTGCTTACTTACTTATTTACTAATAGATATGTACAGTCGTGGAAAAAAAGTAAACACCCCTACTAACTCCTCAACAAATTATCGTAGACGAAAGTTACTGGCACCGAACGATTGGAAATAAAGTCTACTTTTAAATGACGTTTATAAAATTTGCTTAGGACGCCATCTTCAATCCAAGCTTCAATTTTTTCAATAGCAATACCAATAGCAATACCCAATTTTAACGAGATATTTCATATCTTTAGTTCAAACAATGCGTAGGCACCAAATTTCAAGTCATTTCAATGATAAGTTTTTGAATTATAAACGTTCAAAATTTAGTGCTTCTAATGTTAAATTACATTTTCATATTTTTATTTATATCTCCTGAAATTATGCTCCTAATGTGCTAATTTTTCATGTAGCAATAATACTAATATACCCAAGCATAAATACGCTGAATTTGCAATTTTTATAATTTTATTATATGAATTATGAATTATGAAAATAATATTCGAAAAAATTATGAATTGCAACCTACAATTTTTTTGATGGATTTAGATATATTAAGTCTTACTTTAGGGAAATCCAAAATTTCAAAATTTTCTTCCAAGTATTTTTCAAATTATGCTTAAAAAACGGAAAAATGGTGATTTAAGGGGCCGTCTATGACAGAAGTGAGAAGATATTTTGAAATTTCTTATGCTATCCTGAAATCTGGCAGGCTTCATTGATTGCTTGAGTGACGCTTAAGGTGCCTTGCTCAAGAAGGGGGCTCTCTCGGTTAACAATCGAGTACCGAACTTCAATTTGGATACAGCCCTTAAAATACGCTCGTTTTAAACTAATTAATTTCTCAGAAACTTATGGTACGAATTGCATAAAAATTTGTTTTTTGGCTAATTGAAGGGTGTAGAGTTCATTTATGCTGTCAGAATTGTGTACTGATATTGAAAAAAACAGTTATTGTTCGTTTTAATATGTAGATGCTCCCGTAAGAAAATTTTATATACATCATTTAAAAGTAGACTTTATTTCCAGTCGTTCGGTACCAGTAACTTTCTTCTACGATAATTTGTTGAGGAGTTAGTAGGGGTGTTTACTTTTTTTTTTAAGACGACTGTACATTTGTGACCACAGAAGAGGGATGGATTGTGTGGGGAGATAAAATTATCTAATTCTCAAAACCTCATCATACGTCTTCATTCTTAAGCGTTTTATACTTTTATGCACGTTTTTACTCCTGCATGCAGAGCTAAGTGCTGTAATTTTGTTTTATAGTAAAAGCATGAAAATTTTCTTTTGCCTCTCCTGCGAAATTTACTTTTGTCGAGATGTGTCACCTTTTTTGCGGGTCAGCGATTTGTTAATTTTCTGCAATAGAAAAATGCTTTTTTAAATAGAAAATTCAAAAAAAAAAAAAAAAATCCGACCAAGAATGTGTTAACTGATACTATATTAGAAAAAATCAGAGGTGGTATACTATACCTAAGTCTGATTCGAAACATGATAATATACAATCATATAATACTAATCCATAGTATACTTGCACAAAACCAACAACATTCAAAAGCGTAATTAAGATTTTGACATTTAATAAAGTTTTAACCCAGCTAGTAAAAATGCTCAAAAGAAATGTTAAAAAAATAATAATGAAGTGGATTTTCGGGAGATTTTGTCAATTTGAGATGATGGTTAGGATATTTACACTTTAGTGTTTATAAATGGAGGATATGAATTACATAAATTTTCAATTTGATTGTTAAAAATACATTCCTTAAATGAAAAATAGCTCCCCCCTGAAATGCTTTCCCCCTAAATCCCCTTTCCCGCTTTCCCACCTGGAAATTAATTTTTATCCGTGTTTTTTTATGTTTATATTTAAAAACATTATCGCAAACAGGTGGTTTAAACCAGTGTTGAATTCAGCGCGGTTGGCCCGATGAAGACATTTCTCCCTTACCCACACACGCAAGTCCGTGTTTTCAAACTTTATAAACTAAATTTTCTCTTTCTCTGATTTTGAAAGACATAGTGCATTTTATTTTTAATTTTCGAGTAGCATAAAGAGAAAGAATAGCAAATAATTTTCTGTTGAGGAGAACGGCTTTAACCCATACATCACTCATGGGAATTAATTTTTAGTTCTGTTTTTGTTTTTAATGTTCTTAAAATTATAATGTTGTCATATGTTAAAAATTTATCGCAAACGGGCTGTTCAAGGCTGTATTAAATTCATGCGGCAGTGGACCGGCGGTGTACCCTTTGATCCTCTATGGCAGTTAATATTTAGTTCTGTTTGTGAAAATATACAACAATAGGAAGTATGAAATCTTTTTTGACCCCACCCTCCTCCAGACGGTCAAAATGCTTTTTAGAGAACATTGTTCTAGCATAGGATATACAACACTAATGCACCTTAAAACAAATTAAAATTTTCGAACATTCCGCTGCCAACTTGGAATAATATACAGATTTTTACATGCATAAAAAATACATAAATTCTGCAAACTCTCAATATAAACACATTTTTTGTGAATAAAAAAATACGCAGTCTCTGGAAACATAGAATATACACTTAATTTATGCAAAAATATCCACATTTTTTAAAACCATAGAATACCCACTATCTCGTATGCTTAAAAATTACAGATAAATTTTACAAAAAGTGTAAAATGTTAAAATGTTTAAAAATATACACTTTTATGCACAAATTGTGTACAAGCCATCATTTTTTGTTAAGTGCAAACTTTTTCCAGCTGGTACGGCACAGTGAGACTACGTATAAAAATGTCACCCTATTAAATTGGCAAACACTGTAACTGTACTTTTTCCACAATAAACAAACATATACACAAACCTTTTGTTCACACTATTCAAACCAAGATTAGAAGCGGCTTGAATCGAACGCTGGACCTCATTTTCGAACTAGGGACGGCAACCCGAAATGACTATAATTGAGTACATCGCCTCAGCTTATACTCTGTTACATTTTCTTGTTGATTTTTCTTATTCAATGTGTCGCAAAATTAGTTGAAAATGGTAAAATTGGTTTAAAAATAGGTTATATACTAAATCCCTCTGCCGACTTTTACGAAAATCTACACATAAAAACATATTCTCGATTAATGGCTCAATAAGATGCACCATTTGCACCTCTCTCTCTCTTTTTCTATCACTCACACGCATATTTCCTTACACTGTTTATTGGGAAAATAGAATAGAAAGAAAGAGTCAAAATGCATGAGTAAATTTAACATTCCGTTCGAATAATCAAATTTCAAAGTTATAACGGTTGCTATAATATCAATTTGGATGCACTTTGTAAAATAATATTTTGCTATTTTTCTGTTTTCCTATCTAATAAAAGAAGACATTTGAAAGGAATGCAGATGCATTTAGTTTGGGCTTTCGCATGGGAAAAGAATCTGAAATAAATGACCTAAAACTTTTAGAGGAAAAAAATATAGCAGAATCTTCTATCGTGACTCGTCCATATTTGTGCATTTATTCGGAATATTTTCTAGAATTTATATATAAGATTTATTTTTTGGGACCCTTGTGTATTTTTAAAAATGATATTCTGCATTTTCTATAGCAATTTTCTTTATCATTCTTTTTTAAAGTTTTTATTGTAACTCATTTCTATTTCTGAATTTTTGAGACTACTAATTTCCTGATTTTTATACAGAGTGTCAAATGATCATTCGGTTATGCATTTCTGCTTATAATTCTTTAAATAATCAAAGAAATCAAAATCAGAATGATAACAAAATAAAGTCTGTGGTGTACAGAATTACTAGAAGTTTCCGAAGTGGCTATCATTCCCTTTTATCTAGAAGCGAAATACTTTCATATAAGTTTTAGCAAACAGTCGCTGATATTTTGACCATTCTTCCTGGAGTGATCGTTTCAGGAAATAAAAACGTCTGCGAGGCTTAAAAAACAATTTTCACAACAGATTGGATGCATTTGTTCGAAAATAAATTATTGCATGTCAAACATTTATTCGCGTGAATTGTATATTTTACAATAACATTTTTGGTAAAACTTTTAATTGTGATTAAGTGGTACAATTAGTACACTATTGCTCTTTAGGGGTTTAAACTACCTGTTTCGGTCATTTCCAAGGTTCATTTCACGTGTAAAGAGAACAAAAGTTTAATGGGGGAGATTAGTAGATTAAATTTCAATTTGTGCTTTGTTCTTTTATTTATCAGTTGTATGTCTAGAGAGTAGAAAAACCAGTTTCGTACTGTCGAGGAGTTTGTTAGATGTGACTTCGAATATTCCTGAAATCTTGTTTATACCTTAAATATTGTGTGCTAGAAAGACTTTTCTGGCGAGACCATTTTTCCTTACAAAAGGGAGGAGGGTAAGCAAAAAAACCCCATGATGTTTTAACGATACATTTAATTGGTTCATTTTGAATTTTTATCAACAAAAATAAGCAGTGTTTTCGGTCTTTGAACAAAGCCTGCATCAAACCATTGTAGCTCGAAATTACCATATCGACCCTGCTTCAATCGAATTAGATTTCTGTAACTATCGTGAGCATGTTAATAATTATAAATATTTTGAAAAACTTTTTAGCACTGATCGCGATCGGTCCGTTTCAATGATGCTACAATTTTTTCGGTCTTTTGTGTCAGTTGGCATTCATAAGATTCTGCAGTGTTTAATTTACTTACACTATTATACACGAATCTGATTCATAATTTTTTGAACCGTCTCCTGTAATTTTTAACTTTTCTTGCGACTTTCTTTTACACGAAACGTTTGGAATGGGTCCAATTATCTTTACAGTGACGTTGGGTTTTCTGAATGTCCACCCGAAATGGTATGATCCTATAAATCGTCAAACTATTGGATCCATTTCAGGGCATTCGATAGGTATATCTTTCAGCGCGCGAAAGAAATTTCATTGCCTCGTGCCTGCCAGCTGTAAATGGAGATTAGCATTTTTCTGAGAGACCATTATCACACTAGTCAACTCTTTCAAGCAATTGTTTTGCTGTAATGTTGAGTTTACACTAAATGCTTCAAACTATTTCATTTGAAAAAACGTAAGAACAATTTCAATCGTTTATTGAAGTAAACAGTAAAAGGCAACTTTTTTTAAAAAACGTTTGGTACAAATTTTAATTAGAAAATAAGGGTTCAATTAACATACAACCACCATTCAAAGGTTACTTTCTGTTTTGGCGATTTCCGTGGTTCATTTCAGACGTAGAGATAGTAATACTTTAATAGTGGAAATAAGTTTTTTGTCATTCTGTATAAAATATTAAGTACTATGATGCGAGCATTTTTTAAGTATGATTTTTGTTATTTCTTCTAGGAATTACATGCATTTATATGTTATGCGTGTTGTTACATATTCTTGATAATATTCGTTTTAAGAGATTCTTTCACCTTATGTAAAAAATATAACTTTCACAGAAAATTTATTAATTTATAGAAACACGTTAGTTTTTAGAGGATAAACTTTCCGGTGAGTTTCAACCTACGCTGTAACAATCTTTTATAAACATAGAACGTGCTTTTTAAACTAAAGCTTTATGATGCTTCAAAGAACTTTCTGCTTGTAGTGATAGAGAATTTGATGTATGTATTATTATTTCTAAAAGACGTAGTGTCGATTGGGGTAATTCAAAACAAGCGCCACTAACGATCGTGTGAGAGTAGCTGATACTCAACTGAAGTATAAATCAAAGGTTTACAAACCAAATGACAGGATAAGAGCAATCATGTCATTCCTGCTTCGCGGTTGTCAGTTTCGCTCGCTCTAATCAAATTCATCAACAGTTCAAAGTAAGAAACTTTTTGTAGTGCATGATAATATTTTTCGTTTCTTCGTATAAAATCAAAGTAAGTCGTAGTTCTTAATCAATAATTGTTAATGTTTGTTTGGAAAGATTTTACATTTAAAAGTAAAAAGTAAAAGTTACATTTTTAGAAACAAAATTATAGATATGTTTAATGAAAATATTATTTTATATTACAGTAAAGTACTTCAAAAATGAACGCAATAAAAATTTATATGAAATAAATGCATTAACGACGACGTTCAAATACTTATACCAGAAAATAATTGCATCATGTACAACACTAATATTTTACTGCACTGTAACTTTGATTTGCGTAAACTTAATATATCTTCGTTTAAAAGGTTCTTGAACAATTAGTATTAATTTAATTAGACAGTGTAGAACTAGATTTATTTACATAATTGGTAATTAAATCGGTTATTATATTTTTGTACTTGTGTTAATAAAGACCATTCAAAAGTCGCTAGTGTTGTTTATGATAATTCAAGTGCACGTAATAAAAATTCAGTGCTCATAATTGAAGATTTTTGAAAGATAATTATTTTTCCAATTAAAGAATATTGCTTTTGGAATTCTTTTCAATGAACTGCAGCAAAATTAAAATATTTCAATTATTTTTTATAGAAAATGCTTTTCAGTATTTAAGCTTACAGACCTCGTTATTGCATCTTTATGAGATAAATTAATTAACGTATTTCTTTCATATTTTAATTATCGTAAATTGATGTATGCGGAATATTAATTACTATAATTTTTACTTTAAGTGTTTTGAAAATATCTTTAAAATCAATTACCGGTTTAGGTATAGTAAGACGTTTCTTTTTATAAATAAGAAAATACTTAGAAAATAAATATTCAGTAATTTTAATATATTTTTCTTATTCGTTTTTCTAAGCGCATTTTTGAATTTACTGATAGCAATTTTATTGCTTGTAGACGAAACTATTTAAAAGAAAAACATGTTTTAACCTTTTGTATCACCGCGTTGAATAACTGCAGCATATTCAAAAGTCGATGTTACTTATTCAGTAGACTTTTTTAAAAGACGATTTTATTCATTGCCTCTATATCCCAACTATTCAGTTAAGGGGTCTCAGGTCTCTTAAAGCTTTAAAATTTTGGGAATTTTAATTTTTTTAGATGTTAAAGTCCTTTCTTTTCTGAACGTTTTGATATAATTGTTTCATAAAAATTCATATTAGAACAGAAGTTACAGTTTTAAAAATTATATCCGGTCAATAGCTGAAACGGCGTTTACGAAACTTTGAAGTCATTTTTCTCCAAATGAAGTTTTTGCGCATAACGCGCACGATGTCTCAAAAACTTCTGAATATTTTTTCACGCAATTTTAAAAACAGATGTTTCATGTTAATCTGTATATAAATGAACCTAAAATTTCCTTTTTTATAGTTAAAAAAAAAAAAAAATATGTGGTATTTCTAAATTTCGCATTAGCTAAATATAACTTGGTATTAAAAATTTTAAAATGCTTTAAATACAAATTAATTTAGGTTCAGGGTAACTATTATAATCTGAAGTATAAGTAGGTACCAAAATTTTCATTCTAGCTGCGAAATTTATTTTGTAATCTTGCGGATAATCTGTTTTTTTTTTCGATTTTCTGCTCGTCAAATGTCTGACAGTTTATAACACCCTGTAAATATTAATTCGGCACCCTGCAATTTTTTAAATACAAAAAATGGAATAACATAATTATATCTTTCATCCCCAAAAAATTGTGCTTTTAAATCTTATTCATTTTAAGATATTAAATGTTGAAAACGGTCTTTTTATTTTTTATTTTTTCCAATTTTAAGAGTCCTGAGACCCGTTAATGGCGAGCGGCCCCTCTTCGTCCGCAGCCCTTTATTCTTCTACTCTATTCCGACTCTTTTGCGGAAGCAAGGTTCATAGGTCCCGAGTATAAGACACTCTAGCAAAAACTAGGTTGAAAAAAAATCAAAAATTGAAACCGGGCAAATTTAAAAGGGAAATTACACAAATTAAAGACACCGAAAAGCGGGAAGCGCGGGCTCGGGGTGATGGAGCTACCGAACGACCCCTAGCTACTTCGAGCTCATTATTAGTCATTATAATATAAATTCTTCGCAAAATTGTCAACAGACGGCGGTAATGAGTTTACGTTTCAAGCCAAAGTTTTAATTATCGTTTGAGCATTCATATCCTTATTCATAAAATGAATTTCGTAAATTTTGTAAAATTAAAAAGGATACATCTAGAATTCGATTTTTCACAAAGGTATAATTTCGTGTACTTGATAGTCTTGTATTAGAAAATTGACAAAATGTATGAGAATTATGTAATTTTCTGTTTATTGCAAGATGTGAAAAAAGTGCCTTCTTGTCAATAATTTTCTGGGTGTTTTTAATGCTTAAAATGAAGTGGTCTAACATCCGAGTAAATATGCCTCAAATCGGGGTCTTGGAGTCACAAAGTGTTAAGAATTATTCAAGGGACATGAAAGATATAACAGCAACATACCTCGTCTCAAAATGATAATATTAATATTTATAACTCGTGATTTATGAGCATTTTCAGTAAAATGCAGTAAAGACCACGTATGCTGTGGCGTAGATGCTCGCATAGCTGCCAACTTGTACGGATTTTTCATACCACTAAAATTTAATAGTAAATTTCAGGTAATTGCATCACCGTAATTCAAAGAATTTTAACTTTTAGATAAGTGAAAGATATCTATTAAATTTTAGTGGTAAGAAAAATCCGTACAAATTGGCAGCTTAGTGTTCGGCTTTTCAAAGTATGTGACAGGTTCGTGATGGAAAGAGATAAAAACTCCAAAAATGAACGTAGAAAGAACAAATTATTTTTATTCACTAGATGAAAAAGCAAGTTCACGGTAGAGCATATATGTATGGACAGGTGCTCCTAAAAAACTTAAAGTAAAAGAAGCGCCCCTTTTTAGGATCGTAGAGCATAGTGAGCAGAAGCGAAGTGGTGAACTTTCGCTAGAATTTCACATAGATTGGCGTTACAAATTATCGCCAATTTAAAAAGGTTTGGGCGACTGAACGAAGATGAACAAAGTTTTGGTGAGATTAGTTAGAGGAATGTAATATGGTTTCTCTTCTAGACGTGCGAATCGCAGGATTGTAAAAATAACAAATTCTTGTGTATATGGGCGCCAGCTTTAGACTAAATAATCGTTACATTCGCATACGATGCTTTCTAACTTCTTTAGTTGTTTCTTATCAGCGTTCAAATTTTAGTAGCGATTAAGAATGACTTATTTGCAACGTGAGCGAAAGCAGATGAAAAGGAAATACAGTTGTAATTTTGCCGAATAGCTGCATTTTTATTTTTTTGTTTTACTTTTCAACAAAGAGTGCTAACGGATAGAAAGTGATTCTGTGAGAACGCACTTTGATAACTACGAAGTACAACTGGATTACAACTCTATATTCATAAAACTGAATATTTAAAAGTATTGATTTAAGGTCATTACTAGAATGGGGAAAAAAGGCACGTAGCTAAAAACCAGTATGGTTTTAAGAATTGAATTAAATTAATGATTTCAATTGCACTAGGGTGTGGGAGGAGGGAAAAAGAAACTGTTTTAAAAAGTATTAGAGATGTTCAAAATTGATTTTGAGTGAAAGTGCGTGGAGGTAAGCCGATATGTAACAGAGAAAACTGAAGTAATTTTTTAGCTTTAGCAAGTGCCGCTATAATATGCAAGTACACAGGCGCATACATACATAATGTACGAAAACATGCATCATTTATTATCGCTATTACCTTCGAAGTATTGCTAGTAACGTAATTAGGACAGTGTATTAATTTGTTATCCAAATATGTAGTAGATGTCATTGTTAGTTTAGTTGGAGATATTAAAACAAAAAACATACAAAAATTGGCCACGAAAACATCTGAAGCATTAAACAAATACAAATCTAAATGCGCCCGTGTATTGATTTTGCAAGTATTTTGAATGAGCTTGTACGGCAAAACATGCAAAATGTATCGTCACGATAAAGTATGGCATAAAAATCTAATTTAAAGCTTACTGAGATTGACTAAATAAGTATCTTGGATGAATTTGACATTCAAGTATTTTTCTTCTATATTTCGTTTATAGTGATGCACAATTTTTTATGGCACTCATTACGGGAGATTTTTGAACTATGATTTCAATATTTTAAAAACGTTTTTGATATAGTTTTTTCATATCAAATCAATTATGTTTGGTAAGCGCAATTTAAAATTTTCGAGTATCTTTCTTTTCTTGCCAAAATAGCGAACTTAGAAGGAATGAGACCAATTTGATTCATTTGCATTAAATATGATACATACTTTAAAAATATATATAAAGTAAGAAACCATCTTACTCTTTTGAGCCAATGTGAAGAACTTGTATTTTGAATTACAAAAAATATCTTTAAAATGTTTATTAAATTTGTTTTTTAAAATATAATGTTTTATAGCTACTTCACACTACAAAGTTTTCTAGTTACTTGATGTTTTAACGCAATATTTTAAACCCATTTTGAATACGACTATGCTGATAATAGGTCACGACCGAATTTTAAAACATAATCTACGATCTTTTAAGGTTACTTTAAACATCCGCCTACAGGACTGGCCCAATGAACCCGACAGCTACATTCAAAATATTTATTGAAACTAGAAATTTCTTTAAAATACACTTATACGCCGCCTCTTTTATGCGTCTTCCTCAGTTATACGTCGATCTTCGATAGTCCCGGATAAACATATAGAGACGCAATGTTATTTTTTTTTTGTTTATGCGTCGCAATATTAAATGTATCTCTCATTTATGAATTGGAGAAATTTCCAGTTTTCATTAATTTTTTTTCCTATTCTACACGTGTTCTTTGAAGAAAAAATCACATCAGCTTGTAAAAGGGATTTCAATTGTTTGTCTTTTGCTTTTGTTTTCTGAACAATTATTGGAAGCTGCATTCCTTGGCCACATCCCTTTGTACCTACTACTTCTAGAGCAGGGAGAACGGTGGGAGGGGCTACTCTTTCAGAAATAAAGCCATTGAAATCTGTCTTATTCGCCTGTGTCTTATTAGCCTGTTAAAAGCAATTTTTGTTCGGATATTATTCAGATATTTCTGGGCCGACTGCTTCTGCTCTGGAAGCTGGTAGACGGGTGGGCTGGGATCCAACTCAATCGTGCCCGTAGCCTAACTGTTCGGAGCTTTCGTGGTTTTCTTTGAACCATGGATTTTCAAGCGTAAATACGGGTTAGATTCCCTTAGAAAGAACCCCACGAATGGCACTTCCCCCCTGGGCATATATCCCTCGAGTAGATAACTGGCTGTCAAAAATCAACCCAACCCAACCCTCTGAAATTTCTGTCATTGCCCGGACCGCTGAAGTTTTTTTTTTTTTTTTTTTTTTTTTTTTTTTTGTCATTGATGAAAATGAGTGATTGAAAATGAGTAGGCTAACAAAATTACCGATTTCTTTTAGAATGGAGGTTATTAAAATGTAAGAAGATATGCCCCATGTGACGAAAAAATCTTTAGCAGAACAATTCAAAATTCCTGTTACAACCTTAATTGTCATTTTGAAAAACACAGATGCAATTAAGGCAGCCAACAAAGATTGCGAAATTCATTGCAACGAAGGGATTAAATACAGAGTGGAAATTTTGATCAATTTGAAAATGCTTTAATGTACTGGCTCAAAGTAGCTCGTTCCTCCAATATACCAGTCCATTGTCAGTAATTAAAAGAAAAAGGAATTTAATTAGTACATACTTTTGGAATAGTAAATTTCTCTGCTTCCCAAGGATGGATATAGAAACATAAAAATAGACATGGATTAGCTATGCTCATTATAAGGGGCGAAAATGCAAGCTTTAATGAAAATAATGTTGAGGATTGGTTATGTTATATGTCAACTTTAATGAAAAATTATAATCATTATGACACCGATTCATTTAATTGCTATGCAACGGGGCTTTTTTTAAAAAATGATGGCCGATAAAAGGGTGAAGCGTATCATGGTAGTACCAAAAGTAAAGAGGGACTCAAATTTATACTTTACTGTAATACAGATGGTTCTGAGAAATATCCCCTTTGATTATTGGAAAATCGAGAAATTCTTGTTTTTTCAAAAACGTAAAAAAGTTACCATGTGAATACGATAATAGCAGTAAAACATGGATGGATGCTAACATTTATTTTTAATTTCTCCAGCAATTTGATGCAAAGATGGAAAAAGAAAAACGAAAAGTTATTTTATTCATTGACAATCGCCCTGCACACCCTACGGACTTCTCAAAGTTCAGCTGTACAAAAGTTGTTTTCTTCCCTGTAAACTGCACACGTAAACTTCAACCGTTGGATTTGGGAATTATTCATTGTGTGAAACCAAATTGCAAAAAAAAATTGATTCGAAGAACTTTTGCTTCATTTTAATTAATAAGTGCAGTAAATAGTCTAAAAAAAGTGTCCGTACTTCATGCAATAAGTATGCTCTGTTCGTCATGGGAAAGTGTCAATGAAACATGCATATAAAATTGTTTAAAAAAAGCAGGATTTATGTTGAAGGATGTTGAAAATGATTCATCTTCTTCTAAAGATCAGCTACTATTAAATGAAAAATGGAATGCCGTGCCTGGGGGAATAATTACGTTTAACGATTTCGTGGATGTCGATGAATCGCAACGAAATGTAGGAACGGCAGAAATGAGAGAGATACAAGAAATACCCGCATAAATTCAAGAAGATGATAATCCAGATGAATCAAATAACGAAGAAAATATAGAAACCCATCCACCGACTTTTGCAAAGGCAATAGATGCCCCGGAAACCCTTCGTTACTATATCCAACAAACCGCTGTATCTGGTTCTACATATTCTTGTTTCGAGGAACTTGAAAAAGCTACTTTTATGGACTGACATCAAGCTCATAAACAAACTTCGATTTTAGACCATTTAAGAATATAAGGTATGAAATTAAAATTTTGAGATGTACATTTATTACATTTGAATTACTAAATCATTAACAATCCAAGAAAATCGTATTTTTTTATTGTTATTCTGCATGTTATTTAACCATTTAAATATTTATATTGTCTTACCATTTATTTCAAATTTAATTTTTGCTTAAATTTCAATTATGCGTCTCTCTCGTTTATGCGTCGTTTTTCATCAGTCTCTTGCACCGATGTGTAAGTGTGAAATTAATGTAATCGAAATATATCAACCACAAAATAGCATCTGAAATAGTTTTAAATAAAACATCTGTGTAAAATATTTTTATAAAACTTGAGTAAAATTTCCGGTAGTTGTAGGGTTAATGCAATTTTACGTACTCTGATAACTATTTCGCCACATTTTCACGTATGCTAAAGCACTAAATTATGATTAAAATTACTTTAAAAATTCCCTGCTGCTACTAATGTAGAAAATATATCATAAAGATAGTTAGAATTGTAATTTAACAATTTGAAGGACGGTGGTATAGTATGTGTTCCACTTAATTTTTATTTAAAAATGCCATAATCACACTAAAATGTTTAAATAAATCTTGTTTTTTTAGGGTTTCGTTCATCTCATGAAACCCTTATAGTCTCGCTTCTCTGTCTGACCGTCACAGCGCTCGTCCTCGGAAAATATTTAAGTTACAGACTTTTTTTTACATAGAGCGGAATAATCATAAAACTTTCAAAAACTTATGTTATTTAAATTAATGTAATGTCATACCGCCATTTTTGCGATTTCAAAACACAATCTTAATTTCAACTATATTGTAACGACCGAAAACGCCGCAGCCTATTTTGTTTCGTAAGTTTTGAAACTGGTTTTGTCCAGCGGTTGCCTCTGAATCGCAGCCTAGAGTCAGATCTTGTCCATGGATCGCAGCCTAGAGTCAGATCTTGTCCATGTATCGCAGCCTAGAGTCAGATCTTGTCCATGGATCGCCGCCTGGGTTTCGGAGACTGATCAGCCATGCTCTCGTATCGGAGAGAAACTTTTTCGATATGCGGAAAGAGAACTGAAGATGTTAGGTGAGAGGTCAAGTGAAATGAAGAGAGCTAGTCGCTTGTGAGATGAGGATGCAGTTTGTGGAAAGTTTGGTGGATGGTATCGAAGCTGATTTGTGTAATGGAAAAAGACTTTTTTTTTTTTTTTTTTTTTTTTTTGTAGCCGGAGAACGAGTGTGGACATTGTGGTTTTATTGACTGTGTTTTTAAAATGATGTATTTTTAGAGATGTGCTGAAAAGTAGTGCCTTTTGTTTAAGAGTGTCGATGTGTTTTTTAATGGTTGAAGAGATTTTATTTTGAAGTATAAACTGTTAAATAAAGTTAATATTCGTTGTTAAATCGTCGTTTAGTTAGTGCTACCAAAGAACCAGACGACAACGTTACAGTATAGAGTGATATGTGTTAAGTGGAGGTTCCACCGAGATTGGTCTTCGGTAGTGTGAAGAAATAAAAGGTATGTCTTTCCCCTTTCTTCCATTACAGTACAGTGTGCCTGTTGTTTTAGATATTTATAATTTGGGAAGTTGAATTCATTTTGGTAAAATTTTGTGCCAAACTGGCCTCCGGTATTACATTCATATAACGTTTCGCAAATGCCAGCCGGTATTTTATATGTTTATTCAGAAACTCTAAATTTTGGATTTATAATTGTAATGAAAAAGGAAAAAAATGTATTTTATGGATTCAGTAAAATTTTGAAACTTGAGATATTTATGAACTAAAGTGTTTAAAACCAAACTGGTTAATGGTTGGAAGAAATCAAACTGATTTCAAGGTAACTGTGTTCTGTATTTAAAAAATATAGTGTTGGAAGAAATCAAACTGATTTCAAGGTAATTGTGTTTTGTACTAAAAAAATATAGTGTTTAAAACAAACTGGCTTAATAGCTGGATGAAATCAAATTGATTTTGAGTTAATTGTGTTCATATTGTGTAAAAGTATAGAATTTCTAATACCAAACTGGTGAATTTATTAATTGATTTGAATTTGTGTAAAAAGTGGTTTAAGGGGTTTGTGATTTCAGAAATTGAAGTATCGTCTTGAAGTTTTGTTGAACTGGTGTATTTAAAAAAAAAAAGAATTGGTATATTTATGATTGAACTGATGTGTTTTAAATATTTAAAGTTAATTACTTGTTTTAAAAATGTACTTATGCATTAATTTGGTGATTTTTATTATACTGAGTAAATGAGTGTTCATAGTGTACTTTTTTAACTTCGGTTAGTTGGTTGGGTGTCCGTTGCTCTGAGAGAGTGTATGAGTTACGCATTAGAGTGCAGAAACAGAACTTTAAGATGGCTTATTTTGGAAAAGGCCGAAAAGAGGACCTGAAAGTTGTAGCTGTGGAATTGGGGGAGGAAATTAACGATGATATGCGAATCATTGATTTGCGTGAACTAATAACGAAAAGTGTTAATTATGATGAAGATTTTGTGAAAGAAATGCTTTTAGCAGTTCTAAATGAAAGAATTAAGCGAGAAAAGGTGGAGGAGCGAGAGAGTGCAGAGAAAGAGAGGTCGGCTGAAAGAGAGTTTCAATTAGAGAAACAGAAATTGGAGTTACAATTAAGGAATAGTAAGAGCACTGACGATTCGGTTAAATCTAGTATAGGTTTTGAATCGAGAGTGGAGATTCAGAAATTGGTGCCGAAATTTGACGTGAAGGAAGATGATATCTGTTTGTTCTTGGAACTTTTTGAGCGACAAGCAAATGTTTTTAAGATTCTCGCCGAAAAGTGGGTTACCCAATTAATTGGTGTTTTACCGTCTGAAATTTCACAATTGATAGCTCGTGAACCGGTGGAAAATGCTAGTGTATATCAATATGTCAAGACACTATTACTGGAGCGGTTTAAATTGAGTCCAGAAAAGATTCGTCAGAACTGTGTAAAAACTCAAAAAGCAACCGATAGTACTTGGCATGACTTTTACTATGAAATAAAAAAATTATTTAGAGGGTTGGTTGAATGGTTTGAAGATAGAGACTTATGAACAATTAAAAGATTTAATGATTGTTGATCAAATAAGAAAGAGGGCACCGCCTGAATTTAAGGATAGATTTTTGGATCACTGGACAACTATAATTTCGCCAGTTGATCTCGTGACTAGGATTGAAGAGTTTGAAGATGTAAGAAGGTGTGTTCGTAACAAAGATTCGATGTGTTATGAGAATCGAAGTGAGAAAAAACCATGGCATTCGAAACCGTGGAAAGGAGATAACCAGAGAAATGAACGTGTGCAAGATGTAGAAGATAAGGAAAACTATTTTAATGATCGGAAGTCTGAACCAAATTTTGATAGAAGAAGACAAGTTGTTTTGAATGTGGGGATTCAAATCATTTTAGGCCTCAGTGTCCTAGACTTAAAAATAAAATTGAAACAGGAATTGTAAATCATGTTCGAAATAGAGCTGATGATGAATTATTTGCACCGTACACGAGTTCTGGAAGGATAAATGGGATTCGTATTCCAGTTATAAGAGAAACTGGAGCAACAGTCGATATTGTGTGTCAAAGGTATGTTTCGCCTGAAAGTATGACAGGAAAATATGTGTGGGTGCAGCATTTGTTGAACTACCGAATGAAACGTTTGCCTATGGCCGAAGTTGAAATTGAATGTGAATTGGATCATGTTAAAACTAAGGCAGCAGTTATTAGAAATGGTCTGGATCCGGGGAGATATATTCTTGGAAATAGAACGGTTGAATTGTTAAAAGAGAACTTTCAGTTTTTATGTGATAGTGGAAAGAAAAGACGAACTGTGAATGCAATAGTGACAAAAGCACAGTGGCGAAAACCACTTGCTGAAAAGAGAGATTCAGTAACTTTGGAATAGAAGAAATTAAGAGTTTTCGGAAGAGATAGAGGTTGATGGAGAAGTTGAAAAAGGCCTTCCGGATGTAAACGTTAAACTTGTGGAAGAAAAACTATTGGTTAAAGAGAATGTCGAAGAGATGGAGAGGGAAGTGAATTTGCCTACAGTTCTGGATTCTACGGATGAAATTTTGTTGGACCTGGTGTGTCTGTTTAAAGACGATTTTGAGAGCCGACAGATAAAATCAAGTATCGGTGATGTTGATAAGGTAAAGCAAGAGGAGTTAGTGAATGGTCAAAAAGAGAAATCGGAATTTACTGCAAAAGTGAAAGAGGAGAGAGATGAGTGTTCTGATGTAAATTGTAAACTTTTGCCGAAGGTTTTGGAAACTGGATTGGAAACTCCATTGTTTACATAGACCAGAAAGACTGAAACAGAATTCAAAGTATATAGAATGGTTAGGGATATAGAGTTGGAAAAAACTTGTGATGTTTACCAGAGAGCTGGAAACCCTAAAGACAAGAAAAAAGCTCCATTGACTTTGGTACCCATGGTATCTGAAAAAAGTAGCGGGATAAATGTAGATGCTTGCGGAACTTTACCGGTCACATCAAATGGGAATAAGTATTTGATTACAGCTATGTGTATGACATGTAGCTACCCAGATGCAGTGCCAGTGGTGAATGCTGAATCGATGTCTATATTTGATGTAATATTGCAGATATTCAGTCGAATGATGTTTCCAAGGGAAATACAGACTGAACAGGAACTCTCATTAATGAGTAACTTGACTGTAGTGTTTTTCCAGAGATTTGGAATTAAAACTGTGTTGAACTTGTCTACTGGTAGAGCGAAAAGGCTGGCTGTACAATGCAGGAGACCGAGCAAGAGTGTTAAAAGATTATCAGAAATAACAGATGTTGTTAATTTCAAGGGGAAAGAGGTAGAAATGAAATCGAGGAAAAAGAGAATGAGGAATCATAAGAAAAGAAGAAAATTTCTTAATGCAGACACTCTGAGCCGGCCCCATACCCATACCCATACTCATATTGAGTGCTATTTATTAAGTTCTATATATTAAAGTGGTATTATTAAAGAAAGAAAAAAGTGTATATATTATGTTTATTTATTGTCAGTATTAGAAAAATATAGAAATAATTTTGAACTCTTAAGTTATGATTTAATGATTAATATTTGTAATTGTATGATTATATATTGAAGTTGTTTTGTCAGTAAGAAAAAAAATGCTAAATATTTTGCTTTGTATTACGTAAAGAAAAAGAAAAAAAAAATGTTGATTGTATTGATGTTTTAAGAAAAATTACCTTGCTTATAATTTTGTCTGAAGTTATAGGAAATTTTATGTCTATTGAATTGTGGTAAATTAGAGTAACTTTTATACAGTGCAATTTAAGTATTTGTAATATTACTGGCATGTTATGAATTGCTATATATTTTTTTTGTTTCAAAATTGCTAGTAGCTCTAAAATTTAAAGAATCTTTTTTAGGGCGGCACATGGCTGTGATGGATTGGGAAAGGGCGAAGGGACATGTTTGTGGCAAAATTACCAAATTGTTACTGAGCATTTTGGAAGAAAAAAATGTTAGTGTTCAGTGGTACTTGTCGCAACTGTTTTTTCCTGTCTATGACTCCGTTTGGACATGTCTAAAATTTGGAGGGGGGGGGGGGCGGAGTCTGTAACGATCGAAAAACACCGCAGCCTATTTTGTTTCGTAATTTGCGAAACTGGTTTTGTCCAGCGGTTGTCCCTGAATCGCAGCCTAGAGTCAGATCTTGTCCATGGATCGCTGCCTGGGTTTCGGAGACTGATCAGCCGTGCTCTCGTATCGGAGAGACACTTTTTCGATATGCGGAAAGAGAGCTAAAGATGTTAGGTGAGAGGTCAAGTGAAATGAAGAGAGCTAGTCGCTTGTGAGATGAGGATGCAGTTTGGGGAAAGTTTGGCGGATGGTATCGGAGCTGATTTGTGTAATCGAAAAAGACTTTTTTTTTTTTTGTAGCCGGAGAACGAGCGTGGACATGGTGGTTTTATTGACTGTGTTTTTAAAGTGATGTATTTTTAGAGATGTGCTGAAAAGTAGTGCATTTTGTTTAAGAGTGGCGATGTGTTTTTTAATGGTTGAAGAGATTTTATTTTGAAGTATAAACTGTTAAATAAAGTTAATATTCGATGTTAAATCGTCGTTTAGTTAGTGCTACCAAAGAACCAGACAACATCGTTACAATATGTTCGTGAACTGTAGTAGCTGGATTACCTGGATCAGTAGTCCTGTGGCAGAGTGTGTTATTTGAAACTGAAAGTTCACGGGTTCGAAGCATGTCGGCAGAAGTTGAAATTTTTAATTTTTACATTTAATTGTAATTTAATTATAAGAAATTTCGTATTTTTTAGCGAATTTACGCGTTTTTTGGAATTTTAATAAATGCTAATATCCTTTTTTTGCCATCTAGTGAGTGTTTGGAAAGTGAAAGAATTAATATGGAGTTTTTCTGAATTATTTTAGCATTTTAAATATTTATTAAACACGTTTTTCTTTTTAAAAAATTATGTTTTATTTAGACCTCCGCTAAATTTTTGAAATTCCTGATTTAAAAAATATGTGAAATTTTTATATTTTTTCTGAATAATTTAACTTGAATATTTTTAATCTGGACTAAAAACATTTTTTTTAATTATTTTAAAATTAAATATAATGGTGCTGTCATTTATGTAACTGTTTAATAATTATAAGTTATCAATTTTGATTTATTAAAGATAAAGAGTTTTAAAAGATATATTAAACGAAACCCTCTGTGCGATCTATATACATACTTATCAACTTGTTTAATGTACTTGAAAAAAAGTTTTTACTTATTTTCAAACAAATTTGTTTGTAAATTTTGGTGTCAATCAATTTTTTAAAGATTTTAGTAAAAGATGTACTTTGCCACTGAAAGAATTAAAACAATCTGCACTTGAACACTACGTATGTAGCACATATTGGTGCTTCCAATATTAGATAATTTTGAGATAAATGCTGTTATATATCGGCCAGAGTAAAAAAGTCTCACTACAATTTGTCACGAACCATTCGCAAAAAGAGACCCAACAGTCGTCAAGCCATTAGCTGCTCAAAAGCCTGCACAGATAAGAGGCCGTCCACAAATGATGTCACGTTTGGAGGGGGAGGGGGGGGGGGTCGAGAAATTGCGACAGTTTGTGACAAGTGGGTGGTTGGAGGTAAGAAGAAGTGTGACATCACACATTTTTGTTAAATTAAAAGCATTACAAATCAGCTCATTAAATTTTGAAATCATTTTGAAATTAAAGTATTTAGTTTTCATAAAATAAAGATAAGATATAAAGCCAAATATATTAAATTCCACTTCAAATTCAAAAATATTACTATTTTCAGTTGCTCTTTCATATAAATATTTTATTACTAATGTATACTAATTGTGTTTTTTGTTGTAAACTTTAATCTTATTTTAAACAAAATAAGTAAAAGGATCAATCAATTCCTACTATTAGTTTTTATTGTTATGCTCACAAATGTCAGTAAAACACATAGTTAAAGTTTAAAAATAAGATTTGAAATATGATCTATAACGTAGTGCTTTGTTTCTGAACTGCAAGTATATGTTTATGTAATACTACAAAGATAGCCCGTCAAAAATGACGGAAAATGAGATATAAAAATATATACAACAAATGTGCAGTTTTTCTCGCTTGTTCCGCAGTAATAGATGGAAATAACACATTTTTAAATGTGGATATATGTTGCCAAATTTCCTTCTTCGCCAAGGCAGTTTTCTTTATTCCGCCTAGGCCGCTTTACTGGAAGAATACCGAGAATTGAAATTCTGTATCCGGCAATGTAAATCACATGAAAATTGGGCAGTTAGGAGCTCAGATAATTTAGCACCGTATAGTGGCGATTATTTTATTAGTAGCACCGGGATCAAGATGTAAAGACGTATATTTTGGAATATTACATTTTAAATTCTGACCCATAGATTTTGAAAAAAAAAAAACTTAAATGCGCGGAGTTTAAATTAAATTGCGGTGAGCTCGATTATGAACGGTTTATGGGTTTCAATGGAAATTTCGCCAAATTATCCAGCTATCGCCAAGCTGGCTTCATATATGGCAACTTAATTTTGTCGCCAAATTTGGTGGTATTTCGCCAAATTTGGATGTATTTTGCCAAATTGGTCAGAATATGGCGCTACTATGACAACCCTGCCATTGCTATTTTTCAACAATTATTCGCTGTTAAAACTAATACCGATATCTCCATAGGAAGCCTAACATGGCAGAGATCAATGTGGCGGTCCAACCGGAATACACAGAAACTTAGATTTTATATAAATAGATAGCGTGACATGTGACAAGGGGGGCGGAGAGGATACGGTACACTGTGACATCTTGTGACAAAAGGGAGTAGGGTGGGGTAAGAAATATTGAAAAAATGTGTGACGTCATTTATGGACAGCCCTAAGCTCTAAATGAGAGAGGGCTCTGCCTACGTTGGCACATCAACACTACCGCAAATTTTCAAAAAAATTCCAACGATGTACCAAAAGCCTGTACTATTTGGTTAATACTGTGTTTTGAATGCATAGTATCCTATTATATCATATTTCACTGGCATTGCGAAGTAAAAAAGAATTCCTTAATGTGATTTTCTTTTCTTTTCTTCTTTAATTTGGAATAATTTGATTGAATTAGTAACAGCTATTTATTATTTATAAACTATCTTGCAGAATTAAAAAGCAGAAAAACCAACGTTTAAAATGCACAAATAATACATGAAAAGCAGCAAACAGCTGTTTCGAATCTACTAGCGAGATTCTTCTTCAGTGCAAAATAGGGAAAAAGGAACAGAGTGCTAGAAAAAGCAAGGCTGAGCAAAATCAGAGACAGAGACGCGCTGGCTTATATACCCTATGCGGGCAGCGAAAGCGCCAAAAACAACCAATCAGAGAGAAGAAGTAGAAACGGCTGGGTGGACAAGTCGCGACATCTACCGGAGAAGGAGAGAAAAAGAAACCAAAAAGGGGGAAATTAAATTAATGATTTCCAAATACTTGGAAAATCAGGAGTACTAGGTAAGTTATTGACTAAAGAGTGAGCATTTTTAATGATGTGGTAAGCTTCCTAAAAATCAAGATCAAGGTTAGAAGAATATTTTTCGATAATGATGGCTGAGGAAAAATCGAACCTATGTTGAGAAGACCAAGAATGTGAAGACAAAGAATTCGAAACAGCTGTTTTCTGTTTTTCGTGTATTATTTGTACATTTTAAACATTGGTTTTTCTGCTTTTTAATATTGTTGCACAACGGCTTTATTTGCTAATTTTATATCTTGCAGAATATATAAGTTGCATAATTGTTTTTTTTTTTATTTAATAGTTTACTATTCCATGCTCAAATCTGATTTTGCCAAGTACGAAAAGTGGAAAATTTAAATTACTTGTTATTAAAACTGCTAATAATAATAATATATTTCAAATCAAAATATTCTATAAAGCTATTTCGACGAAATTTCAAAGAGCATTTTAATTCTGTCCAAAATACATTTTAGAAATTCTTACGCTGATCACAGCTTAGTTTCTATATCAGCCATATTCGACCTATTTGCGGCTAGAGAAAAATAATCTTTAATCCGTATCTATAAAATTAATTGAGACGCGCATGAAAAGTGTTTAAGTCATTCACTGTTGCTTTATATATTTTCCTGGTAAAATACATGTTAATTTTGAATTAAAACATCCTGAATGCCATTTTCTTAGTCAAAAGTTCTGCTCACATGTAGCCACATTTGCGCTACTCTAGTTCTTTTAATTTCTTAACCGCTTCGCGATCAACATTCTTTACACTATTTTTAATCTTATATCACCAGACTTTTAAAATTAAACATTATTTATTAACACTAATTAAACATTATTTAAAATTAATAAAAATTTGAACTATATATTTATACATAAAATATATATATATATTGAGCAAATGACTGGTTTTTTAAAGGCAATCTACTGATTATTTTTCTTCAGATTTGAAAATTCTGCATTGTTGTTATCATTGAGTTTCATATTATATATCTAATACTGCGTATTAGAGTTGAACTTTGTCGCGGATAAAATTGGCACATAAAGCATTTTATACCACTATTTTGAAATAGCAATCATAGCGGCATATTTCTAGAACATTCGCAATAGAATACCACGAAGTATATATTTTGGAAATAAAAATGTAGAATTTTTTTGGTAACATCTCTTCGGTTACAAACGTTCAACCCTACTGATATTCTCAACTTTGCCATACTGCTTAGTTATATTTTCTTTCGTTGTCTTACTATTTTAATTACCCTTTTCTTGAATTATTGTATAAATGTGTTGCGGGCCGCCTAACTTCACAAACATATGTTTGAGACCCGCGAAGAAAAAGGGTTCAGTACGGCTGTTCTAGATCATCGATAAAGTGTCACAAAAATGGACAAATACAAAAGTTAGTGTTGTATTTACGAAGATTATGTAACCTCGAAGTGATTTTTCTGTCATTTAACCTCATCCACCAAATAATACGTGATGCGAATTGAGGAATTTCATCATTAAAAATCTTGGTATATTTCTATATATTAACCCTTTGCCGCATACAAATCCACCACAGTGCCCAAAAGTGCTTTTTTTCCCTAACCAATCTATTTTATTTACAGTACCTATTCAATGCATATGTTGGCCTGTGACATCTATGCTTGCAGTAGAAAAATCGAGATAGCGCCAAAAGTAGGATAACTTACTTTAGATATCACCAATTTCGATGTTCCTTCAGAAGGCAGATATGTTGTTCCCCATGAACTAAAATGTTTCTATACCTACAATAATGTTATTTAAATGTTATTTTGCTTATTAATTACTGGGTTTAGATTTCTTGTCCTAATGCATTACAGGAACACAAATATAAAAATGCTTTATTCATATTATTTCCGGATGTTTTACATAATGTCTATTACAGTGGACGTCATGCACAGCTTCAAAATTATAACAGTTTACCTTGCAACTAAAGTGAACGTCACAACTTTGACAGCTATGATTAGTGGAATGCTGCTATATCGCAACAGAAAACTTTCATAGTTTTTATTTTTCTAAGAGCACCACATTTTGATACTGTGTGCATAATGCTCACTATAGTGGACAAGCTGCAATTTTTTTAAAAAAAGAAAGAATTATGCAAAAATAATTTTTTTTCTCATTCTGTGTGGGTTTTTTTAGCTAGAAAATACGAAATTTAAATTTGGGGACTTATCAGTTTTTAAGAAAGCAACTAAGAGTTAATGCGGACTATTTTTAATCTGCCATAATATATATCGAATGGTGCCATACTGAAATAATTCTAGCTATCTTGATTTTTCAAAAAGCCTAATTCGTACGAAGCAGCAAAGAATTGCAGCCAACAACAAAGCATAACAAAGTACACTATTTGTTATCAAAATGAAATAGCAATGAGGATTTCCTGTAATTTGATTATATTTTTGGCGTATACTTTATTTTAAAATTTTGGACCTAGTTATAAAACATTATTTTTGTATTAAAATATTCTGGTTTAATATAAATATATATTATAGGAAGATTCTCAAAAGGTGGGATCATTAAACTTTAACTATATGTATTTTTTTTAAATTTTCAAATTTAAGGCCAATTTTTCTTAATAGTATAGTATTTTGTCTATAAATATAATATAGTAAAAATATTTTTAATAGTATGTCTACAAAATTATACACAAACATTAAAAGATAGCAACCAATTTTGGAAAATTAATTATTAAAACATTTAATTAGCAGTTGTGTACGTTACAAATTTTGGACATTTCTTCGCACTTACGTTACAGATTTTGGACGTTTCTCTTAGTATTTAAAAAAATTCTTAAGGCTAATAATGTAGTAAATGTGTCTTACATTTGTATGTGTATACATATATATCTTTATAATTAACTTTTTGTTATCCAGTAATAATAATAATAAAATCAAATGCATTGTTACGTACGCTACTTTCAACATAACAAAATACAGAAAAATTCTTTATAGAAAAGTCTTTCTATCTTCAAAAAAGCAATAAATCAGCCTACCATCTCTTAACGAAATTATCAAAAAATCATCCGTTTCCTTTATGCATTCGTTGTTTACCATTAGAATCACCTGGAAAAAAGTTAAAACTCTTTTTCTTGGTGGTATATTGGAGCAGTTAACGTTATGAATGTCCGAAATTGGCCTCTTTAGCATAAAATAATAAAATTTTAAGATATTTATATAAAGCATTTACAATAAATTGTCATTTTCTGTCTCTGAATAGAATTAAAATCTCAGTGTAAAAAAAAAAATAAATAAAGTCAATGATAATTAAAGTTATGTTTGAAAGGCTTAAAGTTATGACGTGTGTCCAGTGCCCACCTTTTGAGAATCGCCCTATACTATAATGCGAGCAAACATTGTGTGTGTATGTATGTGTGTGTGTGTATGTAAATTTTATCTTAAAAACGGCTCTAACGATTTTGACGAAATTTTGTATTTTACCATTTTCGGGCACGATACGATCATTGTGCTAGGTCACGTGTTCGAGAAAATTCGATTAGTGGATCATTTTGGGTCATAATGGGTCAAGATCAAGCTAATTATATCTAAAAATCTGCTCAATCGATTTTGACTAAATTTTATGTCCAACCATTTTTCGACAGGAGAAGACTATTAGGCTGGGTCACATGTTCGAGAAATTTAAGGGACGAAATTTTGTATTTTACCATTTTCGGGCACGATACGATCATTGTGCTAGGTCACGTGTTCGAGAAAATTCGATTAGTGGGTCATTTTTGGGTCACTATGTGTCAAGGTAATTTTATCTAAAAAACGGCTGCAACGATTTTGACTAAATTTTGTACTTTGTCGTTTTTGATTACGAGAAGACCAGTGGGATAAGTAACATATTAGAGAAAATTCGATTAGTGGGTCATTTTAGGGTCACTGTGGGTCAAGCAAAGTATATCTAGAAAACGGCTCAAACGATTTTGACGAAATTTTGTATTTTACAATTTTCGGGCACGGGAATACCATTGGGCTAGGTCACGTGTTCGAGAAAACTCGATTAGTGTGTCATTTTGGGTCATAATGGGTCAAGGTCAAGCTTATTATATCTAAAAAACGGCTCAATCGATTTTGGCTAAATTTTATATCCAACAGTTTTTCGACACGAGAAAATTATTGTTTTAGGTCACATGTTCGAGAAAATTCGATTAGTGGGTCATTTTTTGGTCACTGTGGATCAAGTGAAGTTTATCTAGAAAACGGCTCTAACGATTTTGACGAAATTTTGTATTTTATTGTTTTCGGGCTCGAGAATACTATTGGGCTTAATTCATGTTCAAGAAAATTTCATTAGTGTGTCATTTTGGTGCATAATGGGTCGGGGTCAAGCTAATTGAATCTGGAAAAAGGCCCAAAACATTTTGACAAAATTCTGTAATATACCGTTTCCGGGCATGAAATGAACATTGGGCTAAGTTACAAGTTCAAGAAAAATCGATTAGTGGGTCATTTTGGGGTCACTGTGGGCCAAGCTATTTGTATCTAAAAAAGACTCAAGCGATTTTGTGAAAATTTTTTATTATACATTTTCTGGACATGAGAAGACCATTGGGCTAAGTCACATATTCGAGAAAATTCAATTAGTGGGTCATTTTTGGGTAACTGTGGGTCAAGCTATGTATATCTAAAATAACGGCTCAAAACATTATGGCAAAATTTTGCAATATGCCGTTTCTGAGCATGAGAATACCATTGAGCTAATTCACATGTTCGGAAAATTTCCATTAGTGGGTCATTTTTCGGTCACTGTGGGTCAAGCTAATTGTATCTTAAAAAATGACTCAAACGATTTCGACAAAATTTTGTATTATACTGTTTCCGGTCACGAGAAGATCAATGGGTTAGGTCATATGTTCGAGAAAATTCGATTAATGGGTCATTTTTGGGTCATTGTGGGTCAAGTTAATTTTATCTAGAAAACCGCTTTAATGATTTTGATTAAATTTTGTTTTCTATCGTTTTCGGGTTTAAGAAGACCATTGGTCTAGGTCGCATGCACAAGAAATTCGATTAACCAATCACTTTGGGTCACTATGGGTCAAGGTTTAGCTAATTTTATCTAAAAATGGCTCAAACGATTTTGACAAAATTTCTTATTACACCGTTTCCTAGCACGAGAAGAACATTGGGATAGGTCAGATGTTCGACAAATTTAGATCAGTAGAACCTTTCTGGGTTACCGTGGGTCAAGCTAATTTTATATATAAAACGATTTCAGCGATTTTGACTAAATTTTGTATTCTATCGTTTTCGGGTTCGAGAAGTGCATTGATTAGGTCATGCGTTCAAAACGTTTCCGTTAGTGGGTCCCTATGGCTTAGGATCATGCTAATTTTATCTAAATAGCAAGAATTATACATTAAGAATGAAATATCGAATTGAACACAAGGCTAATTTTGACCGAGCTTAGCTCGGTAATGTCCGCTAGTATGTTATTCGTTAAAAAATATCTCAAAGAAATTCATTTTAAGGCGTATCATTTAAATAAAAAGAAAATGAAAACATGCAAATGGTTTATGAAATGAATGACACACATTTATCATCCCCTTTGTTTAATGAGAATGTAAACAGTTTTAAGCGTTTCCAATTATGGGTTAGAAACTACACTTACAAATAGCGATAACTGCACCACTCATAAATTAAATTACTTACATCTTACAAATAAAATTATAGAAGTAATGTAAAAATAATAGACACATTTTTCATGTACATATACGCATGCTGGAGCTTAGCGAGTTCAAAGCGCGCACAGACTCTTCAATCAAAAGGTTGAATTTTTATTTAAGACTTTGTGCGAGGGCTTCATAAAAAAATATTTACCACAAAACTTTTCCTAAAATTTTTAATTTTCATTAATCAAAAAATTACGACGCTAAAAATTGATATTCTTATTTCTTCACTAGTTGTTAAAAGTATGATTGAAATTTGCAATGAAATATAATACATTTCGTTCAAATTAAAATGAAAAATGCAATAGCATGTAACCATATCCAATCCGTCAATGTCGAGACTCTCTGATCAAATTCTAAAGTTTTTTTCTTTTCTTCTGCATGAAAATATCAAGTAATATTCTTTCAAAAAAACAAAATTTAACTTTTCAAATATTTTCATACGGAACTGCTAGCAAACACAAAACTTTTAACGCATTAAATTTTTGATAAAGCGTATCACAGTAAAGTAAGACGTTTGAAATTTCTATGTTTCAGATGTGTTGAATGTTTGTTTGATGGAATTAATAACGATAAAAAAACTCTTATAAGAAGTTTTGCATTGTAAACTTTTAACTATTCCTAAATACTTGAAAAACATTTCTTTTGAGTTTATGAAAAAATTCACTGGGAAGTTTGCACTTAATATAAGTGATTTTTATAGTTTTGGTATTTTCTTTTACTTAAAATATTTTCTAAACACCTAATTTAAAATGTGTAACCTACGAAACTTTATTTTCAAATTTAATAGTTCTTCCTATTCCCTTTTGGCAGTTAAGAGCCTATACTATTCACACGAAGACATTCGCAAGCTAGTTTCAAACCCGTAGTTACTTATTTCCAAATAGTTCTGTTCAAATTTCGTACTTGCAATTTAAGCTTCTTAAAAGTTGTTTTTTTTTTCATAAGATATCAGATGCCGTTATCGCATGAGGAACGTTTGCTTGTATGTATTGAAGTAACTTTATTAAAAATACATTTAATCAAAATGGAAAAGGTAAAACAGTTCCCGGATTGACCTAATCTATCATAATAAAAAAAAAATCATTTAAAAATTTTAAATGCAAATGAGAAAATTTACAAAGAACACCACTATAGCTTTAACATTGGCTGGCGACTTCGTGCGACTAGAGTAGGCTCTTAATAATGACGTCCGTTTTCTCATTAACCTATTTAGCATTTTGAAGTGATTCAAAACTACTTTAAATATGAGTTAAAACTGTCTTAGAACTCTATTTTTATCGCATTGTAGTAGTTTTGTTCAAGCATTTAAAGTTTAAAAAATTAAAGCTTTTAAAAAATATTCGCCTTTTCCACTCTCAACACCAGACAGATAAATCTATATATGATTTTGGAAATTGTTGTAGAAAATTTCACACGCCTTGAATTTTAGTAATTTTCCATTTTTTAAATTGCTTAATTCCTTATATACTGATGGTACTTATAAATACCATTAAAATAACTTGTTATAAAATTCATTCAATACATTGATTAGTTGTAATACAGTTTAGAATGCGTTATAGATATATTAAATTATCTTGTTCCAAAAGTATTATTGGTTACATAAAACAAAAAACAAAAATATTTTTTAAAGGATGATTTATTTGCCTTTGCATCTTTTCAGCTTTCTTAGCGTTGGGGGTGGGGTGGGGGTTCAATTCGGAAATATTTATATATTTCTATTGTAAGAACATTATATTTGTACATTTCCTAATTCTACAAAAGATTAAGAAAAGCATTTAAAATAAAAGATATGAGTGGAGTTGTAAATATTGCATAAAATCCCTATAAATTCAAATTTAATTAAACGTTCTGAATTCTTCAATCCTTCTAAAACCCATTAAATGATTATGTAAATCTTTTCATGTAGTTTAACCAATTCACGAAAAATGCTTTAGAAGATAAAATTTTCATGAATTCATAATTCAATACATAATGGGTTAAGTTTGCTCTTTATTTTCGTGTTTGACTCAGGGTTAGTGGTTCACGAAAATTATTCCATCATGTGCTGAGTTTGCAGTCTTGCCAACAGATAAGAGTGAGAAGAGCTAGGCTTGAATCTTACAGGTAGCTTATTTTCAAAGCATTGGCGCGTATAGTCAATGACCCTGGTTCGACTCCAGGCATTGACGCATTTTTGGTGCGTTCGTAATTATATAAATACGTAGAACCTATAGTCGTCGTTCAGTCCGTCTGTCCGTCCGTACGCATATAACAGTGCAAAAACTATCCAACCAAATCGTTTGAAATTTAAAATATATAATTATTGTATAAATTTCTCGAGTCATTTCAAATTCTATGAAAATTGGATGTATAGTTTAATTACAGGGGCAGTCAAAAGGGCCAATGGGAAAAGGGCCATTACGGCCAATGGGAAAAAATTATTTCAAGTGCATTTTAATGATGGTAAAGCTTTTCGAAAAGAATGAAACTGATATGCACTTATGAAGTGCACTAAAATATACATTCAGTACAATATGCGGTGCACAAAATATTTATAAAACTAGTTATAGTACAAACACCACGTTTGCCACGTTTGACTTGCAATTTCCAGCTTCTTTCACTCTGTTGGCTCTACGCCTTTTAAGCAATTAAAAAAGCAGAAAATTACCAGCAGATGTATAGATAAATATATCATTGTTATAATTTAGTTCTGATTTTCTTTTAAAAAGCTTTTGATTATATTTTATTTAACGTCATAACCCTTCTTTGAAGATGAAGTGTAAAATTTTTAACGGTGAAAAGAACATATTTAAATATGATGTGCAAATATCATTTATAAAAATGAAAGTTATTACATAAGATTCACGTTATGTCGCACATACGTGGAGACAAGGTATAAAAAGGATATAACAAAGAACATTTTAAAATTGAAAGAGATAATAATAAATAAGTAAAAAATGTTTTACTTCGTATCAGTTTGTCTCTTTGAAGTTTTATTTTTGTAAAATTTATGTTTAAATATCTTTCTAACCTTATTCCCAAATTCGTAATCTAGCAGTTTTACAGAAATAAGTGATGAATCAATGCATGGTTGCATATACATATTTTATGACAGGGTGAGGATAAATAACGGCATTGTTTTAAATTTGGCGATTCTTTGTAGAATACTCGTGTAGTTGTCAAACACCATTTATTAACCAGTAGTCCAAGAGATATAATGCAGATTTCATATTATCGCCGCACAAATTATATGAAAATTCAGTCTTGTTGGAATTGGTTGAAATTTTGTTATGCTGTAGTTCATGCAATAATGATCAAAAGTTTCAATGGGTATAATCATGAAAAATGATTAATGTTGATGTTTGGCCATCGGAAAATCCATCTGAATGGCCATCTATGGCGATCTGAATTCGTATATTACATTACTGACTTCATTACGATTTTTTTTTTCAAGTCAAATAAACATATTTTGAAAAAGAAAACCTACTTAATTTTGAACTGTGCTAAAGAGTGGAACAGCATTCAAGAGTTTCTTAGTTGATAGCAGTTTAACTCCCGGTCTATTGGTTGATCGTTTTGTTATATCGTGAGCCATTAGAATATAATAGGTGTTGTTTTAAATTAAAATTAAATGACGATAAAATAAAAAATGTAACGAATTTAAAATTTTAATAAAATTTAAAATATTCTTATTGAAAATTGAAAGTTTATTCAAGGTAAGACTACAATATTGAATAATATTTTTTTAAAAGATAAATTAGGGTTAGAGTATAGCTGCAGTTACGAAAACTACTAAATGTTACATTATAATACGAGCAAAAATTGTGTGTGTGTATCTGTATGTATGTAAATTTTATCGTAAAGACGACTCTAACGATTTTAACTAAATTTTGTATTTTACCACTTTCGGGTGCAAGAAGACAATTGGGCTAAGTCTCATGTTCTGGAAAATTCAATTAGTGGGTCATTTTGGGTCCTTATGGGTCAGGCTAAAGCTAATTATATATAAAAAAAAACGGCTGAAATGATTTTGAATAAATTTTGTAATCAAACGTTTACAAGCACTAGAAGACTATTGAGCTGGGTCACATGTTCGAGAAAATTTGATTAGTGGGTCATTTTTGTGTCACTGCGAGTCAAACTAATATTATCTAAAAAACAGCTCTAACTATTTTGATTAAATTTTGTACTCTACCATTTTGAGGTACTATAAGATCATTGAGCTAAGTCACATGTTCGAGAAAATTTGATTAAGAGCCCACATGAGGAAAAAACTAAAACAAGTCTACACTAGTCCCTCAAAAAGTCCCGGATGATAATGTTAATCCTACGGGGAAGTTATTTTCAAATATCTCGCTTGAATTTTATTATTTTCGGAGGATTTTTTTTTTTTTTTTTTTTTTTTTTTTTTTTTTTTTTTTGCATAGGATAGCTGAGGACGATCTACAACCGAGCTAGTTTTTTATTTTGGTTATAGTGTTTTTACATTAGGATAATAAACGGTCAAGTGCGAGTATTACTCGCCTATAGAGGGTTCCGTACAATAAATTATGAATTAGTAATTGTATTATTAAAAAAAAAAATCCATCGCTAAAAGAATACTAACACTTTGTAAAAAACTATGAAAAGTAGGGTTGGGTATAACAGTATATACTACAAAAATGTAAATGGATATACCAAGAAAGTTCAAAGATATATGGAACCTAAAAAATATCAAATACAGGCATTCTGTATAACTCATTTTTACTTTCTTCTATCTTTACAAGAAGAAAGTATTGGATTCGTGAAAATTTTCAAATTTTGGTTTTCGACTGATTTATACGTTTTAGGGTACAGAAGTAATGAAAAACATGTTTTAACAAAATGTTTGTCTGTGAGTCTGTCTATCCATGTGTGACACAAATTTTGTGGGCGCTCTATCTTAAGAACTATTGAACGGAATTTAATAAAACTTTAGATTCAGTTAGTCCCTGATATAGATTGGTGCTCATTACTTTTTGGTGTAAATCGCCCAGCAGGTGCCACTAATATGCTGCAATTTTCCGGATTTCCGCAATAGCTGTATCTTAAGAACTAATGCATGAATTTTCATCAAACTTTAGATTCAGTTAGTCCCTGATAAGTTTTTGGTGTAAATTGCCCAAGAGGTTCCACTGCAACTCAGAACTTTTCACGATTTCCCTAACAGCTCTACCTTAAAAAAAAAAAAAAAAAAAAAAAAAAAAAAAAAAAAAAAGAAAAAAAAAAGCACGAATTTTCACCAAACTTCAAATTCAATTAGAAGTGCACGAAAGTTGTCCCTGATGAGATTTTGGTATAAATCGCCTAACCGGTGGCGCTGATCCGCTGCATTTATCAGGAAGTATTGACATGTATGAGATAGAAGAAAGTTTTGTGATTAACACAGCCGACTAGTTTAATATTATCTTAATATCTTTATAATGAACTTTATTCGGTACTGGCAATAAAAGAAATGAATATTTAAGCTTGCATTTCATAAAACGAAATTCAGCATAGTAATAACCTTTCTTTCTACAGTGCTGCTAAAACAAAACATTCGTTCAAAGTTTACATTTGGCTAATAGAAAATTTTGCTAATAGAAAATTTTGAAAACTTGAACATCATAATCACTTTAAAAAAATATTTTTTTGAACAATAAAAAGGAAATTTTAAGTTCCGTTTATACAGATTAACATAAAACATAGGTTTTGAAAATTTCATGAAAAAATATTCAAATGTTTTTGAGATATCGTGCGCGATATGCCCAAGAAAGTCAATTGGAGAAAAATGACTTAAAAGTTTCGAAAATGCCGCTTAAGCTTTTGAGCCGGTATAATTCTAAAAGCCATAACTTCTATTTTAATGAGAATTTGAAGGAAACAATTATATAAAAATGTTCATAAAAAAGGAAGATTAACATCTAAAAAAGTATAATAATAAAAAATAAAAAAATTGAAGCTTTAAGAGTCTTGAGACCCCTTGAATTAATCTGTTTATAACAATTTGATGTTTATTGCTTTTATACTCTTTCTGACCATTTCACTACACTCATATATCATTAAAAGGCCTAGGCTTTAAAAGCCGATGGTACATAGTGTACGCCGCCCCTGTCATTATGTATGTCCAAACCGTCCATATCTTTAAGGGTTCATATCTCAGCTAATTACTGACGATTATTTTCAAAAATCATGATCAACAATGCTTTTATACTTCTACTACGATAGGTATCTCCAGCGCAGCTCAACAGTTTTGCTGAATGCCCGTAAATCGAAATTTGTGTGTAACGGAAAAAAGCGCTTTTCTCAAAAACTATGTGACCTAGGGTAATCGCTATAATTTTCCTGCAAGGTTTATATTAATGTCTACTCCCTTTAATTTTTTCATAATTTTAGTTTCAGTAGATTCGGATTTAGATGGGGGGGGGGACATATTTTTGCGCTACATTTTCGACTATATCTTTGAAAATGTAATACCTAAAATTAAAAGGAATGTATTTTTGAATTCAGCATTATGAAAGCTTTCGCACGATACCTCACACGATATACAAAGAAAATATTTTTTTTCAAGCAACTGAATTAGCCCCTATACATTTTTACGAAATATATTTATAAATGTTTAATAATCTGAAAATATGTGGGTCAACAGTCTTTATTACTTCCCCGAATTTGAACTTTCCACGTTCCATAGTTTAAGAGTAAAGTGGCTGTGACAGACGGACAGACACAAGAGTGATCTTATAATGGTTCCGTTTTTACTTTTTAAGTACGGAACCCTAATAATTTCAATTTCAGAACTGGTTCAATCCGGTTCCGAAAGTAAAAGTAATTTTTTAATAAAATATATTATACCAAAATCAAAAAAGGGAAAACTACCCCTGTTGTAGATCGTCCTCTGCTATCCTATGCAAAAAACATCATTCGAAAATATCAAAATTCAAGCGAGATATTTGAAAATAACTTCCCCTTAGGATTAACATTATCATCCGGGTCTTTTCCCAGTTCTATGGGAGCGTTATTCCCAAATATCTCGCCTGAATTTGAATATTTTTAAATTTTTATTAATTACTTTCACTTTCGGAAACGGTTGGAACCGGGCTGCTGAGTCACATGTTCGTGTAAATTTGATTAGTGGGACATTTTGAGTCACAACAGGTAAGGGTCAAGCTAATTTTATCTAAAAAACGGCTCAAACGATTTTAACTACATTTTGTACGATCAGATTACTGGAAGATCATTGGGTTAAGTTACATCTTTGAGAAAATTCAATTAGTAGGTCTTTTTTTGTTCACTACAGGTCAAGCTACTATTATAATAAAGCGAGAATTTGTTGTTATATAAAATTTAATACAAGCTGTGGTTATTACACGAAAAAAAGTATAAAAAAAAGACTAAGCAAATTAATTTTAAGTTACAAAAACTCAAAACTATAACAATATATATGTGAGAAAGGGAAATTAAGAAATAAAAGCAGAAAATATTCCATTAGATCCCAAAAATGATGACAGACGAATGATCAACCGGGACAAGAACCTTCTAAAAAAAAGACTCTTTACACAGTTCATACATTTTAAGTTTAAAAATTAATTGCTAGTAAGTAGCAGAGTACCAAGATTTTTTTCTTTTGAGTAAATATACAAGACAAAACCGTACATTTGGAGCATTTATGGTTGGGAGGATAGGATATCTCGTAGTATGGAAGTTCAGTGATAATTTCTTTCGGAATTTCATAAACGGATTTGTAGAAATCCTTGGCTAGTTAATTGATGCGTTTTTTAAGAGAAATGCTGTTTCATTCCCTTCGAATAGTTGTATTTCTGAGGTAGCGGTGAGCATTCCTGATGGTGTGAAGATTTCTGTTATGTGCTATGCCAAGAAGATTCATGTTTGTTTTACAGATAAATCCCCAAGCGTATGTTAGTTTTGGTCTAATGCAAGCATTGTATAGTATTAATTCATTTCTTATAAAAAGAGTTTTGCCTTTGAGGAGAGGAGAGAGAGACTTGGAAATACCTGCAGCATAGCCTCTAATATAATGAAGTTTTTTTTTTTAGGCGAAACGTTTATCTAGCACTCCTAGATACTTAGTATGGTTCGACCAGGGTATAGTAGTGATGTTAATAGTTAGAGGAATGGGATTTGCTAGTTTCCTAGAAAAATATATAGCAGCAGTTTTTTTTTGTTCCTTGAGCCTTATGCTCCGTACGATACACCACCTAATAAAGTCGTCTATATGTTTTTGCAGAATTTTGTATAAGGTGTAGACATGTCGGGCTGAAGCGTACATTGCCCTGTCGCCCATATACAGGACAAGAAAAGTCCACAAAAGTACGCTGAAATTAGTTAAAGAAAAACGGAATGTCGTTATATCACATGATTTTAAATTACGTACTATTATTTAATAAAATTTCTGGTTTTAGATGATTTGAAAAATAGCTCATTTGTATGATAATACCTGATAGTTGACAACTTAGCAAAAATCGGAAGGTTGGCAACAATGTAAAATGAATTAAAATATTTGAACGGTCATAGCATCAAAACTAACTATTTTTTAGCCTACTGAGAAATTTTACCAGCGTACCACATCAACTACAGCATATCAACATTTCAATCAATTCCATTAGAGATACATTTCCTTATAATTTGTGGGTGGCCCTTTATTTTATGACTTAATATCTCGATTAATTTTGATATGTAATTAGCAAAAACAACAACAAAAACAACAGATAATTTATACGATATATTCAGTAAATAAATGATGAAATACGCATCAATAACTATTCTATAAGACAAAACATGCTTGAAAGTGCATTTGCTAGAATAATTTTATTGAAAAGTATAAAAAAATAGCCAGTTACATAATTTATAAATTTAATGCGGTATACAAAATTACAAAAGTTTCGAATTTTTAAATATCCAGAATGATCAGAACGTAAGGAATATTTAATTATTTTATGCAAATCAGAATAAAATGTGCGCATTTTTTTCAGTGATATGAAATTTCTTTATTTCAGTAACTCACAAGTGTCATATAAAAATATTCAATAATACCATGTAAGAACAAATTTTGCATAGAAAATTATTTCCGCCGAAAGAAAGTTAGTAAATCTGTGATTAATCACACTAAGCGCAAAAAATGAAAAAAAAGTTTTGATTCACCCCTCATATCTATTAGTATGTAAAACGTTTAATTTGCAATAATTTACAATAATTTAATTTACAAATAAAATGACTTCAACCATAATTTGTGCCAATGTGAAACGTTTAAAAGTTACATCCAATCTCTAACTTCATATATCTTATGAAATTTATATTTCACCCCTTAATCGTCGAGCCCAATACGTTCACAGGCAGTCATTTGTGAACAAATCATCCAGCGGCCATGACCATCACGGTATTAACTCACAACTTTAACTAATATATTATAGTTTCCTCTTTGATTTTGCTGCTTCCGGGATTAGTTTAAATGCTCAAGTGCTTAATAAATGGTAGCACAAAGTCTAACAGAGTGACAGACAGAGTGGGAGACAAAGTCACAGGCTAACAGAGTGACAGACAGAGTGAGAGACAAAGTCACATACAGACAATTTGTAACAACATGTTTTCCGGGATCTCTGACTCTTAAAACGTGTAAATCCGAGGAAAACCGGAAGTCGAAAAATTTCACGAATCCAATATTTTCTCATAGTAGAAGAAAGTAAAAATCCATCATTTTTGAAAGATTTCCCCTAAAATTACGCGACAATTAAGGGTATTAATCGGAAATTATTCATATATTAATTATGAATGTCATTCACGTATCCTAATTAATATGGCATTATTTAATTTGAAATAATATTATATTGTAGCTCATTTTAATAAATATATAAATATACAGAAATATACAATTTATTCTTTATCAATATTATGCAATGCAGATATGTAATCTTCTAAATTTCCGTACAGATACGACTTCTTAATTAAAGTTACTGTCATTCGAATGATCATGTGATCTGAGTTACAAACAATCTCTCACTTCATATATCTGATGATGTAAACATTGAAATACAATTCACGGTAGGAGTTTAGTGGTACTACAGGAATTTGGCAATTATCAAGACGTTTACATCACGAAGTGAATATTTCCTCGATATTATAGAATATACCTACTGTTTCTAAATCGACATTAATCATTTATTCATATTTGACTGTGTGTACTCATACAGTAATTATTTATTTTGTATCCTCTTATGAAAGGCGTAATACACATTTTCATAATATTATGTTAATTATACTTCTCTGAATATACTGTTCTTTATATCAGACGCGTATTATTGAATAGTATTATGTTCTTATTAATATAAACAAGAACATATATGTTAATTTTTATATGATATATCTCCACTTTGTACAGATGTTTTTGATGCATAATAGATAATGATTGTTAGAATTCGCTATCCTACGAAATAAATTGGACCTAATTAAAAATTAATCACTCGCTTTTTATGTGTGTAAAGTAAATATACATCTTACTAAAATAATTTAAGGTTTTTAAAGGTACCTTAAAATATTGTCACGTTGTAAATCATTTTTAATTTTTGAAGAAATTTTTCAGAATATATACAGTTGTATTTATTAAGTAATGAAAAATCAGAGTATAGGTAATTTTTCTTTTACCCTTGGGTTACTTGCCAAGACAGACGACTATTTTTACATTCAAACATCCCACAATTTACAAAGTTTTTTTTTCTTTATTGTGGTAGACTTTTCTTGAAAAGGTACTAGCAGATATGTATAGCAGAAATTATTTTTCAAAACGTGGTACAAATAGAACTTGAAAAAATTCATTAGGACGTCAAAGGGTTAATATAGCTTCAACATTGTGATTTTAAATTTACATTTTAAAATTTTATTAATTTACTTTTACTACCTTCAAAATATTTCGTCTTAGGACAAAGGACGAAAGCGATGTTCATTTATTAATAAATTTGTTGATAGATCACGTAAAATCTATGTATTTTGGATACTTTTAATTCTGCCTGTGATATTTATTGTTAAATAATAAATATTAAATTGTTTCTAAAAGTTAGTTTATATTGATATTTGTACAATCCGTATACTGTGTATATAAAGATATCTATACAAGTAATATAAAAATTTTGTTTTTAAAGTCAATTCCCACTTAGGTCATCAAAGAAAAATTTAATATAATCCCTTAAGCTAATATTAGTTTTTATTGCATTACAGAACAGGGTCCCCCCTATGGTAACCCCCCTTATAGATATGAAGATGCTTTAAATGCGTTAATAACCAATCGCCGCCATTTTGTCTCCCATGTAAAACTAAAATTAATTAATTAAAATTTAATTAATGAATTAATATTTGAAAAAACTGTATTAACATCAATTGTCATCCAGTACAAGTTTTAAAAAATTTATTTCAACTTGGTAGGATGAATAATAAGTATTTTATTAACGATTGAAAATTTGAACAAGATATATATATATATAAATAAATAAATAAATATAGGGAGAGTGTGAACTAATAGTAGCAATTGAAAAAATAGCACTCTTTTAGATGCATTCATTCATTCATTTCCTACTATTAGTTCACACTCTCCCTATATTTATTTATTGATTTATATATCTTGTTCAAATTTTCAATCGTTAATAAAATACTTATTATTCATCCTATCAAGTTGAAGTATTTTTCTTTAAACTTGTACTGGATGACAATTGATGTTAATACAGTTTTTTCAAATATTAATTCATTAATTAAATTTTAATTAATTAATTTTAGTTTTACATCGGAGACAAAATGGCGGCCATTGGTTATTGAAGCATTTAATGCATCTTCATATCTATAAAGGAGGTCACCATAGGGGGGACCCTGTTCTGTCGCCAAATACTGCCAAGTTTGTCGCCAACTTGGCGATATATTGCCAAATTTGGTGACCAAATGAGTCACCAAAAGTGACGCCAACTTGGCGATATCTCTAATATTTCGTCAAATTCCCATAGGCTTCCATTGTAAACCTACTTGCTTATAGAAAATCAACAAATTGAGATATTTTAATGCAACAAAAACTAATATTAGTTTAAGGGATTATATTAAATTTTTCTTTGATGACCTAAGTAGGAATTGACTTTTAAAATAAAATTTTTATATTACTTGTTTTTAATATGAACATGAAAAAAAAATCTGCCTGTTTAATAATATTTCATTTAAAACAATACCCATGGATATTGATAAAAAGCCAAGAACATGCGCCGAAAAATATACTCAATTAAATTTAATGTATATAATTTATATATTTTTTAATTTAAATAATACTTTTGTTTAAAAAGAAATCACAAAAATATTAAATATAACATTTTTTTAATTTATTAGAAACTTTATAATTTTAATATAAGATTTTGATATAATTTATATAAATACTAGCAACTTAAATTCTTGAAAACTATAATTTTAATATACAATGAGCTGCAACACCTAGTACATAAATATTCAAATTTATAAAACTGAAAATGTTATAATTTTCTCTGCTTTGATTCAGATTTATTCGTTAATCACTTGCCATGCTTTTATGATTGTAAAAAGGTGCTATTTGATTTATGAATTTCAAACGCTTCTGAAAGCAGATCAAATACTTTTTTCATTTATTTCTGTTGCCATTATTGAGAAATCAATTTCCCTTTATAGTCACGACATAATCCAGTGCAAGCGCCTATGTGCTATTTTATTTTCGATTTCTGTAATCACGGAATCTTTGAGGAACAGTCGTAACGCTATTATTTAGACTCAATAGTTTGCTGTAAGCCACGCCCTAATAAATCACTCCAATAGAAAATTTTATTTATTGAATGACATTCAAAGGAAACGGAAGCTTAAATGAAAGAACCAAAAGAAAAGTTTTTTCGGTTTTCTTTCTATTTCTAGTTTTTCGAACACCAAAGGAAATTGAATTATCCGCCGTAATTGATTTAATCTTAAAATAGCGCTTTGAAAAGACAATGTCAAAATGCCAGACTTTATTCATTAATCTTTATAAGGTACCATTTTATTTCAATCGTGACTTAAAAATAATATGTCACAATCTCATGTATTTAAACACTTATTTGTTCTAGTTAGGGAAATTTTTTTATCATAGATAACTTGATATTTATGTCAAATAAATCTAAAATGTCAATTTTTATTATTGGTGTTAAAATTACATGCTATTCTGCGATTTTCCTTTATGTTGTTGATGTTAGTTAAAATAAATAAATAAATAAATAAATAAATAAAAAAGCAATTTATCAAATTACAACGACCATTTGGAAAATGATTTTTTCTAAGACTAAAATTTAAGACATAAAAAATCGCACGGTGTTGATCATACATTACGTACGCCATGAGTTAAACATTAATAGTGTTATTACACGTAAAAATTCCAAGCGACGCAAATCGCCTGCGACTCGTACGTATTATCCACCTGAAACTTATGTATTATCCAAGCATTTCATTGGCGGTTCGGGAAAAGGCTTTTCCATTGTTAGATTTCCAAGAAATCTGACGGCCAATTTTAAATGAAATTTATTTCTTAAACTTCTAAACATCCCACACTATTACTTTTTATATAGTCGTATAGAGAAAAAAAATGTACTTTTAAATGCAATTTGTTTGAAAGCTGTATCTCAATTTGTTTCTGAGTTATTAATTTTTTTTTGTAGTTTTTATTACTTTTTTGTCATAGTGGCAACACTCTGCTGTCCATCTCTGTTGAAAGTAAAGGGAAATACAGGTTACTGTATAGACCAATCAAAACACGAATAAAATGCGGATTAAACCAATAAAAATCTTCAGATATGCTTTTGATTTCCTATCCTGACGAGAACAATAACCATTTTTCCAAATGGTTAAAAAAAAAATACAAGAGCTAGAAAAATAAATCTATATACAAACATATATTTATTATATATTTAATTTATGTAAGCAGTAAATGGCCTACATCTGTCATTTGCTTTTCTATGTAAGGCTATCAATGAATATTTTATTGTAATTAACGCCTACCATACAATAATATTCAGTTGTAAAAGATTATGCTGATAACAATAAACAATATTGTGCATTCTAAAATATTCTATGGTCTGTATTAATGAAACAATTTTATTTAATAGACTATAAAAAAGTTAATTGGGCTCATAATTGCATATTGTCTTCTTAAGAATAATTTCTCTTCATTTAAAAAAAAAGTCAATTGTTTCCTTTCTGTTCATAGAAAATTGAAATCAATTTAGATAGATATGGTAAAAGTATTCAACATTAAATTCCCATTTTTTAACATTCATATTATTTTAAAAATGCATTATTTTATTTTGTAACGTACAAAACACAAAGTCAAAGTCTTACTTGTGAATAAAAATTACTTCTACACTACTTCTATATTACTTTAAACACACAGGGCATTTTAATAAAATGGGAATATGCTATGACAGAAGCCTCTTGAAAAATTAGTTTGAATGATACCACATTGACCATTGTACATTTTGTATGGGATTAGAAAACGGTATGTTGACAACAAAAATAATATATTAGATGACTATGTAATAAATTAAAGTTTCCCGGTATTCCCAAAATAAAAAGAGACTGATATTTGTAGTTCACAGATGACAGATGACAGTGTACCCGCGCTAGGCTTTCGCACTGAAATCTTTAAGATTGTTTGCCGATACGTTTGTCCATTAATTTTTAAACAAACAATGTGTTTTAACGTAAATGTGAGTAAACTATATCAGAAGCCGGTTCAAAAGCCTTTCGAGTGATACATTATTGATCATTGTGCGTTTTGTATGTGTATTGTGAAAGGGATGATGATGACAGAGATCACATATAGGATTTAGACAATGTATAATTTAAAATATGGATACATAAATATAATTGTAGGGCAGGAAAGAAACCGATGAAAGTCACAGATAGTTAACTGATAAAGATTCACAGTTCCTTTTTTTACGTGCGTCGACTGTCATCGTTCTTCTTCCTTTATCCAATATTCAACATCGTTTCCAAACGATAATACTCTTTACAATATGCATATTGAACTGTCATCTGAAATTTCACAAATAGTGGACTATCATAACTTTGTCCATTGAACCTTAAGTATTTTTTTTCATTGCTTTTTTACTATGAGTTCTTTTACATTTTTCATACTTATGTGTGCTTGTACATGTGTGCAGTGTTTAATGTACATGGCATGATCCGATGAATATTGGCTGTAATTTCAATGTTGGCATTTCTTTGTTGAGAATCTTCAAACAGATTGTGAACCGATTTCTAATATTATTATATAGAGAAAACTGAAACTGCTACACAGATAACCCATTACGAATGCACTGAAATAATCTAATTATTTTTAATACTTGAAATTGTCTTATGCAGTTGAATGAAATTCTAATCTATTTGAATTTTTACTATTTTAAAAATGGAGAAATATGCAATGTGTGCATTTTCTTGTTATATTAATCCCCATCATGATTAATCCTATAATCTGTTAAATAGTTTTTTTTCTTCAGATTAGCGTAGTATACACGTCAGCTTAACGTAAAAAATACATTCAAAAGTTTTTTTTTTTCGTTATTTAAAAGTAACGAAGTCCCGGATACTATCTTAATCCAACAGATATATAAACTATAAGATAATAATTATCTTATTAAAGAATCGTGGATATTTGTTAAATTGGATATATATTTAAATGATCTCAACCATAGCAAAAGTGCTTCTTTTGCATATCAATGTCACTTACACTTAAAACGCTAAAAGTTTTTAAAAAATTCTAACCAGTAAAATAGAAAAATTAACGTTTAAGATCTCTCAATTTAAATATGCTAAGTTTAAATTTGAGCAGCCCTTCTGGTATCTCATTGACTCTAGAAAGTACCTGTTGGGGCCGTTCTCACGAATATGAAAATTTTGCATCGAAGCTCCAATTCCTCTCCTTTTATATTAAGTTAATATATCATTGTATTTAATTTATATAAAGAATATTATGTATGTCCCTGGGCCTGTTTTTTTTTCTCTATTACCTCAGTTTATGCTTGTTCCAATTCGACCAATTTCAGTATTTGGAATTTACATGCTCAAATTCCCAACTTGTTTAAGGGGGTAAGATACCTTTAAACCTGCAAAATTTTCGACAATTTTTTATGCATATTTTGATTTCGTAATCATTTCTGAACAATATGCAAAAAACCGCATTAAAAAATTCCCATTAGTTTACTAATTATGGCAGTTTTATTAAGACTAAGTATTGAGACTACATAGGATAATTAAACTTTGCATTGCATTTATTCAAAAAGATGAATTTTGTGTTACTAAAAAACTATGCATGGGAATCAAAAAAAACTTTTCACCACATATTCATTACTGTATTATCTACAACTTAAAACCAGATAAAGGTAAGATTTTATTTCATTTTTGGTTTTTTACTTTGAAAATATTTTTTTAAGTGAAATTTTTTAACTTTTTGTTAATTTTTTAATTTAGTCAGAATTTTTTACAAATATTCTGGTTTTAATATGAAGGTAACAGTATTATGTATTTATTTACATCAAAATTTCCTCTTTATATGCATATTTTCAGATTTTATCATGCGCGCAAGATTTTTTTCTCTCATTATCATATATTTTTAAACTTATCATTTCAATATTTATTTATGAATTTACAATTATATATATATATATATTTAAATATAAATATAAATGTGAGCTTTATATTTAAATGAAGTTTGATTTTTATTTTTGACTTATTACACAAGTTTTGAAGCTTAGAACATAATTCTATTTTTTCCTTTTTTCGACATGTTCAAAGGTATCCTATCCCCTTAAGGTCAATTCCATCGTAACTGGCGTAACATTTGATGATCAATTATTGTTTTCTAAGATATGTAGAAAATTTACTAATAAGGCTAGAAGAAATTTTTATAATTTAAAAATTTCTTATTACGGTCTCAATAACCAAGAACTTGAAAACATTTTCAATCTCTATTTAAGTCCTTAAAATTACATTTAAAAATTTTGTAACTAATGTAACATAAAACAGACAAGCGTATTTTCTGCCTTTATTGAAGTGCAAAAAATATCAAAACTATCCAATTAAAAAAAAAAAAAAAAAAAAAAAAAAAAAAAAATATGTTCTTAACATCAATAAGAAATGACAAATTAGAAATATAACTTTTTAAATTAATTTTTTAACAATAAAAAAAAGAAAAAATGGCATTTACACATGTAACTGACGTAACTTCAATGTGTAACTAACGTAACACTATCGTTTTGCAAAATCAATACTAAGCACTTAATTTTGTTTGTTAACAGTAATTTAAATAACGCCTACTGAAAACTTAAATGTATCCCTGTAATTAATTGGCTGTGGCTCTGGAAGTTTTTTCTCAATGTCATCAATGTTGTACCATCTATAGTCTGGACGAGATGACCAATGCCAACCACGGCAGCAAGGATTCATCACATTTATTTAAAGTTCATACGTTTGAATTTCTTCTACAATACCTGGGAATTGTTTAGTATCATAATTCACAAGCAGATAATCTCAAATTTTGAATTGATTAATATTTTTATTCAGGGAATTATGTTCTTTATTAGCTTCCTTTGGATAGATTTCTACTTTCTTAAAATCAAAATCAAACGCTTTGAAAAGGGACTAACAATAGAAGTTTCGACCTCATGATAACTGACTGGTCTCACATAATGAATTCTATGAGTATCAGATTTTTTTTTTTTTAGGAGGATATAAACTAAATTATTTTTCGATTTTTTTTTTTTTTTTTTGAAACGTAAATAAAATTTATCGTAGGACAATTTTTTTTGGCTACTTCAAAGAATTCATGAGCAGTGTTTATAACGACACGATTCTGAAATGTTCGTCTCCAAACTGCTCTCTTGACTGTGCCTCCGATACCGTCAATAGCACCTTTTCCATGGGCTGTACCAAACAAACTCCAATCAGCAAATTTAAGGGATGGATGGATCTCATGTGGTTTCAAAATTGAAGAAAGAATATATCTGTTCGTAAACTGACTTCCAGCTCCATCAGAAAAAAAATCTATGTTTTCAAAAGGTCCATCTGTACTCATATTATGATTTAAGATAGCTGCGTTAAGCAGAGAACTGTAAATTTGTAATGTGCCAACTCGTCACTGACAACTACATAAGAAACACTAAGATGTTTGCGGTAGACTATTGCTGTGAATTGGGTAACACCTTCTGAAATCCAATGAGCTGGCAAGATTTCATTTTGCTGCTGAACATTAAAATTTCCAGAAGAATCTTTATGGAGAACAGACTCATCTTCTGAAAGATTCTCTTTCAAAAATTTGATTTCTTGAAGTTGAGTTTTTGAAACAAAACAGTGTCTCCTTAACATTGGCAGCTCATTTAAAACTTCTTGTTTTATATTTGAAAGTGCAGTTTCAGATAAAACCTTTTTATTATCAGTACTCCATTGGTAAAAGGATACTGAAATTTCTACGTCTGATGTTACAATTAGATTACCAAGAAAATTGCTGCTTTCACCGCACGCTTCACACACCCCAAGTAAGCATCCCCCCCCCCATTTACATACTGATTTGACAACTAACGCATTAGTGTCAACTGGCAGGTTCTGCATGACTTTACTAATACCAGTTATTAATAGATCTCCATTCTCGTGATAACGCAAAAACATACGGATTGATCTTTCTCAGAACTAGGTGTTACCGATAGTGGTCGAAGCGCAGCAAATTTAGATTTCCAACTTTTATGGACGGATTATCGTCTTTAAAGAGCTGATATGCTCCCATAACTGTCATCAATAATACTCTCTTTTGCTATCCTTCAATTCATTCTCATTTTTTACTTTTTTGAAACCTTTTTTCCCAGCTAATTGTCTTGATATTAAGTCTTAATTGTCTTAATTGATATTAAGAATTAATTGTCTTGATGATTATAGTGGGATGTTATTGCTTCAATAGTGTCTTCTGATAAAGCACCATATTCATCCTTATTAGGTTTTGATGAGGTTGAAAGGCTAATGCCAAACTTTTCAGCAAGTTTTACAACTACAGCTCGTTTTTCTGTAGGACTACTAAGAAGTGATTTATTTATTTTTGACATTGCTCGGCCAAATGACTGCACATTGGAAAAAGACGCAGTAGGTGTACTTTGAGAGTGTTCAGTTTGTGCTTTTCTTTTTTCCCTCATTTTCTTCATTCTTATCTTGGAGTTTTAGAATCAGCTTTTTTCTTACGAATGCTAAAATTTGCTCTTCTCTTTCTTTGTTGTGCAGCATTCCTCTGCTGTATTTCTATTTTCTTTTGCACAGTCATTCTTTGCCTATATTCTCTCATTCTTTCAGCAGCAGATTTGTCTGGAGCCACTATCTAATTTCTAAAAAGAAAAACAATTATAAATATATATAAACATTACTGTGATGAGTTATATTAAATGCTTAATGATTTTTTTTATATAAATATACTAAAAATTAAAAATAAATACATACGTCATAGATTTGCAGGAGGGGTAAAGGGAAGCGTGTGAAGTGAAGAACGTTATCTCTTAAAAAACATTTCCTGTACAATTTAATATCTAAATTGTGATTAGTGGTGAAGTAAAACATTTGTAGTCAAGGTTAAAACTCCGTAAATGTGAAACAAACAAATTTTATTAAACTAAGAAAACAGTTGCTTAAAATCTGTAAATTAAACAGTTAGTAAAGTTACTGTGAACAAACATTCGCTGTCGCTCTGTCTTCATACTCAAACAACAGAGCTTAAATACAATGCTTATAACCATTACCATTTACCGGCGAAATAAAAAAACTATATTGTGTCAAGATCTTCCTTCTTGGAAAGTCTCCGTATACAGCACAACACATTCCTTGAAAGTTTGCATCAATGCCCACGATATCGAAGGAGTTGTCGAATACTTGGCAATGTGCACTTATATTTGCGAGTAGCCTTACTTTGTCCATTCTTCAGCTTTGTCCATAGAGCTACAACCAAAGCGCCTTTTGCTACGAGTCGCCACAGATATAAACCTGAATATTCATATGCATAAACAAAAAAGAAAATGTGTAACTGACGTAACCAATGCTTTGTTATGTCAGTTACATTTTTATGGTTACGTTAGTTACACATTTTAGACAGTCTTTTTTTCGAATGAAATTAAGAATTTACACATCATTTGAAAGGATTTTGAATGCTTCGGAAGGATTATGAATTAAAAATTTTCTTAAAATAAAATATTCTGAGTAGGCTTGACTTTTCAGTAAAATTTGTAACTGACGTAACAATAAAAATTCACTTTTAAAAGGCAATTTATTCCAAGAAATAATTTTATAAAGTTACAAAAAATATTTAAAATAATCTCTTACCTATTTATTTTCTTAAAAAAAAAAAAAAAAAAAAAAAAAAAAAAAAATCGCATTATTGTCTTGGAGTTGCTGCTCGCACCTGCAAACAAGTACACTTTTTGTGCTTGTATTGCCAGACAACTTGTTGTAATCTACACGGTGTATAGAGGGTAGCACTTTCGGTATTGTCAGGAATTGTTTATATAATATAAAAATATAAGTTTCAAGCTTTCTAATCACACCCTTAAATTAAATGTATTATTAATTTTATTTTTTATCTGAAATGATACTTTTTTGTGGAATTGCCCTTAATTTCTTTATGTATCCATCCATTCGCTCTTACAACTCCGATGGAATGTAAGCATATGCAGTTCATCAGTAGGACATTCATCTTATTTGCGTTGGGTTAAATTTGGGATATAGGTTCTGTTCTCCTATAGAAAAATAGTACCAAATATTTACCGTCAGAAAAATATTCTTACCTTAAGAAATAAGATCGACGGAGCTTCAAATTTTCCTGAACCTCTCTTTAAAAATCCTACTCTCCATCTATTATAAATAAAACACTAATATTTAACTAGAGAACAGGAATTCTGCTTTTTCAGAATTTAGTGTCGCCCCGGCATTTCCATTACTTCATTTTCTTCTGATGGACTGGTGGTTTCTATTATTATAAAACAGCCATTATAAATGAAGCGTTAGGTGAAGATGAAAGAGCAGTCGTAAAAAGTTAGAATTCCGATTTTCTAGGCAGAATGGGAAAAAAAATGGCCATATTTTTTTTTTTTTTTCAAAAAGAATTATGGCCCTTTTTTTTTTCCCATTCTGACCAAAAAATCAGAATTCTAACTTTTTACGACTGCTCTTTCATCTTCACCTAACGCTTCATTTATAATGGCTGTTTCATAATAATAGAAGCCACCAGTCCATCAGATTAAAATAACTCGGTTAAGCGGGACTCGGATAATCGGGACTCTACTGCAAAACATATTTCAATTTTAAGACTTAAAGCACACGCTTTTATTTTATGTAAAATGACGTCATTTGCATTAATATAGATACTTGAAATTAAATATAGTTTATAATAGCTCACTGTTTTATCATAAATCATTCATTTATATTTTTCTGAAAATAGCACGTATTTTAATTTTTTTTTCAATTTTTATGAGAAAATGGCAACAAAAAGATATAATTGCTATTTTTCAACAATTTTTTCTTTACTTTATACAGAAATAGAGTACTTGAGTTGCCAAAATGAAACAAATGTCGTTAAAAACTACAAAAAATCAATATTTCAAAAACAAATGGAGATGCAGTTTTCAAACAAATTGCATTAAAAAGTACTTTTTTTTTTCCAATACGACGGTATAAACATTGAAAATGTGCGATGCTTAGAAGTTTAAATGCTGTAGAGTGTATTTAATCGCAGAATGAAATATCTGCTTTTGCTTTACGGCTAGCAAACACAAGGTAACGTTATTTATTGGAGACAAAATAAGCTAGGAGAAAGAAATAGCATACCGGGGGCTAATAACTGCATTCATTTTATCATGGGTTATGTCTAGAGTTTCATATATAAATCTATAAAACCTAAATAAAATTCTTAATAAAAATAAAAGATCAGGAAGAAATGGGTGCAACCACCTCTATAATACCACCATTAGACGCGATTGAAATATTTACTTCCCTATTCAAAGGATCAAAAGACTTTCTAAAAATATGTATAATATTCGCAATGAGATTTTTGCTAAAATATCAGACTACGATAGCTCATACCCTGATAACAGAAATAAACCGAGTTATCCAATACTAATTGAAGATAATGCCTGATTTTCTTTCTTTTTTTTCTGCTTAACATATATTGAATTTAAGTTTCTTAATAATTTTTATTTGGTACAAAAAAGAAAATGTTACTTTATTTTACTTTATTTCTTACTTTAATATTCATACTATTATTTTAGAAAAAGTAATATATACATATCACTGATAAGTGTATTGTATTTTTGGACTTTCCATCCTTTGTCTCTGCTTTTTGGAAACATTGAATATTTTAACATTTTAATTTATATATTTTTTATGTAAATGCTATGTTTGTTTTTAATTGTTAATTACATTTTTCTTTTTCAATCTTATCGTAAACTTTTTAAATATATTTATTTTATAACTAGCCGCCCTTGGCGACCAGTTTGGTGTCCTTTAAATCTATGCTAAACATTGTATCATGTTGCTTTTATTCATAATTGAATTACTTGCTCAAATCGAAACATTCTGATACAGAAATCAGGAACTCGGTATTTTTATGTTAGCCGAGTGCAGGTGACAAATCGCCAAACATTGTACCCGTCGTATTTTTTCTTACTTCATTAATTTCATTTAAAATATAATGCTTTCACTCATTTTATTTAAAATGCATAACTTTAAAACTGAAATACTTAAAATTTATGACTCTCAATTTTCTCTTATTTCTTAAAAGAAAAAAAAGAAGAAGAAGAAGAAGAAAAGTAATAAATAATACCGTAAACTATGACATTTAATTTCAACATCAAAGCTTTGTTTTAATTTTCCTCGCGAAAAATTGTTTATGATGGTCTCATGAGATGGACTATTATAATACCGGTGATATGATGGCGATGGAACAATACTTGGCGATTTATCACCTGGTCATAATGCTGGCTAACACTAAATTACCAAATTGTCTGTTTGGCATATAAAAAGTGAAGCGGTCAACCCGGAACTATTGATGACAGTCACATGACTTAGGCTATTATTATAGAGATTATACCCATTCTTATGTAATTTAGATTAGAGTTTGTCTCTTCACTCTTATAAGTCCGTAAGGTGAGGAAATACAACTACTCTTAGACAGGAAGTAAATTTGATTATTAGACTGCATCTTAAATAGAAAAGCACAATTTTCATTGTGGATAACTTATTTTATTTTAATTTTGTGACATTTATGTTGTTACGATTCTGATATAAAGAAATTTATATAAAATGTTTCTTTTTTTGAAGACGGGAATACGAAACCAAGTTCCTTCATTTGTATAAGCAATCTAGAGAATCTAAATATTAACCATTTTCCTTTTTATTATAATATCAATGAATTTTAATTGTATAACAAAAGTTACCCATTCTCAAGCAAGCTACACCAATTTACAGCCAACATATTTAATGCAATTAAGATAACTTGATGTCTCTGCAAAAATACAGGTTCAATAAATTGTTCAATAGCTTTTAATTAGGAACTAGAAGAGTTCCCTCAGAGGACAACACGTTCCGGAAGTTACTATTGTCCGTGAAAATTCTCAGATCGAACAATACAGATTTCTTTCTTGATGTATCTAAAACAATGACTAAACGTATTTGTACGAAAATTCAAAAAGCGTTCTTATTTTTGAGTACGATTTTTACCGTCATGTACAACAACTAAAATGGTTTTGCAGGGTCTTTGGAATAATTTTATGCTACGAGCTGGGGCGATATATATATATATATATATACATGGTAATTTTTTTGACACATATTGACACATTCATACATAGTTCTAGCATTCCACAAATATGATACGTACGGTATAAGAAGAGGGGTGCTTTGTTCTTAGCGAAAGCGAGGTACAGTTCAAGAAGATTTACGACGCTCACCAAAAAGTTTTTAACAAACGAAGTCCCTTTCATTCCAAACTACTTTCAATACATTCCTACTTCCTATAACACAATTGTGATACCAAAAATTTTCATCACACATGTATGTCTATGGAGGACAGTAACGGGGATATATGTATATTAAAAAGAGAAATTTGATTAAACAATAAATAATACAGCATTATAGTAAAATAACTTTTACATAAAAGTGTTATTTGATAATAAATAACTAGTAAAACAATAGTTACCGTTTATCTTAATTCATCAATAGCACCGGCTTCTCAACAGCTGTTATTAAAACTTTAAAATAACAAATGAGTCACCGTAGTGCATAGTATGGGTTGTAATCATTACTATTAGAACCGCATGTGCTAAGTTGCTTATCTTGATTTTCCTCACTATAGTGACATGAACTACTTATTTTTCATCCCAGAAAAATATTGCACTTGTATAAATAGCTCTTAAATAAGGTATATCGCATAGTAAGGAAAATCAGACTCAATTATCTTTTCCATTTATAAATTTAATAAATCAAGTCAACGATATATACTCCATAACAGGTACGCTGTGCGGCCAATGATTATTGGTCACTTGCGATTTTAGACGTTTCGCTAAATATCTAGAAAAATACACGAGGAATTTTACTGAAACACCAGGTGTGTAAGCAAAATAGTATAGGTCATATATTCCTGGGAACATTTCTTCCCGAAACCACATAGGAGACGATCACCATTTTAAAAAAAAGAATATCTTTTGAATAACCCTGTAAAAACTTAAGTAGCTAAAGCGTTCAAACTGTAGAAAAATAATTAAGAGGCTTATTGTAATAAATTGTGTTAATTTTTATGAGGATAGCATGTATACTAGTCGTGAAATTAAGGTTTTTTATAAAAACAGTCCCAAATTTTGCCAGGTTTTTTGCTTATAATTTGCAGAGTTCTTAATATAAGAAAATGTTCTTTTCAGAAAATATGACAAACAACATTATACACAATACTCTTCAATCAGGATTAAAAAATAATAAACATGGGATGAAAAATGAGCAGGTTTACTAAAAAATGTTTCACAGCGCATGCGAGAATGAAATTAGAATATAATGTACATAATGTATTAGTGATGTGTATAGAGCAACTTTTGTGAAAGAAAAACGTAGCTTGAAAATTCTGAAAATTATCGTCGATAGAATAAGCTCGAAATCCGTTGTTCCCAAAATGGAGCAAAAAGAGAGGAGCTGTATCCAAATATCTGTTGATTAGTGCCAAGATAGCGTACGCAATATTGCACATACTACTTACTCTATTTGGATACAACCCCTAATCTTTTTGCTTCCTTTTGGGAACAACGGATTTCGAGCTTATTCTGCCGACGATAATCTTCAGAATTGTCAAGCTGTGATTTTGAGACTTTCACAAAAGTTTCTCTATATACTTAGCTAATTAAATTTTGATTGCATTCGCGCATGCGAAGTGAAACATTGTTTAGTAAACCTGCTAATTTTTCATCCAGTGTATATTATTTTTTTAATTCTGATTGCAGGGCATTGTGTACAATGTTGTTTCTTTGTCATAGTTTCTAAAAGAACTTTTTTTTATATTAAGAACTTTGCAAATTATAAGCAAAAAACTTGGAGAAATTTGGGATTGATTTTATAAAAACATTAATTATTCTACTACTGTACATGATATCCTCATGAAAATGAACACAGTTTATTGCAATAAGCCTTTTAATCATGTTCTACAGTTTGAACGCTTTTGCTACATTAGTTTTTACAGGGTTATCCAAAAGATATTCGTTCTTTTCAATTTGTGGACGGTTCCATAATGGGTTTCGGGGAAAAAAATCTTCGTAGAAATATATGACCTATACTATTCTGTTTACACACATGAAGTTTCTGGATAATTTCTCATGTATTTTTCTAGATATTTAACGAAATGTCTAAAATCGCAAGTGACCAATCATCATTATCCCTATAGTGTACAAATGTTAAGCGAAATGAAGAGATTTGCCAATAAAAGGCTATTTTTTTTAAAGTTTGTGTAAACAAATTATAAATATTAAAATATATTTCATTAAAAGAAATAGATAATCCGTGCACTTTCTAAACAAATTAGCGGCCGCAACTGTCGTGCATTTCTGTGGACAGTTTTTCCTGAGTACTGTGGAACAATAGTCCAGGCAATAGGGAATTTTACCTAGCAAAATTAATGGTAGTTCTGGAAATAGTCTTACTTTACGTTTTTTGGGTCGCTGAATCCGAATTTCTAACTTACCACCAAAATTTCCCCCGGCAACCTTCCCAAATTTTGGTAAAAAGCCCCCCAAAAAAGGTTTTATTAAAAAAGTCTATTTTTATAGTTTTAGGGGAAAAGGATCTAGAAATATAGTAAGTAGACAATATTTGCAACAAATTAGATATATGACATTATGACTTAGGACGAAGGGGAATGGGGTATCAGTCACGGAACATGCGCACGGTGCTGCGTGGACTAAGTTGCTCAATTCTACTTAACCCCCTGACTGCCGAGCAAAAGGGAAAAATTGTAACGTTGTTTTCGCTACAATTCTTAGTAAACATCTAAAAAAAGATGATTCTTCCAACGTCATATAATTTTTTTTATTATGTATAAGAATATAAGCTTTGAGGAGTATTAATCAAAACAAAATACTTTAAAACTGCATTATATTTGAAGGCTTACAATTATTTTAATAATGTGTCTATTGGCTGTGAAACCTGCAGCTTAGTGAACGGATATACCAGTTCGACCACTCGCATGTTTACATTCGCCCTCCCATCTCCCTCCGAACTTTCCTTAGAAGGCTTACTTTAAGTTTTTTGGGGTCGCTGGATCCAAATTTTTAACTTACCCCCAAAATTTTCACCCCGAAAACCACCAAAATAGTTGTTATTAACTTAAATTTCTTATTGTTTTTGGGGAAAAGCATTACAAAATTCAGAAAATAGAGAAATTTTGCAACAAATAGAATATATGACATTATGACATAGGATAATTGGGGAGAGAGGGGTCTACCTCGGAACATTCCCCGCGCGCTTTTCTCAAAAACCAAATTTTTTCAAAACATCAATTTTTTGGGGGTTGCCGCGTGAAATTTTGGTGGGAAGTTACAAATTCGGATTCAGCGACCCAAAAAACATAAAGTGAGTCGAAATCCAGAACTAGTATTAATTTTTCCAGGTAAAATCCCCTATTGCCTGGACTTCATAACTTAGTGCACGTAGCGCCGCAGTGCATGTTCAGAGGCAGCCAGTCCCCTCCCCGTTCAATCTACGTCATATTTTTAATGTATCCTATTTGTTGCAAATTTTGTCTAGTTTCTGAATTTCGTAATGCTTTTCCCCTAAAACAATAAGAAATTTAAGTTAAAAACAACTATTTGGTAGGAGGGGGAGGGGAAATTTTGGGGGGAAGTTAAAAATGCGGATTCAGCGATCCAAAAAACTTAAAGTAAACTTTATAGAGAAAGTTCGCAGGGAAGATGGGAGGACGAATGTAAACGTGTGAATGGTTAAGTGGAATTGCGCAACTTAGTTCACGCAGCACCGCGCGCATGTTCCGAGGCAGACCCCCCTTCCCCTTCATCCTAAGTCGTAATGTCATATATCTAGTTTGTTGCAAATTATGTCTACTTTCTGAATTTCTATATACTTTTCCCCTAAAACAATTAAAAACTGATTTTTTTAATAAAAACGTTTTGGGGGGAGCATTTTACCGAAATTTGGGAGGGTTGCCGGGGGAAATTTTGGTGGGAAGTTAAGAATTCGGATTCAGATACCGAAAAAACATACAGTAGGCTTTTTTCCAGAACTACGATGAATTTTGTTAGGTAGAGCCCTTATGCGGTCTCTATTGCCTGGACTACAAATAAATATGTGAGAGTTTGTAGTAAGAGTAGAAGAATCACACAAGCGCTTTTTTTTCTTTTTGTACGGTTGATAGATTGATGTTTTATTGAAGAAGCACCCATGTCTAGAGATTCTCGAGAAACTGGAAAATACATAGGACAATACCGTGAACGTACTGAATCGCCTGAATTATTTGCCTGATTTTTTATGCTTGAAATCAGAAACATTATTTTGTGCGAACTGAATAAAAAGAACAAATAAAACGTGCATTCAGTTTCTGAAATTAAAAAAAAAGGGAGCTTGTAATGTCAAAGATTTTAAAGTCCCATTAATCCCTTTTTGTTCGATTACTTCTCAGAAACGGATCAAAAGGTGATGCTGCGAAACTCTTGAAATATATGAATTTTTGATCAGTCAAACAAAACTACTTTATTATGACGAAACAATTCTTCTGTGTTCGTTGACAAGCTTAAATTATAAAATCTGTGATCTTGAACATGTTGACAGTTATTGTGAAGCATAATCTCCAAATTCAAGGACATTAAATTAATCAAACTAAGTAAATTGCTTTTCATCTGTCAAATGTGATTTATAAAAGCAATTATCAAAAGTGGTTTATTATCTGAAACAAGGAAGTGTTACAAGGAAATGATTGCACAATCCTGAATAAACATTTTATTATGAACATTTCATCATTCAATCAAGAAGTTAAAGATTTTACTTTCGAACATTAATAAACTTCTTTTAAATTGCTATAAGTATAAATATTGATATAAATAATTTAATATTAAGATAAATGCCTCTAATTTCCTGTTTTTTATAACCAATAATGTATTATATATGTTTTTCTACTTTTATTTATAACCCAGACTCCAGAATGGAGAGATGTGATTTTTTAATGCTGAATTAAATGTTTTTTTCTTTTTCTTTAAAAGTTCCGAACATATTTAAATTTACAAGTCACAAAACCATGTGTGTTTTTAATAACACGGAATACCATAAGATCACATATGGATTAAAACAGACATACAATAAGAAGATATTGATGGAATTACCCTTGCGGATGTTGGATTCCAGAAATATACGGATAAAACATAAATACAAGGTAAGCCAATTCATCTTACCTATGTTTTGTTTTTATATTGAGAAATAAATTATTTACCTCTGAGGAAATCGAACTTCACGCGGGTACTGTTAGAAAAGTTAAAATACTACTAACAGAACAGAAGTCACGCCAGAATCAACATGATTCTGCTGCGCTTTTTGTCAGTATCTCTGACATAATGCCTACTGCTTCTGTTATGGATGACATGGCCGAAATTCTGTCTATTGACAAAAATAAAGCTACAGGTATTCAAACCAGCGTTGCCAGTTTGGCCTCCATTTTTATTCCGAAATTTCAAATTCAAAATGGAATTCCTAAAAGAAGAACATTTATTTTAGGTAATCACAAAATATAATTAAATAAACAATTAAATTAAAAAAATCAAAAATCCCGACCGGTATGGTCATGTCAAAAGAATGAATGAGAAAAGACTACTTAAAATAACATTCAATTATGAAACAAACAAAAAAAGGAAACGGGGAAGACCACGAAAGAACTGGATGGATGATATTTCAAAGGCAATGAGGGATAGAGGTCTGGAAGAGGAATGGACCCTTGACCGGAAGAAATGGTAAAAGACTCTTGTAGATTCTTCGGATGGCGGCATTTGAAGCCATAAACCGAGTTTATATATTTAAAAATTCCGACTGCGTAAAAAGCGAATTAATTAATTATTTCTCATCAATGTGAAACTATTTTTTTTTCAATTCCTACTATTAGCTCACACTCTCGCTATATATAACTTGTTCAAATTTTAAATCGTTAATGAAATACTTATTATTCATCCAATCAAACTTAAATATTTTATTTTAACTTGTAGTGGAAGACACATGATGTTAATCCAGTTTTTTTTCAAATATTAATTCAGTAATTAAATTTAATTAATTTTGAAGAATCGAGAGAGCCTTCTTCTTGATTAAGGCATTTTAAGCGGCGCTCAAGAGGAAAGAAGAATGGGAGAAAAAACATTCTCTTACTGACCTAAGTAGGAATTGACTTAAAATATATTTTTTTTATTACTTGTTTATATTACTTGCCTATTTTTTTATTTATTTACTTGTATTGATGATTTTTAAGTTGTGTTTGTTAGTTCCTATCTATAAAAACTGTTTTGATGAAGTCTAAACATGTCTATGATGCTTAGAGTTGCAGTAAAGCTAGAGATCCCACATACACAATTTCCAGGTTGTATAATATTTTAACGAAGTTTCTGTCTGTAAATAGTCAATGAAACATCATCTTCATTTCGAAAGACCTATCCAATGATATGCCACTCAATAGGGTGCGTAAAATTCTTTTTTCGTCTCTGCCGCCATTTTGAATTTATAAAAGCAAAACCTAGGCTATAATCATCGGGCGACAAATTGATAGAGACCTGATTCATTAAAATCCATCCATCCGCTGGGATGTTTCGAAAGTATAAAGAAATCCACATGCACAGATATGCGTGAAACACATAACCCTTCTTTTCAGTCGGGTAATAAAGCAAAGAATGTTTTTCGTAATTTCTGGTATGAACTCTAAATTTCTCATTTAAAATGGAGGCCAAACGGGCAACCTGATTCAAACTTTCAAAAAATTCGCGGAATTGTTCTTAAAGAAAACGAAGTCAATAGATATACTGGAATTACGATGAGGTTCATTTTGTTTTTGACATGTATGAAGTAAACTCCACATAAATATTATAAGACGAAAGAGATGCCAGAAAATTCTGTTAACACAGTGCAAAATAACCGACAGCACGAATATTGCAAATCCATGCAGAACCTACTTTTACACATTGTTCTACAAACCATCTACGGGGCACCGACGAAGAAGCAGATATAAAGATATTTCTCCAGTCTGTATATGCTTTAGAATGAGAAGCAACGAAATTGTTTATATTGGCAGAAGATACAAATGTTTTAGCTGTAAGTATAAAAAGATAGCTTAAAGTTCCAGAATTATCTTTTTTTGGGAACATAGTCAAATATTTTTTTTTCCACTAGAGACATACACATACACATATCTCTTAGTGAATTAAACGTTTATATACGCCATGCATTTTCCGTCTTCTCAGCAGCACAGGTATTTTATAAGGCAAAACAAATATCATATTACAAAGCATTCTTCTAGGGATATCCTATCATCCTTAAGTTGAGAAATAATATCAAGATTATATTTCTCATGAAATTTTTTTATCAAATCTACCATCCGAAAAAAAAAAAAAAACATTTATGAGCTACATGTATTTTAATGGCAAGCGTTCTGAAAAAGAGAAAAGATGGGGAAATTGACCGCGTAAAAAGGATTCTATTATACATACAATAAAGAGCGTGAACTTACAAGTAATTATCTGGAAAAATGTAACTCTCAAACAATAATTCCAAATACTGTTGATTACAAATAGGTTGACGATAGCGATGAATTTATACCTGTTCTTCGCGAACTAGTGGACGCCGCATATACTATACACTTCTACTGTTAGATAGAAGTTCCTACTAGAAACGCAAATATCCTAAACCATGTAGATTTTCGTCAGAAATCTACCTTATACTGAAATGTGTGAATATGGATGCAGAGAAAAATTATGTGAAAATACATTGCATATTGTAAAAGAAGATTTCTGTTTGAAAAGTTACTATAATTCAGGTAAAATTTTATCTAATTTATTGGTATATGACAGGGTTGGCGAACCTTTTTACATCCGCGTGCCCAATATTTTTCAAAAAATATTTTACGTGACCATGACGTGCCAAGCATCAAAAATAATTTAGTGGATAAACATTGCTGGATTTTTATTCATTGGGATTTAAAAATATGGGACAATATACATCTAGTAATTAGATTAACATATATTATAAAGTAATAAAATGGTGAATGCGATGCCGGTTATGCCAAATAAGAGCATGGTGTTCAGCCTACTTACTATTAATAGGATGCAAGCTGAATTCGACTTATCTAACAAGTGGTTTGAGTTTCTTATATTTAAGATTTTCGTATCATTTCCGAAAATAATAACCCAAAGGAATAAATAGAGTGAACAATTGTAAAAACTACATATTTTATACTCTCTTTACATTCATCACTGGGAGTTTTACTTTAAATGCATGATTATTATTATTATTATTATTATTATTATTATTATTGGTATTCTCCCAACCTTCTCTTAATTTGACAACTTACTGAGCCCACATTGGAATAATTTAGAAATTCAATTAGTTTCTTTCCAATAAAAAAAAGAAAGAAAAGCCAAGTTTGCGTGTTTTGTTTAACTTAATTTTATTTTGTTTTTGGATTTCAGTCAACGCCGTGCCGAAAATATTCTATCGCGTGCCAAGTTTGGCACGCGTGCCATAGGTTCGCCGACCCTGGTATATGATATTTCATTTTATTAATGTTTGAATTTTGGGCATTTTCATGTAAAATGTAATAAAAAATTTTTATTGAAGCATTGATACTTTTCTTTAACTCACTAAAAAACAGTTGTAGATTTTCTGCTCTATAAAAAAACTTGAAGCTGTCTCAAATTAGTTTCTCATTTTAATTTAAATTTACTTGATTTATTATTGAAAATATTACTTACAAAGAAAACAAAATTAGATTTTTCAGTCACATTCGAACACACTCGTCAAGGTCACAGTCCAGTACAATAGGGGACAAACAGTCAGCTAGATGACAGACCATATCTCAAATATTTACTGTCCAAATTTCATGTATTATAGCTCAATTAAAAGAAAAATTTGTTTCCGTCATGTTACTTTTAAATATCTTTAAAATTACCATGATGGAATGAGACAAGAAATACTTGAAATATGATCTATTTTCTAATTATAGTCTGCTGTCACCTTTATGACTTCATCAACTCTATATGCCAAAATTCATACCGTGGCACAATCGGCATTATGCATTATTTGCCACTTTAAATGAAAAATCATTTTCTCATCTAATCTTTAGGAATATTGTTCAAACCATGTTTTTGCTATCTATACTTCCCTACTAAATTGTTCGAATTTAATTTTATTAAATACTAGTAGAACTATCAGAATTTTCCTGTGTTAAACATGGAGTAAATCAAATAAAAATACTATACGACGATCACAGCAAATGATACGACTATCACAACGGATAACGATGCTCTGTGCATTCTTACTTTGATACAATCATAGCCTTCCAGCTTTATAAATGAAAATACAAGTTGTCTTCGGCACGTGTAACAGAAAAATATATTATTTTTCTGTCAATGCAAAAAATTCAACGTAATGAGATAACATATAGTCAAATTCTATTTTGTAAGGCATTATTATTAAATGGAGATGGCATCATTCGTTTAATTCATAGAAACTAAATGTGCAACATTAAACAGTATTTCAAGGCAGTGATTTACGTTTGTGGCGATTCCTATAAACTATAAATGTTCCACGTCTTGCTGGACGGTCACTGTAAATCATAAAACTACTTAAATACAAATATTTTTTCGACAGAAACATTTCGAATATGGCCTGGATTACACGTATGTGTCATTTCAGCAGATTGTAGTTTATAAATCTTCACTGGCACTAGCATTAAATCAGAATTTTTCTTATACACTCTTTGCATTAAAGATGACATTACAAAACGAAACAAGTTTTTTAAGCATAATGTTGAAAGCATTTTCCTTTAAATAAATGTAAAAGGAATTTTATTTATAAAAATAATATTTTTTAAATAAAAAAAATAACTTCTTCTAAAATTCTTGTGTGATGTTTATTAAAACATTTTCCTATGTTTAAATAATTAAAAATTTACGTTTGTAAGAATTAAAATTTGAGTTGGATTTTTAAGCTCTTGAAAAATCAGACATGTTTGTACATATATTGTGGACTTATCCTTGCACTAAAATAATTTATGCAGTTTTAGAAACCTAATACATAACAATTTAATTATATATTATCTTTTTTAGGTTTTCTGTATACACTGAAAAATATATATATGAAAAATATTCTGTAAAATATATTTCAACTACTGCATTTTGAACCACGTTACATATTGCAATATTTATTTTGATTTGCATTTTAACGCTTTAAACAGAACCATGGACAGAGACATTTAAAAAATCATGCTCTAGGAAGCTATTGTTATCAGTGTAGCAGATATGGTGTGTTTTTTTAATATAAGTACCATAAATTTATATAATGTCATTCGCTTTTTCTAATCACGCAATGCCCATTGTTAAATCTAAGAAATGTTACTATTTTGGGGAATTTTCAAATTCGAGGTTTATTTGAGTTTGAAATTATATTAAAAAAAAATTAAATTAATCATTGTGATTAACATTAGTTTTTACATATGTCTCATACATTTTACATGATCAGCATAAACTTTATGTTAAAATTTTGTCCTTAAATGGATAGTTCTGAAATTAAGTGGAAATTTGAGTCCCAATCAAATTTTCGTACTTTTATGGAAATAATTGTTCAATTAAATAGATAATCTATGAAAGCACATCTAAAACTTCTATTAAAAAATACTTTAGAATAAATTGGAAATTTAAAACTATTTTAATGAAATTAAAATCTTACTAAATGTCACCTACATGGTATGTCCCTCCATGCCTGTTTTTACTTTACAACTTGAATTTATCCCATAAGATAAACGAAAAGAATCGTATAAAATATATTAAGTTAAAAAATGGATATACTTCATTTACTTTTTAAAAGAAAATTTTGACTATTAATTAAAAAAAAATTACAGACCAAGACACTTCAGTGCCCAGAATTATAGCTGCTTCCATGACATATCAGTTATAGTTATATAAAAATCTACTAGATGGCAGAATAATCTAGAAATTTGAATTAAAATTAAGTACTGGAAGCTGCTTGTTGGATGAAATATTTCTGAATCGTGGTAAATTGTTATTTCTTTTAGTTTTAATTAAAAAACTTTTAATTACCGTAGGATACTTTAATTGGATGTGAAATTCATGGCCTCATTAATTATGTCAGTTTTAAAAATAGCAGAATTCTGTTGATAAGTAGCTTTAAATTGCTCTATTTAATTTTGTATCCAAGTACCATTATGTTAATGTTGTGCATAGTTTAGAAAATATTAGGCCTAATTGCAGATATGTCACCTCCATGTCATTGTTGTTGCATGGAGGTGACATTGATCCATGGATGTGACATTTATTGATGTAAATAATATTTTAAGGGTGCTTAGAGTATATCTTTTATTATTTTATCTATGTATTTATTTTTGGGATATTTTTATGTTAATAAAAAAAAAATTGAAACTGAAAATTTTTAATTCTAAAATATTTAATTCTGTATAACTTTGATTTATTAGTGCCTTTCAGTATTTCTTTCAATGCAAGTTAAATTTTAGATTTAATTAAACTTTATTTTAAAGCCTCTTATTGAATTTCCTGATCTCCTAAACTTAAAAAAAAAAAATAATAAAAAATAAACTAAATTTAAATTTTCAGTTTTTCTATTCTACGCAATTTGATAAATTAAAAACACACAAAATATTTGTTTAATATTTAATATATTAAAATAATATGGCCACACTAGGGCAATCTGCAGTCATATATTTAAATTGTTGTACTTTCTATTTAATCTACTTATTTTTATCTAATTGCACATTAATATTTTGAAATATTTTTATTTATCATGGCTCGACCAAAAAGAAAAAAGATTCTGTACAGAAGAAAAGAAAAAATCAAACGAGAAGCAGAGCAGAAAAGACTGGATAAAATTAAAGAAAATCCAGAATTGTATGAAGAATGTAAGGAAAAGGAACGCAAAGGTATTACAAGACGAAACAAGAAGGAAAAATTAAAGCTATTTCTCAATTGAGTGAAAAGCAGAAGCGTGCACAAAGAAGGAATTGGTTACAAAGGACAAGGAAAAGTCGAGAGAAGAAAGCAAATAAAGAAAAATTACAGGAAGTTTTTTTAAATTCTACTACTCCAGAAAACAGATGATGATCCAGAAAGTATATACAATCCTATTGCGAATGCGAAACATGCGATAGGTAGAGCAGGTACTAGTCCGGTAAAAAGCATTTAAAAAATTGTTAATAGAAACAAAACAATGGCACATAGAAGAATAAAATTGATTGAAAATGAGCTTAAAAATAAAAATTATGAAAAGTTGAAATGTAAAAGAGAAAAAGATAAATATAAGAAAATATATCAACACAACATAAGTAAAAGAAAAAAATTAAACACTACAAAAAGAGGGTACAAAAAATGTTTAAAGTCGAAAATGTTTCTTCTAAAGTCAGAAAATGTCTTGAATTCGTTTCAGCATTGAAATACTCAGATTGAGGAAAATTTTGAAAAATTGAGAAGTCTCAAAAGTCAAAGAAAGCCTTCTTTCTGAAAAAATAATAATGAAGTACCGCAGTATGCACAAGATTCCAGTTAGTGTCCTATTAATCTGTATGTAGCAAATGTGACCTCAGTTGAAGATTACGTAGAAGTTAATATCATGCAAACTTTTCGGGATCCAAGAACAAATTAGTTTTCAGTAAAGAGCCAGAAACAGTCATTAGCCATGAAGAGTTGATTTGTGTGGTTGAATAGCCGAAAGTGAACAATCGGTTTCAATAAATCTTTGATATTTAATCCCTCAAAACTGCAACATTATGTAATAAAAAAAAATTTTTTTGTTGTTTTGTTCTTGTTTATTAACATTTTACTCAAGAGTATGTGTTTTTTACCTGTATTGTAATCCAGTTTTTTTTATGTGTTGTTTGACTTTCTGTATTTCATTGAAATAACATATTATACCTCTTAAACAACAAAACAACCTAATATCGCAACTATAAATGTTTTTCAATGTAGTAAATGAACAATAAAACTTATATTCATTGTTAATATTAAAGGTTGTCACCTCCATGGAATAATGTGTCACCTTCATGTATATATATAAAATAAATTTAATTTTAAATTAAAAAAAATTAAACCTTGACCTCGAATCATGATTTATTTATCTTTGAAACTTTAAGAAAATGTTGGAAACACAACTTAAACACGACAATTTGAACTTTTTTTTATTTTTTACAAATTACCAAAGTGAAATTTCCACTTAATTTCAGAACTACCCAAATATGAATTTAAAAAAATGTTTGGTCTGTCACAGACAGTGCTCTCGCTGGATTTTGATCAACATTGGCGATTTGGCGAATAAGAAATGAAAAAAATCAGCCAAATGAAGATAAATGTTAGCAAAATATATTCGGTGTGAAGCACTGAAAAATCTATCGTTAATCCCTTATTGTTTCCATTTTTTGAATATGTTCTAAAATAACCTAATTTTTTGTAATTACTTAAAAAATAGAAATTCAACTATCCACTACAGAAACTATTAAAACTAAACTCGTTCTATATGCCTCCTAAATGTGTTAATGTTTCAGGCATTCTTTTAGCAGTCTGAATTAAAATTAAAAACAGCTATCTTTGATTTACCGTTGTGAAAACATACACTATGCTATGAGATTTCGACCGATAAAAAAAAATTGACCGACCAATGATACTTTACTTACAACTAATAAATAGTATGGTTAATTTCAACACCACATTCCAGCAAAACTTTTCAATATTTGGCACTTGTTGAAAGTAATTTTTTTTATGTTTGTACCAGAACGACGGCGCAGCATTGACAGTGATTAACTGATCCTACTTAACCTATCGCATATTCCTTTTTGTGTTTTTGGCTATTGCTAAACTGAATTGATATTGAGTCAGTATCTCTATAAATAGAGCAATGTAAATAGTACGGTGCTATTGAACATGTAAAGCTACGGCAAAGTTCAGAAACGCAGATAAGTCTCGAGTGTATTGCAGTGCTGGAAAATTGGCGCAGAGGTGGAGCCTATGGACACCACAAAATTTTTATGGTATTATTCAGTTTAATAAAAAGTCAGAAATTTGATCATTAGATAAGAGGTAAAATACTACTATAATTTAGTGGTATCAATAGGCTCCACCTCTGCGCCAATTTTCCAGCAATGGTATTGGCACACACACAAACAGAGCAGACATTGAGCACTCGCAATTTGACGAGTCCCGTTGCTAGTTTACTCCCCAAATGAAACATTTTGTCGCAATTTGGCGCAAAGGCGAGCTGCAGCGAGAACCCTGGTCACAGGAAATTTTTTTGAAACTTTAGAATGGAATCCCAATTATTTGAATGGGTAAATATGTTTCCACACAGATAACTATCCAAACATTTAAAATTATTATACACTTTTGAAATAAAAATTACTTATTATTATTTTTTATTTAAAAAATGTCGGGTCTCTTGTTTTTAATGGGTAACAGACCTGAAAATTTAAATTTTTCTTTCTATAGTTTTATGTATTAAATAGGATTTCAAATTGACTCCCACCCTGTATTTGTTACATTAATTTTTGTACATGTATTTGTTACACAAATACTCCCTGTATTTGTTAAAACTCTTTGTTCATGCTAAAGTGTATTCTTTGAAATTAATGTTAATTGTTTTATACTACCACTATTTATAAACAAAAATATTTTTGATAGATCTCTATTGCACGTATTCTGGAAATACGTTAGTACAGTTCTGTTTCGAAATACAGGTAGCCGAAACTTATTTCTGAAAGTGTATTAGCGACAGCTGTTTCAGATGTCACCCGATAAAAGAGGCAAGAGGTTTATCAAAATGCTATCAAATTGAGAATGTATTCGATTACTTTAAAAAAAAGCTTCCACAAATTAGATGTTTTTAAAATAAAACAATTTATAGCTTTTCAAAATCTTTCGAATAGACGTGATTTTAAATTCAAGAATATGGTAGCTCAATCTATGAACCAGTTTAAGCCTAAATTTTCCTTTAAATTAATAATATGACTGATATTTAACGTTAAAACGTGATAAGATGTTTAAAAATGTAATTATGTTCAATATTTATGCAACGTACCGTAAAATACGTATAAATAAATTTTATATCAAACGAAAATCAAGTTAAATATGTTTAAGTGGTCTCAGGATTCTTAAAATTGGAAAAATGAAAAACAAAGACCATTTTCAACATTTAATATCTTAAAATGTATATAAAAAATAATTTCAGGGATATTAAAAATTCATATGATACATTAAAAAAATTACAAGATGCTGAATTAATCTTTATAGGTGGGCGGGGGGCTTCAAATTCTCAGGGATTTGTCGAGTCAAAAATTGGTTTGGCGGATTACGCGCAGAAATACAAATTTAATTTTTTAACTAAAATAAAAATTTTGGTACTTAATTATACTTCAGATTGTAGTAATTACTCTGAACCTAAATAAATTTATATTTAATGCATTTTTATGTATTTAATACAAAATTGTATTTAGCTAATACGAAATTTTGAAAATTCCAGTAGAATAATTACCTAAAATAATTTTTTAAACAACAAACTGAAAGTTTTAGGTTCAGTTTATACAGACTAACATGAAACATATATTTTAAAATTTTCATGAAAAAATATTGAAAAGTTTTTGAGATATCCTTCGCTTTATGCCTAAAATTGTCATTTTGAGAAAAATGACTTCAAAGTTTCGGAAACACCTCCTCAGCTATTGCGCGGGTATAATTCTAAATGCCATAATTTATGTTCTAACAGGAATTTCAGGAAATAATTATATCAAATATTCAGAAAACATAGGAGTTAAACATGTAAAAAAATTTAAAATTTTGCAACTGTAACCCAGATAGCATGAACATTAGCAACAAGCTTAGTTTTTTCTGATATTAGCTTGCCGTGACAAATTTGAATTGAGATTGCGAAGCAAAGCTCCCGCAAGGTATACCATCACCCACTTGCATGAGTAGTTTATTGTGAAACTGATTGCAAGACTGTCTTTAATTCACGAAAGTGACGAAAGCAAAAAATCCCTATGTTGAGAGAATAGACAATCAGCAGATACGCAGAAATTTTATTCGGTTGGCACCGCTTTTGTTAAACGCTATACTTAGGAAATATCAAAAAAGGCTCGAATTGAAAAGTATAAATATTACCCTAACTTGTTTATGGTGGTAAAAACGATGCATGCACCTTAACGGCGTGTATGCATCAATAGACCAGATCATGTCTATGGACACCTTCAAAGGGGTTAAACTTATGGTATAGCAGTTGTAAACAGTTAATGTGGCGTGATAAGATTACTACTTTGCAGTAATATTTTAGTATATTTGATAACTCGTTTGCCGTTTATTTGCAATAAATATGATACAGCATGAATTATCTTGCACGACAAGTTAACTGCAAGTTCAAAGTGTGGTGACTTCGGCATTTGCGTTATGTTGCTGCAATCTTGTTACGAACTTTCAGTCTTGTCATGCTGAGCTTGCTGCAACTTTACTGATTTTCAAAGCAAGACTTCTGCAAATTTTCTGCAAGCTAAAAATGCTATGTGGGAAGAGTCCTGGCACCCCGTGTCCACTTTCGGTGGCGAGACAACGCACACATTATGGATGCAAATGTATTGCCGTAGAATATAGTGTCATTGAGCATATGTAACTTGATTTCCTTAATAAAACAAATTGTACATTGCTTATATGAGTTAGTTTTTATAAATAAGCATCTGTCTTATAATTCTTCACTTCAAAAAGTGACTAGTAACGTATTTATGCCAGTGATTGTTTATCGAATAATGAAAATTTTAGGCTTTTCAATAAAGTTATTTTGCATGTAAGTCATGTAAGTATTTTGCGTGTCATAATGAATCGTGAAAGTTTTATGCTTGTGTAATTGACTTTTATTCACTGTCGTGGGGCTGGTGGTGTCTCGAAAGACGCGTGAAGAGAAGTCTGCTTTATTCACTGTGTGGCATACTATTCCGATATAAAGGATAAGTTACAAATTTCGCCACATGGGCCTGGCCTTGTAGTCACTTTCAAATCAGAGCGCATACATGTTTTACTATCGGTACACATTTCTTCCATATTTTTGGCTTTATCCTATTGAGTGTTAATTGAGCGTACCCTCACTCAGCATTGCAATATTTAAAATCACGCGTATAATCTTACATACTTTAACATTAATTTTTAGTTTATAATATTTTTAGAACTAGGGCTTCCCTCAGAGGGATTAGTCTGAGCGATATTACTGAGAACATAGATTTAATAATAACATGTGGAAGCAAAGAAAATGAGATGTTATCTTTAATTGTCCATATACTGCGAAAAATTGAAATGATGAAAATAAACGAATTGTAGAATTACAAAATCTTATATATAAATTCGTATACACTGTTTAAAAAAATGGGAAATCAAACCATTCAAGACAGCCATGCATGGATATAAAATTGAAAGTACGCAATATATTAAAAGTAAAATAGAAAATGAAACACTAATTTACTTATATTGGAATTTTAACTGTATAAAATGATGTCAAGAGCATAATCAGACGCTCCGCACCAATTTGAGTAACTTTAAATGACAAATATATGATGTTTAAAAAGAATGGACTATACTTTATATGGAGTGTGCTCCCACGGAATAGTTAATAGTGTACAATATCTGTTTTCCACGGATGCAATGAGGTTGTCGATAACATTTAAGGAATTCTCTTCTCAAAATCTAATGTAGTATCAAAGTGCCGAATACATCAAAAGAGGCATGCAATGCTTCGTTAGAGTGTGTTTTAGATATGATCGATTGGATTTAGATGATGAGTGTATGCTGGCCACTAAATACGCTGTATTGTTTTGTTTTGAATGCACAAGTTGAGTTGTATTTAGCATGTATTAAATAAAAGAAATCGGCAATGATTACAACATAAAGTATGACACAAGATCTGAATATATCGTCTGCATAACTTTTGAGCTGTCAAAGTATCATTTGAAGTAATTTAAAAATCCATACATATTTATTCAGCAAATCATGCAAGCTAACATACACCAATATGAACCCGATTACAAAATTTCACCAGAATAAGTAAATATATAACAAATCTACCAATGATAGTTGAGAATATGACCTTATGATAAAATGTCTAGAAAAATGAATCGGATAAAAAATTCATATCACATTTAAAACGGCCCTTCCCTCTGTTAGTGGCTTTGGCGAGGGAGAGAAAAGCCTAGAGAAGGAACACTTTAACAAGTACTTTCGGGCAACCTACTCACTGTTTCATACAGATCTTTATTCAATATTTACACAATTTATTTAATGCTAGGTGGGTATCTATCAGTTTTGTTGCATTTAAATCGCATGTTTTGCGGAGGAAATGCAGCGTTATGAAATATTTAAAGTTGCTGTACCTAATAATTCCAAATTAATGGTAATTGAGATCGGTTTCCGTTAATTTCATCTTTTTAAATTTTAAATTTTTTAGAAACCATTCATAGATACAATTGTATATTTTAAAACTAACCCGAAGCAAAATATCAAGATTTTGGGCTCAGCGTCAGCAGTAACAGAGAAATAGAAAATTTTTGAAAGTTTTTTGTTTCTGCACAGTTTTATATAGCGACATTTTTAGAAATTGTTCTATTGCGAGAATTTACGTCATGATAAATACATCCATGTCAATTTTCATGTTTATATTCCTAACAGTTCCATGTTCTTAGTTACTTAGATCATCTTTAGATCTTTTTCCGCTTTGTTTAGTCTTTCTATATTTTAGAATTCGTTCTACAACGAGCATTTACATCTTATTAATTACTACCATGCCAAAGTTCTAGTTTCTAACCCCAACAGTATCCCAAAAATTTCAGTAGTCCAAATAAATCATAGTTTAGAACCTTTCTAGAAATTTTTACGTTTATCCGTTAAATTGAACCTTTTAGAGAGCGTTCATTACGAGTATTTACATTTTAAAAGTAACTACCGCGCCAAATTTAAAGTTTCTAACCCAATCAATGTCGCAGAAATCACAATTTTAGAACTTTTTTGCTCCTGCAGCGATGTAGGTTCTTGCACTGACATAAAATAGTCTTTTTTTCGGAGCAGAGATGGCCACCAACATTTTTTTTAAGTTGGCTATGTAGTTTCAGAGATAACACCTCACAAACGTACAAGCATTAATAATATTATATACTTTATAATATTATAAAGCTTTATAACATTAGAATTAGATGTACAGATACAAAAGCCATTTATCTGTTACAAACTAAAGTGCCGGCGTTGCCCAGAATTTGAAGGATGTTTGTTCTGAAAAATCAATTTCAAAATTTAACATACAACACAAAACAAACAATAAAAAAAGCAGTCGAAATGTTGTTGAATGAATCATATGAAAACGCTATATAAAAATGTATAAATATATATAACAGACGCAAAAGAATACAGCTATAAATGAACTTATTTCAATTTATAATTGGAGCAATAATGTTAAAATACGCCAATATTTCCCTAATCGGCTTTTTATCATGCTTCAATATATTTTTCACACTCATATGACGTTATACTACATCCACCATGCCCTTTATATTTCCAATATGACGTAATATTTTCCTCTTTCACGTGGAAACCTTGAAATAGAAAAGTTATGAAGTTATATTCACTTTCATTTAAATTCGTCAAACCCTTTATTTCATTTTCATATTTCACGTGAATATCTTGCGATAGAAAAGTTATGACGTAATATTCACCTTTTTTTTTAAATTCGGCAAACTATTTTTTTCATTTTCATTTTTCACATGGAAATCTTGCAGTAGAAAATTAATTGTTGTAGAAATATTTTTTTTGTGTTTTTTAATTGTTGGCAACTACTATAACGAAAAATGTTTAAATTTGATAAGAAATTGCTGTTAAATTGGTGGTTTTTTATTAATTAAAAATTAACTATAAGTTATTTCGATTCCGGATTAATTTAGTTGTCTCGGCCATGTTTTAATACACATGTACGTATCTCTTCACAATTTTGGCTTCCAAATTGTCGATTTTGTATAGAATTACAAACAGACAGATAGACAAGTTTTCATTTTTATATATCTCTCTATTCTATAAAAAGTAACTAACGCTGTCACCGCCGCCGCCGGTTTTGAATTTTTTGTGACCCGAGGTCTTTCTTCGTTAATATTAAGAAAACTATTGCATACAAATAAATGAAAATCGGTGGTATTATAGCAAAATGTTTGATCAACACACTAATGCATACAGTTTTGAAATCGAAGAATTATTTTAAGAGATATTTAATGCTAAAGTTGGACAAAATCGTTCCATTAAAAAAATTTATAAGAGCAAAAGCTATACATGGGAATTTAATCATTTTTAGATCATTTTATTCAATAGAAGATCCCGGTCTGCAGATTTCATTAATTTTTTTTTAATTTGACTCATTTTTTTGAGGTTTTATTTCTATTTTAAATTCAAATATTCAGCATTTTGGCAGATATTTTTTACATATTTTAGAAAATGGTATTAATTTAAACTGTTGCCAACTGTATAAACAGCGCAAACAATAATGTTTGCTTCAAATAAAAAAGATAATTTACACGTTACTATTATAAACAGAAAAAAACCTTCAAATTAGAATTAAATAATTAGGTATAAAAAGCAGACACTTATTGGAAATTACGCCATGAAAACTATATTTACATGTGAATTTTAAAAGAGAAAGGATATTGTAAAATAAATTCATTAACATGCGTTAGAAATCTGAAATAGAACAAATTAAGTCACATTACACTTATTATGCAAAATGAACAAAAAATAGTATTGCAAAACAGTTTAAATTTAAAAATTGCGCGAGACAAAATATTAGAGGTTAAATATTAGATTTTTTCAAAATTTTATTATTTGTCGTTTGATGTGAGGTGTTCAGCTATAAGTATGCAAATTGTTATGTCTCCAACATAATTAGGGGCTGAGTTAGAAAAATTGCTTTAAATACACAAGTTAGAGCCCAGATTGTTAAATATTAGACTTTTTCAAAATTTTATTATTTGCTGTTTGATGTGAGGTATTCAGCTATAAGTATGCAAAATTTCATGCCTCCAACTTAATTAGGGGCTGAGTTAGAAAAATTGCTTAAAATACAGAAGTTAGAGACCGGAGGGTTAACTATGACTTTTTCAAAATTTTATTATTTACCGTGTTATCGCAAGTGTTCAGCTATAAGTATGCAAACTTTCATGTCTCCAACTTAATTAGGGGCTGAGTTAGAAAAATTGCTTAAAATACATAAGTTAGAGCCCAGAGGGTTAAATATTAGACCTTTATCAAAATTTTATTATTTGTCGTTTGATGTGAGGTGTTTAGCTATAAGTATGCAAAATCTCATGTCTCCAACTTAATTAGGGGCTGAGTTAGAAAAATTGCTCAAAATACAGAAGTTAGAGACTAGAGGGTTAAATATGACTTTTTCAAAATTTTATGATTTATCGTGTTATCGCACGTGTTCAGATATAAGTATACAAACTTTCAAGTCTCCAACTTAGTTAGGGGATGAGTTAGAAAAATTGCTTAAAATACATAAATTAGAGCCCAGAGGGTTAAATATCAGACATTTTTCAAAATTTTATTATTTGTCGTTTGATGTAAGGATTTCAGCTATAAGTATGCGAAATTTCATGTCTCCAACTTAATTAGGGGCTGAGTTAGAAAAATTGCTTAAAATACAGAAGTTAGAGACTTGAGGGTTAAATATGACTGTTTCAAAATTTTATGATTTATCGTGTTATTGCAAGTGTTCAGTTATAAGTATGCAAACTTTCAAGTCTCCAACTTAATTAGGGGCTGAGTTAGAAAAATTGCTTAAAATACAGAAGTTAGAGACCGGAGTGTTAAATATGACTTTTTCAAAATTTTATGATTTATCGTGTTATCGCAAGTGTTCAGCTATAAATATGCAAACTTTCATGTCTCCAACTTAATTAGGGGCTGAGTTAGAAAAATTGCTTTAAATACAGAAGTTAGAGCCCAAAGGGTTAAATATTAAGCCTTTTTCAAAATTTTATTATTTGTCGTTTGATGTGAGATGTTCAGCTATAAGTATGCAAAATTTCATGTCTCCAACTTAATTAAATTAGGGGCTGAGTTTGAAAAATTGCTTAAAATACACAAGTTAGAGCCCAGAGGGTTAAATATTAGACTTTTTCAAAATTTTATTATTTGCCATTTGATGTGTGGTGTTCAGCTATAAGTATGCAAATTTTCAAGTCTCCGATATATATAGTTTCTGAGAACGGGCTCTGTGACAGACGGACAAACAGACAGACAAAGGAGTGAGACAGGTAGGGTTTCGTTAGATGAACGAAACTCTAAAAACATGCTGCGGATGACAGTAACAACATCCTAAAATTGCATTACCATCAGCGATCTACCAATCCTGAATTTAGTTTATATTCGTTTCATATATTCTTATTCTTTTGTGCGGCCCTGTAAAATAATTATCAATATTATATACAGTAAAACCTCTGAATAGCGGACACCCCGAGAATACAGAATTTGTCCTCTATTTAGAGGTGACTGCTACTGAGAGTAAGACATGTACAGTTATTTAAGATTTGGTAATCGAAAAAATGTCTGCTAAATAGAGGTATCCGCTAATCGGGTGTGTCCGCTATGGAGGTTTTACCAGTAAAACTTCTGAATAGCGAACACCTCGGGAGGGCAGAATTTGTCCTCTATTTGGAGGTGTCCGCTACTGAGAGTAAAAAATGTACGGTTATTTAAGTGTTGGTAATCGAAAAAATGCCCGCTAAATAGAGGTGTCCACTAATCGGGTGTGTCCGTTATGGAGGTTTTACTGCATAATAATATCATCCTTTACAAGAAAATTGCATGCTGTATGATAGACAGACAGACATCCAGAGAAAGATAACCTCCCGGATCAATAAACACTCATGTCTTTTGTTTTAATCATCCACAATTGTATGTCATACAACATGCCAGATTTTATACAACAGGCTAAAAACGGTCACCGTGGTACGGAATACTGTATTATTATTTGTTTGCCCACAAAACTGGTTGCCACGGGTTGTTGCAAGGTTTGTGATCACGTGGTTGAAACTGATCTATTCAATATTACTGCGAGCGTATTTTTTTTTATTTGCTCCATGTGTTCAAACCAGTTGTCTAAGAAAACATCAACCGGTGAAAGTGACGCAAACCAAATTTCTGTGACGTATGCAGGTAAATTGTGCTTTTTTAAGAGTTTTTTCTATATAATTTTTAAACGGTTTGGAACTTATTTTTCATAATAGGTGCATTCAGTAGGCGACCCTCATAGGTACCTTCTGGTGCAATCAGAAACGAAATCCGACAAATATTTTTTGAGTTATGCTTGACGAAAGGTTTTTATTAGGCTTTTTTTTTAGTAGGACATGGCGTTAATATCCATCGTAGTAGTAAAGTGTCCGGACAGTAATATTTCGCTGAGTATTAGCCTTCGTTTCGCTCAGACAATTAAGCATGAAAATGCAAAAGAAAACAATCTATTCTCTACGTCCCTATAATTCTGGCTTTATTCTGTTAAGTTTTAATTGAGTGTATACCCGCACACTACATTTCATCATTTAAAATCACGCGTATAATCTTACATACTTTAACATTAATGTTTAGTCCATAGTATTTTTTTTTAATTAAGCATGAAAATGCCAATAGGAATCGCTGTATTCTCTACGTCCCCATAATTCTGGCTTTATCATATTAAGTGTTAATTGACTGTACCAGCACTCTACATTGCATCATTTAAAATCCCGCGTATAATCTTACATACTTTGACATTAATTTTTAGTTTATACTATTTTTAGAATTCAGCATGAAAATGCCAAAATAAAACAATATTCTCTCTACGTCCCCTTTCCGGGTAAAATTAAAAGCTTTCTGTGATTTATAGTAGAAAACATTGTTTAAAAGAATAACTTCGAGTAGTTTTTATTCCTTTGATAAAAGTAAATTTTTTGGTTAATTTTAAACATCTTTCATCATTTTTATGGAACGTTCAATCTTCTATAAATACAGAATCGAAAAACGAACAAATAATCCTCTAACACCCTTTAGATTCGTGCAAAATTTTTAAAAGTGAACCATAAAGGTATAAAAAAGATTAAAAATAAAACAAAAATTTCAAGTGAATTTGAGACATAATTTAATTTTTTAGACCGACCAGAGACAGATAGTATTACTGATCCTTGAATGACTTTGGTTTTTTTCCTCTTTTTTTTTCCTTATATTTTTTCAGCACTGCAGTAAAGTGTTATAAAAAATTTTATTTAGAAAAGTGGGTGATGTAAAGTATACATATACATTTTTTTACGATTTATCCATTTTATTTTATTTTTAACAGTAACAAAGAAAGTAGTTTTCTCCAAACTAAGGTTAAAAATCTGAGTTACTAAATGATAAATAACAGATGGCATAATAGTTTCTTAAAGTCAATAGAACCATTTTTTTTTTTAAAGATACAGTGTCTTCTATTAAAAATCTGTATATATATTCTAAGAATATATATTATACTAAAGTATATATATTTTTTCGTAAATAAACCATCAAATAAACTATTGTGTGTTATTTTTTATTATAGTTTTTTTAAGTAATGTGGGACATCTAAGTAATAAAAATATATTGCTTCTACAATCTTTTTACATGAGTCGTTTGGTCCGTCCGGCTGTCCGCATATAAAGCACAAAGACTACCAACATAATGGCTTGAAATGTAATATACACTATATTGCCATTAATGACCGGCAACTTTCAATTTTAGACATTTTGTCGAATATTTAGAAATATACTTGACAGATTCGTCTGGAATTTCAGGATTGAAAAGAACAGGAATGACCTCATATTTAGCAATGTCGATTTGATAAGGTGGGCTGTTAGGGGACCAACAAAAAATCAAAGAAAAAATAATACTTGGGATCACCCTGTAAAATAAAATGCACGAAAAGATCTATCGCTACCAAATATAAATAAACAGACATTGTGCAATATGTGTGTTCTTTTGTGTAAGAATAGTATGCATATTAAGAGAGATATAGCGATTTATTTAAAAAAAACTAAAAAATTCTTGCATGTTTTTTGCTTATAACATGCAGGGTTTTCAACCAAATTTAATTCCGGTGTCAGAAAATTTGACAAAATATAGTAGAAACAATATAGTGCAATTGGAATATAAATATACTAAATATTTTAGGAAATATGAGCAGTTGTATGAAATAATTTTTACCTGCGCATGCGCGAACAAGGATCATTTTACAAAATTTAATAGTAAACTCCATGGAGCAACTTATTTTAAAAAATCTAGTCAAATATCGTAAAAATTCAGAAAAATATCGGTGTTAGAGTGAGCAAATTTTTAGTTGTTCTCTAAAAGCAGCTGAATGATAAGGGATTTTCCACAAACTGTCATTTTTAATTTTCAATTTTTTTAAATTTTCATTTTTTATTGATGCTTTAGTTCTTCGTAGATAACCACCAGAACGAGCTTATACCATGATCAAAAGAAGTATCAAAATCGAAGCATTTTTTCCAAATCTACTCGTTGATACTCACTAAATACTAACATTTTTCTGAAAGTCAGTTAATAAAAAATGACAATTTGTGTAAAATCCCTCATCATTCAGCTTTTTTTAGAGAACAACTAAAAATTTGCTCGCTTTAACGCCGATATCTTTCTGAATTTTTACGATATTTAACTACATTATTTTAATAAGTTGCTTCATACAGTTGATTATTAAATTATGTAAAATGATCCTTGTTATCGTTCGCGCATGCGCAGATAAAAATTATTTCATACAACTGCTCATATTTCCTAAAATATTTAATATATTTATATTCCAATTGCACTATATTCTTTCTATTATATTTTGTCAGTTTTTCTGAAACCAGCGTTAAATTTGGTTGAAAACCCTGCATGTTATAAGCAAAAAACATGCAAGATTTTTTTTAATTTTTTTAAATAAATCGCTATATCTCTATTAATATACGTGCTATTCTTACACAAAAGAATACAGATATTGCACAATGTCTGTTTATTTATATTCGGTAGCGGTAGATCTTTTCGTGCATTTTATTTTACAGAGTGATCCCAAGTATTATTTTTTTTCTTTGATTTTTTGTTGGGCCCCTAATTGCCCCCCTTAACAAATCGACATTGCTAAATATGAAGTCGTACCTGTTCTTTTTAATCCTGAAATTCCAGAAGAATTTGTTAAGTATATTTCTAAATATTCGACAAAATGTCTCAAATTGAAAGTTGCCGGTCATTAATGGCCATATAGTGTATGTAATCGTAGCAGAATTTTGTAGAGTGATTTCAAATTTTCTGAAAATCAAATCAAAACTTAAAAAGATATTAATAAAAGTTTCCTTCATTCTATTAAATCATATCATACGTAATTTATTTAATGATATCCCATGATAGGGAATGATTCTATGTTGCCATGGTGATTACGCCATACATAAGATGGTGTCATATTATTTCTGAATTTCTGAATTTAATATGTAAAATCGTGATAAATTTTGTATTTATGCTTTTTTGCATAGCAGTGCGACAGCTATTGCACCAAGATTTGAATATTTATAAAACTAGTAACTGTATGAACGCACCTCATTTGCCACGTTTTCTGTATAATTTTCGGTTTGTTTTGATAATTATATTTTTGTATAAAATATTTTTATAAAGAATATTTGTATAAAGAATTAAGTATGAAAATCCCAAAAGAAAATCCGCCCGCTTTTCTGATAAAATTAAAAGCTCTCTGTGAATTATAGTAGAAAATATTGTTTAAAAAATTATGTTCAGAAAAAAAGAATAACTTGGAATATGTTTTATTTCTTTCATAAATGTACAATATTTGGTTAATTGCAAACATCTTTCATCGTTTTTATGGAATGTTCAATATCATATAAATACTGGATTGGAAAACGAAAAAAATAGTCCTCTAATAATTTTTAGACTTGCGCAAAAAATGTAAAAGTGAACCATAAAAATATAAAAAAAGATTCATAAAATGACAAATTTTTCAAGTGAATTTGAGACATAATTTCATTTTTTATAGCGACCGAGCACAGATAATATTAAAGATCCTTCAATGACTTTATTTAATTTTTTTTTACTTTGATATCTTTTACATGACTGCAGGAAAATATTTAAAAAAAAGTTTATTTAGGAAAGTTGGTGATATAAAGTATACATATATATATATCTATATTTATACTTTTTTTTACGGCTAATCCATTTTGTATTATCTTTAAAAATAAGAAAAAAAATAGTTTTCGCCGAGCTTATGCTGAAAATCTGAGTTCCTTAAGGAAAATAATTTATGGAATAGCAGTTTCCTAAAGTCAATAGAACCAGATTTTTTAAACATAAAATGACTTTATTCAGAAAAGGAGTATATATATATTAAGTATATTTTTTCGTAAATAATCTATTCTGAATTACTTTCAAAGTACAGTTTTCTTTAAAGTAATGCAGGGTATCTTAGTTTTTTAAGAAAAAAATATTGATTCAACAACCTTTTTTTTTTTTCTAAAGTCAATAGCGTACGATTCAACTATTTTGTTTTCAAACATACATTTAACACATTATGCCACGAAATCACTTTAAAATTCCATAAAAAAAAGAGTTAAAAGACACATTTAATATTTTGATTGGCAATTTAGGTTAAATCATAGATTTTTACTTTTATCATGTTCCAAAGCCTTATCTGTTGTACAAAGCAATAGCATTTTTAATTGCATATTTTCTTTTCCAGTTATATCTGTTAAACTGCCTTGATGTTGAAAGATATGGGGTGAACAGTTTCAATTCTAAACATTTTTTTTTTTTTTTTTTTTTTTTTTTTTTTTTTTGTACATTGGGACCATTATATTTTAATATTTTGTAATTCTATTAGATATTAAACCTAAAAAATGATTTTGGGTGGAGTTGAGTGTAGGAGGGAAAATATCCCTCAATAAGTCTCTTGTATAAATGTAGCAATTTAGTTTACAAATTTTAACAGACGAAATCTTTTTAAAATGTATTTAACTTTGCACAAATCTTTTAAAATATTTTCACTTATCCAGTAAAAATACTTTGTAAGATGAAATTCCCATAACAAAAGAAAACATACTCAAATAAAACAAACAACAGAAGTCATAAATTATGAAACACATCATTAAAGAATTATTATCGAAAAGCAACTTCATCTTTCCAAAATAAATGAACTTATATTTTTAGGAATTTTTTTTCTAAAAAGTTAGTCCCCAATACCGAAAGCGTTTTAATCGAATAATATTTTTTTTACAAAGAATCTAATAAACTTTCTAGAATTACAATAAAAAAATACAAAAAGAGAGAAATAATTCTGTCAACAGAAAACAAATATATTCAAATCTTAGTCTTGGAAAGTGCACGTATACCACGTTCTAGGTATAATCCAAACTCGACAAAGAAGGAAAAGTGCCCTGCAACGTCTAATATCGCTCAAAACATATTTATTTATTGCCAAACAAGTCGACTAACCTTCTGTGCATTGATGAGAAACAATTGTAAGTTTTTTTCGTTAAGTACTGAAAGTGAATGATGTATGCTGGAATATTTGCTAGAGATTACCATTTTAAATTAAAACAGGATTTTAGATTCCTCAAAAATAACTAATTGTCCTCATTCCAAATTATAACTCTGATTCTATTTAATTCTGAAAGAGAGAGTTTTAATACATTAATTAACCTGTGAGAGATAAAATATCTAACATTTGAAATAAAAATTTACTCAACCGCAACATTACGTTAATATAAATATTGAAAACGCTCATGTTGAAAGAAATTTAAATACAAAAGAAAACAATGAGCGTTTTTCACAAATGCATAGGCAACAGCTGTTACTTTCCGAGATTGAAAATTTTAATCAATGTTGCAGCAAGCATGTATAATTGAAGTTGATGAGCGGAATAATCTACCGCTTGACATACCTGTTGAAAATGTTACGATCGAAAAATTTCAATCTATTTAATGTAAATTAACTTATTTTAAGAATCATATTACATTTATACGAGTTTGTCAAGATGCTATTTCTTTTTTTATTAAGCTATTCCAGAAAAGTAAATTAATAAAATGCATAATGCACAAGAATTAGTCAAATAAAAATAATAAGGGAACGTTTTTATCGGATAGGATAAGTGAACACAGGTGTTCTTACAAGACTTCAATATATTGTCTCTTAATATATAAATCTGTACGTGTCATATAGTTATATAATTATTCCTATAATTCATTCACAAATACCCACTTATCTTTTTTAAACATTAATTTAATAACAGTTGTTTGACAGAGGTTTATCAAATATTTTGAATATAGTATTTAAACATGTAATATTATGGAGTTAAATCAAAACTGAATTCAGTAGCATCTCAAATTAGTATGTTTATTCCTGGTACTAACGTATTTATGTTCGCACTGCGAAGTAATGTTCCTGTTACAACGATCGCTGATTTAAGAGAAATTTCTGTCACATTTCTAATTTATGTTTCTTCATAATCTTATACATGTTAGGCCGCTCACACTCATGTGGCCCCATCAGTGGCCGAGAGGTTCTGCTCTCGAAGCTGGTAGACGTGAAGTACTGGGTTCGAACCCAATCGCACCCGTCGACCTAATCTTTCGGAGTTTTCGTGGTTTTCTTCGAACCTTGGATTTCCAAGCGTTAATACGGGTTAGGTTCCCTTAGAAAGATCCCCACGAAAGGCACTCCTCCGCTTAGGGCCTATATCCCTCGTGTTGATAATTGGCCGTCATAAACACAACCAACCAACGCACTCATGTGTTTAAAACGTTGCTGGTGCGCAAATGTTATGATTGTTAAGTTAATGAGGTGAAATTACATTGCAGTATTTTTTATTATTATTTCACACCTGCCAAGCCTAGTCAACTTGTTTTTTGTTGTTGTTGTTTTTTTTCAAAATAAAATGGCAAAGAAACATAACATATGAAGGACAATGGTATACAAATTTCATGCTTCTTAGTACATGTGATTATTTAAAACGTTACAATGCGCTTCAGGAGTAAGAAACCCAAGGATTGCGGCGATGTTTTGCGAAAAGCTTTCTTCATATGTTAACATCCTGACTTCCTAGCTGATTTTGGAAATTCAATTTTTTTTTCGCATACCAATTAAGAACATTCGAAGTTTCTGGAGCTCCATTTGTGTAATTTACAGTAATATAAAGTAATTTATTTAAATTAAACTGTTGAAATAAATTATTGTTTATTGAAATAGGATTCAACGCAGATTTTATATGTTAAAGCCAGAGGGAATAGCTACGTCGTTACGACATAAAATCTTGTTTAGTGTTGTATTCAATTTAGGGGATTTTACCTAATTTTGCACGTTAAATTCAGTCTTTAATGAGGTGTAATCTACAACAGACGTCGCAAAATTAACGCGAGAAAAAGTTAAAGCAAAAAGAATAGATATTAATAAAAGATTTTAAATAAAAAATGGGCAGAAAAGATACGCTGGCACAAGCATTTGCTGTTAAAATAACACTTTAATTTTTAACAATATTGCAGATAATAAAAACATTCGCATAACTAATGAATTATGGCACTACTCTAATCGTCAATTTATAACATTTCATCTACAATAGTGGTGACCACTACCAAAAACGCGAATATTTTCTATGAAAACATAGTACACTTCATTTAAAGATATCATTAAACCGTTAATGCATACTTTTCTTATAAAATCATGTAGTGTAAAAATGTAAAGACCTGAAAAATAATCACATACTAATATTAAATAGACTATCCCATTTCACATGGGAAAAATTAAATGAAAAAGCACAAAGTTAATTTCCAATCTTTATTATAAAATCTTTTATCCAGGATAACATTAAAAGAATTATTTTTTCACCTTATGTATTCATGTAGTGTAAAAGAGTAAACCTACAAAACATATTAGTAGCAAGAAATATTAAAACAAATATTTGTACAAAAATAGCTAAAATTAATTATATTTCTTAATATAAATTCTTTCTCTCGTTTTAGGAGAATTTTAATTTTTTAAAGCAGCAAATTTTGAATCCATTAATTAACCACTGAGAGATTAAAAATTCAGCAACACAAATAATAAAAATCCACTTAACCGCTTTACGTTATTATATAAATATTGAACAAAAATTTTGAATTGATAGAAATTTGAGCACAGAAGAAGTTAATGAGCATTTATTATTCAAAAAGCATCGGTAACAGCTGTTGCTTTACTCAAGTGAAAAGTTTAATCACACTTACAGCCAAAACGCGTGGATAATTGCAGTTGATGAGCGGAAATATGTACTGCTTGATGTTCCTGTTGAATTTTTCTTATTAATATTTTTAATCTGAATTAAATTACTCGAAATATTGTAGTAGAATTAAATTTAAGAGGGGCTTTGTTATGCGCTCGTTTCGTTCTAATGTGTATTTTTTGCAGCGAACGAAATGTGTAAACAAAATTTATTTCAGAAAAATTTTGTTTATTCTTAAATAAAAAAGTTAAAGGCGTTTTCAAACTTTTAAAATTACTTATAAATTACCTTTAAATAAGTCTGAAATTGTACGTCAAACGTGGCAAATAATCGTTCATACTATAACTAGTTTTATAAATATTCAGATTTTGGTGCAAGATGTTGGAACTTTCTGCAAAAATTCATGAATACACCATTTATGACGATTATATATATTGAATTCCGCAATACGGAAATAATTTGACACCATTTTAAATAGGACCTAATCAACATGGCAACTTATAATCATTACCTATCATGGGATATCATTGAATTAATAACGTAGGGTAGGATTTAGTGAAATGAAGAAAACTTTTATTAATATATTTTTAAGGTTTTATTCGATTTTCATAAAATTTGAAATTACCCGAAAAAATTCTGCAATGATTATATATATTAAATTTCAGACCATTCGGCTGGGTAGTTTTTGCGCTATTACACGCGGACAGACGGACGGACCAGACGACGACTATAGATGCTACGTAATTATATCATTACGAACGCACGAAAAAATGGATTTTATACAATATAAATTTCTGTAATATCAATAATTTTAAAATAAACAGGATATCCTCAATAAACCGCGAATCGAAATTTAAATAATTCTTACCCTAAGAAGACATTCGCAAGATCATTTGTGAAATAGCCAAATGCAAAACTGAAGTATGCTATGCTAGCGGCTGAATCCGCATAACGAGCGTTGTTCAGGAATATGTCGGGTAACGCGCATGTGTGCAGCAGGTCCACATAGTGTTTTTGAAGATGCATTATACAGTAAATTCCCGACTATCCGGCCTAGTAAAAAAAATGAGGAATGTTGCAAGCGGCCGAGACAAGCAGGTTCCCGTCCGTAGAAAAGTGCTATCTTACGATAGGTAGGAGCAAGAAGGGATTGTAGAATGCAATAATTGAGATAGACAAGAAGGGAGGGGAGGGGATTAAGGCTTGCTAACATGCTTCGTCAGTTGTGCAACGGATGTTAACAAGTGCGGACGTTATTTTACGCTTATCCTGGTTACTTTTGTATAGTCTTTTGTTGTGTTTCATATTTATTTAATGAAGATTAACAAAATGGGTGATAACCGAAAAAAGGTTGTAGTGACTACGGAGGAGAAACTACACTGTTAAAAATATCGTGAAAAATTACCTCTGTTCTTAAAGGTTCTCTATTTTCTGACCAATGAGAACGCTATATAAACGCCTATGAAGCATTCTCATTGGTCATAATACACATAGCCTTTAAAAACAGAGGTAATTTTTCACGATATTTTTAACAGTGTACGAGCTAGCACGTTTTACTACGAGGAAGCGACGCCAGCAGATATTATCTGCTTCCGTAAATGGAGGGACATTATGTCCCGAAGAGGGCTAACAGGGAGAAGCAGTCATCTATCAAGGACTTTTTCAAAAACTAAAAACTAAGTTTTGATTCTTTTATCTTATTCACAACTTTTCATATTTGTGCAATCATTTATTAATAAATAGTAAAATAAGATATACTTACTTTTTACGAATAAGACTTACGTTAATGTTTTGTTTATTTTGAATCTGTATGTATTGTATATATAAAATTTATCTTAAAATGTGTAAAATGCGTTTTTAATATAATGGAGGGGAGGGCAGGAAGTGACTAAATATTTATAGAATTCTATCCGGCTTTTTTGTTATTCGGCCTACCCTTCCGCCACATTAGGCCGGCTAGTCGGGAGTTTACTGTATTGTCAAAGTTTTTTCTCCGCCAAGAAACTATTCCAAAGAGAGAGAAGAGTGTTTCTTGAGACGTTTGGTACACAATATACGGCGTAAATTTCTTATTTTCACTAGGAAATAATTGAGATATCTGGATAAAAATGTTTTCTTCATATTAATTGATCGTTCTGTACCTAATGTTATAAATTACAGCTATTAATGCTGATTCGTTTGTTTTCAGGAATCTGAAGATTGAAGTAACCCGCAGTATGGAGAAGATGGAGGCTGTCCCGCACCTTCTCGTATAGTTCCCGTCAAATTAACAATGAAATGTTTCCGTTTTATGGAAGCGATAATCCATTATTTGTCACTGTTGTTAGGTGGAAAAGGAATTTTCAAATTGTTCACATGTCCCTCACAGACGATCCAAAGAGTGGAAGACAAAATTGAAGAAATTGAGGAAAAGACAGAAGGGGAACTGTCCAAATGGTTATGAATGTGACTTATCTTAGTTCCGGCAGTGTATGGAAAACTGATTGACGTAGACCTGCACATATCAAAGGTCTCCGCACGCTGAGTTCAAATATTGCTCCCTCCGCCCCTTATCTCGAGTTTCAAATGAGGAGTCTAAGCGATGTGGCTACATCCGCCCGATCTCGATCCGAGCTACATTATCTTAATCCCAGAACTAAAAAAAAACAGTGCGGGAACGATTTGACACCACAAATGAGGTGGAACAATGGCTTTACCACCCATTTTAGAGTACTTCAATGACGGCCTTCGAAAGGTTAAAAAAACGCTGTGAAAAATGTATAACTATGGATATTGACTATATAGAAAAGTCTTGGGAAAAAAAAAAAGATTTCTGTCTCAATTATTCCATAGTGATAATTAGAAGTTTACGATACCCAACGCTATCCAACTTAACAATTATTGGTTAATCTAGGAATTTCGCAACTGACCTTACAATAATACTACATGCAAAAACGAGTCTTGTGAACATGATTAGCCATGCACTTGCGCGTTTATAAGTTAGAGGAGGTCAATTTGAACGTGTATTGTAGTTGAACAAATAAATGCGTTTTTGAAATATTGGAATATTTTTTAAATTTCCCTAGCGTTTCCGGGGTAATCCTGAGCGTCAAAATTTTACTTTATATTTTATTGCAACATAAATACATTTTTAGCCGAATAAGTAGTTGTGTATTTCTAAAACTTGTTCAACATCTCATATGGAAACTCGTTATATTTATGTAACTAAGTAAATACTAAAAACAAATATTAATAATTGTGCATATTACTATTACATAAAATTATTATTTATGAATTGAACTACTTCAGAATGGTTTAACACCTCATATGGAAACTTGCTATATCTATGCAACTAAGTAAATAAAAACAACGGTAAATAATTAAATAACAGGGACGAACAAAGAACATACATTTTTTGATAATTTGAGATGTTTTCAATGAAATGTTTGTTTATGATATAAAAACTAACAATACAAAGTGCATATCAAGTATCATTTTTGTACAAATTGACTTTTCTTTATATATAAACGATGTTACAATCTCCATATTGGAATTCCAACGCATTATTGAAATTAAATGGGAAAACATGTTTAAACAAAACAAAATAATAATAATAATAATTAACAAAAATAGTGTTGTTGCTATCCATTCCATTCGAAAAAATTATTTCTATTTTGAAGTAAAACTTTGGGATCAGATTTTTTCTTAATGGAATAGACAAATTAATAGAAGTTATAAAACTCTTCTTTTACATAATAGAAAAAAAAACATGTGTCTGTACTTATTGTACCATGGTCAGAGCAATACATAATTGCCAATTATTGCTGGTTATTTAATAGGGAAAATTAACAATCATTGAAAAACAGAAAACCAAAAACTTGCATCATTATCAGCAATAGAAAAATGCAGTTTAAGACTTTTAACTAAGAAAAAATATATCAATTTAAATCTATTTTTAAGGATTCTATACGTATGTGTATATCTATATTAAACTCTATATGAGCATTTAATTGAAGGACGAGGAGTCATTTTAATATTAACTGTGTCTTTAATTAATATTTAATGAATGTTTACATCGCATTTAGACTAATAAACATTAAACGTACGAAGTACTAGCCGGATTATTTAAATCTACATCTTTTACTCAAAATAGAGAGTTGATCGAAGAGATGTTCTCTCTTCGATATCTGGCTAACAACTCTACTACATTTATATTTTACATTTTAAACTTTTGTTCACAGGACTAATTTTCTGATTATCATTTTTTGTGACGACGCTATGTGTATCACAAAGCTCGTAGGATAATGCTGAGTTTAGTTTGTTCCCATGTTGCCAGCTGCATCAACATATACAGGGTGTTTCAAAATTTTATGTCAGAAATGTAAATGCAGGTAGAGGGGACCTTAGTAAGCAAATTTCGTATAGGAATGTGGGTGCGCAATTGCAGCATCGAGGAAGTTCAGGAGGCTGTTGTATTTGACGGAGGAAAGCGCTTCGCTGATTTCAATAGCCATGTATTTCATGTATCTGGCTGCGCAAGGAAATGGCTCATATCCAACGCACGTCTAGCAGTTCTCGAGCTTTTCGAAGGGCATTCCTTTACTGTGCATAATATTACTTTTTCCACTGCAGGAAGCCTGCAATAACTTCTTATGCCCGTATCACACCTCAAAGCATAAAATCGCGCACAACTCCCCGATGAAGGCACCCAAATGTTCAGCGATCCGGCAGATTCCTAATTGAAAATCGTTCCATATACAGTCGTAGAAAAAAAAGTAAACACCCCCTATTAACTTCTCAACAAATTAACGTAGAAGAAAGTTATTGGTACCGAACGATTGGAAATAAAGTCTACTTTTAAATGATGTATATATAATTTTCTTAGGGGACCATCTACCTATTAAAACGAACCCAAACTTCATTTTTTTCAATAGAAATACCCAATTTTAACAAGATATTTCAAATCTTCGGTTCAAACTATACCTAGACACGAAATTTGAAGTCATTTGAATTATAAGTTTTTGAATTATAACATTCAAAATTTAGAGTTTCTAATGTTAAATTACATTTTCATATTTTTATTAATATCTCCTGAAATTATACTCCTAATGTGCTATTTTTTGTGCAACAATAATACTAAACTACTCAAACATAAATACGTTCAACTTTTTTTTACAATTTTATGATATGAATTATGAAATTAATATTCGAAAAAATTATGAATTGCAACCTACAATTTTTTTTATGGGTTTAGATTTATTATGTCCTGCTTTATGGAAATCCAAAATTTCACATTTTTCTTCCAAGTAGTTTTCAAATTATGCTTAAAACGGCAAAATGATGGTTTAAGGGGCCGTCTGTGATAGATGTGACTAGATATTTTGAAATTTCTTATACTATCCTGTAATCTAGCAGTCTTCAATGATTGCTTGAGTGGAGTTTAAGATGCTTTGATCAAGAAGGGAGCTCTCTCGGTCAACAATCGAGTACCAATCTTCAATTTGGATACAACCCCTAAAATATGCTCGTTTTAAAATAATTAATTTCTCGGAAACTTAATTGCATAAATACGTACGAATTGCATAAAAATTTGTTTTTAGGCTAATTGAAGTGTGTAGAGTTCATTCATGCTTTCAGAATTGTGTACTGCTATTGAAAAAATCAAAGTTATGGTTAATTTTAATATGTATATGGCCCCTAAGCAAATTTTATGCACATCATTTAAAAGTAAACTTTATTACGAATCTTGTGGTACCAGTAACTTTCTTCTACGATATTTTTTTGCAGAGTTAGTAAGGGATGTTTACTTTTTTCCCACGACTCTACATCCTCTGAACATCCGCTCCACTTTCTTGCGCAGCCTCATTCGTGAAATGCATGTCGGCAAACGACGCATGTTGCTCAAAATCCATGTGGTGAACGGCGATTCAAGCCAGCGAAATCCTTTTATCAACTGAACTTAACAGCGCCCTCTACCGCCTTAACGATGCATTACCACATCCAAATTCCTATACGAAATCTGCTTACTAAGGCCCCCTCTACCTGCCTTTACATTTCTGACATATAATATTGAAACAACCAGTATCTGTAAATATCCAAATAAAAACCTTACATTTTATTTATTTGTCATTATTAGGATCTACATCTTATGATCTGTTTTATATATACATTTATATAAAACATGTGGACGCAGATAGTGAAAATATGAAGGTTATAAAGGAAAACAATTGAGGTAATTTTTGGAATAAGATCCTAAAAATATATGGAATTAGTATAAAGTTTTAAAAAAGATATCCCAGGGTTAAATTTGTGTAGACCTGCGTAATTTAATCTGGATTTTTATATATGGAAATATTATTATAAATGTCCACGTAATCTTTCGTTTTTTATACACGATTTACTGTATGGCTATATAAATATTTTAATGTTAAACTAAACAATTTTCTCCTAACATATTATACTCTATTGTAACCGATTTGATACACACTTTACTGTATGGTTATGTAGACGATTTAATGTTAAACAAAACATTTAGCCTCAAACTTATTGTAAAATTATACTCTGCTAATTGAAACATGCATATCATCAAAACAAAATACAGTTTGTGTGAAGCACTATGATCTGTATTTAAAATTCTTTATTACCTAAATCTCAATATTATCCCGGTTCTTTTAAAAATGTGCCTTCGATATTTCAACCGTAAAACAATAGCAAGAAATGTTTTCCGATACATCAATGTCGAAATATTTTAAGAAATGTTTAAACATTGTAGCTGTCCACAACAAGTAATAAAATATATCAAAATGGGTTAATGCTTTGAAATAGTTTTCATGAAGAAATGTCGACAAAAGTTAAATGAACATTTCTATGAAATTAATTTTTTATTAGCTTCATCTCAAACTTTGAAATTTATATCGAGGTAAATAATTGATTATTGAAATAAGTAAATGGAAAATGTTTGTATGTTAAAATCTTTAAAATATTTATATATGTTCATATTAAAATTATATTTTATTTAATAAATGGAAGGTTGTCGTAGACAGTTGGACAGATTTGTTAAAACATTAATTAAGAGCTAAATGTAATCAAGTGAAGATATTTCATGCATCGTATACATCAATCTACTTATTGGAAGCATTTCGCGTACCAAATTGCAAATAAACATCAATAGAAACATTAAAACATAATCACATTAAAAATTATTTTAAATTCATCACAGTCCTAGTACTTAGTGATAGTACGGAATTTTATATGTTTTAACGATATATTCAACATTCTGGTACACGCCGTGCTTGTGCCTAGATTTGTATACATCCATTTACCAATGACTGCATTGTAGAACGCATTAAAGGACCCAAAATGTTTTTAATCGGGGGAGTAGAATTTGCAGCTACTATATGGTGGTAATGTGTAAAAATTTCCAATAACTATGAGGACCAATGTCTCAAAAACATAATGTATAGTAAAGTAACATAAATTGCATGTTATCCATTAAAGAATAAATATAATCATAATGCTGTGCAGATAACCTCATGAAAACTGCTGGTGCATTTTTATATAACTCAATTTTAATATCCACTTTCACAACGAGTAGTATATCAATTTATGTACATAACTGGGGTGGTTTTTATACATTTTACAGTGCAATACAACAATTATATTATAATACATTTCTTAATTTATAATGTACTTAAAGAAAAGCGTGTACTTATTTTCAAATAAATTTGTTTAGATATTTGTGTGTCTTGCAGTGATTTTTACATATTAGCAGCATAAGGACTTTTCCGCTAAAAGGATTAAACACTGTTTTTCTGCTTACCAGTATTCCATGTCTTTCTGTGTACTAAATCGGTTTATTGAATTAAAATTTGCATACATCTTTCGTTGGCTTTGTTTGACTCAACTCCTTAGTTTTATGTGAAGAAATAGTGCACCCTATATATGGTATTCGATGTTAAATGCTCATACTGTTAGACTGAAGATATATGATCTATAACAAAGTTACATGAGTACTTTTATGTCCATAAGTATTTTCTTTCCGTACCTTCCAAACGAAACAACAACATTTGAAATATTGCCGGCAGACACTCCGAACGGCAAGCAAAACAACTTAAACGACCAGAGTTGCCATGTCTCCGGCTTTTTGCACGCCAATATTTTCTTAGAGAAAATGTTGTACATTTCAATCGCAGCATGCCCTGATTACACAAAACAACATTTCCTGTACTAAAATACTGGTATAAAAAGAAGCCGGAGGATTGGCAACCCTTTATGTCGTTTTAAAAGCGTCTCAGATTTATTCTATATTACTGTTCTCTACATTCTTTATCTGGTAAAACTTACTAATCGAACTGATTCCACCTTGTGTCGTTTAATTTTATAACTCCTTATTGTGATTTAATCTTAGTATTCATAATCTCGCCTAATTAATGCGTCCAAAAGTTACTGCTAAGATAATTAATAATTTAAAGCAAACGCAAAGATAGAATTTTAAAATATACAGGATGTCTAATCAGCGGAGAACAACTAAATCCTCACTTTTTTTTCTGGGTCTCCGTAGTGGTCTAGGAATTTAAATAAAATTTGAATGAACCCAATATGGCAATAGTGATTTTTTCAAAAAGCGTGTGCGATCATATTCTTACTATAATTACCCAAACTTTTAAAAAAAGCTTTAATTTTATGCATTGTTATTTTCTATGTAAAGTATCTTGTACGTACATTAATTTATAATACCAGTCTATTTTCATGTTTCCTGCTTACAACATGTGAAAATTGAGTAACAAAATGCACTGTTAAACATTTGCAGCATTCTGTCCAGTCATTTGACCGTTTTTGTTGAAAACGGTTACACAACCGTAATTTCACACTATTCTGACCATATTATTGGTCATTTTATGGTCAGAATACAGTTAAATTATGGTTATAAAACTGTTTTTTCAAAAAACGGTCGAATGACTGGACAGAATGCTGCAAATTTTTAACAGTGTGTTGGCATAAAAAATGAATGCGAGAAATTACTGTTTGAACTGTGTCTTTCATCATTCTCCCTGCTTTATTTTCTGTAAATCATTAATCTACAATAGCCCCGTGTTGTCTGCTAAATTTCAGCGTCATTTTGAAGAAAACCATCTCCACTTAACAGTTAAACCATTTCAAGTTAAACCATTCGACAGTTAAACCATTCGACAGTTAAACCATTCATTTTTCTTTCAAGAAAATGTGCATTGAAATTTTTGCTTCAAATAAAACTACCACAACACTTGACAAAATAAATCATGAAAAAGTATGGGAATATTCCTATCAGGTAAGTTAGCGAGTAGCTCGCACCGACCGATGTAACAGTCGGTATTGCCAGAAAACTATAATGAAGACGTTTTTATTTAATCTGCAGTATTCTTTCGACAAATAGCACCATTTTATACAAAGTTGTCTGAAGAATACAGTTCTTGTTCAGAACTTTACAAATCAACACAACAACTGATAAAATATTTAAATCTTTTGGTAAAATCATCTCATCAAATAATATATCATGGAAAAGTGGTTCAGGTATATGGACAGGTGATGTGAAAGCAATAATGTTCCATAATGATAGGACCAATGCCAAAAATTAACTATAAGGCAAAGAACTGTATAAGCCTCGTAAATAGATCTACTGAACATCTACTGAACATCATCCAAAAAACAGTATTGAATGATGCCACCAAACTAAAAGACTAAAAAATTACGACCTATTGAAAGCAGAATTTTAAAACTAATGAAGATATTGTGAGCAATCAGCAGTTCACCTGCTGCATGTTGAAGTAAGGGAGCTATTTTGAGAAAGAGCGTTTACAAATTTGATGAAATTGCGTGCAAAAGCGTTTTCTTACAAACCATAACGCTGAACTGGCAAAGGTTTTAAGTGATAGAAACTGCATGCGAAATGACATTTTTTATCTATATGCTTAGCAGAAGCGACGAAATGAATTTGGAGAAAAGTCTGTCTCAGTTTTCAAACCAACAATTAACCTTCTCCTTTCGGTGGGTATATACGACGTATGTACTCTAAATAAACTATTCCCAAGCAACGGCTAGGGTATAGCCGCTGTACCCTAAAATTCGATCCCCCTGTTTAGAAGCTAGTAAAATCAGTTATCTGTCATCTCAGAATTTCAGGGGAGGTTAGTATCTTTTTTTCCGTAGTGAGTAGCGAAATATCTTTGGCTTTGGCGCGGTAATGGAATAATAAGTTTTTGAATTGCCGATTTCTTAAGCAGAGGTCTTTGCTCTCATTTTATGATGATAGATACATCTGGCATGTAATATTATTTTCTTGCTCTCTTTGCTCCCGTTTAAAATTACTAGATATATTGTTTAATTAATAAATAATATTTATAATCTCAAAGCAATAGTTACACGATTTAAAGCTCTGAGTCAAAAAGAGACAAAACAATAATGAACGATATTTTTCACCAACATAAACACAAGGTTAAAGTGAAAACATCAGTGCATGAAGACATCATTTTTCATTTTAATTACACACTGTAAAAAAATATCTTTTAAGTGTACAGACTATATTCCTCCGAATTAAAAAAAATGATCCATTTTACTTCATCATCATAAACACAATATAGGAATGAAAACTTTTGTATTAGAATATATCGTATTTCATTTAAATGACCCACAAAATATTAATGTTATTTTAAGAGCACAAAAGATTCTTCCGAGGAATCTTAAAACAAACAAAAGGTAATCGTTTTAATGCATCAGCATAAACACAAGGTTAAAGTGAAAACTTTTGTACAGGAAGATATCGTTTTCATTTCATTTACACATTGCAAAAACAAAATGCTCTTTTAAATGTCCAACCTATTTTCCCCAGAATGATAAAAAAAAAAAAAAAAAAAAAAAGAAAAAAAAAAAGAAAGAAAGAAAAAAAAAAAAACTGTAATCATTTTACTTCACCAGCATAAATACAAGATTGAAGTGAAAAATTCTGTAACAGAATATATATTCTTTCCTTTAACTGACACACTAAATAAAACGATATATTAAAAGCAAAACAGATTATTTACAAAGTCTTAAAGCATGCAAAAGGTAATCATTTTGTTTCAGCGACATAAACACAAGGTTAAAGAGAAAACTTGGAAAATATCGCAATATAATGTATTGGAAAATATCGTTTTTCATTTAACTGAAACACTAAACAAAATGATCGTTAAAGAGCAAAAAATGTTCTTTACAGAATCCCAAAAAAGAAAATATTAGTTTACTTTATCATAAACGCAAGGTCGAAGTAAAAACTTCTGTATCAGATGGTATATCTATCAATAACAGGACATTACGACAAAACTCCGTTCTTACAACAGGGGTTGTAGTCTTAAAATGGCCGTTAAAAATTAAAATATTCTAATTGATACATTTTGCGTTCATAAAAATTTTACTATTTTATGGATCCCAGACACCCCTATTTCTTTCTGTGATCTTTGTTGAAATCAACGATAGATTTTTTCCATCACTTAAAAAAATTATGGAATTTGCGAAATTCCGCAATAGAAAAGAAATCGATAGCTAGCTTCATAATTAAACTTATTTCACTGAAGAATCACATGCATGTGAAAGAATTAAAGATGAACAACGACACGAGAGATTTTCCTAATTTTTGAGTGCTTCGCGCAATCAATCACGCTATTGTAAACTCTGCCCTTAAATGAAAACTTTGTAGTTAGAAGACGTTTTGTATGTTAGTCGTTCTGGACAAATTTAAGTATATACTAACAGTACTAATGTATTAATAATGTGTTCAGCTTCTCAGAAAAGCAACCAGTTTAAATTCAGAGAAATATGAGGTCCTTATTTATTTGACTCCGCAGACCGAACTAAAAATTCGCATTTCAAAATCAAAGACTACCCGAGATTTTGGGTAATTACACAATTAAATTCAAAATCTTGTCCGTGAAGCTAAATGACATTAGTTATTTTTCTCAACGACATTCCTCGGTGAAACTGGATTCTCCGCTTTTACAGCCACACTGTTAAAAATTTTGCAGCATTCTGACAGGTCATTCGACCGTTTTTTGAAAAAACGGTTTCATAACCATAATTTAACTATATTCTGACCATAAAATGGCCAATAATATGGTCAGAATAGTGTTAAAATTACGGTTGTGTAACCGTTTTCGAAAAAAACGGTCAAATAACCTGCCAGAATGCTGCAAATTTTTAACAGTGCAAGAGAACGAAATTAGACTATTCTGAACACAGAAAAAAGGCATGAAAACGCAATTGTAACTTTACACCTGAAATCCATTTATATTTTCGCGAAAAGTTTTAAATGCACAATCAGACATTCGACTGTAATTAACAGCAAATGAACTGGATAAGGTAGTAGAAATCTAATAATGCTACCAAAGGTTACATATTAAATATTTATTCGCCATTCTTCGCCACACTATGAACGTAAAATTAATTGTGAGACAGGGGATTTGATTCATTGAACTTTGGAGAATTTTATGGATCACCAAATCTGACGTTCTTATGTTTATTGAGAATAAACTATTGCAAACTTTTCGAAATATAATTTAATTGCGTGGACGTTTTGTGAACACAATTGTATAAACTGTTGCCTATCCTATCTACTTTTGATTCTATACCAATAAAGCTAAATACCATTAAAATGTAAAACAAGAAGTATGGTCGGCTAAAGAGGCTCCGTGAGTCAAAAAGGTTTGGAACAACTGTATAAGATAAATAATTTTTTAAATATGTAATTATTAGAATATTTAAAATTATAAAAAAATTAGTACAAAATTTCATTTATATATATCGGTAGATATAATACAGATTTTGTATATTTCAGGGATATATATGTATGTAAACTGGATGTTTTATATTTTCAAAGAAAAACAAAATTGCAATAAAAAAACATAAAGAATCATGGATAGGTCTTTTTTACGAATCACCAATCGGCACGCAGATCTTTCTTTAAGAAATATTGCTCGAAACGGCTGTCAAGTACTTTTCCGTTTTCCGAAAGCCGCTGAAATCGTATTTAAGAATTTTTTTTAATAATATTGTAAACAACATCTAAGATATGCAAAGTATTTTATCACCAAACAACAAAATAATATTAATATATAAACTAGAGATTTACTAATATTTTATAAAAAAAGTGTGAAATCTCTCGGACTCTCAAATACATACTTATATTTATTTATTCTATAATTCCATATATACGGTGCTTATATGAATCACCAACGCATTTAATTTTAAAATAATCATTTATGATATTTTATTATTGTATTATATGTACGCATGGTTTTTTATAAGATATATATTTTTTTATAGTCTGTTGAGGAACGCTCTCGTAATTTTTCTTGCACATTGCAAACTATATTTCTAGATATATTCGTTTTAGATATATTTCGGAACTTTCTTTTTCAAAATGTAAGTCAAAAAATACGTTTCGTACATAAAAAAGTTTACCGCCAAATGTTTACATACTAAATGTATTTACTTCCCTCATCTGCATATACAAGCCAAAAACTGTAGTCTCTTGAAACCTGTATAGATTGAAAAACTTCCATGTAGGCACTTTTTTACTTTATTCTACCGGGTGTCCCAAAAAGGACAGACTGATTTTAAAATTCAATAACTTCCAAACGGTGACAGATATTAAAAAAAATTCTTGCAGGAGGGTTATGCATAAAGTCAAAAGTTTTATTACAGTGATTTTCGATTTTAGTTCGAATTACAAACAACAGATGGCGCTGCAAGCAATAGTCGCTAAATACAGGCTCGATTTTTGGTCCTTTGTGTTGTCCCATGCGGAAAAAGGATATGGAAACGTATTATCCGGGTCACGAAGTACCAAAAATCGAGCTTGAATTTAGCCTCTATTGATCGCAGCGCCATCTATTGTTTGTAATTCGAACTAAAATCGAAAATCACTGTAAAAAAAACTTTTGACTTTATGCATAACCCTCCTGCAAGAATTTTTTTAATATCTGTCACCGTTTGGAAGTTATTGAATTTTAAAATCAGTCAGTCCTTTTTGGGACACCCGGAATCTTCAATAGAAGAAAGTATTATAATCGAATTTTTTTCGACTTCCGGTTTTCGACGGATTTACACGTTTTAGAGGTCAGAGATCCCCAAAAACATGTTTATAGAAAATGTCTGTCTGTCCGTTTGTCCGTATGTCTGTCGCCCGCCATTGTGCCATCAAAAACTGAATGAAGTTATGCATAGAATTGAACCAAACTTTTTTTTAAGTTTTAGGCTATCACAAGCAGGTCCTCACTGAATTTTGAAAAAATCCGCCGGTAAAGGGCGCTGTAATAGCGATTTTTGCGTCTTTTGAATATTGTACCACCGAAAAGTGTATGATGTTATGCATATAATTGAACCCAAATTTTTTGTGTATGTTTCTGGCCATTGCAAGAAGGTCCTCCCTGAATTTGAAAAAATTCCGCCCACAGGGGGCTCTGTAATCACGATTTTGGTGCGTTATTTGTGCATTTTGAATATTGCACCATCGAAAAGTGTAAGAAGTTATGCATAGAATTAAACCAAATTTTTTGTGTATGTTTTTGGTCATAGCAAGAAGGTCCTCCCTGAATTTGGAAAAATTTCGCCGGTAGGTAGCTCTGTAATAGCGATTTTTGTGTGATGTTTGTTCATTTTGAACATTATACCATCGAAAAGTGTATGACGTTATGCATAGAATTGAACCAAATATTTTGTGTATGTTTATGGCCAGGGCAAGAAGGTCCTCCCTGAATTTGGAAGTATTCCGCCAAAAGAAGACACTATAATAGCGATTTTTGTGTAATTTTCTTGATTTTTCGTATTGCTATTGTAGACCGGAGGCTGGTGAATCGACAGGAACTTCCCTTCTTGATAACCCGACTATTCGCGAACAGCTGATATGCCACAGAATAACGAAAAACTATTGATCTTAACAAATATCGTGATTGAGATTAACTCGTTTTTACTCCGATTAATTGACTGAAGCAGAAATTTAAGATGAAAATCAAAGTTGTTATAGTATTGAACTAATAAAAATAAAATATTGACATTTGTAACAATATTTTGAAATTATTAAAATATATGCGGTAGAAGAAAGTTTTGGGATTGGCGCATCCAACTTTTTTTTTTTTTTTTTTTTTTTTTTTTTTACAAAAATGCATCCAAATCGACAAAAAAAAGATAAAATTTATTTCATTGTTTTGAAAGAGCCTTTGTGGAGGATCCTTTTAAGTAAAACAAAAACGTATTGGAAGGTGACTAATTAAAAACTTGGATTCCTCCTTTCAGGGCTTTTATTGTGATAGTTAAGGTACAGGAAATGGTAGACGTGGTTTGAATAGTGATAATGTATCAGGTTTTCTTCCAGAGAAACTAGTTCTTAGATTTTCAGTAAAAGATTTTAAATGTCAGCTAAAAGAAGCACAAAATATTATAAGTAAAATGTTGTTTCTCATAATTTATGGTAAGTTTGAATACGTTTACACAAAACAATTAACGTTTATATAAATCAATAAAGTACCTTTAATGCATTTGTCTTTATACCATTATCTTTCCAACAAAATGGAAAAAGTGTAATTTCAAAGGATAAATGATGATTGTTCCAGCATTATAAAAAATTGCGCATATGAATATAAATCTTAAGAGTATTAGCTATTACTTTATGCTTCAAAGCTGCAACAAGTGTACTTACAAGTGTAAAATAATATGAATTTTAAAACTACGTGTTTTAAAATTTAAAGTTGGACTTTAAAGTGACTAATATGTAAATAATAAGTCAAAATAACTCAAAAATATATAAAATATATATGCTATATCAGTGTATCATGGAAACAAAATATATATGAAACTTAAAAATATACAGGACTTTTAAAACGGTGTTAAAAAGTTTCCGACACTTTCGGCCAAAATCTCTTGGCCTTTCTCAAGGGGTTTCAAGAAAGAACTGTCGAAGGCTCGAACTCCAAACGCATAAAAAGGGAGTGGGGACATGAAGGAGGAATAGGGACAAAACAGAGAAGCACGTGGCAAATCTATCTACTAACGCTATCTGTGGAATAAGAGTGAGAAAAAGAGGGGGCCGAAAAATGAAAACCAAACAATCCTAAAACTGAGAAATGTGGCGAAGGGGGGGATATGTTTAAAAAATTAACGAAATAATGGGATTGCTAAGAGACAAGTTACCATTACATATGTCATTTTGTCACGTGGTGATCTCAACCGACTCTCTAAATAGATCTTTGTAAGGATTATACTGGCGGGAGATAATTCTGGCATTGCAGAAAATGTTTGTTTTGCTGTGAAAACTGCACCTTATAGAACGGAATAGTTTAGAATTAATAGGAGAAGGTTAATAAGAATTCCCCTTAAAAAAATAATACTGTCATAATAATACTGATTCTAAAATTCTCATAATAAAGTATTATTCACAAAAAACAAATCTTGCTTATGATTTTTTACTAGTATTTCATATTCTATAGAGATTACTTACCTAAACGAATACTACATTTTTTCATTCATTCACATTGTGCCCCAGATTCGAAAAATGCATTTTGAAAGTTAACAATAGTGGATGTAGACAATTGTATTTAAAACGTAATAAGAGAAAATGCATTATATTGTTTCGAAAAAAAGCTTTTTGTAAAAATCAAAACCGCCATTACTATACTCAAAAAACAGAACACAGAAAGTTAATAAAATTAACTGGGTTCTACACTTTAAGGGCTTTTATCTTGATTTTTAAGGGAAAGTAAGTTATGAGCACGTTTTGAAGAGAAATGTTGCTGATTATGTTATGTTTTATCTTGTGAAAAAGATTTTTGCATTTACGGAAAAAAGCATTTATTCGACAGCTTTATAAAGCACAGAAGAATTTTATTTAAAATGTATTTTCTCTAATATATATATATTTTTTTCAGATACATTTACGTAAAGTATTTATCACAGGGGTTACAATCCCGCAAATTTTCCATTGTCTTGCAAGGTTCTTGCAGGATTCCAAATTGATCTTTACCCGAAATTAAGTTGTAGAACATGATACTTTTTAAGGGGTTTTATACAATTTCTGTATAATAAAAAAGGAAGGGAAATTAATATATCCGAAACTAATTTATTTATTAATTAAAAAAGTGTTCCAAAAATCATTTAGTGTATATTTTCTTTTACCTATAAAAAGACCATTTCCATGGTAGCATGGCAAGCTCTCTCTCTCCAGAGAAAATATAGGAAATGAAAATGCATATAACAACTGTTGAAGTTCTCATTGGAAGGTATCCTCTATTCCTTCCATTTGGATAATACCATAAAAATGCAGTTTCTATAAAAAAAAATATATTATATATCTCACTAATGAATTTAAATTGGACACATATCCGCAGATATATTACAGTATACTCGAAGTCGAAGGGACGCTAAAACAATTTCGAGATAGCGAGTTTTCGAGATAACAAGGCCATAACTAAAGCATAAAAATTCACGTAAAAACACAAGATACGGAATAATATTATAAAAATTAGAGTCATGATAAATGAGAATAAGTATAAATATGTAATAATTGTTAACAATAAGTCTAAATACAGGATGATAATTTTAATTTTTTAAATAGTAGAAAATAATTACATTAAATTAAAAAGCATTAGTAAATACATAAATGAATTTTCATTGATAGAATTTTTTAAAGTCAGGTATCATGGCCTGGCGACTTATTTTTTGATATTGTTCTTCAAATAATTTTTTTTGTTCGGAAAATAGCGGTAAAGTCATCGTTTTCCACGTTTTCCAAGCATTACATACAAAAATGTCATCCATATGAAAAGAAAACACTTGTTTTCCCCATTTGTTTGGAGTTCAAGTGGCTAAATGGAAATATTGGAATCGTCCCTGACCCCTTAGAGAGATAATGAGGAGTGCGAGAGATTCTTGGAAACACCTCTATTTTCTTTGACACAATTGCACGGCGATTTTTCCAGAAAAATTCATTTTTTTACTTCGAAAAATATTCGACATGACAAGGTTTTGAGTGAAAACTCTTCGAGATAAGAGTTAAAATTAGCATTAGATGAATATGTAACATCAAGGGGAAAAATAATTTTTCGACATATCAAGGTTTTCGAGATATCGAAGTTCGAGATATCGAGAGTACACTGTATTACAAAACATTTAGCAATGCCAAAATGCTTCAATAATAATAATAATAATAAAAGATTAAACATAATCATAAATGAACAATGCGGCTGTCAAACTGTAATTGAGAATACTAATGCAAAATAGTTTCATCATGATCATATAGAGACATCATGACGTCAAAATGTATTACACTAAATGTATTTTCTATTTATAAACAGTAAGCTCTTATAGTAACGTTAAGAATATTTTATTTAACTCTTTGATTTAAAATGAATAAAATAAGTAAAATTTCACTTGATTACAGTCGCTTAGCATGCGTTTTGCCATCTATGGTACTGAAAAACCGCAATTCAATATTTCATATGAATAATACCTTTAATTCACCTTCAATATTTAATTTACATATGTAAAAAAGGAAGCTATAAAAACCTAAAGAGTTCCATTCTCCAAGTCTCAAAATAAAGCTGTTTGCACGAAGGTTTTCGTTCATAACTTTCGGTGTTTCAGTTATGAATTTTTTTTCCTTATACGTTTCATTATTGTCCAATATAGGAAATATTTCAATTTTATTTACTATAACTTCTTCGTATGTGCAAAAAAATAATTCCTCGAGTTGCCTACATCTTCAAATAAATGTTTTCTATATGAAATGAAAATAAAAAGAAAATATCTTTTTACTGGATAATCTGGAAATTGACGCCAAAACAAGTGTTAGATTTCTACAGTAAACATACATTTGTTAAGAGAAAAACTTTTAAAAGCTTCCTCTGAATCTCAATAGTTTTCTGAACTACATTTTTATATGTATTTAAAAATAACTCCCCACCTTTTTAAAAATTATCAAGGAGTGTTTTTGAGTTGAATCGTGAAATCACAATTTTTTGCCTGAGCATTTACAAGCATTGACATCGATTAATGAAATACATAATGTATTCTGGCACTAATAAGAAAATCGAAGTTCTCTTTAATATTATTTTTTATGCTCAATAATTTATATTTCTAAAAAAAAAAAAAAAAAAAAAAAAAAAAAAAAAAATTCAAAACTGATGTAGGCTTGCAAATTTTTGATTTTTTAGATGTGTAGGTCAAATATGCAATATGTATAGTGTTGCTTTTGAACTTTTTAAATTTAGAGTAATTTTAAGTACACTGTCAGAAAAATCTGTAAATTTATGAGCTTTTGCTGTTAAATTTTCACGGGCAACAGCCTTATTTTGTGTAAAACGGTCTTATCCACTAAAAAAAATACGGTATGACTCCGTACATTTTCCTCCGCTAGGGTGTAACTCGTCTTTTTAGTCTTGTTTCGAAAAATAATGTCAGTTAACCGTGACCGTAACATATTTTTTAACCTGCCAAAAAAGCGATTCTGTGATGATTATCTAACGTGCTACGTGCTACGGAACAGTAAGTAAAGTATTATTTTGTTTTGAAGTGCATTATATCTTTGCCCCGTAAAATTACAGCCTACACAAAATGATGGACATGGAATTTTTTTTTACGAGGTATGACTTGAATCTCTGCTGCTTGACTCTGCCCGTAATTTTACAGGGATATTTGTAGATACTTAGAAAATTAAGGGCAATCCACATATTCTTGCAGTTCTAGCCCATGTGTTACGTCAATAGTAAAATCAAAAACCATCAAATGTACGACCCCATACATTTTACTCCGCCAGTGTGTACACGTTGACACAAAATAATGAGCACGAATTGTTTTTTTTTTTTTTTTTTTTTTTTTTTTTTTTTTTTTTTTTTTTTTTTTTACGGGGTATGATTGGAATCTACTTCCGGCTTCTGGCCTTAAATGTTTTTAACAGTGTATCTCGATCAGCAATTCTAAAACTTTTAGATATCACGAGCTCCTCCTTGTACTTCCTCTATCTTCCATGATCCTCAGGATTTAACAACAAAATTACTGATGTTTTTAACAATATTATATGAATGACGCATGCCTAAGATATATACAGAAAAACGCGCTAAGATGAAATCGCTAGCGTTCGGAAAGTACGCAAGATGTCTCCCAGGTTCAACATAAAGCAAAGTTTTGAATGCAAAACCCTCGTGGACCACAGTTTAAAAACTATTATAGTAGAAGTCACTTATGTCAAAACAACGCATACACAATTATAAGCTGACTTTCCTGATTTAAAACGATATTTTCTAGTTTTTTCCGCTCATCCGCTATTCAAGTGATCTATTTGGATAGTAATTAATTTATATTTTTCATATTATAAGTTTGTATCGATAAATAAATAACTTTGACAACAGTGATAATGTGGAATTCTTTTAATTAAAAATTATACAAGCTTAAAAAATTATACCTGTCCAAATTGAAATTGAAAAGACCTGGAATTTTATAAATTTCAAGCTAATATAAGTGGTTAAGAAGATTAGAATACCATAAAAGAAAACGCATAAAAACTTTACGGCAGTTTAATTGCATAGAAGTTTCAAAAAAATTATTTTCTTAAGTATAATTTCAGTGCTCCTTTTAAGCATTACTATATTTTCTTCCCAAATTAAATGAGAGTAATATATCTGAATTAATTAGGTAAAACAATCTTTGCAGAAGAATCTGATTCTTCTCTCCAATAATAAATATCAAGCGTTAGATTTAGAAAGTTATATATTTAAGTGAGTAAGAAAAGTTATTGCTGTTTGATACTAGCATAACACATTGTATTTAAATATATTTATATACTATAAAAGAATATATATTGAAGATACCGTACTTCCCATTAACGAAAATGACAATAACAAAAATATTATGCTTCTCTATTTTTTGAAAAAAAGGGGGAAGGCAGAGATTTTATCCACTCCTTTAAAAATATGAAAAAGACATGTAACACAATATTTGTTTACATGGAAAAGTGTCCTCTTTTATATTTTTGCTCTAAGCAACACATTATCATAAATTTAATACTGTTTTTATTTCGATAATTTTTTTAATAAATTTTTACAGTAGAATATTTAATGTATTTTTGATGTTCCTGCAGGTAAGAATGAGTATTTATTAAAAAAGTAATGTAGTTCATAAGAAAATAAAAATTTAATATGAGAGTATAAAATTTTCTAAATATACAGATAAAGAAATGTACAGAATTTAAATCCAAATTATTATTACAAAATAAAACCAATTTTACAAGAGCTTTTATCTACAGAACTTTATTATATTATGTAATAAATTATTTAATTACATAATAAATTAGATTTAAAGAGCAATGGCAATTTTCAAATGTGATCTGATATAAAAGAACTCAAAGAAAAGAACTATTTAGTGTAAATCAATTTTTTCTACAATGTTCTTTTGATTTCTGAATTACACCCATTTCCTCCTTCGTATGCAATATACCTTTTACCTGCTTTGAGGTAATTAACAGTTTTAATGTTTCAATGTATCTGTTCGAACATAAAATGTTTGTTTTCCAACTGCATGAATTTATTTAGAAGTTTGTAGTAGAAAAATAATTGTACCCTCCTGTTTTGCATTCCTTTTTAATAGAATAAATGAAAGCAATCCACAGAAATCAATCTTAAATTTACATATTTTACAAAACACTCCCCTGATCACTTTATTTTTGTTCAACACATGTTTAGATTTTCAAGCATAACTCCAGTTTTGGGGAAAGTGTATTTTCTTTTTGTAATTTTCTGTGAATAAATCTTCTGTGAAAATTTTTATCTACATGGGATGTATAATAAGAAATTTTAAATTTAGAAGCACATTTTTGACTTACTTTTGTGCATCCAGTGTGAGAATAATGGTTGGGATATTCATGTAAAAACTATCGATATAATTATGTGTAATAATTGTCGATAACATTTGAAAACCCACAGAAATTCTATAGATTGTAACCTTTTCATTATTTGTAACTTTTCAGAAGTCTATTTCTTAACCTTTTACTGCACAATGTTTTCTATTTTTATGAAAAAAAAAAAAAAAAAAACTATTTGAAATCTATACGTCGGTCTAATAATGGGAAAAAATTTAAAAAAAAAATAAATTTCAAATTTTCAGCTGCAATTTAATATTTTATGGTGTGTACCCAATGTACTCAATTAGGGTTTTAAAATATTGTATTGCTATATTTTACAACTAAATGAGCTTAAATTAATTAATTTTATTTGCTTAACACTCTGCATTTTTTTATATTAATATTTTTAAGTATTCATTAAAAATAATGAAAGTAAATTTTAATCTTAATAACTTGATCGATTTTTTTTTTCTTGTTTCCGAAGAACAAATTCTAATTTTTTGTCAAATGCAGCAATCTGACATTGGCAAAATCAGTGTTATTCCATTCTTTGGACTGTTCTTGATCAGGGATAGAGATCATATTGGCAAAATTCATGGCACATAACAAGAATTATAGTGTTTTTAGGTATGTGCCAGATGTGACACGTGGTGTAGTGCAGGGATAATAATTATGGATGAGATCGCTATTTACTCCATCCCCAGTGAGGAAGTCATGTTGATTAACAATGTGCATGCGTGAGTGCTGCTGCTGTGTTGACGCGCGCAGATGCGATGCACGGGCTGTTCTGTGCACATGTCACAAGCTGGGTTATTTTTTGGGGTACTGCGGATGATTAGATTGCTGCTGCCATCTGTTAGTTATGAGAGGAGATGGCTGCGGTTAATGAGCGTTGTTTGTTTGTCCGTGTGACCAAGTTGAGAATGAATTGGCGCCGATGGGAGTCGAAACAGGAATCTTATTTTACGTTAGTTTCGAGCAAAAGGCTAATTCAGTTACTCTAAGGTACAAATTCAATTTAAACTTTTCAAGTGAGATGAGATCGCTACTGTTACTTGAATAATCTGAAATGATAATGAGAACAAAGTTCAGACTATGGTTCAAACAAATATTTTCTTTCAAGCTTCAATAAAGCTGATAAATCGGTTTAAATGTTATATAATTTTATATATAGGATTATTTTAGAACAATTGTTTGGTAGTAGAGTTTAACTGCTTAGCACTGAGTACCTTATCTTAGTAAGGCAGTTTAAAATTCGCAGTTAATTTTACAGATAAACGCAGTTCGCTTACGTTAGTTTGATTAAACTGTGCTAAATATACAGAGCTGCCATTGGAGAATATCTTTTTATTACTTTGCCTACCAATATTTCAAAACAATATACTTCATGGAACCTTTCTATTTATCTTCGAGGTACATTATTATTTGCTTCCTTAACGACAGAAAAAAATTATAATAATAAAATAGTCTGCCAGTAGAAAGTACTGTGATATATTATATGCAATCTTTCTAGCGATACGTTTAAATAATTTTTGTCTGAATTGCGCAGTATTTTCAAGTTATATTATTATTATTAATCATTTTTTTATAATTAGTAATCCATTTTATAAAGAAAATTTAAAGATAATATTTCGCAACTAAATAGTCATAAATTTTCTTATATTCATGATACAGTATTACAAAGTTTCATTGTAAGTTAAACGATTTGCATTTGAAATATCATCATGAAATATAATGTTTGGATATAAAATTCATATTTCCTATTCTCTGCATATTTAAAGCTTATCGAATGAATATTGTTATAGGGAATATTTACTTATTCATGCAAATGATTTACGAAAGTCTCTAAAGGTTATAAATATGTATTTTAATAATATAGAACGAAAAGGAGTGCGTAACTGATGTCAAAATAAATGTTTCGCTTTAACATTTAATTCATATGACTCATCGATTGAAATTTTAAATAAAATTATACTGGCTATAACTATGAATTTGTAAGTATTTTTGGAAGACATAGATGTTATCTTGCCATTGCAAAATAAGTACATTTATAAAGATATTTACGTTCATGTAATTTATTTATAAAGCTATATAAGACAACAAAAAAAATCTCTTAAATTAATTATTTCAATTTATATATAATATAAAATTGTAATTTATAAAATTTTATTCTGTGTGACGGTTTAATTTTTACCTACATCTATATATCTAAATTTCAACTACAGTTAGGTGCACTTTACTAAAAATATGCCGCACAAAGTTTCTTCAATCATGCATGAATATTTAACATATACCACTTAATTATAATAACCAGCATTATTAATGGAATACTCAAAAACCATACAAAAAATAATGCATTCCAGTATATTTTATATGACATTTTAGTTAAATTCGTAATTTTAGACAAATAAAACACAGATGGGTTATGCTCGCCTATAAGTTTAGCTCTCCAGATTTAGGATTATCTTTAATACAAAATGTGTACTTAAAATTTCCAAAAATGCATTCTTCCCAAATTGAAAAAACAAAACCCCTACATATACATGCAATTGCTGTTTGATGCATTTAAAGACGATGTTCTACTTACATAAAATCCAACTGCCGGAAAATGTAGGTAATCATTCCGAAACGAACCGTGTCATCTATATTTTTAAAACGCAAGGCTGTTTTTTTAGCTTTCTACTGAATCAATTTGCTAAATATATTTTTTAATGAAAGATATTCATTTGCAATAATGCCCGCACTAGCTATTTTTAAATATATTACCATTTTTATATTTTAATTTTAATTTTAACTGTATTTTGTGAAATGTCTTCAAATTGTGGTAATCGGATTACTTGCATTATTTCAGATAAAAGAGAAAAAACGAAAAATATTCAGACACGTGCCTCTTTGGAGATATTTTTTCGTTTGTAAGTTATTTTTGGTAAAAAAATTTTATGCACGTGTACTTAATTTTTACAAGGGAATAGATATTCATATTTATTGCAACATCGCGGAATATTGCCTTTTTGGTTTATTATGCATTATAACTTTATTAGATTTTTTTTCCCCATTACAATTAAATAGAAAATATGTTGTTGTTTAAATATGCAGTGATTAAGCATAAAAGTAAGTACATAAAGTATGTTTGAAAAGTTTGCGCGGTGATGTTATGCTTAACTTGAAATGTATTTTTCAATTCCTACTATTAGCTCACACTCTTCCCATATTTATTTTTTATTTATTTATATATTTATCTTGTTCAAATTTTCAATCGTTAATAAAATACTCATTATTCATCCTATCAAGTTGAAAGAAATTTTTTTAAACTTGTACTGGATGACAATTGATGTTAATACAGTTTTTTCAAATATTAATTAATTAATTAAATTTTAATTAATTAATTTTAGTTTTGCATGGGAAACTAAATGGCGGCCATTGGTTATTGAAGTTCAATGAAAGTATTTATAATAAAGGGTTACCATAGGGGGGACCGTCTTCTGTCGCCAAATACCGCCAAGTTTGTCGCCAACTTGGCGATCAAAATGAGTCACCAAAAGTGACGCCAACTTGGCGATATCTCTAATATCTCGCCAAATTCCCATAGAGTTCCATTGTAAACCTCCTTGCTTATAGAAAATCAACAAATTGAGATATTTTAATGCAACAAAAACTAATATTAGCTTAAAGGATTATATTAAATTTTTCTTTGATGGCCTAAGTAGGAATTGACTTTAAAAACAAAATTTTTATATTACTTGTTACTATGAAACTAAGGAGAAGAATTTATATGATTGTGTAAACATTATCTAATATTAACTGATTTTTCATTTCTTAATTCTAAACATTAGAATCGGAGCCATTATTGATCAATGAACTATTTTAGAACTTGAATATCGATTTAAAAAAATATCCTCATAATTTGTATTTGCAGAAAATATTTTTAATTTTTAAAATGTACAGTCGTGGAGAAAAAAAAAAGTAAACAGCCCCTACTAACTCCTCAACAAATTATCGTAGAAGAAAGTTACTGGTGCCGAACGATTTGAAATAAAGTCTACTTTTAAATGATATAGATAAAATTTGCTTAGGAGACCATCTACATATTAAAACGGACCGTAACTTTGTTTTTTTCAATAGCAGTACACAATTCTGACAGCATAAATGAAATCTACACCCTTCAATTAGCCTAAAAACAAATTTTTATGCAATTCGTACCATAAGTTTCTGTAAATTAATTATTTTAAAACGAGCGTATTTTAAGGGCTGTATCCAATGAAGTTCGGAACTCGATTGTTAACCGAGAGAGCCCTCATCTTGATCAAGGCACCTTAAGAAGTCAATGAAGCCTGCTAGATTGCACGACAGCAAAAGAATTTTCAAAATATCTAGTCACTCCTATTATACATGGCCCCTTAAACCATCATTTTGCCTTTTTTAAAGCATAATTTGAAAACTACTTGGAAGAAAAATGTGAAATTTTGGATTTCCATAAAGCAGGACTTAATAAATCTAATTCCATCAAAAAAATTGTAGGTTGCAATTCATAATTTTTTCGAGTATTAATTTCATAAATCATATTTCATATCATAAAGTTATAAAAATTGCAATTTCAGCGTATTTATGTTTGGGTATATTAGTATTATTGCTACACAAAAAAATAGCACATTAGGAGCATAATTTCTGGAGATGCAAATAAAAATATGAAAATGTAATTTAACATTAGAAGCACTCAATTTTGAATGTTTATAATTCAAAAACTTATCATTCAAATGACTTGAAATTCGGTGTCTTGGCATAGTTTGAACCGAAGATTTGAAATATCTCGTTAAAATTGGGTATTGTCATTGATAAAAATGGAGATTGGATTCGTTTTAATATGTAGATGGCCTCCTAATCAAATTCCATATACATCATTTTAAAGTAGACTTTATTTCCAATCGTTCGGTACCAGTAACTTTCTTCTACGATAATTTGTTGAGGAGTTAGCAGGGGGTGTTTACTTTTTTCCACGACTGTACTTTTCTACAATACAAAACTTTCAATAATAATATATTCATGATGTTTGTTTGCACGAAGTCTTACGAAAATGAAATGCAGATCTGAATTTCCTCATTTTTGACGGGCGCAATATACTAGTCTATTAAATATTTATAAATTGTCAAACCAAATAAATTATAATAGTTTCTAATTATCTAGTTAATATCGTCTCAGTTTGCTTTATGTTTTAAGTGAAAATTGAAAATTCGAATAATAAACCAAACTTCTCACATAGCAAACTTTGAAAAAATTGTATTTTATCTCAAAATAAAATCTTCTAAATTTAAAATGATAATAATAATAATTATTATTATTATTATACTTATAGATAAATTCTTTTAAAAACTATTAATATCGGAAAGATATGTAAAGTTAACAAATACAAACTAAAAATCTGTAGTTACTATTGGATTTTTTATGTTGGTTTTTTACCACGTCTGCGTAATTTCCTATTCAAGTAACTCAATATTAATATATGCAGGTTTCATAATTTTGTGTAAATGGCGATGTTTGAAAAATCGTTTCCGCCACTGCTACTTTTTTTAAATTTCTCTACCAATTATTGCAAGTATGCACCGAAATGTTTATATCAATTGTTAAATGTTTCGCATTATTTCCATAACATAACCATATAGTTTTTGTAATCCTATAATTGAAGCATATAAATTTCGGGGGTGTGGAATCGCTTCTTTCTGAAGTCACTGGATTTACAATAAACGATCAAGGGCGAGTATTATTAGCGCAACAGAGGGTTCCGTAGAATAAATATGTGAATTTTCAATTGTATTTAACAACAAAAAAAAGAATATTAAGACTTTGTAAAAAACTATACAAAGTTTGGTATAATTGTATATACTAGAAAAGTGCAGGGATTTTTTAACAATTTGACGTTTATTACTTTTATACTGCTATTGGACATTTTATTACACATATATATCATTAAAAATTGTTAACTAGACTTTAAAAGTCGATGGTACTTAGAGTACGCGCCCTTGTCATTATTTTTAAGTATTATTTTAAGTGTTAATATCTCGGCTAATTACGGACGATTTTTTTTCCGAAAATCATAATCAGCAATGCTTTTATACTTTTGATACGGTAGGTACCTCTAGCGCTGCTCAACACTTTTGCTGAATACCCGTAAATCGAAATTTGTGTGTAACGGAAAAATGTGATTTTCTCAAAAACTATGTGACTTAGGGTAATCGGTATGATTTTCCTTCAAGGTTTAAATTAACGTCTACTACCTCTAATTTTTTCATACTTTTAGTTTGAGTAGATTCGGAATTATATGGGTGGAACATATTTTTGCGCTACATTTTTGAAGATATCTTATCTATAATACCTATATATAATACCTATAAGATATCTAAAATATAATACTTAAAATAAAAGGAATGTATTTTTGAGCTCAGTGTCATGAAAGCTTTCACGCGATACCCCACACGATATACAAAGAAAATAGCTTTTTTTCAAGTAGCTTAATTAGCCCCTTTAGATTTTTACTAAACATATTTATGAATGTTTAATGATCTCAAAATATGTGGGTCAATAGTCTTTATTACTTCCCCCAATTTGAATTTTCCACCTTCCATAGTTTACAAGTAAAATGGCTGTGACAGACGGACAGGAATGATCTTGTAAGGGTTCCTTTTCTACTTTTTAAGTACGGAACCCTAAAAATGCGTGTTTACTGTTCATAATAAATTTACGAAATTTTTTTTCTTCTCTGACATGTACGATTTACAGTGCAGCATGTTTATTTATTTTTTTTTTTACATTACATTGTCTATGAGAATTGTCCACATCCATCACTATATTTTTATAATTTGCAGAATTATGAATTACTAGCAAACCCCGCGGCTTTGCTGGCGTAATAGTTGAAATATGCCAAGTGATATTTGCATGACTATTTTTTATTAGAAGAACACGTTTTGAAATAATTCAAAATTACAAATTAAGCCACAGTTTGACTAAACTTCCTTATAAAAGTGCAATAAACAAATATAGATTTTAATTAATAAGAAGAACTAAAGCTAATTCCAAATAAGTGATAATTTGGAAAGTATTTTGAGACTTTTATGCTCATTTCATACGCTCATTCCACTATTCATTTGAAGTTTTGAATTTTTTACAAAAACCACCTTAACAAATTTACATCTTAAAACTAACCATCATGTCAAATTCCAAGCTTCCTGTTTAATAATCTACCACCTCTTTGGTGTTAGTGGCACCAACTAAAATGCCGAAACAGAGTTGAAATAGAATGTCTCGAAAAATGTTGAAACAGAGACTGTCATCATTAATTTGCCAACATTAACCTTGAAATCGGTTGGTATTTCCAAATATTCTATAGAAAACGGAATTTAAATGTTTTTAATCCCTTGAGAGGCAAGCAATTGCGTTTGTAAAATCCTGAATACCCACCGGAAAGTTTGAAAAAATTTATTTCTAAATAAGGAAAAGTAATAATTCAACGATTTCCTCTCAAAGTTATAAAAGTAAAACTTAGTTAAAAGTTTCTGGTGCAAATCTTTATTAAACTTAGGTGGGATAAAATATATCCCACCGCCCCTCAAGGGGTTAAAGGCTTTCTTGTTGTTCCTGCCAGCCAGGTGGTAGTGACACCAGCATAAAATATAGCCCGTAAAGGATCAGGGACTATCACTCTTGATTCGCAACCAATAACTTCTGTAATCGGTTTATTATTTCCTGAGATTCCATAGAAATCGTAATTTAGAACTCTTTTAGAATGCTATTCGCTCCTTCACTTCGCTTCACCCCTTTTTATTTTGAAATTTATTTTCGACTGTTCTTCGAGGACATTTATATTTTATAAGTAACAACCGTGCTATATTTAAATTTTCTAGCCTCTTGAGTATAGCAGAAATAGCAATTTAAAAAGTTTTTTGATGCTGCAATCCTCGACATAAAATATAGCTTATGTTTGAGCAGGTTCTATCACCATCAATTTGCAACCATTATGTTTGAAATCGGTTTCGTATTTCATACGATTGCATAAAAATGTAATTTAGAACGTTTATAGAACCAGTGTCGATTTCAGGGGGTGGGCCGGGGGGGCATGAGCAATGAGATGTCTATCTCCCCGGAGCAATGAGATGTCTATCCCGCCCGGAAAATTTGAGATTTTGTGTTTTCAATGGTCAAAATGTACAATCCCCCCCCCTCCCGGAGCCACAGAAATTCCTCCCGGAGAAAAGTGTCAGAATTCAACACTGTATAGAACGTTTTTCGCTCACATCATCCTTTTAAATTCGGAATTTTCTTTCGACAATTCTTAGAAAGCATTTGCATCTTTGAAGTAATTACCATTTCAAATTTAAAATGTTAGACTCCCCTCAGTAACACAAAAAAAACGCAATTTAGAACATTGTTAACTCCTGTAGCCCCCAGGTGGTAGTGACAACAACGTAAAATATAGGATATGTTGGAGCGGGGACTGTCACCATCAATTTAAAACCATTACTTCTGAAATCGGTTTATATTTTCTGAGATTGCGTAGAAATCGCTATTTAGAACGCTTTTCGTTCATTTTCACACCTTTTTAATTTCAAATTTTTAAGGAACTCTTCTCAGAGAGTATTTACATCGCATAAGTAATTACCGTACCAAATTTCAAGATTCTAGCCCCTTCAGTATCACAAAAATAACAATTTAGAACGTCTTTTAAAATGCAAACGCAAGGTGGTAGTGACGCCGACATGAAATAGATCCTATATTGGAAGAAGAGTTGTCATCATCAATTTCCAACCATTAATTTTGAAATCGGTTGGGTACTTTCTGTGATTGCGTAGATATCGCAATTTAGAAAGTTTTTAAAAACGTTTTTCGTTCATTTTCACCATTTTTAAATTTCGATTTATTTAGGAAATGTTGTTAGAGATCATTTAAATCTTATAAGTAATGTAATATAAATGTCCTCTAAGAACAGTCGAAAATAAATTCGAAATTAAAAAGGGGTGAAGCGAAGGGAAGGAGCGAATAGCATTCTAAAAGAGTTCTAAATTACGATTTCTATGGAACCTCAGGAAATAATAAACCGATTAGAGAAGTTATTGGTTGCGAATCAAGAGTGATAGTCTCATGCCTAGTTCCAAGTTGCTAGCCCCTGCAGTATTACAAAAAACGCAATTTAGATCGTTTTTTGCTCTTTCACCCCCTTTGGGCTGTCACCATCGTTTTCACAACATTATTCTTTAAATCGGTTCGGTACTTCCTAAAATTGCGTAGAAATTGCTATTTAGAAAGTTTTTTAGAACGCTTTTCACTCATTTTCGCCTCTTTTAAATTTCAATTTTTTAGGAAATGTTCTTAGAGATCATTTGTATCTTATAAATAACTGCCCTGCCTAATTTCAGGATTATAAGCCTTTCAGTAACACAAAAATCGCAATTTAGAACGTTTTTTGATTCTGCAACCCCTAGGTGGTGGTAGTGACGCCGACATGAAATAGAGCCTATGTTGGAGCAAGGGCTGTCATCAGGAATTTCCAACCATTACTTTTGAAATAGGTTGGGTACTTTCTGAGACTGCGTAGAAATCACCATTTAGAACATTTTTTAGAACTCTTTTCGCGCATTTTCACCCCTTTTAAATTTCGAATTTTTTTAAGAAATGTTCTTAGAGATCATTTATATCTTATTAGCAACTACCATTCCAAATTTCATGTATCTGGGCCCTTCAGTAACACAAAAATCGCAATTTTGAACTTTTTTTGCTCCTGCACCCCATTTAGGGGTAAAGACACCGACATAAAATGTAGCCTATATTGGAGCAAGGGTTGTCACCATCATTTTTAGACCATTATTTTTGAAATCGGTTTGGTACTTCATGAGACTGCATAAAAATCGCCATTTAGATCGTTTTATAGAACACTTTTTGCGCAGTTTCACCCCCTTTTTAATTTCGAATTTTTAAAAAAAATGTTCTTAGAGATAATTTATATCTAATAAGTAACTACCATGCCAAATTCTATGTATCTGCACCCTTCAGTAATACAGAAATCGCAATTTTGAACGTTTTTTGGTCCTGCACCCCCTTTAGGGGTAGTGGCACCGATATAAAATGCAGCCTATGTTTGAGCAATAGTTGTCACCATCATTTTGACACCATTATTTTTTAAATCGGTTTGGTACTTCATGAAATTATGCGAAAATTGCCATTTAGAACGTTTTTTATAACGCTTTTTGCACATTTTCACCCTTTTTTAATTTTGACTTTTTTAAGAAATGTCCTTAGATATCACTAATATCTTATAAGTAACTACCATTTCAAATTTCATGTTTCTAGGTGCTTCATTAACACAAAAATCGCATTTTTAGAACGTTTTTTGCTCCTGCACCCCCTTTTGGCCACTGGCACGGGCAAAAGATATAGCCTATGTTCTAAGTTGGACTAACACCATCATTTTGATACCATTACTTTTGGAATCGGTTCGGTAGTTCCAGAGCTTACCTCTTACAAATAAACAATTTTTGCCTCTTTATAATATTACTAGTAAACCCCGCGGCTTTGCTCGCGTAATATTTTAAATATGCCAAGTGATATTTATAGGTCTAATTTTTATTAAAATGTACTAACTAAATTTTTATTTTATTAAAAGGTACTTATTACATTTAGTAATAATTAAAAAAATTACTATTTAAAACACAGTTTGATTAAACATCATTGTTACACTGCATAAGGCAGAAATGAGACTTAAATTAATAAAACGAAATAAAACTAAATAAATAATAATTTAGAAAATATTTTGAAACTTTTATGCTCAATTAATACGCTCATTTCAGTATTCATTTGAAGATTTCAATTTTTTAGAAACCATCTTCTTACATCTTAAAATTAACCATCATGTCAAATTCCAAGTCCTACCACCTCTCCCAACATAAAGGGCTATGTTGAGATAGGAACTGTCACCATTAATTTGCCAACATTAATTTTGAAATTGGTTTGTTATTTCCTAATATTCCACAGAAACGTAATTTAGAAAGCTTTTAAAGGCCTTTTTTAGAGCGTTTGTTGTTCCTGTGAACCCCTGGTGGTAGAATCATCGGCATTAATATAGCCTGTGTAGGATCAGAGACTGTTACCATTGAGTCGCAACTATTACTTTTATATTTGGTTTATATTCCCTGAAATTGCGTAGAAATCATAATTTAGGACTTTTTTAGAATGCTTTTCGCACCTCCCCTTCACTTCACCACTTTTTAATTCGAATTTATTTTCGACAGTCCTTCGAGGGCTTTTATATTTTATAAGTAACTACCATGCCATATTTAAAGTTTCTTGCCTTTTCAGTATCACAGAAATCGCAATTTAGAAAGTTTTTAGCTACTGCAACCCACTGGTGGTAGTGTTACAGACATAAAATATAGCTTATGTTTAAACAGGTTCTATCACCAACAATTTGTAATGATTATTTTTTTAATTGGTTTGATATTTGATATGATTACATAAAATTTTATTTAAAATGTAATTTATAACGCTTTTCGCTCACTTCATTTTTTAAATTTGAATTTTTCTTTCGAAAGTTCTTAGAAAGAAGTTGCATCTTGTAAGTAAATACCATGCCATACTTCAAAGTGTTAGACCCTTCAGTTATGCAAAAAACGCAAATTAGAACATGTTTTGCTTTTGCAACCCTCAGATGGTAGTGACAGCAACATAAAATATAACCTATGTTATAGCAGGGACTGTTACCATTGATTTGCAACCATTACTTTTGAAATGGCTTTGGAATTTCCAGAGATTGAGTAGAAATCGCAATTTAGAACGTTTTTAGAACGCTTTTCGCACATTTTCACCCCTTTTTAAATTTCCAATTTTTTCCAAACTGTTCTTAAAGGTCATTTATATGTAATACATATATACCTTGCGTAATTTTAAGTTGCTAGCCCCTACCAATCACAAAAATCGAAATTTGGAACGGTTTTTTGCTCCTGTAACGTTTAGGTGATAGTGATACCGACTTAAAATAGCATCTATGTTAGAGCAGAGGCTGTCAGCATCAATTTCTTACCATTACTTTTGAAATCAGTTTGATTCTTCCTGAGATATTGGTGATAAATCGGCATTTAGAGCGTTTTTAGAACGCTTTTCGCTCATTTTGCTCCTGCATCTCCTCTCGGGTAGTGGAAACAGATATAAAATATAGCCTATCTTGGAGCAAGATCTGTCAGCATCATTTCAACCCCATTATATTTGAAATCGGTTCAGTATTTCCTGAGATTGCTAGAAATCGCAATTTAGAACGTTTTTTACAACGCTTTTTGCGCATTTTGACTCCCCACCTTTTAAATTTCGACTTTTTTAGGAAATGTCCTTAGAGATCATTGATATCTTATAACTAACTACCATTCTAAATTTCACGATTCAAGGCCCTTCCGTTACGCAAAAACCGCAATTTAGAACGTTTTTTCTCCTGCACCCCCTTTGGGGTAGTGGCAACGACATAAAACATAGCCTATGTTGGAGCAAGGGTTATCACCATCATTTTGACGCCATTATTTTTTTAATCGGTTTGGTATTTCCTGAGATTGTGTAGAAATCACCATTTAGAACGTTTTTTAGAACGCTTTTCGCGCATTTTCAACACTTTTAAATTTCGAATTGTTTAAGAACTGTTCTTAGAAATCCTTTATATCTAATAAGTAGCTGATACTTCAAATTTCATATTTCTAGGAACATCAGTAACACATAAATCGCATTTTTAGAACGTTTTTTGCTCCTACACCCCCTTTGGGATAGTGGCACCGACATAAAACATAGCCTATCTTGGAGCAAACGTTGTCACTATCATTTCGACACCAATAGTTTTTAAATCGGTTTGGTATTTCCTGAGATTATGTAGAAACTACCATTTAGAACGTTTTTTAGAACGCTTTTTGTGCATTTTCCCCCCTTTTAAATTTCGAATTGTTTAAGAACTGTTCTTAGACACCATTTTTATCCTATAAGTAACTAATATTCCAAATTTCATATTTCTAGGTCCTTCAGTAACTCAAAAATTGCATTTTTAGAACGTGTTTTGCTCCTGCACCCCCTTTGGGGTAGTGGCACCGACATAAGATATAGCCTATGTTCTAAGTTGGGCGAACACCATCATTTTGATACCATTACTTTTGGAATCGGTTCGGTAGTTCCTGAGCTTATCTCCGACAAATAAACATTTTTTTCCTCTTTATAATAGGAGTATAGACTAGCAAACCCCGCGGCTTTGCTCGCGTAATATTTGAAATATGCCAAGTGATATTTATAAGTCTAATTTTTATTAAAAGGTACTAACTAAATTTTTATTTTATTAAAAGGTAAAATTTTATTTTATTAAAAGTTTTTTTTTTTATTAAAAGGTACTTATTACTTTTAAGAATAATTAAAAAATTACTATTTAAAACATAGTTTGATTAAACATCATTATTACACTGAATTAGTCAGAAATGAGACTTAAATTAATAAAATGAAATAAAACTAAATAAATGATAATTTAGAAAATATTTTGAAACTTTTATGCCCAATTAATACGCTTATTTCAGTATTCATTTGAAGTTTTGAATTTTTTAGAAACCATCTTCTTACATCTTAAAATTAACCATCCTGTCAAATTCCAAGTCCTACCACCTCTCCCAACATAAAGGGCTATGTTGAAACAGGAACTGTCACCATTAATTTGCCAACAATAATTTTGAAATCGGTTTGCCAATTCCTAATACTCCACAGAAACGTAATTTAGAAAGCTTTTAAAGCCCTTTTTTAGAAAGTTTGTTGTTCCTGTGAACCCCAGGTGGTAGAATCACCGGCATAAAATATAGCCTGTGTAGGATCCGAGACTGTTACCATTGATTCGCAACTATTACTTTTATAATCGGTTTATATTCCCTGAGATTGCATAGAATCGTAATTTAGAACTTTTTTAGAATGCTTTTTGCACCTCCCTTTCGCTTCACCCCTATTTAATTCGAATTTATTTTCGACGTTCCTTCGAGGGCATTTATATTTTATAAGTAACTACCATGTCATATTTAAAGTTTCTGCCTTTTCAGTATCACAGAAATCGCAATTTAGAAAGTTTTAGCTCCTGCAACGCTCTGGTGGTAGTGGAACAGACATAAATTATAGCTTATGTTTGAGCAGATTCTATCATCAAAATTTGTCATCATTATTTTTTTAATCGGTTTGGTAATTTATAAGTTTGCTTAAAAATTGTAATTTATAACGCTTTTCACTCACTTCATTTTTTTTAATTTGGAATTTTCTTTCGACTGTTCTTAGAAAGCAGTTGCATCTTGTAAGCAAATACCATGCCATACTTCAAAGTGTTAGACCCCTCAGTTGTGCAAAAAACGCAAATTAGAACATGTTTTGCTTTTGCAACCCTCAGCCTCAGATGGTAGTGACAGCAACATAAAATATAACCTATGTTATAGCAGGGACTGTCACCATTTATTTGCAACCATTACTTTTGAAATAGCTTTGGTATTTCCTTAGATTGAGTAGAAATCGCAATTTAGACGATTTTTAGAATCGCAATTTTTTTTTAAATTATTTTAGGACGCTTTTCGCGCATTTTCACCCCTTTTTAAATTTCCATTTTTTTCGAAACTGTTCGTAATTATCATTTATATCTAATAAATATGTACCTAGCCTAATTTTAAGTTGCTAGCCCCTACCGATCACAAAAATCGAAATTTAGAACGCTTTTTTGCTCCTGCAACGTCTTGGTGATAGTGATAACGACATAAAATAGTGTCTATGTTAGAGCAGAGGCTGTCAGCATCAATTTCCTACTATTACGTTTGAAATCAGATTCATTCTTCCTGAGATATTGCCGACAAATCGGCATTTAGAACGTTTTTAGAACGCTTTTCGCGCATTTTGCTCCTGCATCTCCTCTGGGGTAGTGGAAACAGAAATAAAATATAGCCTATCTTGGAGCAATATCTGTCACCATCATTTTTACACCATTATATTTGAAATCGGTTCAGTACTTCCTGAGATTGCATAGAAATCGCAATTTAGAAAGTTTTTTACAACGCTTTTTGCGCATTTTGACCCACTTTTAAATTTCGATTTTTTTAGGAAATGTCCTTAGAGATCATTGATATCTTATAACTAACTACCATTCCAAATTTCACGATTCTAGGCCCTTCCTTAACGCAAAAGCCGCAATTTAGAACGTTTTTCTCCTGCACCCTCTTTGGGATAGTGGCACCGACATAAAACATCGCCGATGTTGGAGCAAAAGTTGTCACCATCATTTTGCGCCATTATTTTTTAGATCGGTTTGGTATTTCCTGAGATTGTGTAGAAACCACCATTTAGAACGTTTTTTAGAACGATTTTCGCGCATTTTCACCCCTCTCAAATTTCGAATCGTTTAAGAACTGTTCTTAGAAATGCTTTATATCTAATAAGTAGCTAATATTTCAAATTTCATATTTCTAAGCCCTTCAGTAACACATAAATCGCATTTTTAGAACGTTTTTTGCTCCTGCACCACCTTTGGGGTAGTGACACCGACATAAAACATAGCCTATCTTGGAGCAAGCGTTGTCACCATCATTTTGACACCAATATTTTTTAAATCGGTTTGGTATTTCCTGAGATTGTGTGGAAACTACCATTTAGAACGTTTTTTAGAACGCTTTTTGTGCATTTTCACCCCTTTTAAATTTCGAATTGTTTAAGAACTGTTCTTAGACATCATTTATATCTTATAAGTAACTAATATTTCAAATTTCATATTTCCAGGCCCTTCAGTAACACATAAATCACATTTTTAGAACGTTTTTCGCTCCTGCACCCCCTTTGGGGTAGTGACACCGACATAAAACATAGCCTATCTTGGAGCAAGCGTTGTCACCATCATTTTGACACCAATATTTTTTAAATCGGTTTGGTATTTCCTGAGATTGTGCGGAAACTACCATTTAGAACGTTTTTTAGAACGCTTTTTGTGCATTTTCACCCCTTTTAAATTTCGAATTGCTTAAGAACTGTTCTTAGAAATCATTTATATCTCATAAGTAACTAATACTCAAAATTTCATATTTCTAGGCCCTTCAGTAACGCTAAAATCGCATTTTTAGAACGTTTTTTGCTCCTACACCCCCTTTGGGGTAGTGGCACCGACATAAGTTATAGCCTATGTTCTAAGTTGGACTCACACCATCATTTTGATACCATTACTTTTGGAATCGGTTCGGTAGTTCCAGAGCTTACCTCCGACAAATAAACAATTTTTTCCTCTTTATAATAGGAGTATAGATAGACTAGCAAACCCCGCGGCTTTGCTCGCGTAATATTTGAAATATGCAAGTGATATTTATATCTCTAATTTTTATTAAAAGGTACTAACTAAATTTTTATTTTATTAAAAGGTACTTATTACTTTTAGGAATAATTAAAAAAAATTACTATTTAAAACACAGTTTGATTAAATATCATTGTTACACTGCATAAGGCAGAAATGAGACTTAAATTAATAAAACGAAATAAAACTAAATAAATAATAATTTAGAAAATATTTTGAAACTTTTATGCTTAATTAATACGCTCATTTCAGTATTCATTTGAAATTTTGAATTTTTTAGAAACCACCTTCTTACATCATGTCAAATTCCAAGTCCTACCACCTCTCTCAACATAAAGGGCTAATTGAAATAGGAACTGTCACCATTAGTTTGCCAACATTAATTTTGAAATTGGTTTGTTATTTCCTAATATTCCACAGAAACGTAATTTAGAAAGCTTTTAAAGTCCTTTTTTAGAGCGTTTCTTGTTCCTGTGAATCCCAGGTGGTAGAATCATCGGCATAAAATGTAGCCTGTGTAGGATAAGAGACTGTTACCATTGATTCGCAACTATTACTTTTATATTTGGTTTATATTTCCTGAAATAGCGTAGAAATCGTAATTTAGGACTTTTTTAGAATGCTTTTCGCACCTCCCCTTCACTTCACCCATTTTTAATTCGAATTTATTTTCGACAGTCCTTCGAGGGCATTTATATTTTATAAGTAACTTCCTTGCCATATTTAAAGTTTCTAGCCTTTTCAGTATCACAGAAATTGCAATTTAGAAAGTTTTTAGCTCCTACAACCCTCTGGTGGTAGTGGCACCGACATAAAATACAGCTTATGTTTTAGCAGGTTCTATCACAAACAATATGTCATCATTATTTTTTTAAGCGGTTTGGTATTTTATAAGTTTGCTTAAAAATTGTAATTTATAACACTTTTCGCATACTTCAACTTTTTAAATTTGAAATTTTCTTTCGACAGTTCATAGAAGGCAGTTGCAGCCTTATTTTAAGTTCCTAGCCCCTACCGATCACAAAAATCGAAATTTGGAACGCTTTTTTGCTCCTGCAACGTCTAGGTGATAGTGATACCGACTTAAAATAGCGTCTATGTTAGAGCAGAGGCTGTCAGCATAAATTTCCTACCATTACTTTTGAAATCAGTTTGATTCTTCCTGAGATATTGGTGACAAATCGGCATTTAGAACGTTTTTAGAACGCTTTTCGCCCATTTTGCTCCTGCATCTCCTCTGGGTTAGTGGAATCATATATAAAATATAGCCTGTCTTAGAGCAAGATCTGTCACCATCATTTTAACATCATTATATTTGAAATCGGTTTGGTATTTCCTGAGATTGCATAGAAATTGCAATTTAGAACGTTTTTTACAACGCTTTTTGCGCATTTTGACCCCCCCCCCCTTTTAAATTTCGGTTTTTTTAGGAAATGTCCTTAGAGACCATTGATATCTTATAACTAACTACCATTATAAATTTCACGATTCAAGGCCCTTCCGTCACGCAAAAACCGCATTTTAGAACGTTTTTCTCCTGCAGCCCGTTTAAGGTAGTGGCACCGACATAAAACATAGCCTATGTTGGAGCAAGGATTTTCACCATCATTTTGACGCCATTATTTTTTAAATCGGTTTGGTATTTCCTGAGATTGTTTAGAAACTACCATTTAGAACGTTTTTTAGAACACTTTTCGCGCATTTTCACCCCTTTTAAATTTCGAATTGTTTAAGAATTGTTCTTAGAAATCCTTTATATCTAATAAGTAGCTGATACTTCAAATTTCATATTTCTAGGCCCATCAGTAACACATAAATCGCATTTTTAGAACGTTTTTTGCTCCTACACCCCACTTGGGGTAGTGGCACCGACATAAAACATAGCCTATCTTGGAGCAAACGTTGTCACTATCATTTTGACACCAATATTTTTTAAATCGGTCTGGTATTTCCTGAAATTATGTAGAAACTACCATTTATAGCCGTTTTTAGAACGTTTTTTGTGCATTTTCACCTCTTTTAAATTTCGAATTGTTTAAAAACATTGCAAAACATAAAATAAAATAAAATAAACTATGTATTTTATGTTTTGCAATGTTTTTCAGTATGCTTGATGTCTCGTGACATTGTTTACCATGTTGTTTTTAAATTATGTGAAAATTAATCCACGCTCGCAAATAGCTAATTTAATTTTTATTTTATTTTATGGTTGCAATATTTTCATTATGCTTCATGTCTCGTGACATTGTTTACTATATTATTGTTTTTAAGTTATGTGAAAATATTTTCTATTATGATTGATTTTGAAAATGTCGCCGATTGTGCAATGAAACGATCGTAAGTCTTAATAAAGATATTCTATCACTTTTTATAGCATTATTTAACTTAATTTGTTTATAAGTGATTATTATACATGTTTTTATATCTATCCAATTTATTTATTCTATTAGAAATAAGAATGATGCAGAAAAAATACTTAGATGACTATAATGTATGGAATAAAATGACGAATTTAAAACTGTACATGCAGGTGTGTCTAAGAAGCAACTAATCAATCACCACCGCAGAAAATCATATTGAACATCTAAGATACAAAATGTCGACAAGAATGATAAATTGACAAACTGGAAGAAGAAAGTAAAGTTTGATCAATCCAAAAAATATATTTAATTTAATTGAATATCTAAATAAAAATTATACGTTTATCATCATATATTATGTATGGTGAATAAGAACTCATGGGCCTAAATTTACGGGGTGATAAACCAGGTGATCGATTTCAAAACTTCATTACCTGGGGACAGAGTTTTCATCGAGAGTGGCAAAATTTCTTTTGATTTCGTTGTCCTCATTTGAGAAGCAATCATACCATTTTATTCTCCTATGCATTTTAAAAAGCAAAAGTACGATTTAATGATAAATGTGTCTCATTTTGAAAATGCTCTAATAGCAAGTCTTTCGCAAATATCACTGATAGTTAATTTTTTTTCTTATAATGTTTATTTAATGCTAATATTTCTATTGCAATAAAGCCTGACAAGTTATTTAGCGTTTGTGCAGGTTTTGTAAAAATGATTTGAACTGAGAACGTTTGTGCTGGTGTGATGATTTATGCTGATTAGTTGATTTGATTACTGGTGTTGTGTGCAGATGTGATGGTGTTTAGAATGTGACCACATGCTTAACCCCTTGACCTCCAAGCTTAATTTCGCCATTGAAGAGATATATACCAGGCTATGCAATGTAAAATATTTGTGTCATAAAACTCATCGTTGACCAGTGCCCTGTTATATCAGTTGCACATGACAGACCAAACCAGTTCGAATATGACATCATTAATCTGTACAGAACGACGTACGGGGTGTACGTCACTGTTTGTTGACTGAAATGAGAGGACGTACCTCCTGACGGGCAAGGGGTTAAATATCAATTTCCTTGGGTGAGAGAATTGCCCCTTCTATACCACCCTAAATTGTGCCCCTTTATAGAACGCATCTAAAAAACGAAATTTGTATAGGAAACTAAGTTCACAATTTATTTATTCTGTCAAAAACATCGGGTGTCTTTGAGCAAGCCAAACCCAGGTTTTTATTCATATATTTAACAAAACTGAATACATTTTAATGAAATTTTGAACAGCTTTAAGTTTCTTTGTGTGAAATGTAACGACATCAGGAAAAGTGATGAAACTGTACAGAATTTCTATTATTCAGGTTGTATGTAATATTAAATACATCGGCAAATATGGAGCATCTTTTTAAGTGCATTTTGAATGGCGGTCGATGTACCTCTTCTGGTTATATCGTTAAAATTCGTATAAAATCATTAAAAAAGACATGTCTGTTTAAAATATCTTCATTATTGTTAATGTTGCGAACATAAATTCGCGTTCGGATTCGACTGAGCCACAGCATTTTTGAATGAATATGTGGATGAACTTTGATCTCCTACAGAAATATTGCGCATTTGCTTGCCTAGCGGTTAGGGTGTTGTCTACTGGAAAAACGTTACCGTATTCAAATGCCGACTTAGGCATGGAATGCTGTAGTGATTCTGGATCTTACATTAAACGGAGATCCTCAATTTAGCCCTTGTGTGAAAAAAAAATAATAGTAGCGGCCTGAATAAAGAAAAACAAACCTATGCAAATAGAGTTTATTTTGATGTTTCTTCCACCCCTTCAAATTTTGATTCACCACACTATCAGAAACATTCGTCCTTATTGACCGTCCACTAAATTATTCGTAATTTTTAAACAAATAATTTCCGCACTCCTAGAAAACATGATTTTTCCGTTAATTGTTCACGGAAGTCTGAAAATGAAAGGAAAATTTCCGTTTATTCCTTCCACGCATGCATGTTGTCTCTATTAATACCGAAGTTCGAATTTATTTTAAAAATGAAAAACTTAAAATTCAATAAATTAAAATTTCTAATTTATTTAAAAACAAAACAAAAAAAACATAAATAATGGTTTCGAATTTAATAAAGTATCAATCTCTCGTTCATTTCAACTTATGCGAAATGTATTTTTTAGAGTATTAAAAAAATATTAGCATGTAAAATATATTCTCAATGAAAACTTTTGAAAAATATATAGTAGTTCAATCGAATAAAAAAAAAGTGGATTTTATTCAAAAAAGCAAACATTTCTTCTCGAATTTTATTAAAAATATAATATTCATATTTTACATCAAACAATCAAATTATGTCTGATTAAAATTATGTCTAATATGTAATAATTGTTATCCTACATTATTTTATAAGTGTTAAAACACCAATGATTATTTCACAACGACGAAATGTCCTGAAATTAAGTTTAAATTTCCGGTCTTTCTGAACAAGAAGTTCAAAAAGCTTTTCCAGTCCTCTATTTCAAATATCTTCATTTTAAACTGGCCCTTTTCCAAGTGTTCTCTGGCCAAGTGGTTAAGATGCTTGATTCAATTGGCACGATCTCAGGTTCAAAACCAAGAGAACCCACGAAAGAACGAGAGATGTATTTTTTAAAGAACTCTGTTTCAGATTACGGAAATTTTCTGTTCTAGAACGAAAAAAATAACGGAATTTTTTTCAATTATCGGGTATATGCTGGTAGCAGTACTGCCAGGAATATTTCCGTGACTTGAAGAAAGTATGTCTGAGAGTGTATGCATGCACATTTTAAAATTTAACATTATGTATAAACATGATATCTTGTAAAACTTGCTGAATGTTTTTGCAAAAATCGTTTAGAGGTTTAGAATATTTTAATATCGTAACCCTTCAAAAAATCCCACTTTCGGACATATCACTTTTTTCAAATGCTCTTTATTCAAATAAGTTTTACATAATTTACTTCTTTAAGTAATTTTCTGTAATGCCAGTTACAATGTCTGTTACAATAACTTAATTAACTTAATTTAGTATTAATTTTAACTTATTAATTGTCAATTTGTTTGGTAAAAAATTAATATACTTGTAAAATAATGTTTGATGACATGAGTAAAGCGTATTCAGTTATAGGTTATTAATTTTATTAGTACATTTTTAACTAACTTTCTAAAATATCAGTTATAATTTCTAATTATGAATTGTGAGTTTTATTGAAAAACATTTAATGTACTTAGAAAATAATGTTTGATGACAGGAGTGAAATTATTTACTGATGATAAATTAATTTACCTTTATTACTTTTATTATTTTGTATAGTATACACTCGGCATTAGAAATCCCTCGGTTTGTATAATACCCTAGTTTTAATACTAAACCTACTTATAGAGTATACTTGATTAATTTTTCATTTCAAATGAAAACAACCGTAGAAAGGTTGGGTATCTAATTATTTTTCACAAATATGTACTTAGTTATGTCTGTAAATTATCATTATTGATTACAAAACCTTAAAATCTTTACTTAAAACTTTAAAGAAAGGTACTTTATAAATAAACTGAGAATTCATAAATGTATTTTCTTTTATATCATTTATATATATTCACAAGTTACACTAACTTTCACATGTTTTCATAATCTTACGCTTAACGATTCGCTCTTACAATTAACTATAATGTATGTAAATTTATGTTTTCATATTTGCCATAATTACCGCCTATTAAATGAATGAGACTCTATTAATTCATGCATGCGAAGAATATCTGGAATAATCGTAAATATTTATTTGAATATAAACGATGAGAATGTGGAACTGTCAATACTTTTAAGCTTTTTGTCTTAGACTTTGTTTGTAATTTTTTTCCTTTTAAATATTACACGATCATTATATTTATAATAGCATTACGTGTATAAAACTTCCGGAGTGAACTCATCTGGATCCAGATAACCACTTCCCTTTTTCATATTCCATTCGGCTATTTTTATTCAAAATTATTTCTTAGAATAAAACTTCATAAAAGTTTATTTATTTTGAATAATCTTTCTGTATTTGAAAAATGACTTACATTCAGTTATACATCGTGTGTTCACGAAGTTTGAAGACTGGTCTGAGAGTACAAATTTATTACACATTTTTGTACAGCAAACTGAAATTCTTCGAAATATGACCCTTGAGCATCGACACAGCGCTGCCAGCGTTTTTTCAATTATTCATTGGCTCCTTGGAAGCCTTCGGGCACAAGGCTGTTAAGGGATCTCGTCGAAACTGCTTCGATCGCTGGAATCGTGGCTAATCCCTTTCCTTTTATGTCTCTCTTGATCGGGGGGAACAAAACCAGTCGCTGGGAACACGGTTGGAGCTGTAGAGGGCTTGCGGCAGTATTGCCTCGTTAAACTTAGCCAAAACTTCGGCAGCGGCGAGTGGTGTGTGAGAGTCCACATTGTCGTGGTGAACAATCCAATCCTCTGTGATGTCTGGGCGGGTGCGCCGGACTCTATCCTTCAAATGGTGGTGCATTCCAGAGTAAAACCGACCTTACCTGGCGCGTCCTCCCAGACACCAGAGACGACTGGATTGTTACTACGACAATGCCGCCTCTCACACGTCGTCAAAGTTTTAGCTAAGTTTAACGTGGCAATATTGTCACAAGCCTCCCTACAGCCCAGACCTCGCTCCCGGTAATATTTTTTTTATTCTTCCGGATCAAGAAAGACCTGAAAGGGAATCGATTCCACACGATTCCAGCTCTTTAACAGCCTTGCGCGCGAAGACTTCCAGGAAGTCTATGAACAACGGAAAAAAAGCTGGAAGCGGTGTGTTGATGCCAAAGAGTCATATTTCAAAGAATTTTAGTTCGCTCTACGAAAATGTTTAATAAATTTTGTATTCTAGGACCAGTGTTGAAACTTTGTGAACACACCATGTATATAAATTCTGAGATAACTTCAGTTGAAATTTGATTGGCAGCTCAATCTCTACCTAAATGAAAGTAAATAAACAATTGATTCATTCGTCTTGAACATGGAGGTAATTTTTCGCGCTTTGGTAGCCTGATGACAAAAAAAAAATCGCATTCATTGTGAACGGTTATGCTTTGTTGGCGCCATCTATCGGTCAGTAAAATAAAAAAAGAAATTTTCTTTGAAAAAGTTCTTTGAATTCTGAAGACATTTAGCATTATTAGTACTAATTTGCATGTTTTTTTGTGAAATAGCTCTTCAGATTTTATCAGTGAAGTTCATTTGCATATTCTATGTAACCAATTCACTTAATAATGTTCTTGCATATTAAATTTGAATAAAAAAATGGGCTGTTTTTATAACTATTTTACATTATTTGACCCTATTAGTCAGATAAAATAAAATTAATTATTTCACAATTCTTTTTATAATGCAATGTTATATCAATTTTTTAAAAATGCAAACACGTCATTCTGACGGGCTATCTTCTAGTACTATGTATAATCAGACAAGACATTTTAATAATAATTTCAAGGTCTTGCTTGGAAAGGTATTCTAAGTTTTCGAATATTAATTAAAGTATTCAGCGTCATATTATGTATGCGTATAACATATGGGAAAGTTTGCTACTATTTAAGTACTATTTCAGTTTTCCTGAACGTATGCTTGTGATATATTAATATTTGCATAGGATACTTTACCTAAAATTGTGTGTTCACAACTACTCAAGATTTTCAAAACTACCCCAAAAACTATGAGGTAACTGTAAACTTCAGTGTTTGTGCCAAGGTGGCGAAAATTATCAAGTTCATAAATAACATTTGTTCAACAATAAGTTCGGGCAACAATTTTTCTGCCACAAGCTAGCCCATCCAACTTTGTCCAGGGTTGTGATATTACCTTAAATATACTAAAATATGTGTGGAATTATTTTATATTGCAAATTGAAATTCTTTCGAAATGAATCTAATGTTAGCATTCCACTGTCTTCGGCAGCGTACACCTCGAAATTTTGTGATGCTATATTTTAACTGAATATCTATCCAAAAGAACCTATACTAAATAGTACCTATTTAGTATAGGTAGAATAGAACCTATAGGTAGAATAGAACCTATACTAAAAGTACCCATGGCCTTCGACAGTGCACATTCAGCATTCTGCACCCGCTCCGGTATCTTTTGAGTTTGTATTTTTAAACAGAAACTTTTCCAAAAGAACTTAATGTTGAATTGCCCACTGTCTTATATTTTTAAAGAAAAATCTACCCAAACAAACTACGGGCACCCATTATAGTGATTGCTGATTTAAATTTTAACATTTAAATGTTAAAATTTCAATGCTGGTTAAAGGTTAAATCGAAAACCCGAAGTCTTAACTGTACATGTAGTTACAACGTTTCAACTGTACTAGCAGTTACAACTTCATATGAGGCTGCGACCTAACATGGAACAAAACACTTCGGATAAAAACTGTTCATAACTACCCCATATCATAAAAAGTGTGAGGTAGTTACGAACATGGTTCTATAGGTCTTTCAATGTCAATTGGAGAAAAACATTATTCATATTCTATTAAAGTAATCTTGATTTAACAATTATTAATTAAGAATAATGAATTACCTTGATTTTACCCGATAGAAACGAAGAATATTTACAGGAACTACAAAACTCTATTTCACTTTGAACTTTTGGGGAATTTGATAAGCGCGTGCAAGGCTGATAACTTTGGAGGAGAAACGGCAGAAACGCTCTTATCTTGTCAATAAGAATGCTTAAATTTGTTTTCTACTTTATTTTCTACCTAAATATAACAAGATATTTTATGCATATCAGTTTATCCCTCTTTTATTAATTTAAATGTTATTTAATTGCTATATACTTGATGCTGTATTGTAATTAAATGAAGAATCATTTCACTCTGATACCTAAAATATTTAATCAGATTAATAACCAAGAATTTAGTAATTAATGGACAATGCAACATAATTTTTACGAAATTTTTATTGCTGTATGTTTTACACAAATTCCTTAGAACCAAAATTTTGATACTTCGGACATATTGGATTACTGTAGTAATTTTTTTTTGTTATTATTGTTTTAATTTAAAAATTACTGTAATGCGATACCTTCTGTAATTTTACTGAGTTCATAAATTATTTTACCATGCCGTTTCGGACACTTCCAACTTTTAGAAATTTCTATTATCATTGTGCTTAGATCCACTTTTTTATTTATAATGCTAGTAAAAATACCTGAATGTTCACCTACATACTAAATTACATAGCTGTCAATTTTAATATTATCATTAAACCCAATATTTAGCATTTTATCAGCTAGGCTACAGTATCTGTTTCAAAAAGAAAGATTTTTCTTGTGTAAAATAAAGTCAGTGATGTGAAGAGAAAAATCATCATCAGTAGTAAATTGTTCTATTTTATCCTTTTTGCTTTTAACTTTCAATCTATATTTCAACGTTTTCTTTTTTGTACCAGTATCTTTTTTACAAGATGTAATACCATTTCTTTAACTATTTTATTTTTTTCTTAATCTGAGATGAGACAAGAGAGTTGAAGCACTTGAGGTGATATTAATTCTAGAAAAAGCACTTCTTTGCAATTTGTGATTTTATGTGAAAGTACCACATACATACGTGAAAATACTAGTGTATCTGTTCGAAGCTTCTCCGCATTTAAAACACCCAAATCATTGATAACCGGTCTATCAAAATATTAGGCGCCATAAATGAAACAATATTTTATAAAAACTCTATTTAAATGTGAGTCATTCTTTCCTGTTGTCGTTTACGATACATGTGTGGCAGTAGGATTCGTTGAACTTGATGAAAAATCTTACTGTAATTTAATCAAAATTTTAAAACAAACTGGTTACGAAACAACGCGGTCAGAATATTAAATTTTCATTGCGCCGCCAACATCATCCAACTCGAATGTACACACAGTTTCAAAAGGTAGAAAAACAGCTAAGAAAAGATGTTTTTTCCTTATGTTTTTTTCCTTCTTCATTCTCATCAAAACTGGCGAAAGCTATCCAATATCAAAGCAGTAATTAGCCTTAAAGAAAAACAAAGTTGTCGTTACATGAAACGTAATTTGAGCTGCTGTATAGAAAGGTGCCAGCTTTTACTGATTCTCGGAAAATAAGTTCTAAAGAGAGATAATTTCTGCTTCGCTAATAAAGAACATCAAACAATAAAAGATTACTGTTTTTCGCTTCGCCACAGAACTCCTCCGCCAGTCTCACACAATCAGTGGAAAACAAAAATGAACCTTCTTCCAGCTCTAATAGTCTAGGTCGAAGAATCAAGTTTTTTTCTGACAAAAGAAAAGCATTTTTTAACCTAACAATATTTATATGTTTTCTTGATCCGGAATGCAAAGTATAAAGTCATTTTCCTGTTTCTTTGCAACCTGTAACCTCATAAGTCGGTTCTAGAGAGCTCTTAAAAGGACATCTCTGGAGAAAAACGTGTCTGTAATTATCTAGTTCTTTTGAAACTAAGATCTTTTGCTGCCCATGCCTTAATGGTTGAACGAGTCTCAAAGCATACATGATTTTCTGTAACTTGGCTCTGTAATTTGGTAGCACTAACCATGATGCATCTTTATACAGCTGGCCCGGAAGCCGTAAGGTGGTTGCATATGTTAATCCAGCTATAGAAATACCAAAACCTTCACGTGCTGTAGTTCGGAGACCTAGCAAAACTAGATAAGAACTTCGATCCAATCAGTTTTATAGCACATTAAGGGCTGTGTTAAATTTCGATGAAATCGCTCCACCAAACCATTACACTGTGGTGTATATGAAGCAGTCATAGCTAGACTAGTGCAGAGTATTCTTGTCAGATTCTTGAAAAGTATAGCCCTATCGCATGTTATACTCTGAAGTGTACCAAAACGAGAAACTGTCTGCACAAAAGCCTGAGCAACCTTTCAATCAGTTACATCTCCTACAGGTATAGTCTCTAGCCATCGAGTAAACCCATGAATCGTCGTTAGGCAATATCTTAATCCATGTTCTAAACGCAAATTACCGATTATATCTCGGTGTATATGCGGAAACCTCTCATCTTGAATAAGAAATCGCATCAATGGAACAAACGGAAAACAGAAACACAAGTTCAAGGCCCTCACGTAGATGGGATTATTCAATTTTCAGCGATTTAAAAAAATGGCGATTTTGAGATCTTGCTGATCTTTTAGATTAATCTTCGCATTTAGAAGTTTGTTGTTAGAGTTTGAGAATGAAAGGCGGTGTTCAGCATTGAAAAATTCTTCTAGAAAAGCCTTTAGGTTGACGTTCTACAAGTAACATGTTTTAACATACATGTAAATGCATCTTGCAAAGTAACAATGGCCGAGAATTTCTAAAAGAATAATAAAGAAGTTTGTGGAATATAAAATAAATTCAAATTGTTTCATGGAAAACCAAGACACGTTCAATTGCAAGGCTCAGTTGAAAGAGCAAACCAAGATATTGAAAAAATGTTATCCACTTGGCGCGAAACTAACAATACAAGAAAGTGGTCAGAAGGAATAAATTTATTCAATTTATGACAAATAGAGCACATTACTCTAGAAAAGATCTTAGTGCACATGATGCTTTATTTGGCTATAAAACGAAAATAACTTTAATAACCTATTTGTATGTCGATAGTTTGTCAGGAATAACAAGTGAATAAGATCTTGTTGTTTAAGAAATCAATCTAGTAATGATATCCAACTTCAGAGAGTAATAGAGATCTGCACGGGCCGGGCTTGGGCCTACTTTCATTCACGGCACTTGGGCCGGGCCATACTTTTTTCTGAAGGCTCGGGCCGAGCCGGGCCTAAATTATTGTTTCTACACAGACCAGGGTACTGGTTTCTTTCCTAATCTTCACGGCCCAAAATTTTCATTCCTAGTTTTGACCCAGCCCGTACGAAAATCATTGTCTCGGCGTGGCCTGGTCCGTTCACAGGTCAATAAAATTAGGCTTGGCACAATTTTTTTTCAAAAAATGCATATATTTTTAAATCGGCATTGCTCTACAATTAAACATTCAAATTCATTCTTTTTAAAGAATAATAGATACACTTATTAAAATATAGTTAAATTAAAATATAGTAAAACGTGTGAAAAAGGACCTGTCTATGACGGAATCTTGTTTTAAACTGAAAACGTGTTGATGAATGCAAAATTAATATACTACTACGTAAGGAAAGAATGTATACTACATTTACACTTGCTAAGAAGGGAACTTGTCTATAAAGCATTTTTTTTTCGTCTTTTCCATGCAATTCAGTCTTAGATTTTACAGCATAGCATTTTTCAGATTTTTAACACTTCAATACATGGAATTTGGTTTAACAATATTAATGATAACTTAAACATTTACATACAAGAAATAGAGATTCGTTAAAAAAATAAATATCGCACCCTGCGGCACTTCTATAAAAATGAAGATTATAAACATGAAAAGAAAAGTTAAGATAAATATTTTTGATTTGAACTCCTCATAAGAAACTTTTAACAAAATCGACGTAAAAATCAATGTTTTGCAGAAATTCACTCGGGCCGAGATTTTATCTTTTTTTCGGGCCGGGCCGGGCCAATAATTTTTTTCTACTAACCGGGCCGGGCCAATAATTTTTTTCTACTAACCGGGCCGGGCCCGGGCCTGGAAATGTCGGTCCGTGCAGACCTCTAGAGAGTAATCTCAACCGAGGATGAGGATATACGCGCAATGAATGATGATAATATGGGCGTGTAACTGAATAATTTGAACGAAGATTTGGAGGGAGCTGTTCCAGGTTCAGTCAAAAACGATAATAAGAATGTTGGCCAAACTGAAGGAGAACAACACAATTCTCTAATAGAAAAGAGAAAACAAAAATCGGCGATGGTGAAATGGAAGGTTTTGAAGAAAACAAGGAAAACTCTTCTTTTTAACTAGATGAAGCCTCATGTATATTCAAGAAGCTCATTAAATAGGCAAGCAAAAAAATATTAAGGCTTTCGAAATTAAAATTTCCAAGTGAAAAGGTAGCAGAAACCGTTCGATTAAGAATTCCAGAGTAGATTTGTGTAAGAATTAGTACAAAACAGGACATTTTAAATCAACTGCTCACAAGGAACGATTTTACTGTCTGCAAGGAAACTTTAATTTCAGTTAATGAAGTTCAAGTGAACGAAATAGATCTAAGAGAATATTCTCGTAAGAATTCCAACGTAGTTGGTCAAGGATTTTGAAAATGTTAAAAAAAAAAAATCCTAAAATCTCCCCCCCCCAAATCCCCAAAAGCCACAATCCAACAATAGTTCTTCCTGCCAAAATAAATAATTTGTTAAAAATGTAATAAAAAGACAAAAACTCTTTATAACTCCAAATGCCACAATAACTCTTCCTGGCAAAATTAATAATTTGTTAAAAATGTAATGAAAAAAAATCCCCTTGAAATTCCAAATGCCACAAAATCCCTTCCTGCCAAAATAAATAATTTGTTAGAAATGCATTATATTGTATTTCTAATGTAATTTGTTTGCAATTTGTTGTTTGTTGCAAAAAAAAATAATATTGTATTTGGAATCCTCTGTCCATCTTTCGTATTGACAAGATGTATTTTCTTCGATTCTTCGATGGACGTCTAATTTGGAACTTCTGGTCGGGTGAGGGACATATGACTTACCTCTTTTTATTTTTTATATTCTATTAGATTGCTGTAATAACTGTCTTATTCCGACAGTAACTTATCTTAATATATTTGCTATATGTTAAAATGAATTTAATAGAAGTCTAAATTTGAAACTTTCTGCTTATGATACAGTTCACTTGAAATTCATTGCTAAAAGTATGCACTTTAACCCATATTGGACCACGCCAATTAAATAGTTTTGAAAATTTTTAAAACTTCGATTATATCATTAATATAGTGTAATTAAGTAGATAGTAGAAAAATTTTTAAAAAAAAGTTTTTAATTTTTTAAGTAACTAGCTGTCCTATAAACAGGATATATTAGTAGGACACATAGTAAGGACATATAAAATGCGTACATAAACTAATTTTATGAGCAAATATTTTATTTTACTTTAAAAATACTGTTTATGTTGTACAAAAATACTGTATGATTTCTCCAATAAAAAGATAATAATAACGGCAAAATTTTAGATTATAAGATCACAATTTATAAAGAATTTTTTAAATAGATTTTTATCAATTAAATTTTAATTGGTTACTTGTTTTTTTTTTTTTTTGTTGTTTATATGTTATACTTTTATGTATTTTAAAGACGTCATAACAAAATGCATCCAGAAAATCGTTACTAATTTTATTTTTTTTTAAATGTTTTATTAGCTCTCCTATTTATAGGACAGCGGTTCAATATGGGTTAAAACTGAATTATTTCTTCCTTCATTATTTCATTGTTTAAAATTTTTACCTGATTGATTCAACAACTACAAAATAATTATGTTTAACCTCTTATGGCTTGGTGCCCTATTAATAGGGCAGGTATTTTGATTGAGTATTATTGTCTCTTAACATTTATTTTTTTTTATTAGCTTCATACAGTTATGATAGTACATGTTCCACAAAAAAACATATTAGTTACTAAGCTTAGTTAATCATATTGGTCGAACTTCATTGATAATTATTAATAATAACCGGTCAATATGATTAAAATGCAATCTATATCAAATTTACCAAACAATGCGGGTTATTAATGATAACCGAATCTATCATATTGACCGTAACATATATATTATTTCCTGCTATAGATTTAACAGCGGAACGTGACTTACGTGATTATTTTGCAAAATTACGTTAAAATGTTAGAAAATAATGAAAAATTACAAAATTACGGGCTTTTCTAGCAGTTTATGGAAAATTTAGTTGCTATTTCTTGAAGCACTACTTTTTTATCTGTTTGCAAAGGTTTAAACTTCGTTTACTTCTTAACAATATTCCATATGATTCAAGGAGTCTAATTAGTGTTTTCATAGAAATGTATTGCATTTGAGGCGAATCTTTTTTTTTACAATTTACTAAATACATCTTCTCGAATTGTGGCTAGATTGTTTTTGCTGGGAAAAATTAATTCCATTCCTAATACTTTTCCGAGACGTAACCTTCCTCTTTTAATCTTCCAGTTTCCTTCCATCTTCTACTTTAATTTGTTTTCCAGAGGTATTTTTTGTACAGTATGAAGAAAGAAAACTTTAATGATTAATGATATAATAAAACAAACCACGAAAAGCTTAACATAACTTTATTGATTATTTAAAATTCTTTCTCGAAATTTCGAATATAGAAATCAGCTATTTTCTTAGGCATGTTAATTTCCCTTAATAGAATAATGTTGGTTTAAATTAATTTCAAGTAACACTATCAGAGTATATTCAGAAATATTTGTTTAGAGAAACTTTATCTAACCTAAAACAAACTTTATCACAAAATATTCCAATAACAGTTCATCATAAGTTACTGACAAACTGTCATTGCATCTCAAGTAAATACTGACTTAGTAGATGATGGATGATTTCTGGCTATGATCAAAATAATCTTGAACAAAATCAATGTCAGTAACAGTACTGGTTTGTTTATTAATTTATTTATCGAGAAATATTAAGTCAAACTATTTGATTCATCAGGGAGTATCTTTTCTGGAAGCTCTAGTGAGATTGTTTTGTTGTTGAAACAAACCACTTGAAAATTGTGTGTTTAAATTAAATGTTTGAAAAATTAAAAAATCCTTAAATTACTTAAATATTTTAAAAGTATAAATTTTATTTTTCAAATTTATTTTTTATAATAAAAATACCAATTGTTCCTAAAATATTATATCACTATATATATATTTTTTTACTAACTTTTGTTCTATCTTTTTAGATCATTGAATAATGTGTAATGAAGCTTTAGATTTCAATCAATAATTTACATTAATAATATTAATATGTCTTGATAGACTCTTAAAAATTATAATAATATTAAAAAAAAAGTATTCTCTAATGGATAATAGAATATTTGTTACATTAGCGAAAACATATAAAGTGGAATATAACAAGTTATATTTAATGAAGTATTATTAGGAAATTTTATTAATAGATATATTGTCATCGAAGAAAAACATTTTTGCTAATATATAATTTATATGCTTTCGTAAGACTTTATTTTACACAAAGTATGGTTGATTGCAAAAAGTATGAGAAAAATTAAATGCACTAAGTTGGTCTAGTTTTATAAATACGACATTAAAAATAATTAAAATCTCTTTATGCAGCGGATGGTCTGCTTAAGTGTAGTCTTTATTTGAGCTATTTTTTTTGTTTTTCTTTAACCGGCTACATAAGTATGTGTTTAACATGATGAAAACAGAAAAATACGTGTCTTTGAAAATATTAATGAAAAATGGCGTAAGAATATTCGAGACAGATAATATGGATACATGATTACGGGAATAGCGATACTTTTATATGATGGAAATTCGGAAAAATCTTGTATAGATTGAAAACACGTAAATTTTGTTATGTGATTAAATAAATTAATTTTACAAACATTAAAACGTTCGGTAGCTTAACAGCCGAATCTGATTAAAACATGGTGTAGCTGAGTTATACCCTGGTTTGGAGGTCTCCAATTTTTCTTTTCATTTTTCTTAAGTTTGATATTATAATTCTGTTTTCAACTTTTACTCCGTTTTACTTTCTTCTATCTTCAATAGAAGAAAGTATTGTAATCGAAAATTTTTTCGACTTCCGGTTTTCGACGGTTTTACACGTTTTAGGAGTCAGAGATCACAAAAAACATGTTTATAGGAAATGTCTGTCTATCTGTCCGCGTGTCCGTGTATTCGTATGTCCGTGTGTCGCCACTGTACCATCAAAAATTGTATGAATTTATGCATAGAATTGAACCAATTTTTTTAAAGTTTTTTGGCTATGGCAAGCAGGTTCTCCCTGAATTTGGAAAAAATCAGCCGGTAGGGGGCGCTGTGATACCGATTTATATGTAATTTTTGTGAATTTTGAATATTGTACCATGGAAAAGTGTATGAAGTTATGTATAGAATTGAACCAAATTTTTTGTATATGTTTTTGGCCATAGCAAAAACATCCTCCCTGAATTTGGAAAACATCCGCCGGTAGGGAGAGCTGTAATAGCGATTTTTGTGCATTTTGAATATTGTACCATCGAAAAGTGTATGAAGTTATGCATAGAATTGAACCAAATTTTTTGTGTATGTTTTTGGCCATGGCAAGAAGGTCCTCATTGAATTTGTAAAAATTCCGCCGAAAGGGTAATAGAAGTATATAAATGTATGAGATAGAAGAGAGTTTTGGGATTGCCACATCCGACTTGTTTCATCTTATTCTAATCTAAAAGTAGAAAATATTTATAAACTATTTGGATGTGCCAATCCCAAAACTTTCTTCTATCTCATGTCAATATTTCAGTTTAATTAGTTTTATTAGTATTTTTATTAGAATTATGCATAACTTCATACACTTTTCGATGGTACAAAATTGAAAATTGCACAAAAATCGCTATTACAGCGCTGTAAATAATCCCTGTCGGCTCGGTCTACAGGCGTAGGTAGATTTCGAAGTTAAGTACTAATTTCAACAACACAAATTAAATCATGATTAGAGATAAACTAACTTTAACAATATTATCTGCCAATTTTGGCGAGTTTTTAAGTTTATTTTTATATAATAGCTGGTTTTATCAGAATCATGTTAAGGCGGTATTAAAAAAAGTACTTTTCCATGCTCAAAAAATTGAAATTTTCTGACGCATTTTCAGATTTATTTTTAAAAAGAAAAAATTTAAACTTGGCATGATTTTTTAACAGATTTATAAGTGATCTGTTTTTTTTTTCATTTTCGTTCTATGAATTAGAACTTGATTTATAAACAATTATTTTCTCAGTAGGATAATATTTTTCGTTTCCAACACAATCGCTTCCGGGAATTCCGTTCAAAATTCCCACTTTGACATCATTTTTTGCAATATATTCTGCCTCTATCAAAAAATCGACCATTACGGTACATTATATAGTTTCCGAATAAGAAAACCTACCAGTTGGATGCGTTTGAGAGCAAAAAATGAATTTAAAAATAAGTCACGAAATAAGCAGTTTGGATTTTAGCACACCCATAATACGATGATTTTTTCTTCAACCGCTATGTATTTTTTATTTGTTTTTGCTGTAAGAATTATTCTTATTAAAAACTTGTCAATATGAAAGTTGTAGATAGTATTAAGAAGATATATAATAAATTCATGCTTATTTTATGTCTTGTAAATTGACGAAGTTTTGGATTTTTTTCTTCTTCCACCCCTCGATTTTATTTTCGTCTTCAATATATTTTTCGGTATGAATTGGTCCTTATAAAAGACTTGTCAATGTAAAAGTTGTAGATAATATTAAGATGATTTATAATAAAATTAATTGTATTTGATTTCTTGAGAATTGACGAAGTTATGAATTTCTTTCTCTCAAAAACCCTATTTTTTAGCCCTTTGAGCACATTTTTTATATTATCAAAAACCTATAAAATAAGTTGACAAATTTTTGGACTTTTTTTAGAAGTAATAATAAGTTTAAACTTTTTCGATATGTATTATAATTAAGAAGCTATAGGGTCACTTCGGTTTGCACAAAAATCCCTCACAATCCCCGCCCCCCCCCCCTCCCACCTGGTCAAATTTTGCCCATTATCGAACTTGACCGAGATTTTATGCCCTTAATTTATGTACCAGTTTGGAAGAGATATATGTGCAGAATTATGGAATTTATCGTGTCCATAGAAACGTTATTGATATATATATATACATATATATATACCAGTTGAGCCAAAATTCATTAAAACTTTAACAACTTAATACAAACTCAAACAATACGCTCCATTCATTTGTTCTTCCAGTAACAAATGTTCAACATGACCCCCAGAACATTCTACTACACAATTCTTGTCCTGTTCATTGTTTTTTGGGTCATAAGTGCTCCCTACATGCGATTTTTTAACTTTTTTTTTTAATGCTAAAAAAAAATCCGATTATTGCTGGACAGATAATTACACCTGTTTATTTCCTATTTAATTTACATCCAAAATTGTTAATTGGTCCAAATCATCCAAGCAACCTCATAGTAAATTGGTATATAATTTTATATACCTTAGATAAATTCAAATAACAAAAGTGATCGTAATTACGTAATTCTAGCAGAAGAGCAACGCGAATAATTAATAAAATTAAATTATAATCCGCGTAAAAATGTAATTATTAAATTTAATTAATTACGAATAAAATTAAGAGTTTGCGTTGTGAATTATTTAGACGAACTCTTCCACTTATGAATTAAACTAAAATTTAAGCTGTAAAAATAAATTGACACACCTTAAACATTATCAATTAAATTATTACAGAAACTTTTTAAAACTTGATTAAATATTTTATTTACATTGAACACAACTATATACATAAACACATAATATTAATTCAAAAAAAAGAAAGCAACACTTTTGTTTGCTGCTCATTATTTCATGCATATTTAATCTTTAAAAAAAAGACAATGATTTCATTTACTCTTATTATTATATATTTTTCTTTTTGCAAAAAAGAATAATTCTCTTTCATTTTTAAATTACCTTAATTATATTTAATTATTGGTTTTGTTGGATCTCAGATTGCTCTCTACCATAAAATATCAGAAAAGGATATTTATAATTTCTCATATGATTTCAAGTGGTAAAAGAAAAAGTTTAAGGTAGTACCTTATTTCATATACGGGATGATGGCCTTTATTCATCAAATTCAGAGTTGTCGCGTTGCTAAGGATCATATCCATATGTCATCAGGAATCCGCTTCTTATCAGAGCGGCGATATCGGGATGGCAGGATGCATAGCTACGGACCTCAGTAGAACAATCCACTTTATTTTAACATCAGGAAGATATCTTCAATTAGGTTTGCTTAGGCTCACTCCGATATGTCCATCTCCCCTGGGCATTGCACGGGCTTTCAGGAGAGCTCCTGCGTCCTCGACATCTTTTTTCAGACTCTCTTTTTCAAACCTTTTTCTTCTGGCACACCAACTCTTGCAGTGCGTGGAACTATTTGTCTAGTCCACCCTTATTGGATGTGAGAATATTTTGCATTATCCTTCGATAGGCCTATTAGCTAACAGTCTGCAAATGGCCCCTTACATATACTTTAATATTATTATATGCCTTAAAGTTTGGGTGGTCTGAAAAGCCATAAATTTATCCCAACACTTTTATTAAGGCCATAAATTTATTCCAACATTTTTATTATTTTACGATCTCTAATTATACACCACTTTCCACTGGCTTGTCATAAAACGACACCATGGCGTCTGGCTATTGTTGTTATCTGAGATCCGAACTCTATTCAACATTATACATTCATTTTACAATACAACAATTTTTTAAAAATATATATTTAATATTTAAAATCAACTTAATAATTTTTGTATGAACTTACACTCCTATTTTACTTAAATATATAAACATTATAATTTTACACTCATAATTATATTTTATAAAAAAATATTTATACAAACAGAAATAACAAATTACGCAATTTTACTTTGATTTAACCAACATGGTGCGGGAACATATTGTTATATGTTGCCCAGCATCTCTCCCGGTGGTCAGAAAAAAAATAAAAACTGATTGCTGGTTTTATTTTTTTTTGTAAAGCATAAAAGAATGTACGTGTCCATATGACTGTGTATCTACACAGTTTTTGAGCTAAGTCTGTAAAGTTCAGTTATCAATGGTTCTGGTATATTTTATAAGAAGTTCTTCTATTTTTCATAACAGAAAGTTCAACACATGATAGCATAGTTGTCTGTTGACATTCACATTTATAGAAGACATCTGTACTGAAAATCTGACATCTTTCTCGAAGCCTTTTTTCTTTACCACACACATGTTTAATAATTTTGTAACTTTACAGTTTAAGTGCCCAAAAATACATTCAAAGCTATAATTTTGTATGAAACTAATATGCCGAAATAAACCTAAATACAGGAAAAATAATGGCATACACATTTGACATATTATTTCATCACATATAATCTTATGACACAGTGTTTCATTTCAAACACATTTTATACTGAATAAAAGTAAATACAATGCTTGTAATATGACATGTTATATTTTCACATAATTAATCTGATGTATTCAAATTATAATCAGAAAAATATTGTATACAAACTGGTTACCTTATTTTATTTATTTATTTGTTACTTCTAACATGTATGATACGTCAACATATACAAGCTATATCATCTCCTTTAATATATCATTACGTAATGCTCTCCCTCTTTACCCGATACGAGAATCAAAACAGGGTAGAAAAAAAAGGAAGGAAAAGAGAATAAAACCAGTTTTTGACCGTCCCCCATCCTCCCGAAACGAGGGGTTGGTCAAGCTACTAATCACTTCCTGCTGAGGTGAATTGTGCTGTGACAAAATTTTACGACTTCCAAAAGTATGTATTTAAAATCATTTCATGCTTGTAATTACCTTATTAATTAGTATAATTTCTTGATATACTTTCTTCTTAACTAACTGTGCATGCCTGTATGTAATTTTTAACATAATCTATGCATAAACAGTGTATGTATTTGTATCATATCTAATGTAAACCTTCTGCTTTTTTATTATTTTGCAGGGGAAAATGGCGATTCTAGCATTTGAATTTTCCTGCCTCGTACTGCAACTGAAGCGAGCGTGCCTTTATGCTGTCAGGTTCAAATCTAAACAAAATTGCCTTTCAGGATTTAAGAAAAAATGCATATAATTTTCTTTAACTGATTACATTGTATATTTTTAGACCTTTCTAACAAACACAAATTTTGATTCATGCTATTGTTTACTATTAAAATGTAAACAACACGGGAATATGACTTCTACGGCCTCTCAAAATGCAAAATATGCATTACGCTGACCTTAAAAATGCACCTTCATTTTATACTATTAAATAGTGTTGTCAGAAAATGCAATTGACGAAGAAGAGAACAATTTTTTTGTCTTTAATTATTATTTATTTAGCCAACAATTCTATCTTAAAAGATTGTTAATTTTTTTATATTTATTTATTTATTTTTTTTTTTTTTATTTAATTATTTATTTATTTTTTTTTTGTTGTTACTGAATGAAATAAAAATTTATTTATTCAAAATTTTATTTATCATTAACATTCCGTATGTGAATTCTACTGTCTAAAATTTAATGATATGTTTAAAAATAAAAGATAATAAATTATTATTACTAATCAAATGTTAATAATTATTATTTAATTATAAAAAAATGTAATTAATACACTTGTATAATTTTAAAAATACAAAAGCAAATGATAATTACTACGTAAAATCGTATGTAGTAACCCATGAGTACTCGGCCGAACCAAAGAATTTCTGCCAGCAGAAAAGAATCTTTGTATACTCATAAATATCTACACCCAATTGTTACAGATTAAGTTTTTAAAATAATTACTGTATGTACTAGAAAAAAAATTAAATAAATCAATTTATTAAGCCATACTACATATTTTAATTAAAAAAAAACCCAATATATATAAATATATTTATTTATTTATTTTGTTTCCTTATGTTAAATTGGCTAAAATATATATATATAAAAATTTTATGAACTCACACACCCAAATTTATCAATCCTATGTATATTTATATGTGTTTAATTTAGAATTGCATTTAATTCTAAGGGAAAGTAAAGAGAAAAAAAAATGCTTAAATTCTAAAATAACATAAATTTATAAAATATTTTATTTTAAAAAAAAATCTAATTTCTAGCTGATTTCAGCAAGATGTCATTTAATATTTATATTAAATAATTTTGCTAATACATTTTATTAATTATTAAATTCGCATATTTATATATATACAATAAAAATATAATAGTCTTACATAAAATTTTACACTACAACAATGTTATTAATTAATTTAACTTGGATTTAAGCCTACTTTAATTCTAATTGAATATCGTTAATAAGAGTAAATTAGCTTATCAAGTTAAATATAATATAAACTATGTTTGTCTAATGTTAATTTTGCTGAAAATTCCATAAATTTTAACTGTAAATGCTAATAGCTATACCTTTTGTTATTTATTTTGAAAACAACACCAACTTATATTTTTATTTATTATTTTTTTTTAATTAAATCTGGGAACTATACACTGAGCTAGACACTCCATAAATGTGTAAAACCTAAAAATCAAAAGTTTTCCTAAATAAAACTCAAAATGCTGCTTTTTACAATATAATATTACTAATTTTATTGTTTCTGAGCATAACATCTAGTAATTATACCATACTTAATTTTTTCTTCGATTCCTTTTTCAGCCAAGAATCCTGAAGTGAATGACCAAGTGATGACCAACACCCTGATTTACCTTTGAATAAGTTTACTACAAATATTTTGTTGGTGTTGGTGCATACCCAGCCGTAGGCCAAAATTGCACTCTATACAGAAAGCCTTTGGTGAGAAAATTTTAATTTTTACTTCAATTAATTATTTGTGTATTTGTTTACTATAATTTTGTGTGCAATCTTATTGAAATAACTTGCCTTGTCCATTGTCATATATATATATGTTTTTTTAAAAACCAATGTGCTACACCAAAATCCTTTTTTTTTTTTAAATTATTTTTTTTATAACACTTTTGTTCATAAAACTTATCCCTGCTGTCTAAATTCTAGACTTTAGCATATAAGTTGTAATTGAACTACCGGAATAAATCTTAGCACTTTTTGTATATTTTATTATATTTAGGCTTATAGCTGACCGCTATCCTAATATCGAGTGCACTAATAATTTATTCCTTGTCAACCATATATTTATATAAGAAAAAAATATATATATATGAGTATGCTATAAAGCTGTTGTAACTACCCTGAACCTAATAGCTTACACCTACTCATTTTAAAGAGTAATTCTGAAATTCTGTCATCTAAAGCTATTAAGGCTATTAGCATAGGCTACCCTTATAGAAGACAGAAAAAAATCTCTTTTTTTTTTTTTTTTTTTTTTGAAAATTACTCCAACATTATTCACTAATAAATTAATTAAGTTTTAATGTTATTTGGCTTTGTTAAGATTTTATATTTTCTAATTCATATTCGAAAAAATATATATATAACTTTTGCCTGGAGAGAAATATTTCACTGCTCCAGTGAAGTTTTGTGAAGCACATTTCATAAGTTTATAAGTATGTTTTCGGGTGCGCCCTGCACATTTGCTCAATATTGTAACCCTGAGACAAATTGGCGTTCCCATGTTCCTATCCTTTCTTATTATTATTTTGAATTTTAAAAAGGCAAGTTATTAATTTTGTTTCAAATTTTTTTACCTAAAAGAGAAAAATTTATTTTTAAATTTTGAAAATTTTGAAATTTTGAAATTCGATTAATTATGTATTTTGATTTATTTTTAATACCAATTCATATCCCATGGATAATCCTGGGGAGGGGGGAAAAGGTAATGATCTTGTATAACATCCCCGTATAAGTTTGTATATGGTGTATAACCATATAACGACATATTTTTATCATCATAATCTCTTTGATACTTTAAATATGGGTCTACATTCTCAGAATATTTATTATTTTTTTTATAATACTTTTTAGTAACTTTGTCACCGTTTTGACTAGTATTTTTGTCTAATTCAAACCAACAATTTTCGGTTGAGTGCGATTTTCTCTGACAAATGCTACATTTATTTTTGTAATTTTTATCACCCTTAATTTTTTTTCTGAGACCCCTGTAAATTCGTAATTTCCGCCTCTGTATGACCTGTTGCATATTTCGGAGCGTACAGCTGATCCATATGTCGTTTGATCGGCTCTATTGATTTATCTGGAACATATTGTAATAAATAATTAAAGTTTCTAAACTTTTTAGTAACTTCGTTGGGTCCTTGAAATTTTGGCTCTAATGCGCCTGGTTTTCCAATACATTTTAAATATACTGTTTGACCCAAATTTAAATCCTTTACTTTTTCGTATGCCTCTTCATCTATATATTCTTGCATTATTTTCTCCTGGTTTGCAAGGGATTGAATTTTGATTTCCTTCATATGCTGTATTCTGCTTTTAACATAAGAGTGGGTATATATTTCCTCGGAAGGAATATGGACTGTGAAGGGATTTTTTATTTCCCTTGCGAAAAATAGCAGTGAGGGACTATATCCCGTAGCGCGGTGTTTCGAGGAATTATACGCTAGTTTAAAAAATCCAGTCTTATGTCCCATTCCGTAGTGCGTTTCGACATAGCTACGATTGATGTTTTTAATATTTTATTGGTAACTTCACAAAGTCCATTTCCTTGCGCACGGTATACACTCACGAATTTCCTTTGTATGTTTAAAGATTCCAAATATTCTTTCGTAATTTCGCTTCGTAAATATTTTGCGTTATCAAAGATAATTTCCTTACAAATCCCATAATTTGCAAAATATTTATTTAGTACTTTTAATATAGTCTGTGACTCTACGTTTCGTAGGGGAACAGCTTCCAGGAATCTCGATGTCGAATCAATTATAATTAAAATGTATCTGTTTTTCCTTAACGTGAGGTTTAAAGGTCCAATGACGTAAGCATGCAGGACTGTACCGACTTCGTGATCTTTCACCATTTTTTTAACAGGGACTTTTATTGTCGTGTGTTGTTTAGATGTGAGGCACTGCACACTATTTGCACAATAATGTTTAATATCTTTGTACATTCCGTGCCAAAAAAGCCTTGTTTTCACATTAACATAAGTTTTTTGAAATCCGAAATGCGCTTTATGAGCTTCTTCTATGGCTGCAATTTTTAATGAATCCGGGGTAATTAAAAGCTCCTTTTTATCTGAACCAAATTTTAAAATTAATAATTTATTTTGATTTAAAGTAAATCTCTTCGTGCTTCTATTATTTTTGTCTTTTTCGATTTTATTTATTATAATTTTTAATTTTTCGTCTGCGTATTGCTTCGATTTAATATTTTCGTCTGTAAGTGCTATGTTACTTGCAAACAAATTATTTTGGAGTTCTCTGTCTGTTGTAAGATTATCTAAATTCCTGCTCAAATAGTCTGCTGGATTGTTAATTCCTTCGACGAATTCGAAGTCGAAATTAAAGTCTTGTAAATCTGCTACCCATCTGTTTATAATTTCCGATTTATCTTGTAAATGTAAATGCTGAGTTAGTGCTTTCGAATCAGTTAACACAGTAAACCTTCTACCCGAAAGCATATATTTAAAATGCATAATTGCTTCATGCACTGCTAATAACTCAAATTTAATACTCGGATATTTTTTTTCCGGTTCTCTAAGTTTTCTCACGAAAAATTCAACAGGTAGCAAATGACCATCCTTTTCTTGAGCTAGAACACCTGAAATTGCAACTTTTCTCCCATCCGTGAATAAGAAAAATTCCTTGTTAAAATCGGGGGGGTCTGAGTGTTGGTTTTTGTACAATTTCTTCCTGAATTATCAGAAAAGCTTTTTCTGCTTCTGGACTCCACTTGAATTTAACTTTATCTTTAGTCAGCTCTATTAAAGGGTTAACTTTGTCTGAATATTTGGGTATTAGTGTCCGAAAATAATTCGCTAAACCCAATAAAGATCTGACCCCCTTTTTCGATTTTGGTCTGACTAAATTTTTCACTTTTCAATATTCTTTTGTGATGGAGAATATCCCATTCGATTCACCCTAAATCCTAGGAATTCTATTTCTGCTTTGCAAATTTGCATTTCTGAAGGTTCGATTGTCATGTTGTGATTTATTAATACCTGTAAAACTTCTTCTAAGGTTTTCGTCATCTCTGCTATTGTGTTTGCAGATATCAACACATCATCAATGTAGTGTGATACTTTGCTTTTGTCAAAATGTCCCAGAATTTTATCAATTACTTCTGCAAAAATTGCGCTAGAATTTCGTGTGCCAAAAGCTAAACGAAGCGGCATATGTTTTCCAAATTCCGTAATAAAAGCTAATTTTTTACAATCTTCTGGTTTTAAATTTATTTGAAAAAAAGCACTATGTAAGTCTAGCACCGTATAATATTTCTTACCGCTTATTTTTTGTAATAAGTCTCTTACGTCCGGCATCGGATAAGTGTACGGTTGTAAAATTTGGTTTAATAGTCTTAGGTCCTTTGCCATTCTAAACTTGGGTTCTGCATTCGGGTTATTACTCGGATTTTTCTTTCTAACGAAAATAACTGGAAAAGCATACTCGGAGTCAGTCTTCTCTATAATTTTAGCCGGTAACAATTGTTCAATTTCCCTTTTCGCATACTGTCTTACTGCCTGCGGCAATTTATATATCTTACCTTGTACCGGGAATTCATGATTCAATTGAAAACTTGGTGCGACAAACGCTGATTGCCCCAATGATGGATAATTTTTTGAAAATGCATGAACATTGCCCATTAAAATTTCTCGAAATTTTTGTTGTACTTCCTCTGATAAATGGCTTAAATCGAAATCCGTCTCTTTAATTTCTGCTTCTCGCAATTTTCTTACATCTTCTATATTTAAATTATTTATTTCATAAAATATCCCTTTCTCTATATTATCAGTTGAGTCATCTTGCTTGCACTCAAAGTTCTTTATAATTTCCCCCATTTTAGTTCCTTTCTGAATAATTAACTTTTCTAACAGTTTATTCCTTATTATAATATTTATGTTATTATTTTTTTGAACTTCATGTAACGAAGTCTCGCATGAAAATTTACTATTTTCTTGAATGGGGTCAAAAATAATCACATCTGACATATTTATATCCTCTGGGCATTTTAATTTTACAATTTTCGATTCCTCAGGTTGGAGAAAAATTCTATTTTTAGTAATGGCAAACATAATTTTATTTGAATGTTCCCCTGAATTACATGGCGTAATGTTATTCACTTCATAATTATTTACTTCACTTGCAACGTTTAAGTTAATTTGTTGATTTTTAAATTTTAAGGTTTTATTGCATAAATCCAAAATCATATGATTTTCTTTGAGATAATCGTACCCTAATAACATTTGGTACTGCCTATCAAAATCATCATTAGTGACATAAAATGTGCCTGTTGTGAATATACCTTTTAATCGAAAAGTTAATTTTACACATTGTTTTAAAAAAATCTTTGAATTCGTTAAAGTTTTAATTTGGATCTGATTGCCCAAATATTTGATTTTGACGTTTGTATCTTTAATTTTTTTGAATAAAGAAGGTGATAAAAGGGAAACAGCAGCTCCAGTATCCAATAAAGCTTGTATTTCGACGCCCTGTATACTTAGTGATATAATTGGCAGACTATCTTTGTCTGCATTTGTTATATTTGCGATTGTTTTACTTATTTTATCGATTTCCGTCTCTGAAAATCCCGAATCTTGATCCGATTTCGCTGTTTTCTTTGCCCATTTTTTTTTTCTTTTTGCGCTTTTCAAATTGATACCCATTTTGATCATAATTCTCAGAAATATATCCAAAATCCCTATTTCCCGAATTCCAGTTAGGTTATTAATAATTATACATCCCATAATGCGTCGGGTAATTAAAGGAATTGTAGTAATCATTATAATATCGTTCGTAATCATTATAATGAAAATTGTTATTGAAATGGGGACCCTGATAATTATTGTGTTTATTAAAGAGTTTCTTATTCCGTGGAACACTATCATCTCTAATTGCATGGTTTTTTTTCTTTGATTTTTTTAGTTTTTCAATCTCCCCTTTTAATTTCTCGATTAGCTCTTTGTTTTGCTTACTTGATTCTATAATGTTCTCATAAAGATCTTTGTTTTCTTTATTTATTGCGTTAATTTCCTCAAACTTTGATTCATTATACGCACTTTCCATAAGTTTTGCTAACTCGCATGCCTCCTTGAAGGACCTGGGCGCATTTTTACGAACATCTAGTGCAATATCCTGTCTAATTGCATTTAAAAAATTCGACATTTTTAAGATTTCGATAAAATTCTCTTCCTTATTATCCACATTTTCGCCTGCACTTTCGATATAAGATTTTACACCCTTTTTAAACTCCAAAATGAAATCCTCTATCGTTTGACTTGCGGCCTGTTTTAAATTTAGGAAATTGCTCTGAGCATTAAGGAAGCTTAGTTTAGTACCAAATAACTCCACCAAATTATTTTTAAATAAATTATAATTGGTCTCATTATATTTTTCAATCTGTTTACTTAAAATATGTTTTGCGTCCCCAGTAATTTTAGCCTTTAAAATTAATAATTTAGTTTCTTCCTGTATATCTTTCGAATTCAAAATATTATCAAATTCATCTAAGAAAAATATAATGTTTTTGTTCTTTTTATTGTCAAATGGTGACACTAACTTAATACGTGTATCTATATCCAGCGTCTGAGTCATTTTTAACAAATATTAGTAATCAATGTATACTTTTTCAAAATATCAATTCAAAATAGATCCTATACCTCTTAAAAGAATATTTTGCATCTCATACTATTTTCTCTATATTACAACATATGTATGAAAATATTCTAAATTGCATAAATACATAAAAACAACAGCACTAAAATTTAAAAAAAAACTTCTTAGGAGATGAAGTTGTTTTGTAGATTATTCTTTTACACACATAAATACCCCTAAAATATTTATAATACACGTATATATAAAAAACAACATAATTTCATTTAACAGAAAAATATCTGTCTTTTCTACAGAAACAACAATCTTATTTTATCTTTTTTATATGTAAATATTGTACTACTACTTCGTAGTACGACTCATAAATTTTCTTTTGTATCACCTTGATACAATTTCAAAAATCATGATCTATTGACATTTCAATCATTTTTATACCAGCCATATTATAAAATTTTACTCATTATTCTTATTATTATTATTTATACAGTATATGAAAAAAAAAATTTACTTTTACAAATGTGTCATCCGTGATGTGAATGCCATTATTTCTCAATGGTAACTGAGATCCAACCAAAAGAGAAAAGAGAGAAAAAAAAAATTGTAATTCCTAAATTTACCTCTTATAAATCCCAGAATTATTTTTTTCATTTCCTTTTTTTTTTTTTTTTTATTGCTAACATATATTATTCATTTTATTTATTTAAATTATTATATGTGTGTCATTATTGTTACAATAATAAAATTAATTTTAATAAAATTTTAATCAATTAAACTTACATACCTACAATATCTTTAAAATTGTGACATTAAAATAATACTTAAATTTATTTTCCTATATTATTATTATTATTATTTCTAATGACCTCAGATGAACGTTCCTGAGTCATATCACCATTTTACTTTGAATGAGGGGGGATGCTGGACAGATAATTACACCTGTTTATTTCCTATTTAATTTACATCAAAAATTGTTAATTGGTCCAAATCATCCAAGCAACCTCATAGTAAATTGGTATAATTTTATATACCTTAGATAAATTCAAATAACATAAGTGATCGTAATTACGTAATTCTAGCAGAAGAGCAACGCGAATAATTAATAAAATTAAATTATAATCCGCATAAAAATGTAATTATTAAATTTAATTAATTACGAATAAAATTAAGATTTTGCGTTGTGAATTATTTAGACGAACTCTTCCACTTGTGAATTAAACTAATATTTAAGCTGTAAAAATAAATTGACACACCTTAAACATTATCAATTAAATTATTACAGAAACTTTTTAAAACTTGATTAAATATTTTATTTACATTGAACCCAACTATATACATAAACACATAATATTAATTCAAAAAAAAAGAAAGCAACACTTTTGTTTGCTGCTCATTATTTCATGTATATTTAATCTTTAAAAAAAAGACAATGATTTCATTTACTCTTATTATTATATATATTTCTTTTTTCAAAAAAGAATAATTCTCTTTCATTTTTAAATTACCTTAATTATATTTAATTATTGGTTTTGTTGGATCTCAGATTGCTCTCTACCATACAATATCAGAAAAGGATATTTATAATTTCTCATATGATTTCAAGTGGTAAAAGAAAAAGTTTAAGGTAGTACCTTATTTCATATACGAGATGATGGCCTTTATTCATCAAATTCAGAGTTGTCGCGTTGCTAAGGATCATATCCATATGTCATCAGGAATCCGCTTCTTATCAGAGCGGCGATATCGGGATGGCAGGATGCATAGCTACGGACCTCAGTAGAACAATCCACTTTATTTTAACATCAGGAAGACATCTTCAATTAGGCTTGCTTAGGCTCACTCCGATATGTCCATCTCGCCTGGGCATTACTAGGGCTTTCTGGATTCATTGCACGGGCTTTCAGGATTCATTGCACGGGCTTTCAGGAGAGCTCCTGCGTCCTCGACATCTTTTTTCAGACTCTCTTTTTCAAACCTTTTTCTTCTGGCACACCAACTCTTGCAGTAGGTGGAACTATTTGTCTAGTCCACCCTTATTGGATGTGAGAAGATTTTGCATTATCCTTCGATAGGCCTATTAGCTAACAGTCTGCAAATGGCCCCTTACATATACTTTAATATTATTATATGCCTTAAATTTTGGGTGGTCTGAAAAGCCATAAATTTATCCCAACACTTTTATTAAGGCCATAAATTTATTCCAACAATTTTATTATTTTACGATTTCTAATTATACACCACTTTCCACTGGCTTGTCATAAAACGACACCATGGCGTCTGGCTATTGTTGTTATCTGAGATCCGAACTCTATTCATCATTATACATTCATTTTACAATACAACAATTTTTTAAATATATATATTTAATATTTAAAATCAACTTAATAATTTTTGTATGAACTTACACTCCTATTTTACTTAAATATATAAACATTATAATTTTACACTCATAATTATATTTTATAAAAAAATATTTATACAAACAGAAATAACAAATTACGCAATTTTACTTTGATTTAACCAACATGGTGCGGGAACATATTGTTATATGTTGCCCAGCAATTATCTTACCTTATTATTAGCCCTGTCTTACAAATCACACTCCTTTATCATAATCTCTTCCTTTTATATGAGTTTCAGATAGCTTTCATTACAAAAAGCTACCTATCGCAGCCGTTCGGAGGAAAACGATTCTGATAACTTTTAGTATATTTTCACCGATCATAAACCCCAGACCCTAAAACCACCCTCCGTTCAAATGTTGATATATATATATATACCGTATATGGCCAAAGATGACCGGCCACTTGCGATTTTATACGTTTTGTTAAATATCTAGAAAAATGCATGAGGAATTAACCTGAAATTGCAGGTTTGTAAACAGTATTATATAGGTCATATATTTCGGCGAAGATTTTTTTCCCGAAACCCCATAGCGGACCGTCAACATATTGAAAAAGAACAAATATCTTTTGGATAACCCTATAAAAACTAATGTAGCAAAATCGTTCAAACTCGAGATTACGACAAACTCAAAATGGCGGCCTTTAAAAATTTTTAAAAAGTTTAGAATTTAAAATGAGGTACAAAAAAATTAGAAATTTTAAAAACTTTTGTTCTTATGTGTTTGACCTTGATACAAAAATTTTGGAGCGTTTTTGTTTTGCCTATATCTTAAAAAATAACTGAATTATAGCACTTTAAATTTCCAGAATGGCTGACATTTTGAAACGATTTGATTTTTGTCACGGGATAACATGCGTATTTATTTACCGATTTGGATGTGAAAAGGTATGTGCATAGTATATAGCAATGTCTCGAACAAGTTAGCTGGCCAGCTTCATCCGCCATTTTGTTTAAAAATGGCGGCCGTTAATATTTTTTTAATTCAAATTTGAAATGAGGTACAAAAAATTAGAAAGTGAAAAGATTTCTTTCTGAGGTATTTGAAATTGATACAAGTATTCCGGAACATTTTTTGTTTTGTCTTCATCTTTAAAAATGGTTGAAATATAGCACTTTGAATTTCTAATGTGGGTGACATAATGTGGTGTGACAGCACTCGCATATACTACATGGGGTAACAAGTCCCGGGGCTCGTCACTAGATGGCAGCATTAATCAAATATACATATTATGTTTTGTTAGTATAAACCTTCGAAAGACTGGTTTCAAAATTTCATGATACGTCGGCCATTTTTTTACGGGGCGTGGTCGTGTAAGTGACGCTACTTTTGATTTTGTGTAAAGAATGGATGAGAAAGAATTTTAAGCAAACATGCTTTTTGATGAAAAAAAAAAATACCGTCGAAAGCCAAGTATGGCTCTAAAAGCATTATGGCACATCTGCTCTATTAAAAACAACCATTTGTCGATGGTTTAGGGAATTTAAACGTGGTCGTACGGACACCGAAGATGCTGAACGTTTTGGAGTTGAAGCACAAACTTCAGAAAACATCAAAAAAGTTCACCGAATTGTTTTGGATGACCGCAAAGTTAAAAGAAGGAAAATAGCTGATATCCTAAAGATATCAACAGAACGGGTGAGACATATTTTACATGAGTATTTTAATGTGGAAAAGCTTTGCAAGATAGGTGCCGCGTTTTCTGACAATCGACCTAAAATAGCAACGTTCCGATAATTTTGGCGTCGATAACATCGACTCTTTGGAACTATTAAATCGTAATACAAACGAGATTTTCCACCGATTAGTAACAATGGATGAAACTTGGATCCGTTACTACACGCCTGAGTCAAAACGGCAGTCTGCGGAGTGGTTGGAACCCGGTGAAAGTCGCCCAAAACGACCAAATACACAACAATGTGCTGGAAAAATCTTGGCCAGTGTTTTTTGGGATGCACGTCGCGTAATATTCATTGGCTATCTTGTGATAGGAAAACAAATCAAGGAGAATATTATGCAGCATTATAGGACCGTTTAAATAACGAAATAAAGAAAAAAGGATGTACATGGCGAAAAAAAGTGAAGTTTCACCAAAAAAACTCACCGGTTCACACATCAATGAAAATGATGGCAAAATTGAATGAATTAAATTATGAATTATTTTCTCATCCCCCGTATTCTCCAGATCTGGCCCCTAGGGACTATTACTTGTTTCCTAACTTGAAAAGATGGCTCTAGGGGAAGAGATTTACATCAAACGTCATATGCAAAACTGATGCATATTTTGAAAGCCTTGACAAATCATATTATATGAAAGGTATTCAAATGTTAGAGGACCGTTGGAAGAAATGTATCACTCAGGAAGGCAGCTATGTTGAAGAATCTCTCTATTCTAAAAAAAGGTAACTACCGCTGTCACCGCCGCCGCCGCCGCCGCCGGTTTTGAATTTTTTGTGACCGGAGGTCTTTCTTTGTTAATATTAAAAAAACTGTTGCATACAAAAATATGAAAATCGGTAGTATTATAGAAAAATGTTTGATAAACACGCTGATGCAGACAGTTTTCAAATCGAAGAATTATTTTAAGAGATATTTAATGCCAAAGTTGGACAAAATCGTTTCATTAAAAAAGTTTTATAGGAGCAAAAACTGTGCATAGGAATTTAATTATTTTTAGATCATTTTATGCGTCAGAATTTCCCGGTGTGCAGATTGCAGTTAGTTTTTTAATTTGAATAATTTTTTGAGGTTTTATTTCTATTTTAAATTGAAATTTTCAGCATTTCGAGAGATATTTTTTACAAATTTTAGAAAATTGTATTAATTTAAACGGTTGCCAACTGTATAAACAGCGGAAACAGTAATGTTTGCTTCAAATTAAAAATTTATTTTACACGTGACTATTATAAACAAAAAATATAAAAAGCAGGAACTCATTGAAAATTAAGTCATAAAAACTATAGTCACACGTGAATTTTAAATGAGAAAGAATATTGTAAAATAATAAATTCAGTAACATGCGTTAGAAGTCCTAAATAGGAGAATTTACGTCATATTACACTTATTACGTAAAATGAACAAAAAATAATATTACAAAACAGTTTTAATTTAAAAATTGCGCGAGACATTTACTTGACATTTTAAGATGATCATAATATTTCATTTCTAACAAAAGTATTTTGACGTGAATATTAAAAAGAGAAAGAAAAGTTTGGTGAAAATTACGTCAGATTTTAATTGTCAGATTCAAATTATAATTCAATCTTCCGAAATCTTTTTAAAGGCGATCAAATTAGCGTGCTGTTAGAGTCTGCGGTGTCTGAACGGGGGGTTGACGAGCGTAGCTCGTAGGGGGCAGAGCCCCCTAGTAACATAAATTTTTGACCAAAGAAAATGTTTTTTCATTGTTAGTCCCGGACTTTTCACCCCATGTAATATCAACCGATTCTAATGTGAGCGAGTATGTGCACAAGAATTACTAAGATCTCGACTAATTTTATTGGTTATCTTTACCCATCATGTTGTTTTAAAGTGGCGGGCACTTAAAAATATCGCCGAATTTGGCGACCAAATATAAGTCACTTTAAATAAAACCAGTTTGGGTACAGCTGACTAATTTCGCGAAATTCTCATTCACATTCAGTATCGACAAAAATTAGTATTGAATCTTCTATACTCGGGTTCCACTAATTTGAGCTTCATGTGTTTGAATAGTATACTAGTGTGCAAAACTTAAGCAACGTTCACAAAATGCTAATTTTCTGAACACGTAAGTTCTCAAAAGAAATTTCAACAAACATCAAGTGTAGAAAATAGGTACTACCCTAACAGCACGGCATGTCCATGTGAATTCACCTTGAGACTCCATTTGAGACTCCATTCTAAAGTCATCATGACAGCTGTTTTGTGACGTGTTTGCAAGTGACAGAAAATAAAATTATCTGGCGCCTTTTCACAAAGGAGCGCAATGGTAACTTCACAGAAGAGTCTCGCTCACCTGAAAGTCATCACGTGACTTCACTGTGACATTATATGGTAACTCATTGTAATGCAACTCACGATTACTTCAAAATTGAGTCTTCAGATGCTAGTCACTTGAGAATCACAAGGTGACTTCATTGTAATTTTATCTGGCGGCTCATCAAAAATCAACGGTCACAGTGTCTTCTCAGTGGCGTCATCATATGGCGATTATTTTAGGGAAATAATGAGACGGAGGAAAGCTCCCACATTTCATTTCACCATAGTGACTGCAACACTTTTGACCATGTGTGACGTGAAGGAAATGTCACATTGACTAGATGTGCTGTAGGGATAATACATATTTGAATTATATTAATTTCTTTGGAGTATTCGCGCGCTCGAAAATTAGCATTTTATGATGGTTGCTTAAGCTTTGCACACCAATGCTGGCCCTTTAAAAATAAGCAATATGAAAGTTACCTCTTCCTCCCTGCACTGGCCGGAAGGACTTCATCCGGTATATATATATATATATAAAGTTTTTACTGAGTGTGGTTTTGGGTTCTAGGGGTCATGATCGGTGTAGATCTGCAAAACATTTTCACAAATTCCAACATAGGGAAGGTTGCAATAGGTATCACTATAATTCACAAAATCTACCTAACAACAGGTTAATAAATTGCTCTTATTACACACGATAAACTTTGAGTAAGTATGGTTAACCCATTTATGCCTAGCGTCCCATTTTTGCAACGCTTTTAATTTTAATAAATTTGTATAATTTTTGTCTTAATTATAACATGAAAATTGTATGAAATAATTATTTTTCTGTTATCAAAAGATGACAGCATAAGATGGATATTTATTTGGCTTTATTGAAGGCTCTTTTCTGAGTTAAAAGATTTTTCATTTTTCAAGATGACGAACTGTAAAAAACAAGTTTATTTGTGTTTTTTCAACCAATGATCCAAATAAATAAGTCAGAATCTTAGCTGATAGACTTTATTGAAATACATATTTTTTTCAAACTGTGAAATTATATGTTCAAGCCTATTTTTTATGCATTTTTGTAACGCACAAAGTATAGGGCGCAAAGCAAGTATTGTTGCATATTTTTATCAGCCTTTTAGAGGACATTCATCTGTGTAAAGGCCTTTTCAAGATGATTATAAGGAAAATTGTTTCTAAACTTCAAATACGATTATTCTTAGTTTCATTATTATTAATACTTATAATGTCATTAGTCTCTTTAAAGAAATAAACATAATGTTTCAGTAGTTCATAAAAATACTAATTATAGTATGTAATACACAATTCAAAAGCTCATTTTATATAAATTTATATAAAACATATAAATTTATATAAAATTCTGCATATTATACTATTTCAAATATTATGCATTTTCCATATTTAGTACGTTTACATTTTGTCAAATAAATAAAAAAAACATTTAGCGTAATTTTTTATTATTTTTTCTGTTCATTTTGCAACATTTTAAATTGAGTTTTCCTGCAAATTTGAGAAAATAAAAATTCAGACGCAAATGCTTTAATAAAGTAAAAGCAAGAAACCGATTTCGACAATATATCGATTTCGACAACATTGGTGAGAAAATGTTAAATGCCTTTATGGTGATGAAAAGTTGTCGAAATCAATATGTGATGCATTATTGCATGATAAACTAGGATTGCATTTTAATCCCAAAAATGCTTGTGTAAAATCTTACGTATTATATCAGATAATCTAATGACACATTGTCGTAAATTTTAAAAATTTCTTTAATGCTCTTCGGTAAAATTATATTGAACAGAATAACATGTTTATCTAAAATAGAAGGTAATGAATTATCAAAATATGTGAATGAAAATTCTTGACAGACATTAAATTCCGCGCTGACGCTGAATAGTAATTGATATTTTAAACACAGGAATTGATTTAAATCTTCGCTGTTAAGGAAAGTTTATAGTATTTCGATCTAAGGAATATATATGCTTCATATAAAAATTAACCTTCTATGAATAATATAACATAAGAAACATCTGCACAATATATTAATAAATACGTTCTTGAAACATATCAAGTTTTCATCTCTCAATTAAGATTTAAAAAATACATACTCTTTAGAATTAGTTATTTTCCCATTAAACTCATATAAATTTTAAATAAACCATTCTTTTCGGTTGTGTAGAAATAGTGTAACATTTGCATTGTGTTACGAAATGTATTCCATACGAAATCTTGCTAAAAGATATTTATTAAATAATAAAAATATCTCGTCGCTTAAAGTTCGTTTCCATTTTATTTTTCATTTTTAGAAACTTCTAAAACAAAGTTAAAATCTTTCCCGCCAAACATTGTGAATATATATTTTTTTAACTTGTCGCAATTTCTCTAGATTGCTGAGGAACATTGATGTCTACAGCGCAACTTGTGTCAGCTCTTACGTATCCCCTGTCCAATTCAAATGATTAATGCTCTTGGTAACATGCTGCCTCCTCATTATACATTCGTCATAAAGGGTTTAGCTGGATAAGCATAGCGAAATGGCCCCCACGGCCGATGTTTGAAATAACATGTGTGGTTATAAGGATCACCAGGAGAATGCAATGTAGAGTGTTTTTAGCCTCTGACCTTGAACTGTCCTTGAGATATACGGGGAAGTATGCGCCGGCGCTACTATTTTTCAAATACGTTATTCTTAAAAAGTACAAAAGTTAAAAAAATAAAACCAACGCCGATTATTTACTGAAGAATATATTAGTTCACATTATATATTTTTTTTTACATTTTTACACAAATTTTAACATAGAAAAATAAACAAAAATATTTTAAAAAATTATTAATGTAGTAATTTCATATTTACACCAAACAAAAAATTACAGAATAAGGCTCAAAGTATGTACTTTTAAGAAAAGAAATTTCGTTAAAATCGAAGATGCGCTTTTTGAGTTACAAAACAAGTAATGCTAGCAACTTGCTAAAATATTCGTAACTTTTCCTGTTTGCACTATCAATGCTTAGGTCGATTCGTGACATTTCCAATCGGGCAGGATGCGCAATTCGCCAAAATAAGAGAATGTTTCCACATATACCACTTCCCTATAGGTTTGTTTCGTGTTTGTAAACATTCTGTTATTTTGGCGTACTGCGCATCCTTCTCTCATAATAATATCAAGTCGGTGGTGTAGTCCATTGTGCAGGTGAAGATATAGGGGCTGTAAATATATAAGGTTATCAACTTTTTGGTAATTCCGGACCCCCTCCTAAACTTCCGATATCATTCCTCGAATCCCCCTCCCCCCTAATAATATTGTTATCAGTGTTTAAAAGTTCTTTTTATTTTTACAATTGTTTTCCTTTTCTTTTCTTTTTATACGTTTGCCATCATATGCAGGTATCGTTGTACATTTTTAAATTTGCATATTTTGCTTATTTAAATAAAGAGAAGAAATTCATAAGATATCACTGTTATATAAGAAATAACTTTATACCAAATAACATTTTAAAGAAATATTATTTAAAAGTTTTTAATAATAACTCTTTGTTACATAATGCATTGAACAGTAATATTGTCTTCTTGCACGGGGCTAAACATAACTTCTTGTAAACAAAACAGGTAGACAACATTCTTCCCCATCTTTTACTAGCAAAAATAACAAGTATAATTTTGAATCTGATTTCTCTAACAACGAATTATGTACGCATATGGTAGGAGAATATTAATGGCGAACGTTGGGTTATTCCCTATTTTGGAATGAAATGTTTTATAATCATTCAATGGTTTTAATTATAACTTTGTATTTTCATAAAAAGAAGAAAACAGACTAAAAAATTAAGATAACAGTTGTATAGAAATATACACCAAAAAAGTAAATTTTGTTTTGATCAAAAATGATAACGATGTATAACGATATCAAATGATAACCCCCCTTCTCTACAGATATCCTACGATGTCAAGTGCCAGACTCTCCCCCCCCCACACACACTCCCCCCTAAAGTGATACGTTATATATCTACACTGTTCAGCACCACATCTTTCTTATATGTGAAAATCATCGTAGGCAAATGTTACCATTTTGTTTGTCAATTCTTGATATTGTTATGCGAGAAGGATGCCAAAACAACAGAATGTTTACAAACACGAAACAAACCTATAGGGAAGTTGTATGTATGGAAACATTCTCTTATTTTGGCGCACTGCGCATCCTGCACGAGTGTAAATGTCCCAAATCGACCAATGCATTGATAGTAGCGTATTTTTGCAAATGAAAACAGGGAAAGTTACGAATATTTTAGCAAGTTGCTAACATTATTTAACTCAAAAAGCTCATCTTCGATTTTAACGAAATTTTTTTTCTTAAAAATACATACTTTGAGGCTTATTCTGTAATTTTTTGATTGGTGTAAATATAAAATTACTAAATTAATATTTTTTATTAAAAATATTCTGTTTATTTTTCTATGTTAAAATTTTTGTAAAACTGTGAAAAAAATATATAATGTGAACTAATATATTCTTCAACAAATGGCGTTGGTTTCATTTTTTTTAACTTCTGTACTTTTTGAGAAAAAAGTATTTGAAAAATAGTAGCGCTGGCACATACTTCCCCGATTATCTCAAGGACAATTCAAGGTCAGAGGCTAAAAACACTCTATATTGTATTCTCATGGTGAGCCTTATTACCACACATGTTATTTCAAACATCGGCCGTGGGGGCCATTTCGCCATGCTTATCCGGCTAGATGCGCGACAAGACGCTAGGGTGCAGTTCAATTAAAAAGTTGTCTTTGAGAAAATTTCAAATGATAGTCACCATTGACCAGCAATTAAATTCATTGAAGAACAATGAAACAATCAAATATACCATTAGAAGTTGTCCTATCTATAAAAATGTCATTTTAAATTTCAATTAGAAAAGATGTGATAATTATTTGATTCCCTGAATATGAAAGCAAACCATTTTTCCCTACTTACTGTTTTTTTTTTTTTTCGAAGAGTATGTATAAAATTATGTATTTATAAAGCTTGTGTATTGGTCATTCTCAGACAAGAGGAAATTTTATATATTTGATCAAAAAAGGAAATTTAATGACTCTAACATGAATGCTTGAATTTTCAGAAATACCGTAATGAACTACATTGTAGAATACTACAGATATGGGGGAAATAATAACATTTAGCAAAAATGAAAAATTGCAAATGTCATTACCGTGGCATGTCCCTAATTTAAAATTTAACCGTTAAAAATATAGTTTCTAGTGTTGGAGAGCCTTAGAGCAAAACAAAAAGCAATATAATAAATTTTAATCTCACTGCTTCTAATATATTTAGCGTTTTAATTTCAATGAAAAAAAATATTTTAATTATCTTTAAAGTAGCAGATCATGTTGATGGTTAAAAATTGATTTTACACAAATTTCAGAATGGTTACCTTCAAAAGTTACAAATGCACTTCAAAAAGAATTTTACAAAAATACCAGTTAAAACAGAAGTTACGGCAAAAAATATATTGCATAAAAGCATTTGCTGTAGTGTTATAAGCCAAATTTAAAGCCGTTTTTCTAAAAATTGATTTTTTTAATGCGTGCACTCTCATCTAAAAACTAATTATCGTAGAACCTTGAAATTATGTATAATCTTATTTTACATGTGTTCGTTTATGCTAAACCTCAATTTAGTCTGATTTTTGTCACCGAAAATTCAGGATTGAAAAAGAATAAGTATAATTTGTTGGAGAAATTTAGTGAATATGATTAGAAAAGCCATTAATTATGCTGAAGAATCTGAATATACTTTCAAATTTAGGTTCAGTATAAAATACAGTATTAAATAACAAAATATGAAACTTTAAACATATATCTTCAATAGAATTTGTATAATCGTGCACACATAATGCATATTTCAATATTCATATTTTTCAAAAGCCACTTTTGTCGTTATGATTTAATTAATTAATATTACTAAATGTATGCGTGTTTGAATGTTTTATAAAACCATAAGAATGTGTGAAAAAAAAAATATTACGTTTCATTCCTTGATTAAGAAACTGCAGAAATTTTGGAGTACTTTAAATACGACTATTTTCTGGCTTCTCATTTTCCCCCTTAACCCTTTCGCTGCGCAACCCGAGAGTTTCTCGTGCAACGTAAAAGTAGCATAATTTGCATAACCCGAGATTTCATCGGGGATGCATTTTTCCGTCTAATTAACCCGCCTTGATAATTCCGACCACTTACTTTTTATTGTAAATTTTACCTTATCTAATCGGAGCATTTTCCCGATTAAGTCAGACCAAAAATTTTTGTTTTGAAAAACTGGGGGCAAAAGAATAAAAATTCTTAAAAGACGCTCGTCGCGAAGGATTTATGTACGCAGTTTTTGAAGCTATTTTGATAAAACAATTACGCAGCGAGAGGGTTAATCTATTCCTCTGGAGTTAATCATCATTACCATGTTGTAAAGTGTTTTGCTTTCTTTGCTCATCATTAGGACCTTCTAAAATACTGTAATTTTCGGCGTATAATCCGCGGATGAAACAATTCTGTTTGGACCCAGAAATTTTATTTAGTCATTAAAGCCAAATATTTACCGCGATCTGATAAGTTACATTTTATGTTAAAAAGTTTCTGTGTCGAAAAATGATTGTTTCATCCACGGATTATACGCCGGAAATTACGGTACTTTTTATGTTGCTACATTGTAGGATAAAACATACTCTTAGAAGCAGCGAATGCCTTCCTTTTTAGAGTTTCGTTCATCTGACAAAACCCTATTCGTCTCTTTCATCTGTCTGCCCGTCACAGAGCCCGTTCTCAGAAACTATATATATTGGAGACTTGAAATTTTGCATACTTATAGCTGAGCACCTCACATCAAACGATAAATCATAAAATTTTGGAAAAGTCTTATATTTAACCCTCTGGGCTCTAACTTCTGTATTTTAATCTTTCTGTTTTAACTGAGCACCTAATTAACCCTTAAACGCCTGATTTTTCAAAAATCATTATAATAATGTTTTTCAGCTTTCATTTTTTAAATAAATCATGGGAAAAATACTTAAAAAATTATATTTTGTTTTAAGTATGGTTTACGGCTAAAAAACAGTTTGTTACTAATTGGCAATACTGGTCTTTAATTGAAAAAATATTTTTTCTTGATAAAATTCTATAACATTAAACACACAAGAATTTTAGGAACTATAATAAAAAATAAATTTTACTTGCTTACTGCAGAACAAAATAGGATATTTCGCGAGCTTCCAAACAAAATAAAAGAACAAGTAGGAAAATTTGAAAAAATAAATCTATCTTTATTCTTAAACAGCACAAGTGTTGCCATCTATATGCTAAAAATCCATTTAATAATATTTTCAGAATGTATTTTATTGGCAACATTAGGCATTGTAGCTTCAATATTATTCTAATAGTATTTTAGATCCTAAATTGGGTATGTTGCCGAAAAGCAACACTCGGCATTTAAGGGTTAAGTTGAAGACTTGAAATTTTGCATACGTATAGCTGAACACCTCGCATCAAACGACAAATCATAAAATTTGGAAAAGTCTTATATTTACCCTTCTGGGCTCTAACTTGTCTATTTTAAGCTTTTTTTTTTTTCTAACTGCCCCTATTTAATTTGAAGATATGAAATTTTGCATACTTATAGCAGAACACTTGTGATCACACGAAAAATCATAACATTTTCAAAAAGTCTTATATTATTGACCCCTCCGTGCTCTAACTTTTGTATTTTAATCTTTTTGTTCTAACTGAGCTCCTAGTTAAGTTGAAGACTTGAAATTTTGCATACTTATAGCAAAACACTTGCGGTCACACGAAAAATCATAAATTTTTCAAATTGTCTTATATTATTTACCCCTCCGGACTCTAATTTGTGTATTTTAAGCAATTTTTCTAACTTCCCCCCATTGCACCCAGTGGGTACTTTTCTAACTTTTGCCGACACACCTTTGACCACTCTTTTATATTATGCACATACTCTTACGTATTTTAGTTCCACTTTTTACCGCCAGGGGCACCTACCTATCTATGGAGCTATGGGCTCGATCCCCTCGATTAATATATCAATGGATAAGTTGTAAAACGGAATTTCGTTCGGATAGAGATTTGTGTAAAATAGAGATTGTGTAGAACAGATTTTGCAAAAGGATAAAGTGATTTGAAAGGAATATTAAACGAAACCCTCTGTGCGATCTGTGATCACACTTACCCACTTGTTTGAAATAGTTAGTACTATTTCATTTTTATACTTTTAATCAAAAATTGGGAGCTATATGTTTCTATGCGTCATCGTCATGTATACTACTAAATTACAACAATAGATATTAATAATTTATTGATTGAATTATAAAGAACTCTAGGACTATTTTCAAAGTAAACATCCTATAAACCTTCAGTCGCTATCATTAAGCCTAAAATCAAACTTTACGTTATAAATGTAATTACCATGGCAGTCATTACCATGTCTTTTTGAAAGCATGGTAATGCCAACATAGAAATGACAAATTTGAAGATTTTATTAATATTCGAAGTTTTATTTAACTCATTTCAGTCCAAACCATAATGAAAAAAGTGTTAATGGAGTTTCCTCACCCTCCCTTTTAGTTTATTAGCAAATTTAGACGTTATTTGTTACACGCAAAATGGGCAAGATATAGTAATTATGACCACTGAAGAAACCCTTCTTTCAAAAGGAAAAAAGAAAAGACAACGTCGTAAAAAAATTTAAAATGATACAGTTGCATAATCCTAATTCATTACCATGCCACACTAAGAAATAAAATTAATCTATTACCTCTAGAACCGCGATAAGAGGTCATTTTGATCAAATCAGATTATTTCAACTCGGATAAGAAATTTTCTAATAAAAAATTTAAATACATATTGCAGAAAAATGGAACAATCCAATTATCTTCCTAGATTATCTAATTTCGGTGCAACTTAAGTGACCATTAAGCGACATGCAAAGGATATAGGGAGCCATAGACAAGAAAATGTTTAGCGGTAGTAAAAACTTCATAACTGTAAGAAAAAATATATGTTTAATACGAAATAGAAAAATGTAAAGGGATTTAAATAGCTTAAATAGTTTAACAATCTAACACTATTTTTTTTTCTGATACTAAATAAAAAGAAAGAATTTCATTAGTTCAAAAAAAAAAAAAAAAAGACGATGTGCTACCGAGGATCGAACCCATCTCGTAAAAAAGACTATTTTCAAAGACAATACATTTAAGCATAAGAGATAAAAATTATACTACATCAGTCTGAGTAATTTTCTTTTTTAATAAACAATAACAGAACAGAAAAGGAAAAGTTAAGTTTAAATAAAGAGAAAGGCAAACTCAATCTTCTTCATCTGTTTATAAAGCATAACTTATGCGTTTACGATGAGCGGGGTCGAAGACCTAATCAACGATTTCATTATGACTTTTATAAATAGTTTTATAGAAGTTTTCTGAAAGTTGACTGATACTTTTTAAGGGGACAGTTTCCCTTTTCAACGATTTTGTTTATTTTATAGATTTGGGCTTAAATAGTGAACATACTGCATTTCAATGTTTAACTAAAAGTAAATTTTGAAAAAAAAATAACATTTTTAACTCCATATTTAATTAAAAATTTTAAAATGTTTATAAAAATTTGATTTTTTTTAAAATTTGTATTACTTTTTTAAAAAATTATATTTTTGACCACATTTTCTTCTTAGGATTGCAAATGTGTATTGCACAAGACTGCGCATTGATTTTATGATACATCAAATATTATATTTAATATATTTTTTTCTGATATATATAGTATAAAACGATGAAATCGAATCCATCTTCATATACTTTCATATTTTTTTAAATAACAAAAAACCTTAAGTCTAATTTAAGTCAGATTTATCGCATATACAATAAAGAACATGGACAAAAAAGTTTAAATCTCTATCTCAAACACAAAAAAAAATCCTTAGCATTTTTAAAACATGAAAGTGAAGAAAATATGAACATGGATAAAAAGACATTTAAAGTTTTAATTCGTATGGATATTTGCGCTGAGTGCATTAAGAAAATTTACATTATCTCACGATATAATTACTGTATGGGTAAAAATGGGGTGTCATAATATTCATAATTAAGCAGGATTTCATTTAATATTAAAAAGAAAAATCTACTTTTCGACGAATTTTGAGGTAAATGTACCCTTAAGAAAAGTGGGACAAATATTTCTACGAATAGCAGTATTCCTGAGGTAACGATGACCATTCCTGATAATACGAAGATTTTTGTTACGTTTATGTAATGCATATTCATTTTGCTTGAAAAGCCCCAGATTGGGCAAGTACAAGTAAAAATAGAGCAAATGCAAGCACTAGGGAGTATTTTATTTTTAATGCAGAGGGTGTTACTCTTGAGCAGAGGCGAGCCAGATTTTGAGATGCCAACGACTTTGCCTCTAATATTTAAGAATTTTTTTTTCCAGTTAAGTCTCCTGTGAAGTGTAATCCTCAGATGTTTAGAATGATTACTATTAATAATAGTATTATTATTAAAAATAATACGGTTAATATAAATTAATTTTTTAGAGAGGTAGATTGCAGCAGTTTTCTGCTCTTTATGTTTAACTCGCCTTGAGTACAACTAGAGATATATCTATGAGTCTATGTGTTTTTAAAGAAATTTTAAAAAGTGTATGGGTGATGGTACAGAGGCTTACATTACCGTGTAGTTCACGCAAAGATCGGAAAAAGCTTCCAGGGAGGGAGGAATATCGTTAAAAATATTGAATAAGGTAGAGACAAGGACAGAGCCTTGATCAATGCCTGCAAATATATATTGTAGTGTAGGCAGTATATTACTGATATGGTTGCATAAATTACTGTCCCTAGTATGAATGTGTGTGATAGTATGGAGTGAATAGGTCCAGCATGAATACCAAAATTAATTAAAGTGAAAATAAGGTCCTCATGATAGATTTTATCAAAAGCCTTGGTGACATCAAGACAAATCCTAGAAATTTGATGCTCATGTTTTTACTAAAGAATATCACAAGAAGAAGAAGTTGATGTTGAGTGGAATGTTTAGCTCTGAAGCCAAATTATTGTTGTATGATTATGTTCTTTTTTTTTTCTAATAAATCATGAGTATGCAACCTAATGACGCAACAACTTTGCTCAAAGAGGGTAGAAACGAACTGGGACGAAAATTTGTGTGATCCTCTAAGTTACACTGAAGTTTAGGAATGGCAGAAACGATAGAATGTTTTCAAGGTTTAAGAAAAAATGAAATTTAAGAATAACATTTTTGAGGTTAGTAAGACATGTAATACAATTTAAAGGTAAGTTTTATAATCCAATGTTAGTGATATTATCACATCCAAGAGTTTTAAGATTTTTGATAATATTAGAGATAATAAAGGGTTAAATTTTAGGGAGAGGATCAGTAGGGGGGACAGCAAGTAAGTTTCTAACAGTTGCGTAGACATTAAAATAGCGTTTAGAACGAGCAAGATAAGGCTTAAGAAAAAACTGTTCGGTATACGTTTTGGCAAGATTTTCTTCTTTATCTTTATTAGTACATGTCATAGTATTAAAATAAGGGCTAATTAGGGGAATAAGGGCACAGTTTTCATTAAATTTTTCTTAAGATACAGCAAAACAGCGCTTAACAGTGTAAATTCTTTGACCGGCTTCTGAGTTGATAGCACCTTTCAGCGCAGTGTATAGTTGACTGTCTTAGATAAAAGTTAAATGTATAAATTAGATAGTTTTAAATAAAAACTCTGGTGGAAAACATTTTTAAAAAGCTAAATGAAATTTCACGGATTTTTGTTAAAGCCTTAAGTCAGACATGCGATTTCTGCTGATATTTTTCTCATAATACTAGACATGCAAAAATTTTATTAGAACAAAAAATAGTAAATTAAACACAAAAAAAAATCTTTCTTTCTTTTTCAGCCAATTTTGTAAAAATGACCGTTATATAAAATTTTCTAACGTCTTGATATTTGAATTAAATAAAAATATTGTTTTATATAAATGACTTAACTATACAGTGTAAAGGACTATTAAATACATATAAATAAAATTTATAAGATGTTCAGAAAAAGATATCATACTATAAAAGAGAATTACAATTTAATCACAAAGAGTTTTTTTGTTTTTTTTTAACGTCACATATTATATTATTGAATTTCGCAAAAGCGTTTGGCAATTATAATAGAAAGTCAGTGTTACGTAATTCATTGACTAAAAATATACGCAACAGTTATATAAATAAGAAAACATTCAAAAAGCACTAAAAATAAAGCTTTTAGCATTCGTGAAGGATTTATATAACTAAAGATAAAGTGTACTATGACAATTTAAGTATACACATTAAATATTATAAATAGAGGGAAATATTTTTCTAAAAGTAATTAAAAACTCTTCCTAACAATATTTAGAATGTTACTTCAATATCTCGCCTACGTGAAATGTACCAGACAGATCTCTTGTGTAATTTCGCATATTTGAACAAACCTCTAAAGATCATGTTTGAAATGAATTGGGTTTATTTGTGGAAACAAGCTTTTCTTCGAAGTAAATAGGCTAAAGTACGTTTAATAATATAACGTAATAATAAAACGTAACAACGTTTTATTTTACACGTATAATGTAAAATATATTTCTAGATATCCTAAAATTACTCCTTGTTTTCGTTGAACCAGCTAGCTTAGATAATAATTTAATTTCGAAACAACGATTTCAAAGTCGATTAATAATTAAATATAAAGGAAAAAATTATTTTCGCATTTTTTATTTGTTTGTTTGACTTGCAGATGGTATCTATTGTAAATAAACTCGATACATTTTTTAAAAGCATTAAACAGGCACTAAATATTTCTTAAACGTTAAAAATTTCCTTTTGAATAATAGAAAGAGAATTCGAAATTTATATAAACGCAAAACGCACATAATAAACATATATGCTACAGTTTCTAATCTTTCCGCCATATTACTATTTAAATGTTTCCTCAAGGCTCTAATTTTCAGTTTTTGAATAAATTAAAATTATTGATGCCATCAAATTTCTATTCTCACTATATCTAAATTAAATAATTTTTGCTTCAACAGAATCTTCAATAGAAGAAATTATGGTAATCGAAATTTTATTCGACTTTTGTTTTTTGACGGATTTACACGTTAAGGGTCAAATATCCCCAGAAAATGTCTGCTGTCAATGAGTGTGTCCGTGTATATCTGTGTCGCCATTGAACCATCGAAAAGTGTATGAAGTTATGTATAGAATTGAACAAAAGTTTTTGTGCATATTTTGGCTATGACCAGCAGTTCTTCCTTCAATTTTGAAATATTACACCGGACAGGAGCGCTGTAATAGCGATTTTTGTATAATTTTCTCAATTTTCTCAATTTTCTCTTAGCTCTATTGTTCACCGGCGGCTCATGCGGCGATAGGAACTTTGTATCCTACTAAGCCGGCTATTCGCAAACAGTTTGTGTACAACAGAACAACGAAAAAATATTCATTTTAATAAATATCATGATCGAGATTAACTCGTTTTTACACTCAATAATTGACAGAAGCAGAAATTTAATATGAAAATCAAAGTTAGAATAGTATTGAACTAATAATAATATTGAAATATTAACTCTTTTTTGAAATATTAAGATGTTTGAGATAGAAGAAATTTGGAGATTGGCAGATCCAACTATATTAAATCATGAAATCAAATGTGAATGCATTTTTTTCTTTTTAACAAAGGTGTTTTTTCGGCGATATATCCCGCAATCAAAGTTATTAATGGCTCTGGCGGTTCTCCTAGCTTAATCTTTCCGGCGACGCAACACATTCCTATAGTTTCTCCATTAAATTTCAAAGCTTGCAATAAGCATTCAGTCATAGTGGACATTCAGTCATAGTGCCGATGAAAACATGTCGGCTCAAAATATAATCATCAGTTGGGTTGTACCGGAATGCAATGTGATATGTCATCGCATGATTGCTGAGCCCAGAGTCGTGTTTGGAGCTAATCTACCGTTTCTCGTTGACATCTTTCAGCCACTCTCAGCCTATCGCGTTCATTTTGTTGAGAACGAAGCAGATCTGAAGCTGGAAAGCGTTCACCGTGCTCGCAAACGTGCATCCCCAAATCTGCCTGCACGTGTTCTGCTGCTTCATCGGCACGTATTTGAGCCAATTTTTGTCTGTTTCGCTCTTTCGCTGATGCCTGTTCTACCCCAGTTTCATTTGCAATTACTCGTCGCATAATTTCCGCTCCACGAGTACGACGATTTCAGTTTTATCTTCTGAGAGGCATTATTTAGATAAACTAATGTAGATCGATTGCACTGAAAAAGAAGAAAGAATGTTGTTGCAAAAGCGTATAAAATTGCAAAAAATTAAAAAAGGAATAAACACGAACTAAAAAAACAAAGAAAAAACGAAAAACTTAATATATACAAAATAATACTAAAGAAATATTTCAGTAATCGGTCCTCCCGGAGGGCATAGTAAGGAGGGGGACGGGAGGTGCATAATATCGAAGGGCGGGATTTCTAATGAAATATCACATGATGGGTGTCGGAAAAAATTTATAAATCGTCCCCTGGTGGTGGTTCGGAAATTATAGGAGCGGGTGAGCGAGGTTCATAATAGCAACAACACTCGCGTATAAGCACTGGAGGTATATAACAACACTCGCGTATTCGAATGCAACGAAATCCGTAAATTTCAAAGCAATCCGTGAAGCACTTTCGAAGATTAGCGATTTTGTACAAACGAACATTTACATTTTTATTTATATAGATATATTATATCAAAATATGCCGTTCAAAATATGCCGTATCAAAATATGCCGTATATGAGGAAAATGGGTGGGGGGGGGAAGAGGGATGAGAGGTGCACAATATGAAAGAGGGGTCAAACACTTTCTAATCATATATCACATGATGTGTGTCGGAAAAAATTAAAAAAGCGCCCCCCCGGTAGGTGGGTTGGAAATTTGTCGAGGGGGGAGCGATGTTCATAATTGGTATATAACAACACGCTCGTATTCGAATGCAACTCAATCTGTGAATTTGAAAGCAATTGGCGAAGAACTTTCGGAGATTAGCGATTTTGTACAAACGAACATTTACATTTCTATTTATATAGATTCTATTTAAATGCATTTTACGAGATAAATATGAATGATAATTTCTTTTCTTGTTTTCATTTTGTACTCATATGTATAAACAACAATTTCCAAATAAAATCAGCTTGTTTATGGAAATGAAGTCGTTTTCACGAGATAAAACTATCCTTATAAAGTACTTTTTTTAGATTCCTGATATAACATGTTTTTTTTCCAAGTGCAATAAATTAAAATGTTGTTTAGAATTATGACTCTTGTAGCGATTTGTTGTTTCTGTATAGTTTACATTCGAGTGTACTGTATGAAATAACAAAAAAATATAATTAACTAGCGAATAGCAAAATACAAATACATTTTCTTTTTTACTGGGGATAAATTTAATACTTTTTCGGGATAGTTACTTATTTAATTTGCGCATAACAACTACAAATTTAGATATTCATTAAATGTAAACGGGTATTAGATAAATAAGTAATTTATTTCTAAGCATAATAGCTAATAACTTAGTTACTAAATAAAAGTAATCATAAATATATTTTTATCTTTCATAGATAACATTGTAAATTATACAAAACATTATTTTATACCTTAATCCATTCTAAAGAAATCTGTTATAATTAATTAAATCAATCAATGCTACATTTCAAACGCATTATTTTAAATTTCATTGGTAAAACAATTTAAAATAGAAAATATGCATGTTTGTTTTCCGTGATTTTATCAAATACAGACATATTTCAGTAAGGTTTTAATTTTCACTTTCGAAATGAATTCAATTTGCTTATGCAAATGGAGTTGATTTAAAGGGATCAAATAATCCTTGTCACGCGCTTTTATAAACGAAATATGTATGTGTTTTTTCTCACCTGGTATTAATTAAAATCTTGTTTTGAAATGTGAATTATTTCGTGAAATGCTAATAATCTTTTTAGGTTCTTTCGTAATTATATAAATACATAGCACCTATAGTTATCAGGGCCCGACTAGCAAGTCTTTGTGCCCAGGGCACTTTCAATTTTTCGTGCCCCCTTAAATTCGTTGATTTACTGATACTAGTTTTTTTTACATATTACACACATATTCGAAAAGTGCCAACTCAAAAAATTAAGTTTTCGGAAAAATTGAAAAACAATTCTAGGAATAAAAATAAAATATTTTTTCTATTATTTATTGAAATTCACTTTAAACCATATATTGAGATATATTTTTGTCATTTCATCTTAGTAATATCTCAAATATCGCCTTTTTTCACAATTATGATTTTTTAAACGGAAATTTAGATGAAATTATGAAAAATTTTGTGGCCCACAGAAATTTCCCCGAGTGCCCGTGCGATAGTCAGGGCCTGATAGTTATCGCGTGGTCCGTCCATCAGTCTGTCTGTCCATGTGTCAGCATATATAGCGAAAAAACTATCCAACCAAATGGTTTGAAATTTTTTAGATATAATCGTTGCAGAATTTTGTCGAGTTATATCAAATATTATGAAAATCGAATAAAACTTAAAAAGATATTAATAAAAGTTTTCTTCATTCCATTAAATGCTATTTTTCGCACTTAATTCAATGATATCGCATGATAGGTAGATTCTTGGTTGTCATGGTGATTACGTCATATTTAAAATGGAGTCATATTATTTCCGTGTTACTGAATTTAATATATATAATCGTAATAAATTTGGTATTCATGCATTTTTGCATAAGAGTGCAAAAGCTATTGCACTCTGAATATTTATAAAACTAGTTATAACGCATCTTTTCCCATATTTGACGTAAAATTTCGGAATTGTTTATTACGTATTTTACTTCCAGCTACTTTACAAAATAATAAAAGAAAGCAATTAATTAGAGAAAATGAATATGCACAGCTGCCAACTTTTACGCTTTTTTGTTACCAATAAAATTCAATAGAAATTTTTGCATTATTTAATAGAAGATTTCGAGGATTTAACAAGGCAACATTTATTATTAAATTTTAGTGGTAAGAAAAAAACGTAAAAGTTGGTAGCTATGAATATGGAATCGCATTTTTTTGATTCACTGAGGAATTCTCAAATTAATCGCCGTTTCGCGCTATACGCATTTGTCTTTATTTGTTTTATATACAGTGTATTCTAAGAAACCGTAAGTTGCCTTTTGCGGAATCCGGCTAAAATTAAGACATTTGCAATATACCGGGCAGCGACCACACAAATTACTACGTCATCGAGTTACGGGATGAAATCATGATGTAGGACAAGATTATTAGGAGTAAGAGTTGGCGCCCCGATCTGGTTATCTCCTACCAGGATATGACGAGGCAGATTGAAATATTTGTATTGTACTAATCGGTATCTTTATTGTGCCAAATTTTCAAGCCGTAACTCGATGACGTGATACGGGATAGTACTCTCAAAATAAGGATTTGGCGCCCGTTCTTCTCGCTTTGTACCAAGTTATGCCGAATCAGTCATTTTCTCACGTACTGTTAATAGACTTTTTCTAAACCCTTAATTCATCTTTAAAGTCGATTCGAAGTAATATATGTGGCAATGTAATGTAAAATATAATGTTTATAGGGTTTCAATTGTACATTATGACGTATTTTTTTGTTGTAAATTTTACCCTGCCGGGGATTTCTACTAGGATATGTGGAAGCAGACCAAAATGTTATTAAAATAATTTATTTTCCCTTTAATTTGGTACCGGTTTCATCCTGTGACTCGATGACGTGATGGTGACACCAAAATGAGGAGTTGGCGCCCGCTGCTGCTCATATCGTACCAAGAAATGTCGAAGCAGCCCAGTCATTCCTTATCTACTCCTAATAATTTTGTCCTACATCATGATTTCATCCCGTAACTCGATGACGTAATCATTTGTGTCGCCACCGCCCACTCTATAAGGTCTCGGCGAAAAAATACAATTCATTTGCAATATACGATATATCTTTTAATACAAGAGGATTTCTAAAACGAAGTTTACCCACTTTATGATTCTACCAGTACTTTAAAGGGGGAGACCACCTTTAGGAGCTCGATATTGCTTGATTTGAAAACATTATTAAAATATTTTTAGAGTAGGAATATTGCTTCAAAGGAAAAAAAAAAAATTTCAGAGTAAATTATATAAGGTCAGTCCGCATAAATTCCCCGTCGCTTTGTCGCATTTAGGGTATATTTGGGATTTTATTAAGCAACAAATTACTGAATACTGTACCTTTAGTTCAAAACTAACTTGTTTTGTAGAAATTTAATAATTATCTGTAGTATAAAACCACAATATAGGATTGTCGCATTTAGGTCATTTTTGTCGCATTTAGGTCATTGTTGTCGCATTTATGGCAGCTAAAACCTAAATGAGACGTTCATAGTCCTAAATGTGATAATGCATTTTATACATGACATTTCATCTGAGAAAAGTTCATGTAACGATTAACTGCTGTAACAGAAAATTGCCACATTACAACTCTGAGCGGTCTGCGAAACCATTAGATTGAAAGATGAATAAAATGCACGATTAACTCACAAAATACTGTTTTTGTACTAAACTGTTTGTACAGTAGTATTTCTAATAAAATTTTGAGTTTTCAAACATTTCAAACAATAGTACTAGGCTCCAAATGAAGCAAAATTTCGCTGTATCGATAGTTAAACTAGAAATTACAAGTTAAACTGTGAAAATTTAAAAAAGCAGCTCTAACAGCAGTTAAGGGCGAACTGTAATTATTTTTTGAATTAATTAACCCTTAACTGCTGTGAACAGTCTTCGAGACCACTTGATTAAAATATGAATGAAAGTCTCTATTAACTTACAGGGTACTGTTTCTGTACTAAAATTTAAGCACAGGACTATTATAACTAAACTTTTCAATATCATTCTTAAAATATTTATCACGGCGCAGCACCGTGCTGTTTGTCAATTTTACACTGCTAATATGCAAAAGTTATTTGAATGCTGCGTATAATGCCTGATATAAATAACTCTCAAATAAATAAATGCGTTCCTAATATAAAAAACTCTCATCCCTTTTTGCAAAGGAGTTATGGCCATAACTATAATTAAATGATTGTCGCAGAAAACATCGTTTAAAATTCGCGAAATTCGCTCGTCAGTATTAACCCATAATTTGTACACAAGTGCGATTTGGGTTTCCGTAACCGCATAATTTTGCTGACAATCTGATGATCATGACATATAACTACATGATCCATATACGAAATTTATTAAGGAATCCAAATGAAATATTTGATTTTATCAAAATTCTTATTTTGTGAATGAAAAATGCGAATTAATTAAAGACGCCGACATTTCGGTCGGTGCGAATTCACAGGTACTTACAGGTATACAGGAACTTACGGTGCATAAAAATACGTATATGGAAACAAATATTCGTTTCGATAAACATGGGTTTATTTACTTTTTATCTTTTACTAATTTAAAAGTAGAAAATGTCGATTATAACGAATAAAAATTGAAAACAGAATTAAAATATCAGATTTTATAAAAGTGCTAACAAAAATTATGACTCCTAAACCAGGGAATAACTCAGCTGCATCAAGTTCCAGAATTTTCATTACGTAAAAGTATTGCAAATTCCTTAATTATATGCCTACATTACGTTACTGGAATAGACACTGCATTTCTTACACCCTTTTTTCATTAAAAATTTTAATGAAGCGTATTTTTCTTTTTTGATCGTCTTAAATACATATTTAAACACCTGGTTAAAGAAAAACATTAATGGAGAATTAAGCTGACTCAACACAGCTTAATTAAACATAAAATTTGATTTAAATGTCATTTTAACACAATATATGAAAAATCCCATATAAATTTCTTCGTTAATCTTCTAAATGTTTCGCCGCATTTGCAGCAATATCTATGTCGGTATTAGGCACAGGCTGAAAACAAGCTCTCCTAAATGCGTAGTCCACTTCAAATTCTAAACCGGAAACTGATCGCCTTTTCTTTAGTTTAACTGGCCAGGTAATTGAAACGGACAACGTAGCTCTTGATGTTTATAGGTTTATTTGATCTTTAAAGTTAAAAAATAAAAACGTGAGCCACTTTCGGGAATTTTTGACGCATTTCCGAAACATGGGGGGCGATGTAAAATGAACGATGTGTATTTGATAGAAAATTTCTTTTAAAGAAACCGTTTTACATGCAAAAAATGTTTCGGGTTTTGTTTCTGAAGTTCGTATGCTTCAATATATAACATTTATTTACGATTCTTGCATTAACATTTTATGTAAAAGAACATTGTCGCATTTAGGGGTTATCACATTTAGGCAGACCGACCTTACATCTTTGTTTTGCGTATTCCAATAAATGATTTTAATGCAAAATAATTAAGATTTAGTTTAATCAAAACATACTAATTAAGGATTTTTAAAAAAGTGATATGACTTAGAAGCGTTGCGCGCAAGGTTACAAAACATGCTCAATATATCCACTTAATATTACATATACTCTTATATATTCTTAAAATATTGAACTTTAACTTCAACATAAAATGATAATGAAGTTTACAGATGAAAATAATTTTCAGGCAATTAAAATATAAAATACAAAATTTATGAAAAAATTTTAATAAATAGATAAATATATTACAGGTAATTGTTTAAAAATAGGTAGAGTTTATAAAAATATATAAAATATAATATAATATAAAATATTAAGTTTCTATGTTACTTAGTTTTGCAAATATGATCTGCGCATTGTCAAAAATATCTGTTTTGAGAAAAATGACTTTGAAGTTCAAATTTCCGTTGATTTGGATAGGTTCTGCATATTTTATCAGAAAACCGGTTGTACTTGGAATATCGTCATTTATTTTTAAAGTTTGGTAGCTTGTTTTTCTGTAATATTAGGCCAAAAAATAATTTTGACATTTAAAATTTTTTTTTAAAGTGATCTCCTTCCTTAGTTGGTATGTCTCTATGTGTAATTTTAATACAGTAACTAAATCAAACCTGTAAAAACGGAATTAATGTATAATGGAATCCTACCTTCAACGGAAAAAATATGATCCCCTCGAAAATAGCACGATGCATAATGTATACCTGTTATTACGGAAACTTTTCTGATACACAGTCATTCTCCCTTCCCTTGTAAAACCACTTTCCCAGAATTTACTCTTCTGAATATTTTACTGAAGTGTGTTTAAAAAATATATATATATTAATTGTAAATTATTGTTAATTTATTTTTTAGAGATAATTTTTACTCACTAATTAAATATACTTATATTTTTTTCTGATTTCCATTATACCTATTGATACATAAGAATACAAATTAATTGAATACAATTAATAATTACCTAAAACAAATATAAACTAATCTGTTATACTATTAAAACAAAATTAACAACAGTGACAAAGGACAAGTGTAACAGCAGGGACTAATAGAATATTCATAATTTTACTTACACCATTTTATGCAAAAAAATATACACATTTGATTCAATTTTCGAGTTTTTTATTATGTAGCTTAAAAAAAAGGGCTTTAAATTTTAATTTCGATTTACATTTAATTTTTTATCAAATGGAAGTATTTCAACGGATCAAACAATCAATGTAAAATGCTTTTCTAATTTTTCGAAATGAATTATGTACGTGTTTCTTTCGCACATTTGAATTTCGACAACTGTCGAAAACAGTAAATAGATTTTGTTAATTAGAGAAAAAATTTCTGTAAATTCATTTTTAAAATGACAGGGAATGGAATTCTTATTTGAAACTGCACACATTTTCACATCATACAGACACGGTTTTATTTGTTATACAGACTTATTCAAATTGATGTGCGGTAATTTAAAATACTGCAATAAACTCATTTTGAAACATACACTCGTCAGAACGCAATTAAAATGTAGGAATTCTCAACCATTTTCATATTGTCCGTGGCTGGTAGCTCTACAGAAGTTGTGGTGGAGCTATTATCGCTATAACATAAAATGGTGTCTCAGCAAAAAAAGACGTTTAGCGTTGCGCAGTATGCGTAAACTGAATCTAATTTTAGTCCAACGTGAGTTTCGTAGACGTTTTTGAAAAGATTGTCCTACTGACTACAGCATTTTAAAATGGTATCAGCAATTTGAAGATACAGGCTGTTATTGCAACCATGCTACTGTTTTGTGTCTTTGAAACATTACAATCTGTGACTTTGTGAAAGATAGTCTGTATGTGGTGCCGGTACCACGCAACTTGAACGATTATAAAATAGCCATATGTAATGCTCTAAACTTAATAACAATGTACATGTTAAAACGAGTTCAGCACGAACTGGACTATCATCTGGAAATTATACTTTTTATTGGAGGAAGTCATATACAACATTTATAATGCCATAAAATGAAAATGTTTCAGTTTTCTTTCATTTTAAATGCGTTCTGGTAAGTGTACGTTTTAAAATGAGTTTATTATAATATTAGCTAAACCCGTGGCTTTTTTCGCGTAATAGTTGAATAATGCCAAGTGGTATTTGTGTGCCTATTTTTATTAGAAAATATTACATTATTAAGAATAATTAAAGAAATACTATTTAAGCAACAGTTTGTTTAAACTTCGTTATTACAATGCATTACGCGAAAATGAGACGTATGAAAAGAAAATGAGACTTAATGAAATGTATGTACCACGCCAAATTTAAATTTTCTATCTTTAACAATTGCATAGAAATATCAATTTTTACGTTTTTAGAACGCTTTTCGCGCATTTTCAAACCTTTTAAATTTAGGAAAATTTTTCAACTGTTCTTATAAGAAATTATATATTATAAGTAACTGCCATGCCATATTTGAAGTTTCTAGCTACTTCAGGATCAAAATTATCGTAATTTAGAACGTGTTATGCTCCAGTAATCCCCTGGGGGTAGTGGCACTGACATAAAATGCAGTCTATGTTAGAGCAGTGACTTTCACCATAAATTTGCAATCAGTACTTTTGAAATCGGTTTCGTATTTTCTGAGATTTCATAAGATCGTGATTCAGAACATTTTTAGAATATTTTTCGCACATTTCACCGTTTAAAATTTGGAATATTTGAGAAACTGTTTTTTGATAGCATATGTATCTTATAAATATCTACCACGTCGAATTTCAAGTTTATATTTTTAACAAGTGCCTCGAAATCGAAATTTAGAATGTTTTTAGAATGCTTTTTGCGTATTTTAATCCCATTTTAATGTTGATTTTTTTTCTTCTGTTCTTTTATAGGATGTAGCTCTTATAAGTAATTGCCATGCCAAATTACAAGTTGTTAGCCTGTTCAGTATCACAAAAATCATAATTTAAAAAGTGTTTTGCTTCTGTAAACCCTAGATGGTAGTGACACCGACAGAAAATATAGCCTATGTTGGAGCACGAACTGTCGCCATCAGTTTGCAACCATTATTTTTTTAAATCGGTTTGGTATTTACTGAAATTGCATGGAAATGGTAATTCAGAACGTTTTTAGAACGCTTTTCGCACATTTCCATCTGTTAAATTTCGATTTTTTTTTCCGAGTGTTTTTATATGGGATTTAAATCTTACAAGTAACTGTCATGCCAAATTTCAAGTTTTAGCCACTTAAGTTTAACAAAAATCGCAATTTAGATAGTTTTTTCTTCTCCTGCAAACACCAGGTTGTAGTGTCACCGGCATGAAGCATAACCTAAGTTAGAGACAGGACAGTCGCCTTCAATTTGAAACCGCCACTTTCGAAATCCGTTTGGTATTTCCGGAGATTGCATAGATATCGTACATTAGAAAGTTTTCAGAACGCTTTTCGCGCATTTTCATCCCTTTTAAATTTAGATTATTTTAGAAACTGTTCTTAAAGTGCATTTATATATCTTATAAGCAACTATCATGCTGAATTTGAAGTTTTTAGACCCTTCAGTAACACAAAATCTAATTTTTAGATCATTTATTGCTCCTCCACCGCCTTGGGGGCTGTGGCGTTGTTGAAATAAAATATAGCCTTTGTCGGAACATCAATGCGCTATCATTACTTTTGAAATCGAATCGGTAGTTCCAGAGATTATTCCTACAAGTAAAAAAACAAGCAAACACTCAAACTTTACTTTTTTATAATATTAAAATAGATTTTGAAATGCTATAAGTCATGTTGAAAATCATTTTGAGAAAACACAACTGTCAATAACAGGATAATGAAATTTTATATTTTCGATAAGGAACAGTATATTTCGTTTGCAACAGATGATGTTCTTGCTAGAGCGGACACCTAATAAAGGCCAAGTTCCAATTTCGTCTAAATATGTTTTATAGTATGTTATTTATAGTTTAAAATTTCACAATTTAAAATCTTGCTGTGAAATGCCATGTCTGCGCAGAATTACAGATACTATATGCTTTTGTTTGGTTACACATCGATTAATCAAAAAATGTTTTGGGTCTGAAAAGGTAAGAAAAACGATGATCCTAATGTGTGGTGCCCTTTTTCTCAGTTACAAAGAAAAGTAAAACTGTTTTTCTACTTTTCTACATTTCCATAAATCTTCATCGTTAAAAATGCTAATTAAATTTATTTATTTATTACAAACTCAAAATTAGTATAACTGAATCTGTTCAGATCAATGGAATTTAATTACGAAGACATTAACAAGGTATTTTTTGGAATTCTATTTAAACAATTTCACACACAAAATATGCGTACTTGTTTCATTTTTCTCTTTTCAGTTTGTATTCATATGTTTCAGCAGCCCTTAGATTTCAATTTTTGAAGCCATTTAATTTGTATATGCAAATAAGGTTGATTTCCAGGATGGAACAATCCTTTTAAAGTGATTTTCTAAACTTTCGAAATGAAATGCATGTGTATTTTTTGCACATGAGATAAATTAAAATGTTGTTTGAAATTGGAAATATTTTTACACTTTAGCTTTTGATTTTTTTTTTTTTTTTTATATAAAAGTTTTTCTTAAATTATTTCTATTAATCATATAAATTTTTGGTACCACTATCGTTTTTTGACTAGTTGCTTAACGAAAATTTTAGCACATCCCGTATCGTATTTAAAAATATATATATTTTATTTTTATTTTAATAACAATAATTATAATTAAATAATTATAATAATTATAATATTAACTCTTATAACCATTTAATTATAATAAAAATTCTCATAACTCATTCTGTTTCTTTGACAATTTTGCATTTACGATCGAAAAAATAAAGCAACTGACGGAACGATATTAAATAATTAAATGACAAAAATTGTAATTCGATATAAAACGTGCCAGTGGTTAAAATGCACGCATCATGTGATCTTGCACTTAAAATCCTCACTGAGATAGTTTGCTCTTACAGATCTGCAATAAATATAATGTTTGGCGATGTTACCAATCTCATAAAATTTTATAATTCATTATTACTTCATACTTTTAAAAAGGGCACTTCACTTCTTCTAGACTTCTGACTTTGGTCTCACACAGCTATAAACGAATCTACTAAATTCTTATCTTTTTAACGTTAGTTATATACTGAATGTAAATAAGGATGGGAAATACGGTTCCATGAGCGGTATTGGTTCTTTTGTTTCTGAGAATTAAACATACAAAAATAATAAGTAATTAATATTTAACGCAATCAAACTGATTGGTAAAGTTAACATGCGAATTGAATATTTCCAACAGAGCGAAAAAATGTCGAGGCCGGGTACTGAACCCATATCCTTGGCTTACAATGTCATTGATTGTGTTAAAAAATAGTTCATCTACGTATCCATCGTTTATATGGAGTTGCTTTACCTGGGTTTTATCCAGTTGAGCTGTCTACAGACCAGTCTGACAGACCAGATGTTAGTAACAATAAGGTTTCTGAGCGAAATATGCTGGCTGACTGTCGGTCCAGTTAGCTTAAATAGTAATGCATTGGTCTTCTAATCCAAGGATATGGGTTCGATTCCCGGCCTGGGCATTTTCTCGCTCAGTTGGAAATATTCAATTCGTATAATAAGTAATGTTTATACATTTATCTACCTAATCTGTAGCTGTGTTAGTTAAAACTGTGTTGCCTGAAATAATATGTAATAGATGTGCACCTTGTTTAATAACATATAAAATATATTAAAATGCAGTTTATTTTATTACAACTCCTTTCAAACACTTAAAATGTCTAGTAATCTGTTTAACAGAAAGTTTTTCGTCTAATATATATGTCTAACATAAAAAATATCTGAAATTAATATGATTTGTAATTCATGATTTTTTAACAGAATTCTCTTTCTAGAATGCGAATCCGAAAAAAAAAACACATTCAGCCGAGTAGTTTTAGAGTTATTCTTTAAAAACTACCCGCATTCCAATTTATTTTGTAACAGTAAAAAGTTAATTTAACATTGCAAGTTCAGAATTTTATATCTGCTAATTCCGAAAGTACTTAAGCCCCACCAGTGGCCGAGAGGTTAGCTCTCCAAGCTGGTAAACGGGAGGTGCTGGGTGACCAAGTCATTTACTTGTTCAGTCCCCCACCCCACGTATCTACGGCAAAAATGTAATAACATTGAAACACCGTTAACTTTTTTAAATGTGTCCGATTAGAACCATGTATTTTGGTGAAACATGTCACTTGAACATGTTAGTTTGATGGTGCTCTTGGGAGAAAGACAGCCAGAGTCATGGAAACATTGAGTTTAAACGTGTACACTGTAGAAAAAATTCTGTAAAGTTACTAAAGTTTTTCTAGGAAACTGGGATTCCTAGAACATTTCATGTAACGGCAACAACAAAAATTCATGTGACAGATACATATTTTCACCGTAAATCAAAAAATCTGTAAGGTTACTAAGATTTTTTCAGGAAACTGGGATGCCTAGAACATTTCATGTAACTGCAACCAGGGTTACAGATAAAATTTTAGTAAGATTACTAGAATTTTAGTAGATTCATTTGTAAAGTTACAAATTTCTGTAGTTTTACAAAAACTAGTTTTGTAGATTTGCAGCTTTTTTTGTACAGTTCCAGATGAAAGTTTAGTAAGCTTGTACATAGCTGCCAACTTTTACGCTTTTTTCCTACCACTAAAATTTTATGGTAAATATTGTCTTATTTAATCGTCGAAATTTCATAATTAAAGAAGGCGAAAATCTCTATAAAATTTTAGTGGTACTAAAAAAGCGTAAAAATTGGCAGCTATGCATGTAACTTTACATCTGTAGAGCTACAGATTTTTTTTTTACAGTGTACGGTTAAAAAGATATCTTTTGTGGAACAAAGCCATTTCAACTATGTAATTAGTTCTATCGCGCACATGGGAGAAAGAAAGGCAGAGGAGGCAGGGTCATAGAAAAATTCACTTTAATCGTTTCCGGTTAGAATCATTTACTTTTAAGGAATAATTCATTTGAATAGTTCATTTGCGAACGTTAGGTATATAAATGTAAATAGTCTTTAATGTAAATAAATGATTCAAAATACCTTCAGAGGTAATTACGCAAATTAATTCAAAACATCTAATTCAGACTCGAAACATTTATAATATAATATGCTTTTAATCCATAAAAATTAATCACTGTGAAATTAAAAAGAGTTTATTCGGAATTTTCTTTAAAACATGTGATACGGGAAAGATAATGTGTGTTTTATTTTTTGTGTTTTCATTATGTACTGACATCTTTCAGCAACGATTTAAATTTAAATTTCGGAATCCATTCAATTCGTTTATGCTAATGAAGTTGTTTTAACAGGATGAAACAATCCTTTTGTAAAGAAAAATAAACGCAATTTTTTTGTTTCGCACTCTGATTAAATTAAAATGTTGTTTGAATTTGGGGATATTTTCACATTTGTCTAACATATTGTTATTTTTATGCCGTTTATTGAATTAATACCTGTATTCAGATATTTATCCAACACGGTTATTGTTATGTAAAAACATTTTTAATAAAAGATGTAGGGGCTATTTTTATCGCATTTTTATGCGCATATATATATTTGTAAAATGCGATATGCTATACATATATATTTCTCTATATTAAAAAAATTAATTATGCTGGCGCCTAAATGAAATTATTGTGTCCTTTTGATTTTCTCGGCTCATAATTAAAAAACTATTGCATATAAATTTATGAATATTGGTAGTTTATAGAAATATGTATGATAATTACGGAGAAGCAGATAGTTTATATATTAAAGAATTAGTTTAAGATCTATTTAATGTTAAAGTTAGTCAAAATAATTTAGTTAAAAAAGTCCTATACGTTCAAAACTATGTATAGAAATTTAACCATATTTTGCAGGCACATATTTTGCTGGCACATATTTGACTAAATTGTGCGTTTAAATGTGCACTAATTTTGTAAATTTGTCTAATTTCCTCCAATTTTGTATTCAAAATTTCATTACCTGAATTTTAAAATTTAAAGAATACTTTAAAATAACTAAGCTATTAAGTGCCAAACACATTCACTGGTGAATACGTCACATTTAAAACGATTATTTAAAATTCCCTCTTTAAACATTTTCTTAGAGCTTATTTTAATTTTAAACAAGATTAGTAATTAAGAAATCGCTGATATTAAACTATCTTGTTCAAAGCCAAAGTTAGCATAAATGATAATCAAGGTAATAATAACCTAAGATGCTATGAAACGTGTTTGTCCTAAAAATAAAAAAAAAAACATTTCAAAATTACCCTGTAAAAAATGGTTAAATTAAAAAAGTCAGTGTTTTACAGATTTCTGAAATATCGCGAATTTTTTTCCTGTTAGATGCTATAAGAAAATTGTTTTAAATATGACGCGATTTTTGCCATTTATTGATTTTCGCGTGTAATATCTTGATTATTTTAAAGACTGCTTACTTTTCACGTGTAAAAAGTGTTATATTTACGTGTAAATGTATTTTTCAATCGAAAAGTGTTTCGAAATATTATTATTTATGTTTTTAGAACACGGCAACAGTGAAGTAAAAAACGGCTATTTCAAAATTTGAATTAAATCCCCATTCACCCAATGAAATTCTAAATTTAATTTTGAGAAAACAACTCAGAAAGTTAGGAAAATTAAAAAATATATATACTGAACTCTTCAAATCAAAATCTAGTCATGTATATGCCTGCAAATGTTGATTAAATTTCTATGCATAGATTTTGATCCTATGAAACTTATGTAACTGAACCATCTTGATCAATTTCAAAATCAAAAAGCATTTAAAATAATTTTTCGATTTAAAAACTACATGTCTCATCGTATTTACCATAGATTTCTCTATCATTACTCTATAAAACTACAATTTTTCCTGTTTTTATATCCAATAGTTTTTTATGTTATCAGCTGAGAAATGTATTGGTCACAAGAAATTAAACTACAACAGCAGCAGCATTAATTGCTTTACTTTAGAATAACAGTTTTAGTTACTGATTTCATTTGCTCACAATAATTTCTAAATTGGATAGTAATTCAATTTATGGTTAATATTTACCAATTAATTTGCAATTGAATACAAGATAAATTCATACAAATATTTATATTTTTTCATTTTTCCTGAACCGCAATTAATTATGTAAATCAAATTAATTTGTTGATTACTGATTAAAAATAATGCTTTGCGGAAAAACTGAAATTTTAAATTAATTATAGCTAAATTTTATAATCAATAAAATTTACATCTGTTATATTACGAAGAAATTATTAAGAATTATACTTCAATTCATTTCATACAGGATTAATGCATGCATTTTTATTTTTCGTCTTTTCTTAACCCCTTAATTCTCGCTCCCGTGATATTCACGGGCTGTGACTTTTATTCAGATTATTCAGATTTGTTTGGTTCCCACCAGTTTTATAGAATAGTGTAATTGGCTTTATTAGGGTATCATTTTACCTATCATTAAATAAAGTGAACATTTCTTTTTCAAAAAGGTGGTGTCAATAAGCAATTGGAATTTTTAAACCGTAATTTTATGCAACCGTTAAGGGGTTAATGGACTCACGTTATTCAACAAAGCCTCAAATTTCATTTTCACAATTATTCAATTTGTTTTATGAAAATAATATAGTTTTAAACAAAACAAAATCTTGTTAAGAACTTTTTTAGATTTCCGAAATGAGATGTAATAATGTGAATTAAATATTTTTTTATATACCTTGTATGAATTAAAGTCTCGTTTGAATTTGTAAAACTCTGAGATTTAGTTGAAATTGCTTTTGTTATAGTTATACGTCTTACCTTCTTTAACAACCCTCAAAACGAAAAAAAAATATATGCACTTAGATGGAGAGTAAAGTAATCTGTTTCTTATTTAATTTTCCTTTACACAATAATCGCGTTATAACGAATATCACTTTAACAAATATTATTTGGATTCGAAGAAAAAATCGTATACTTTGTAAATATATTCTTTTTAATGAATTTTAGATTACGAATTTTCGAATTAACGAATTTTGTTTATTTTTGAAAAGAATACTCATTTTTAGTTTAACGAACGCTTACTTCTCAAGAAGATCAATCTTTATCGAAAAACTTGAATACCGAAAATAAACTTTTTATTGTAATTTTTACTACACCAGGATATTCGAATTTTCAGCGTTCTTGAAGTTACATTTTGAGGGAGGGGGAGAAATTTATCTCCTATGTGCATCGCAGTAGTCCTTTCCCAGCTAAAAATGAACTGTAGTTTTTTTACAGAAATGATGTATTTTTCAAGTTTTTCTACGGTCAACTGTAGTTTTTTTTGTAGTGCAATATCAACAGTAAAAAAACTTCAGTTATTTTCCAGTTATTTACAAGTATTTTTTCAACCCAAAATTTAAAAAATAGTAAGACTTTATGTCTACAGTAAAACGGCAGTGAATTTCAAGTGATTTTATAGCAATTAATTCACAAAAATTTTCGGTGATGTATCTGCAGTCTGACTGCAGTTTCTGATGAACTTTACAGGTCTTAATTTTGTAAGTATGATTATTATAATAGTAACTACAGTATAACAGCAGTTACTGTAAGATACTTTTGCAATACACAATGCTGTATGATTGTGTGATATATCCCGAATTTTCTAAAGTGTTTAAAATTGTTTTGATTTTGTGAGAGTTGCATGTTATGAAACACACTTTTTATATACTAATGATAATTAATACTCTTTCCAAGACTTTTAAGGACTTAATTGAAAGTCACATTCCTACCTAACGCAAAATTTTTAGTTCCTCTTTCATTTTAAGCTAAGATAAGAAAAAAATTAAATTTCACTATGATTTTCAAAATCAGAGAAAAAAAATTAGTTAAATTTCAAAATCGAGGGAGGGGCAGTGGCATCAACCCACCTGTGCCCCTGCCCACAACGGAAAATTCTTAGTTTTTTTTTTTAACTTACTCTAAACGAATAAATTTTGCTATTTTTTTTTTCAAAATCGGAGAAAAAAAATATTAATTAAATTTCAAAAGCCAGGGGGGGGGGGGAATGAGAAATTTCTTCATTTTTTTTATTGTAAATTACTCGAAAAGTATACATTTTACTATGTTTTTGAAATAGAAGAAAAGGAAATTTTAATTAATTAACTTTTGAAATCCAGGAAGGGGCAATAGGTTTCTCCTACCCCCTACCCTATCCCTAACTGAAAATTCTTAATTCCTCTTTTATTCTAAGATAATTAAAAAAAATTCAGTATGTTTTTCAAAAGCGAAGAAAATAGTTAACATTTAAATTCAAGGGAGGGGCAATCGCTCAGCTATGCCCCTTCCCCTAACAGGAAATTCTTAGTTTCTTTATTTTTAGTTAGTCGAAAAGAATAAATTTTACTACTTTTCAAAAGTGGAAAAAAATTTTTATTAGTTACATTTTAAAATCCAGGGAGGGGAGGGCAATGAACCTCTCAACCCCCCCCCCCTCCCTCACTCTTAATATAAAATTTCTCATTTTTCTATTCAGAGTTACTCGAAAAGTATAAACTTTACTATGTTTTTGAAAACAAAAGAAAAAGAATATTTAATTAATTAAATTTTTAAATTTAGGGAGGGGCAATAGCTCTCTTCTAACTTCGTTCCCATAAGAGAAAATTCTTAGTTATTCTTTTATTTTAAGATAAGAGAAAAGATCAAATTTCACTATGTTTTTCAAAAATCAGAGAAAAAAAAATAGTTACAATTTAAAATCGAGGGAGGAGCAATGACTCACATATGCCCCCTTCCCCTAACAGAAAGTTCTTAGTTCCTTTATTTTAAGTTATTCGAAAAGAATAAATTTTACTATGTTTTTGTAAATTGGAGAAAAAAATTGCTAATTAAATTTCAAAATCCAGGAAGGGGCAATGAGTCTCACCCCCCCCCACACACACACACACACACACTCACACCACCAACAACAACACCACCAACACCCCTTAACTGAAAATTTCTTATTTATTTTCATTTTAAGTTACTCAAAATATTTACATAATGTTTTTGAAAACAGAAGAAAAGAAATTCTTATTAATTAAATTTTAAAATCAAGGTAGGGGCAATAGGTCTCCCTTGCTCACTGCCCCACTATCTTCATAACTAGTTTTTAGTTCCTCTTTTATTTTAAATTACTCGAAAAAAATTTACTATGTTTTTCAAAATCGAAGAAAAAGGAAATTTAATTAGATAAATTTCAAAATCGAGAGGGACAGTGGCCCAACCATTCTTTTATATGTCGCCCATGATTAGAAATTAGAAACACAGATGGGTTTACTCATTGCATATTGCATAAATTGTCTTTCTTCCATATCGGACATACATATAACTTCCAGTTTTCCACTTTTACCTCATAAAAACAAAGAAGAACAACAAAAGAATAGTATAATTTTCTTCCTTTATTTTATTTAAATTTCTCATTTGGACATATGATTTATTTTTCAACCGCTTACAGCTGAATGTCTAACCCCATGGTTTCGTTGCAACTGCAGGAGAAGCATTAAAGAAACACCTCAACTCATGGAAACGCCGGCTTGTTTATGAAAATCGGCGCGGAGTACCACGTTGATTTGCTAAAAGAAGATCATTTATTTTGCAGTTTGGCGAAAAATATCACCACTGTTTATTGAAATAAAGTGGCTGTATGGGTATTTTTACATTCTCAATCGAAAGAAATTAATTTAAGATCCACACGATTGTGTTAATTTGAATAAAGTGATAACGATTTATAAACCGTCGCAATTTTTGTACAATCATCGTTAGTATTTCAAATCTAGATGAGATTGTACTATTAACGGTTAATGCATGCGAAAAAAAAAATTAGGTCCATTTCATATTAACAGGATTAATTAAATTCAAATGTCATCCAAAACATTTGATAAAATTTTGTTTCTGACAATCCAGATAGTTATCCAGATAGTTCGATTTTACTTGATTTAGTGCACTTATCTATTTATAGTAATTAACAATGTTTTATTTCAGATTTAAACTCGCTTCAATCAGTATGTTCTTTTAGATTAAAAGTTTCAGAATTTTTATATATCTTACACAGATACTTATCTGTGCTTTGTATTAAAGTATGTTTTGATGTTCAGTTACACAAAAAATTAATACTGAACTTCAAATTATAAATTGATGCCTGCCTAGGATACCTACAATAAGTGCATAACATTTCACAGGTAAGTAACTTATTTTCTTTTTAGGAATGAAACAGTTTTATGTAATACAAAGCGGTTAGACACATTGTGTTAATAATAATTTTTATTTAATGAGTACATACTCACTAATTATGTAAAATATTAAATTTTTTAAATGAAGCAATCTTTTTTTACTATCATATGAATTGTGTTATTTTAAAAAGAAAATTTACACTTCTGAATGGTAATAGGGCCAAATTAGTTTTTTTCGTCAATTATGACACTTCTCAGAATCAAATAATAAAGGCAATATTTTGCAATATTATATTTCTACCCACTGTTAAAATTTAGTTTTTTCTTGATACTGATTTGTGAAACTCGTGGGATTTTTATCACATGGTCGATGAATGAATTTAGACTTTCAGAGCACTTTTTCAGATTTTCCCTGCAAGCGATCGAAGAATTATTTTTTTTTCCACATGACAGAGTTTTCATATGTGTTTAAATTTTTTAAATGATTTTTTCATTTATTAAGAAGGATATTGAATGAGCTTGGTACACCGTCATGTTACAATACACACAAGCTAATGTTAAACCACTGAAAATATCCTTAATTATTTTAAATGTTTTTTTTGTGCATAGGAGGACATTGAATGAGCTTAGTACACTGTCATGTTACAATACTCACAAGCTAATGTTAAACAAATGACAATATCCTTAAATTTACGTTAACACTTTGGCTGCCGCCCATTTTTCAAAATCTGTTCCCAGGCACCGAATGCGTGACTTAGAGATCTGCACGGGCAGACCCGTGGCCCCAGAGTTGATTTCAGGGGGTGGTCCGGGGGGGGGGGGACATTCCTTCCAGAGCAATGAGAGCCCTCCCCCCCCCCCATCCCCTGAAATCAACTCTGGGGCCACGGGTCTGCCCGTGCAGATCTCTAATTCACGCATTCGGTGCCTGGGAACAGATTTTGAAAAATGGGCGGCAGCCAAAGTGTTAAGGTAAAATTTTGATCAAAATCCCCACTAAAGGATTTCTCTTTTTTGTCCAACAATCAACTGGCAAATTTCACAAATTTTTCTGATGACTTAATGACTATTTTCAGTTTTTTTTCATGCAACTGATTGACAATTTTTGCAATATTATATTTCTACCCACTGGTAAAATTTAGTTTTTTCTTGATACTGATTTGTGAAACTCGTGGGATTTTTATCATATGGTCGATGAATGAATTTAGACTTTCAGAGCACTTTTTCAGATTTTCCCTGCAAGCGATCGAAGAATTGTTTTTTTTCCCACATGACAGAGTTTTCATATGCGTTTAAATTTTTTAAATGATTTTTTTATTTATTAAGAAGGATATTGAATGAGCTTAGTACACTGTCATGTTACAATACACACAAGCTAATGTTAAACCACTGAAAATATCCTTAATTATTTTAATTTTTTTTTTGTGCATAGGAGGACATTGAATGAGCTTAGTACACTGTCATGCTACAATACTCACAAGCTAATGTTAAACAAATGGCAATATCCTTAAATTTACGTTAACACTTTGGTTGCTACCCTTTTATCAAAATCTGTTCCCAGGCACCGAATGCGTGACTTAGAGATCTGCACGGGCAGACCCGTGGCCCCAGAGTTGATTTCAGGGGGTGGTCCGGGGTGGGGGACATTCCTTCTAGAGCAATGAGAGCCCCCTCCCCCCCCAGGCCACCCCCTGAAATCAACTCTGGGGCCACGGGTCTGCCCGTGCAGATCTCTAAGTCACGCATGCGGTGCCTGGGAACAGATTTTGAAAAATGGGCGGCAGCGAAAGTGTTAAGGTAAATTTTTGATCAAAATCCCCGACTAAAGAATTTCTCTTTTTTGTCCAACAATCAACTGGCAAATTTCACGAATTTTTCTGATGACTTAATGACTATTTTCAGTTTTTTTTTCATGCAACTGATTGACAAATTTTGCAATATTATATTTCTACCCACTGGTATAATTTAGTTTTTTCTTGATACTGATTTGTGTGAGCTTAGTACACAGTCATGTTACAATACACACAAGCTAATGTTAAACCACTGAAAATATCCTTAATTATTTTAAATGTTTTTTGTGCATAGGAGGATATTGAATGAGCTTAGTACACTGTCATGTTATAATACTCACAAGCTAATGTTAAACCAATGACAAAATCCTTAATTTTTCTTTTAAATGTTTTTTTTTTTTTTTTTTTTTTTTTATAGGAGGATATTCAATGAGCTTAGTACACTGTCATGTTACAATACTCACAAGCTAATGTTAAATCAATGACAATATCCTTAAATTTACGTTAACACTTTGGCTGCCGCCCATTTTTCAAAATCTGTTCCCAGGCATTGAATGCGTGGCTTAAGAGATCTGCATGGGCAGACCCGTGGCCCCAGAGTTGATTTCAGGTGGTGGTCCGGGGAGGGGACACACACATTCCTTCCAAAGCAATGAGAGCCCCCCGTCCACCCCCTGAAATCAACTCTGGGGCCACAGGACTGCCCGTGCAGATCTCTAAGTCACGCATTCGGTGCCTGGGAACAGATTTTGAAAAATGGGGGCAGCCAAAGTGTTAAGGTAAATTTTTGATCAAAATCCCCACTAAAGGATTTCTCTTTTTTGTCCAACAATCAACTGGCAAATTTCACCAAATTTTCTGACGACTTAATGACTATTTTCAGTTTTTTTTTCATGCAACTGATTGCCAAATTTTGCAATATTATATTTCTACCCACTGGTAAAATTTAGTTTTTTCTTGATACTGATTTGTGTGAGCTTAGTACACCGTCATGTTACAATACACACAAGCTAATGTTAAACCACTGAAAATATCCTTAATTATTTTAAATGTTTTTTGTGCATAGGAGGATATTAAATGAGCTTAGTACACTGTCATGTTATAATACTCACAAGCTAATGTTAAACCAATGACAATATCCTTAATTTTTCTTTTAAATGTTTTTTTTTTTTTTTTTTTTGCATAGGAGGATATTCAATGAGCTTAGTACACTGTCATGTTACAATACTCACAAGCTAATGTTAAACCAATGACAATATCCTTAAATTTACATTAACACTTTGGCTGCCGCCCATTTTTCAAAATCTGTTCCCAGGCACCGAATGCGTGGCTTAAGAGATCTGCATGGGCAGACCCGTGGCCCCAGAGTTGATTTCAGGGGGTGGTCCGGGGAGGGGACACACACATTCCTTCCAAAGCAATGAGAGCCCCCCCCCCCCCCCCGTCCACCCCCTGAAATCAACTCTGGGGCCACGGGACTGCCCGTGCAGATCTCTAAGTCACGCATTCGGTGCCTGGGAACAGATTTTGAAAAATAGGGGCAGCCAAAGTGTTAAGGTAAATTTTTGATCAAAATCCCCAACTAAAGGATTTCTCTTTTTTGTCCAACAATCAACTGGCAAATTTCACCAAATTTTCTGACGACTTAATGACTATTTTCAGTTTTTTTTTCATGCAACTGATTGACAAATTTTGCAATATTATATTTCTACCCACTGGTAAAATGTAGTTTTTTCTTGATACTGATTTGTGAAACTCGTGGGATTTTTATCATATGGTCGATGAATGAATTTCGACTTTCAGACCACTTTTTCAGATTTTCCCTGCAAGCGACAAGGTACAAGTGTGCTGTTTTTTAAACATTTCCGCTCAGTGGCCCTTTTTATCTAGAATCAACACTAGGATAGTGATGATTCTAGAATAAAGGACTGCTGTGTGCGAATTTTTAAAAAAGGGCACTCGCAGAACAGAAGTATAAAAATCTAGGCGCCAGCAGGCAGTTTCTCACCACTAAATTTTATTAGTTCTCTTCACTTAAATTCTTACAAAAAATTTAGGTGAAATATTAGACAAAAAATAACAAATAAAATTTAGTGGTGAGAGACTGCCCATTGGCACCTAAATTTTTTTCTTGCATTCGTGTACCTTGTTCACAAAAAATAATTTAAATTGGTTTGCTTAGACTCCTTTTTTATTAGTGGTGTACCGAGTAGTACTTTGGCCGAGTGCCAAGTACTCGGCCACTGACTACTCGACCGAATACCGAGTAGTTGTGTAATAAGAAAAACTTTTATTTGTATGTGTGAAACTAAATTTTAATCTTGAATTATTTTATGAGGGGTTTTTGCTGAACTTTTTCTATATTTTGTACACATATTGTTAAATACTGAGTAAATAGTTTTATGAATTATTACATATATTATACATTGATATTCGAATAACTTTTTACTGATCAGTTTGAAATTCTTACAACTACTCGATATTGGCCGAGTGCTCGGCCAAAATTTTGCCGAGTATGCCGAATACTCAGTATTTACCGAGTACTCAGTACAGCTCTATTTTTTATCAATAAAATTTTGCAATGTTTTCCTGTGACAGATTGAATTTTGCGATTTTCCCCCCATTTAATGTTATTATGCATTCTTTTTTTTAAATATTATTATATGCAATAACTAGTTTTCAATTATCAGTTAATGTGACTTATTTAGCAGTTTTTCAGCTGCAATCGGTCGACAAATTTCACATTTTTTAATGCCACCAACTGAAGAATCTTGTGAGTTTTGTCTCGATTGATGAATTTCACGATTGATTTCTGCAACAGGTTGACAAGTTTCACAATATTTTAAAGCAGCCGACTGAAGAATTGTTCTGGTTTTTTTTTTGTTTTTTTTCAATAATGGTTGTTGGTTGCGTTTATGATGGCCAGTTATCAGCACGAGGGATATAGGCCCTAACGGGGGGGAGTGCCCTCCGTGGGTGGTCTTTCTAAGGGAACCTAACCCGTATTTATGCTTGGAAAACCAAGGTCCGAAGAAAACTCTGAAAGATTAGGCCGACGGGCGCTATTGGGATCGAACACAGCACCTCCCGTCTACCAGCTTCGAGAGCAGAACCTCTCGGCCACTGGTGGGGCTTTTCAATAATGGACTGGGGAATTTCATGAATATTTTCATTGAGTGAGTAATGATTTTTGCAATTTTTTTCACGGTACCAATTCTCGAGTTTTGCAATATTTTATTTCTACTGATCGGGGAAATGTGCCGGAGCTTCCTTGCGATTGATTTGCAAAACTCGTGCGATTTTTTTCATATTGTCGATGGATGAATTTCACAGATTTTCACCACGGCCGATCGAAGAATTTCATTATTTCTCTTACTTTTTGAACTTTTTTAATATTTTCATCCTTTTAGATTGGATTTTTTTACAGAGCCCTCCGATAAATGTCATTTATAATATATAAAAATATCATAGAGGAGTGAGGATGTATTCCAGGTGGTGCAACCCCCCACTTTTCAAAATTTTGCCGACATCCCTCATGTAACTTGTTAGAAAGGCCCCATCACCACTTATTTATGTTATGCACATCCGGCTTTCCTCACCCGCTTTGCCCCCCCCCCCTCCAAGGGGGAACTTTTCTAAATTTTGCCATCATGCCTTGTGACATACTGTTGGAAAGCCCTGTGAGCACTTATTTATGTTGTGCACATCCGGTTTCCCCCCCCCTTAGGGGGCACTTTTCTAAATTTTGCAGTCACCCATTATGTGACATATTGTTGGAAAGGTCTAATACCACTTTCTCATGTTATGCACATCCGGCTTCCCTCACCCCACCTTGCCCCCGCCCCCCCCGAAGGGGGCACTTTTCTAAATTTTGAAGTCAACCATCATGTGACATATTGTTGGAAAGGCCTAATACCACTTATTCATGTTATGCACATCCGGCTTCCCTCACCCCACTTTGCCCCCCCCAAGGGGGGCACTTTTCTAAAGTTTGCAGTCACCCATCATGTGACATATTGTTGGAAAGGCCTAATACCACTTATTCATGTTATGCACATCCGGTTCTCCCCCCCACACTTTGATCCCCCCTGAGGGGTCACTTTTCTAAATTTTGCCGACACCCCTCGTGTGCCCCATTGCTGGAAAGGCCAATGGCTACTTATTCAAGTTATGCACATTTGGCTTTCCTCCCCACACTTCCCCCCCAAGGGGGGCACTTTTCTAAATTTTGCAGTCACCCATCATGTGACATATTGTTGGAAAGGCCTAATACCACTTATTCATGTTATGCACACATCCAACTTCCCTCACCCCACTTTGCCCACCCTCCCTAAGGGGGGCACTTTTCTAAATTTTGCCGTCACCCATCATGTAACATATTGTTGGAAAGGCCTAATACCACTTATTCATGTTATGCACATCCGGTTTCCCTCCCCCCACTTTGCCTCCCCCAATGGGGCACTTTTTCTAAATTTTGGAGTCACCCATCATGTGGCATTTTGTTGGAAAGGCCTAATACGACTTATTTATGTTATGCACATCCGGCATTTCTCCCCATATTTTCTAATAAATTTTTAAAAGGCTACACTCAAACTGCAAAAAAAATGTAGTTGGGAGACTGGTGATTTGGCACAAATCCCTGCAGTTCTTTTAAAGTCGACATAACTATAAATTGACTGCGGTGAGTGTGTAGTTATCAACTACACATTTACTGCGGTTAATTTATAGTTATGTCGACTTCAAAAACACTGCAGGGATTTGTGCCAAATCACCGCAGTCTTCCAACTACATTTTTTTTAAAGTTTCACTGCAGTTCATTTTTAGCTGGGTTATCTTCGATAAATAGTTGTACTTATTAACGAATTCAAATTTGAACAATTATTTTTTTCAAATTATATTTCATGGTTTTACGCACTTGCGAAGTCATAAAAAAAAAACATTCTTTTAACTCCACTTTTTGAAGATCAATGGTAGTAATAATTCCAGGTTTTATATTTTAGCAAGGAAGGAAACTATCTTTGAAACAATTGATGTGTTTTATGCCGACATTTTGAACAAATTGTTATGCTTGTCTTTTTATTACCAAAAACATAATAAAGGATATAATATAAGTGTTAGATTTTTTATGAGATCATTATGAGCTTAGAATATAATTTGACTAGCTATTTTAAGTGAACGGTGTATGTATTTGACTTAACAGTTGAATTACTTGGCGGTACTTATAAGTACCGTGAGTGCACTGGGTGGTGGAGAAAAACTTCTTGTTTACTTTTCGTCTGTATAATTATCTATCGTTTTTATCTGCTTCATAATGTAATCATTAAATTGCAGTGCAGTAATGTTTTTCCTACTATTTCTTTTCTGTTTCATTATTATTTTTCATAGGAAATCGAAAAGTAGTAGCACCGGCTCTCTTTTGCTATGCTAGAATTTACATATGTATTTATATATTGCATATGTAAAGATGCGAGCGAAAATTTTCCTGAAATGTAAGCATCGCATAACTAAAGGACTGCTAACAAGATCGAAGCAAAAAATGTTTTTTTTTTTTTAATTTCTTTTTAAATAATTTAAAAGTTTTTTTTAAGTTTACATTAAAATTTAATTAATAAAATTTAATTTTAATATTCAATAACTTTTAATTTTTAAATTTGAATGTTTACTCATTTTTCATGTGTAAAATAAATTTATGACAATTTAACACTTTTTATAGTTTTTTTAACACTTTTTTTTATCTTGCGAGTGTCCTCTTGTTATTTAGTATTTTTAAGATTTTAAATTTTATTTGAAATATCAAATGGGTTTTCTGTTACGAGAATATTTCAGGCATAGTGTACTGACGGTACATTAAAGTACCAATTTAATTAATTACCTCTAACGAATTAAATTTCACACGGGTGAGAATTTTTTTATGTAAATCCTTTAATTTTCATTGCAGTAACTGAACAAAAAAAAATTACATGGAAAAAACTGCAGTAGATCATAATGAAGAAAGATAAGAGGTTAAGTTGTATTGCCTGGTAATACTGATTTTGGGCACGTATTGTAAGTACCTCATTCAAATCCTGGTTTGTTTGAATCCCGATCTTTAAATAAGTTCGAAACACGCATTAAGATAGATCTCAATTTGTACATAACTTTTAAACTTTAAACTCTTGTGTACATAAATAAAAGTAGCGTAATCAACCTATCTATTTCTAAAATATATGGTCAATGTATAAAGAAATTTCAAGATCTCAATGATATAAACTCAGAACAGTTTTACGGTGCAATATTGGTTTATCCAGAGTGATTGTTGCTTTTGTTTGAATTCCAAACTCTAAGATAGCCTGCATCTCCATACATCTATTATATATCTGGTACTCCTATACATATATCCTATATCCTATACATTTACCATATTCTACATACATCTATCCAATATCCTATATATTTACTATATTCTATACTGTATATCCTATACATTTACCCTATATTATATACATCTATCCTATATGCTATATAGCTGTCTTGCATCATCTGTATACATATATAAAGAAACTGAAAAATTATGAGTTAGTGTTTTGCATAAGGAATTTTTAATTTCAGTAAACTTGTATTATATTGTAAACAATAAAATTGATTTATATGTAGAAAAATAAATATTCTATCATTTAGAATATGTTTAAAGTAAATCGTATCTGATTTGAATCTGATAGAAACTATGAGAAATCTACGCTGTAATAAAAATCCTTATATACTATACCGGTGATTTTATGTTAAATTTCTGTTATCTAACGGAACATTTCCATTTAGTGTGGAAATGGTAAATTATACCTCAATGCACGTAAAATTTCCTTTTTATACTAACTTTTTAAATGTTAAAAACTGGAAATTTTCCTGTCAATGCAGACAAACAGAAATATACTTTTTCAATGGAGAGAAAACTGAAATTACACAGTTTAATTTTCGCAATGGATATTTTCACATGTAACAAAGTCATTAATGTGTCCAGCTGAGTAGGGTACAGACCATTTAGTACAGGTAAAATAGGATTTTTTGACACAACTGAAAACTTGTCACCAAAATTTGTGAAGAACTTGGTTTTGTGAACTAGAAATAAAGAACCGACGAGACCCCCAAAATAAGTTTTCATTATCATGTTTTGAGGATAAAAAAGGGGGAGGATATTTTAACTCAGGGAAAGGGAAATCATTTTTTTCACGTAAGTCAAGTGGGGTATTGTTTATTATGTATTTTTTTATGAATTGAATGACACCATCCGCAAGTCGATACAATTATTTGTTATAAATTTACGGTACGTTTTATGAACACAAAATCGATAATTGTACTATAGTACAGTAAAATAAATTTTTACAGAAACAGCTGATGAATATTCACGACAATTTGTGACGAACTTTGTTTTGATTGCAAAGTTAAGGCAGGTTTTATGAATACAAATTCCAAAATTATACTTTATTATTGAGCACAGTTATGTTACATTTATATTACTTTCAAAATGTGTTCTATATATCATATTAAATAATCTCAAACTTGTTAAATGCCCTCAAAATAGCAATAATCCAAATCAGGGTCATCTGAGCATTCTTCAATCTTGAAATTTATCAAAATCCAAGTATTCATAATTTTGTGTTCATAAAACCATTCATGACTTTGTATTCATAAAACGTGTCATAACTTTATAATTAATGATTGTATCGCTTTATTGATGGGGGTATTCGATTAAGAATTTAAAAATACATACTAAACAACACCAGGTTTAGTTCTTCCTTTGAGTTAAGTGCCTCCCTAAACACTTTAAACCACTTTATTTTTTGAGGACTCATCGAATCTTCATTTTTAGTCCAAAACGAAGTTCTTCCCAAATGTTTGCTAATGTCATCAGTTGTAGCTGTAAAAACCTTTATTCCCTGCGGTAAAGTTTAAATTTTGACTTCGTATTCATAAAACCTGCCATAACTTTGTAACACATGATTGTATCGACTTGCATATGGTGTCATTCCATTCAGAATTAAAAATAATGCATAATAAACTATGCCCCATCTGACCAATTAAAAAGATGAGTCCCCCCACCTCCCTGAGTTAAAATGCGCCCCAAATGCATGGTAAAACTACATTATTTAGGGGGGATACAGCGGATATTCACTGCTAGTTCCAAAACGAAGTTCTTTCAAAATTTTCGTGAATGGCGATGAATTGTACATCATTCTATTTTTGTTTCATTTTATCTCTGCTAATTTACTCTCTAATGGCAGGTTCCGTGGTTCGAACCTTCAGGAAGGCAAAACGATGAAAAACGTGTAGGAAAATATGTTATACCTATTCTGTATAAATGTATATTAGTAGTATGAATAATTACTGCACAGTTTTTTTTATATTGGTCTGTTACTTAAATTTATTTCTAAAAAAGGTACTTCCCTTCCTCAATAACTGGAAATTTTCATCTTGAAAATGGAGAAATAGAAGCACAGAAGTTTTTTGAAAAAACTGAAAACAGATGGCAACTTTGCTGAAAGTACATTTTTAATTTTTACACGGAACTTTTGCAAGTAATTGAGAGTAGACGGCAGTTTAGATGACTGAAAATTTTTTCAAATTTTCGCGGATCTTTTTTAGCCTCCGATATGATATTTCATTCAGACAACAATTAAAGTGACATCAGTAAAAATAACGTCACACCTAACCATATGCCAACCCTTAAAACGAAGTAGATGTATCATTATACTGATAAATACTGATAACCTACTGCACTTTTTTAAACTTCAAAATGTCGCAAATTATCCAATTTTTCACCTTCGTCGTGTAGGGAAAAAAGTATATTTAAATACGATTTGTTCCAAAAAATCCATCTCACTTTATTTTTGAGATATTATTATTACTATTATTATTATTTTTACAGTTTTTAATGCCATTTTACAGTTTTTTACATTTTTTTAATGCCATTCAATAGTGGCAGCTGAAGTACTCCATTTCATTAGAAAGTAAAGGGAAAATAGTCACGGAGATAAGAGATAATTGGAGATGAAGTGATTTTATTTCGCGTGATGTTAAAAGTGCAACCTTGAAACCAGTTAAAAACGGTCAAATTCTGTCTAAATACATGCGGCTCCACAGAGTTTGTGTGGAGCTTGCTTTGAAAAGCTCTTTCCCGTCCAATGAAATTCAGCCGTTGTTTCACGCGCTTGTCTTGTTTGAGCGATAACCACCTTCATATTCCAAACCGTTTTACGGGATATGCATATCTATTATTACTTAGAATTCTGTAAAAAAATTGATTACTATACCTTTTTCTTGTCATTTTTTCATAACAACTGAAAAAATAATTGTAATTAAAATATTATTCCGCGATAGTGACGTCGTATGCATACTTTTCTATAGATGTTGTTTAAGACTGGATAGTAAATGTTGAATTCTTCAACGGATGCAAATAACGCCCTTTTATATAAAATACTAGGGGGCTCGGCCCCCTACGAGCTACGCTCGCCAACCCCCGTCCAGATACAGTAGACTCTAAATGCAAGCTAATTTGATCGGCTTTAAAAAGATTTCGAAAGATTGAATTATAATTTAAAAAACAGTGGCGTTCTCTATATAAACGGATTTCTATTCATTTCTCTTTGATTGGGGAATTTTAACGCCAAATCCGTTGCGGTACTACTTGATTATCCCGTCGACCAATTTCGCCAAATTATATAAATCGCCAAATTATACAAATTGGCATAATTTTTATTTTAAATAACGAAAAAACAAATAAATTAGTACAACATTAATAAAAATGCAAATAAAACGTCGAAATAAAAATAACTTGATGACGTAGACACGTGTAACAACATTTCAAAATAAGCTAATATAAAAGGAATTAAGTAAACAGAGTCTTTGTCTCCTGGTATTTTTTAACAAAGTGAAAAGAAAGTTCTTTTAAATGAGACATTTTAAATTAATCGTTTTTAATCTGACGTAATTTTGACCAAACTATTCTTTCTCTTTTTAATATTCACGTGAAAATACTTGTGTTATAAATGAAATATTATTTGCGCTTTCCTAACAAAAAAAATTTGAAAAGTATCCCCTTAAAATACCAAATAAACGTCTAGCGCAATTTCTAAATTTAAACCGTTTTTCAATATTATTTTCTGTTCATTTTATGTAATAACTGTAATGTGACGTAAATATGACGTATTTTCTCCTATTTAAGACTTCTAACGCATGCTAATAAATTTATTGTTTTACAAATTCCTTTCTCTCTTAAAATTCACGTGTAATTATAGTTTTTATGACGTAATTTTTTATAAGTTCCTGCTTTTTGTACATAATTATTTAATTCTAATTCCAAATGTTTTTTTCTGTTTATAATACTCACGTGTAAATACATTTTTAATTTATTTACACGTATAAATATATATTTTTTTTTTTGAAGCAAACATTATTCTTTCCGCTGTTTATGCAGTTGGCAACAGTTTAAATTAATATCACTTTCTAAAATCTGTTAAAAATATCTCTAGAAATGCTGAAGATCTGAATTTAAAATAGAAATAAAACCTCAAAAAATTAGTCAAAATAAAAAAATTAATGCAATCTGCACTCCGGCAAATTCTAACGCATAAAATGATCTAAAAATGATTAAATTCCTATGAACAGTTTTTGCTCCTATAAAACTTTTTTAGTGGAACGATTTTGTCCAACTTTAGCATTAAATATCTCTTAAAATAATTCTTCGATCTGAAAACTGTCTGCATCAGCGTGTTTATCAAACGTTTCTGTATAATACTACCGATTTTCATATTTTTGCACGCATTATTTTTCTTAATATTAACGAAGAAAGACCTCCGGTCACAAAAAATTCAAAACCGGCGGCGGCGGCGGTGACAGCGGTAGTTACTTTTTTTTAGAATAGAGAGAAAAGAGTGTATTTTAAGTCTTAACACTGAAATATGATTTGTACTATGTATATTTATATTTTTTCCCCTCGGGGACGACACTAAATTCTGAAAAAGCAGAATTCCTGCTTCTTGCCAGTTTTCTTTTTTCTTTTCTTTTTTTCTTTTTCTTTTTTCTGTTTTTTATTTTCTTTTATTTTTTTTTTCTATATTTCTTGAAAATTTCGTTACAATACCCTCATTATTGTTAACATTATGAACAAGAATCTGAAGCTGCTTTTAAGAGAGATGCTCTATAGTTTTAACTGAATAGGTAGAGAGTATATGGTTTAAAGCACAACATTGTTTGTCTTGACGCGTACTATTACCTTTGAAATATTGTATATTATTTTAAGAATTTGAAAATGTTTTAAAAACAATTTCGGTATCTAAAATAAAGTGTATAGCTTTTAGTGTTCTTTTACAGGGAAACTCAAAGGAATTTCGTTACGTTATTGTCTACCGTGAACAATCATTCGCAATACTTTTTAATGATCTTATGCAGTTTCAAACATATTGAAATTGATATATATCACTGAAGATGTTTACTATAGATGTAGAATATGGATTGGATAGCATTTATCATCTATTTACAGGGACACATAAAATAATTCGATTATTGTACTGTTTATGAGGGGTGATTGGCAGTGGTGTAGTCGTAAAAAAATAGAGGGTATACGTTCTAAGCAGAGGGTATACGCTCAAGACAGAGAGTATACCCTAGTGTATATATACCATACATTTCTTGAGAAACAGAGGGTATACGGTGCTCCTTAAAAAATCCAGAAGGTATACAGCGTATACCCCCGTATACCCTCCACTATATCCCTGGTGATTGGTACGACTTTTTATATTAAACAATTTTTTTATATTAATTTGTGTATATAAATTCTGTCGATCATATACAGGTCTGGACAAAAGAATTCTAAAAAAATTCCGTTTATTGACGGAAATCACTAAACAAGAATTTCGCTATAAAGTATGTATTTGAATATTTTTTGTATTATAGGTAGCAATCGCAGAAATTGAGTTTTCAAAAGTGTTAATTGTTTTTCCAAATCTTTTACATATATGTTATTTTTTGTCTTATGAAACGGCTGTATTTTGTTACATCATTCTGAATGTGTTAGAAAGTGTTTAATAATCTATGCTTGACACATGATTTTTCTTTAATAATATAGAAATAATTGAATTACGACAGTATAAAAACTAGTTGGATGTGTCAACCCCAAACTTTCTTCTATCTCATGTCAATATGTCATTTTAATTAGTTTTATTAGTATTTTTGCTACAATTATGCATAACTTCATACACTTTTCGATGGTACAATATTGAAAATTGCACAAAAATCGCTATTACAGCACCCCCTTCGGGAAAAATTTTCCAAATTCTGGTGGAACCTTCTGGCTATGGCCAAAAACTTATACAAAACTTTTTTTTCAATTCTATGAATAACTTCATACATATTTCGACGGTACAATATTCAAAATGCACAAAAATCGCTATTACAGCGCCCCCTACAGGCGGATTTTTTCCAAATTCAGAGAGGTCCTTCTTGCTATGGCCACAAACATACGCAAAAAATGTAAATCAATTCTATGCATAATTTCATACACTTTTCGATGGTACAATATTCAAAATGCAAAAAATCGCTATTACAGCGTCCCCTACCGGCGAAATTTTCCCAAATTAATGGAGAATCTGCTTGCCATAGCCCAAACTTTAAAAAAATGTGGTTCAATTCTATGCATAACTTCATACAATTTTGATGGTACGCACACATACGGACACGCGGACAGACAGACAGACATTTTGTATAAACATGTTTTTATGATCTCTGACCCCTAAAATGTGCAAATCCGTCGAAAACTGGAAAAAAATTTCGATTACAATACTTTCTTCTATTGAAGATAGAAGAAAGTAAAAATGTAATATTTTACAAGATATTTTAAAAAATCAAATTTAACCTTTTGTTACTTAACTAGTACCTTTTATAAATATTATTTGTATCTGAAAATTGCTTCAAAATCCAATTGGTACCAATGAATTTCACTTATGACGATAACACGATTCACTAGATAAAATACATTTGTACGATTTGTAAGGTTAGTACTTTTTATTTATTAGAAGAAAGTCAATTATTAGAATCGCTAACTTCTCCTAAAGACTAATTTTGAGAAAAAATATTTTATTGAGCTGTATTTTGTTATATTCTATAAAATGTTTCATAATACGGCTTATCAACAGTTCCTCTCATATTAAATCTTTTCTTATTAAATTAATGATCAATAAAATAAAAAGAAAAGTGCCCAGTTAAGCTGATGGCATTGAGCTAGGCTATTCACACTTATTGTATATTATACTCTTATTTCGAAGAATAATGCCCACAAAAATAAATGAAGGGGATTAGCCCCCGTTCCCCTACATTAAACTTAACCAGTGAGCCTCCAAATCTAATCAGGGAAGCACCTTAACATAATAAACCGGTATACCAAATTTGAAGCAAATCAGATAATTCTGCATGAAAAAACCATTTCGCTAAATTAAGGTGGGGGGGGGGGTCTAAGCCTCTTTTCTCCTTTATACTTAACTAATGAATCTCCAAATCTAATTAGGAAAGCTCCTTATCAGAATGAACATAGAAAAAAAAATTAAAGTAAATTGGATAATTCTGCATGAAAATCCATTTATCTAAATTAAGCGGATGGGTCTTGCCCCCCCCCCTTTCCCCTTTTTATACTTAACCAATTAACCTCCAAATATAATCAGAAAAGCTCCTTAACATAATAAACCGGTATACCAAATTTGGAGCAAATCGAATAATTCTGCATGAGAAACACATTTATCTAAATTAAGGGAGGGGGCCAGCCCCCTTTCCCCCCTTTATTCTAACTAATGAACCTCTAAATCTGATCAGGGAAGTTCCTTAACATAATAAACCGATATACCAAATTTGGAGCAAATTAAATAATTCTGCATGAAAAACCCATTTATCGAAATTAAGGGGGGGGGATAGTTCTCTTTCCCCCTTTATACTTAACTAATGAACCTTCAAATCTAATCAAGGCAACTTCTTAACATAATAAAGCGGTATACCAAATTTGGAGCAAATCGAATAATTCTGCAGGAGAAACCCATTTATATAAATTAAGGGGGAGGGGGTAACCTCCTTCCCCCCTTTATACTTAACTAATGGAAATCCAAATCTAATCAGGAAAGCTCCTTAACATAATAAACCGATATACCAAATTTGGAGCAAATTGAATAATTCTGCATGAAAAACCCATTTATCTAAATTAAGCCCCCTTTCCCCCTTATACTTAACGAATGAACCCCCAAAACTAATCAGGAAAGCGCCTTATCAGAATGAACCTAGAAAATTTTTTGGAAGCAAATCGGATGTTTCTATCAAAAGGTATCGCGTTACGTACATACATACATACAGAACCGGCGGGCACATTAGCTCTCAGGCTTTGATAGCCTTTGAGCTAAAAACTAACTTTCTTCGTTTTTTTTTTTTTTTTTTTTTAAATATGTATAAAGATATCTTATATCATGGCCCATCATATTTCATTATCAATATTCTGACTGTCGTATGCTATATCACTGTATACAGGGTGCTCTTAAAAGAAAATCCTAGTTATAAATTTTAATAGTATCAACTTTAAGCGCTATAGAGTGTTGGTTCAAGGTCACAAATAAAAAGTACACAAATGGTTTTAGAACCGCCTGCGCGAGTTCTGGTTTGTGATTTACTCACTTGGTTTGACACATACGCAAAATGGCGACTTCTGAGCGTAAGGCGTTATTGCTGGATTGAAGATTTAACATCCGACAGAGTCATGCAATTTTTTCCTTTGATTTTTATAAAAGGTCGTGCCCACATTAAGCCGCTAGCTAAGCATTTGTCAGAATTGAGAGACAAAATTGATTCAAGGCCACTAATAAACAGTAACTCAAATAGTTTTACATAAGCGCATGCGTAGGTACTGCTTTGTGATTTACTCGTTTGCAGTGCTACATACGCAAAATGGCAATTCTTGAGCTTAAAGCTTTATTGCTGGGCTGAAGATTTAAAAACCGTTAGAATTATGGGATTTTTCCTTTGGGGCTTTATAAATGATCATGTCTACGTTTGTCCGCTAATGATGACTCTGGCAAATCTTAGGATTTGCCAGACTTGAGACACAGAATTGAGGCAATTGCTTCCATTATTCCGGACTTCTTAACCGAAGTGTAGGAAGAATGAAACTTTAGGTTGGATGTATGCCATATCACTAAAGGTGCACGTTTTGATCATTTGTAAGAAGAAGTAATATAAAAATTTTGTTTTTAAAGTCAATTCCTACTTAGGTCATCAAAGAAAAATTTAATAAAATCACTTAAGCTAATATTAGTTTTTGTTGGATTAAAATATCTCAATTTGTTGATTTTCTATAAGCAAGTAGGTTTACAATGGAACTCTATGGGAATTTGGCGAAATATTACAGATATCGCCAAGTTGGCGTCCCTTTTGGCGACTCATTTTGGCCGCCAAATTTGGCGATATATCGCCAAGTTGGCGACAAACTTGGCGGTATTTGGCGACAGAACAGGGTACCCCCCTATGGTAACCCCTTATTGAAAATACCTTCATTGACCTTCAATAACCAATGGCCGCCATTTTGTGTCCCATGCAAAACTAAAATTAATTAATTAAAATTTAATTAATTAATTAATATTTGAAAAAACTGTATTAACATCAATTGTCATCCAGTATAAGTTTTAAAAAATTTATTTCAACTTGATAGGATGAATAATGAGTATTTTATTAACGATTGAAAATTTGAACAAGATATATCTATCCTATATATATAAAATCCTGATGAAACGAATTTATGAAACGAATATATGAAACGGCTGAAATGTGTATCGATTCTTTGAATCGACTGATTAAACAACTGATTACGTTTCACGGCGATTTCTCTTAAAATATGGAATACTTTGCGATGAAATTAACGCCAAAAGTCCGTATTGATCCACAGATCTCAAAACTGGTATTAGAATTTTTAAATTCGAATTAGTTTTCGAAATATTAATTTTTTTCTAATTTTAAATACATTTTTCTAATGATGGCAACTCAAATTTTAATCATAACAGATATATATTTTTTCATAATTCAGAAAAAGCTACTATTTTAAATTAATTTGGCGACCAGTTTGGCTTCCTTTAAATCTATGCTAAGAACAATACTTTTTTTTGTATTTCGTTATCATTTTATTTAATACAAAACTTTCATTTAAAAATGAAACATTTAAATTGATGGCTTTCACTTCTTTCTTTTTTTAAAAAAACAAAACGAAAAGAAAAATATTAGGCACAGATGTCTATACGCACTGGGGTACCTAATTGGTGCAAAAATGACTATTATTTTGATTGACATCGCTATTGTCGTTTATTTAATAATAAATGTTTATTTACTTTTATTTCTTTTTTTAATTTATATAAATTATTTTGTTCTATAGTTATTAATTATTTTTTTTGCTATATCCTTTTGAAAGTAATAGAAAATAATTAAAAAATACGGTACAACGTAGTTATTCCGTCAACCAATTTCGCAAATTATATAAATCTCCAAGCCACTCGCCAAATTGTACAGATTGACAAAATTTTTATTTTAAATAACGAAAGAACAAATAAATTAGTATAACATTAATAAATATAAAAATAAAACTTCGAAATAAAAATCACTTGATGACGTAAACATGTGTAACTTGCTAAACGTCAAGTGAATGTGACATTTTCGATCAACCGTTATTGGCATTTAATCTTATATTTCGCAATAGATTTTTGGTCGACGGGATAACTAAGTAGTACCAAAAATACATATGTAACTGGTATTCGAAAACGAGGTTTTCGCCAAATTTTCGTAAAAAAAAAAAAAAAAAAATCATGCCAAACATGCGGTGCGTATATGACATCTGGCGAAATATTAAATTATGTAACAAACTATGGCATTTAATTTGAACTTCAAATCAAGGTTTTAATTTACCACTCGGAGAATAAAAAAATTCTAACTGGCGAATTGCAAAAAAGATATTGGCGAGATTTGCACCCGGCTTTTTTTTCTTTCGGCACAGATGCCATATACGGCCCCATATTGGCGCGATTTTTTTATGACGCCAATGTCATATACGCAACGGGTACTTAACTGGCGCCAAAGTATCGTTATTTTGCTTGATATGGTAAGCCGGATGTTGCTGTTTATGCTGTTAATGCGTTTCCCAAACTGGCGTTGGAAAAAAATTGCCAAGGTTTGTGCCAAACCTTCATATGAAAGGCGAAGGGATCGGACCGTATTTGTTTATGGCATTTGATGATTTAAACTATTATAATATAGATGAAATGATGGGGATAGAATAATATTTGGCTACTTATCACCTGTGCCTGGATAACATTAAAGTATCAAAATGGCACCTAGAGTATAAAAAACGAAGTGTTTCGCCGGGAACTGTTGATGATAGTCAGATGATTTAGGCTATTGTTATAGAGATTGTTTTAAAATATCGGGAGACAAAGACTCTGAATACTTAATTCGTTTTATTTTAGCTTCTTTTCAAATGTTTAACTGATCATCTTTAATCAAAAACGAAAACAACCATTGGATGTCTTAACAGCAACTGATTCGCCCTTTTTGCAATTTTTGCAATCAAAGGGAATTGAATGGAAACCCGTTTCCAGGGAAATCTGCACAGCTTTTTTCAGTATAATTTAATCTTCTCTAATATTTTTAAAACCCATCAGATTAGCATGTTTTTTTTATTTTAAATTCTGCGGTGTCTGAACGGGGGTTGGCGAACGTAGCTTGTAGGAGGCAAAGCCCCCTAGTAAATATATAAATAAATATAGGGAGAGTGTGAACTAATAGTAGGAATTGAAAAAACTAGGTTAGTTTACCTTCATTTTGATGGATGATTTGTTGTACAAGTTTAAATTAAACTGTTATAATATACCATTGAAATTGGGACATTCTTTTCTGGACACCCTGTATTTTATCACTAATTAGACAATTTTTTTCAATTGAAACAGCATAAATATATAAAGAGAAAATAAATTGAATCATATAACAATTATTAATCGAGCAATGTTAATATCTACAAAATTCAAGAGATAATTACGATTGTTTTACGAAGACAAATTTCCTTTCATTACTTAGTCTGCTCCTTTTCTAAATCCTTTACGAAATCTCAAACGTGATTTAGAATGCAATTCACTACACTAAAGTACATTTATCACCAGAACACACTAATCCAGATAAATTACATTTGTACCATTTTACAACTACTGTTAATTTATTAGGAGACAATTACTTTGTCTTAGGAAACCGTTTGCATTCATTAGAAAGGATTAAGTATAAAGAATGATACTGAAAATTTATTGCGTCATTACATATATTTAAATGAGCTACGCGAATGAAATTTATCACTATCAAAATTTAATGACAGTAGTCGAATAAGGAATATTTTGAATCTCCCCATAATTTTAATTAGAGACAAATGGAAATAGATTTCAAATATTTCTAGCAAAGCGATTTTTTGTAAGATAATTCGTTATCTACATAGTTTTAATAAATTATAGTAATACAAAAAAATATATTCATTGATTTTTCTTTATATTCTATAAGATTTTGGTTTTTAAAACACAAGGAGATGCATCCGGGATTCCCGGGTACAGAATACAGGTGAAAACCATGATATGCATTATTTCTGATGATAACATCCTCTTTACTCTGCCATACTAAAAGGAGGGTGATGAATGAGGTATTTTTCGAAAAGTTCTCAAAGCGGATTTTGACGTAGTAAACTTATATACGTTAAAACACGTTTTTTGATTAAAAAGAAAAAAATGAAGTTATTGAAAAAGGTTTCAGCAAATAATCTCAAGTTATATAGTTTCTATCGATGCTGGATTTAATTATGTTTCGTGTTTGTCCCTGGTCGGTGACTCACTATAAATATTCCATCTTGTGTTGCGTTTGTAGCCTTGCCAACATATAATAGTGAGAAAATTTCCGAGCTAGGTATAGTTCCAAGTGGTTTAGTCGGTAGAACGTCAGTGCGCTATACTGATGGCCCGGGTTCGAGTCCCGGCTTGGAATCTTTTTCACTATGTTGGCCTTTGCGCCTTTTAAGCAATTACTTTAAAAAAATTTGATTTTCATTTGAAATAATCTCAAAGATTGCGATGAGAAAGCCTCGCACGGGTCTATCGTAGTTTTGCTTTTTAAATTGATAAGCCTAATAGATTTTTACTTTCTTCTATCTTGAATAGAAGAAAGTATTGTAATCGAAATTTTTCGACTTCCGGTTTTCGACGGATTTACATCAGAGGTTACATCAGAGGTTACATTTAGGTCAGAGATCACAAAAAACATGTTTATACAAAATGTCTATGTGTTCGTGTGTCCGTGTGTCGCCATTGTACCATCAAAAATTGCACGAAGTTATGTATAGAATTGAACCAATTTTTTTTTAAGTTTTTGGCTATAGCAAGCAGGTCCTCTCTGAATTTGGAAAAAATCCGCCCGTAGGGATGCTGTAATAGCGATTTTTGAGCGACTTTTGAGCATTTTGAATATTGTACCATCGAAAAGTGTATGATATTATTCATAGAATTGAACCAAATTTTTTGTGTATATTTTTGGCCATGGCGAGAAGGTCCTTCCTGAATTTGGAAAAATTTCGCCGGTAGGGGACGCTGTAATAGCGATTTTTGAGCGATTTTTGTGCATTTTGAATATTGTACCATCGAAAAGTGTATAAAGTTATGCATAGAATTCAACCAATCTTTATATGTATGTTTTCAAGAAAGCCCTACCTGAATTTGAAAAAATTCCGCCGGAAGGGGGGCACTGTAATACAGATTTTTGTGCAATTTTCAATATTGTACCATCGAAAAGTGTATGAAGTTATGCATAATTCTAATAAAAATACTAATAAAACTAATTAAAATGAAAAATTGACATGAGATAGAAGAAAGTTTTGGGATTGGCTCATCCAACTAGTTTAGATTTAATATATGTTTGTTTAATGCAAACTAACAAAGCTAAAAATCCTATTTAATATATGAAAAAGAACAATAAGGCGTTTAAATACAGTTTTGAAACTTGTTAAAAGCGATATTTTCGTATTGGCCTCACATCACGAGGTAACAGTCGAAGAAATCACTAAAGATCGCTATTTGCTATCAGCCTTTTTTGTTCTTTTAAAGACTCTGGATTAAGAGCTAAATTCGATTACATGTCTTAAATGTATTATATATATATATAGCATTGTTTTATTTATTGATTATTCAAAACTTTAATATTGTTATGGAATATAAGATGGAAACAAATGATGAACTATTTATATTAATTAAAGTGCAAACGGATTTATTTTTCGGAGTCGTCTGTACTCGATATATTTGAAGAAAAAATCATGCTTGAAAGTTATTTTAAAAACAATAAAAGTCGAATAATATGCGATACAGTTTTCAAAAAAATTGCACACACTTTTCTTTATTTCACGGTGTAAAAAATGAAAGTGGGCTAGTCAGAAATTTTAAAAATTCCAATAAATGATAATAAAATTTAAATTTAATCGTCTGATGTTACCATAGTTAAATTGACGTCACCGTTACGCACTGACACGTTTGTTCGTTATTATATAAATGTAGATAGCATTTAAATATGTACACATTCGGTTTTCGAGATTTTCATACTTTGGAACTTTTCTTAAAATTATTAAAGAATAATTGTAAAAATACACTTCCATACAAAGATTAACATTAGACAAATTACTGTTTTAGATTTTTAGAAAATTATCAAGAAATTTGAATTCATGTATTACTGCAAAATAGCAAAAGAAGCATATTTTCATAGACACTTAAGCAGTTGTATGTATGGTGGAAACAAGGAAAACATACTGGAAATTTCGGCATAGCATCATTGTTAAAGATTGACTTACGATTGGATGCAAATTGATTGTTTCACATATTTACTATAGTTTGCATAATGATTTACGATACAATGGTCTTTAAAATGTCGTCCACAGAACCCAAGGGTTTCGCAATGTATCTGCATGATGTCCCTGAAGATTTCGAGCTTGATGTAAAAATTTACTTATCTAGTACCTGAGAAAAATCTCGTGAGTGAAACCAAAGGGAAAACTCACCACAACATTACACATTACTCTGTGTAAAAAACGATAACTGTTTCACAAAACGTATAATATAAACAGGTACGAAGATGTACGATAACCTACTCCGAGATCACCACGATTCTGAAAAAACGATTTTTATCATTAAAAACTTTAGATACCCATATAGGTTTAAAAAACAATTCTTTTCCCGCGACTGATTTTTGGAAATGTTTTCGAGTTGTTTTTATAGCGTACTAATCACTTTTCTCAACCCGAAATGTAAGGTTTTTGTATGTATCAATTTGCTTTCAAGGTAGTTTAAATTCCGGTTAGACTGATAATTAATGTTTCTGAATTAAATTAATTGCTTAGTGAAATAACTAAACCTAAATAAACTCTAGTGGTGAAACTGGAACATTTACCAAATCTAATGATATTTTTTAATGTTACAATTGATATAATTTCTTTGTCAAAATTACATTCCGTTTAAATTGCGATAATTAAGAACAATTCTTTAGTTATATGAGTAGTAATTTTCCAACTGGGTGAAAACTTTCCGTGCCAGGATTCGAATCAGTGACATCTTGGCTGAAGCTGCCAATGCTCTGTCAACTAAGCAATCGCGGACGAATCTGAAAGACTTAATTCACCCAGAAAACCTTATTGATCACAGCATATGGGTGAATTAGGTTTTACAGATTCGTCCGCAATGGCTCAGTTGGCAGAGCATTATCAGCTTCAGTCAAGACATCCCTGGCTCGAGTTCTGGCCCGGAAAGTTTTCACCCGGTTGGAAAATAACTACTCATATGAATTCATTACCAATTTGAATAATAGTGTTAAAATTAATCAAATGCTTTTACTTGTTTCAGAAATTTTATACAATAACATAAGGGGGCAGATCACGTTCGCGGTTAAAAAAAATAATTTTTCACAAATTTCAGAATGGATACCTTCAAAAGTTACAAATCCACTGCAAGAAGAATTTTACAAAAATACCAATTAGAACAGAAGTTATGGCTAAAAATATCTTGCATAAAAGCATTTGCTGTAATGTTACACGCCATCTTTGAAGCTGTTTTTTTTTTAATTGATTTTTTAAAATTGCTTGCACTCTCATTTAAAACTCATTACCTTTGAACCTTGAAGTTATGTATGTTCTTAGTTTGTACGTGCTAGTTTATGCTGAACCTACATTAGTCTGGTTTTTGTCACAGAAAAGTGCGGATTGAAAATATAAGTATACATTTTTTGATGAAATTTCGTAAATATGATTAGAAAGCAATTAATTATACTAAAGAATTTGAATATACTTTCAAATGTAAGTTCAGTGTAAAATATAGTATTATAAGTAATAAAATATGAAACATTAAACATATATCTGCAGTAGAATTTGTAAAATTATGCCCCCAAAATGCATATTTCAATATTCATATTTTTCAAAAGTCACTTTTGTCGTTACGATTAAATTTATTAATATTACTGAACATATGAGCATTTGAATATTTTATCAAATCATAAGAATGTGTTAACGTAAAAAAAAAAAAAAAATTACGTTTCATTTATTAGTTAAAAAACTACAGAGTATTACATACTGCATTAAATACGATCATTTTATAGCTGCTCAACGGGATCTGCCCCTCTTTAAGATAAATAAAAGAAGAAAACAATATATTGAGTGCTTAAAGATAATGTTTGTGGGAATATTTTTTTTTTCTAAATTCATTACTAAACTTTTATACCTACGAGATCTTATGATTAGTGTTAATTTTATAGGTTGGCTTTTATGTATAAATATTTCAATAACTGTTTATCAAAGTAATGATGTATTTTAGGAATTGTAATGAGAACCCTTAACTTTTAAAGTCTTCTTTGTAAAAAAAATAGAAATAAACCTCAGAAACTTTCTTTCGAATAAAAATGAATATTTTAGTATAAATTCTGTATGATTTAATGTCATGTGAATTGAAGCGTTTTTGTATTTAGAATCCGTAATTATCATTTTTAAGAAATAAAACAAGTAAAACTTAAAAATTAATAAAATAACTGCGAACTTTTATAAAAATATAAATTCTACTTTCATTTAAAAACCCTTATAATTTTTTCTTTTTCTTGAGTTTTTATTTATGAAGATACCGTCAAAATATTCATAATTAATTATTTTTCATTAAAAGTGCCATCTATTCTTTTTAAGAACAGTGGAATCTTTAGAATAGAATTACACATAAGAATAAATCAGGCATTAAATTATTTATTTCTAGAAGAATGTTCGTTAAAGAATTCCCACATTTAGATGCATAATGTTTCATTGATGTATTCATGTAGTACAGATGTGCAATAAGATGCATAGAAATATAATCTATATCGTGAATTGATATTTATTTCAATGTAGCTATCATCACAGAAATTTTTAAATACCATGGCAGTAAGTTAAACTGAAATTTTAACTATTTTATTTAATAGATTTTTTTTTCTATAAAATATAAATATAATTGATCCTGCTTTTCCCACTGGATCTTCAGTACCTAAAATAAAAAGTTATTATATTAATAATAATAAAAAACATGCTTTATAAAGTTAATGTTTTTCAAGTGCTTGATATTCATGACTAATGTTTTAAGAAGATTGGTTTGTTGAAACCAATTATTTTTTATTGGTACAATGCCGAAAAAAGGACATGATGATTCAGGCAAAATTTAAGGAAGTAAAGCAGCATTAACAAAAAAAATGATGTTTTATTTATTATGATTTTTCGGTTCTCTAAAATGCTATCGCTATAATTGAAAATAATACAAGCTATTTTCAAATACATCTATGACCCTTTTTTTATAAATATCTGAAACTTTCCCAAAGAAGTAATAACTTTAATAAAACACACATTCACACATAAATAACGCCTGCATGTAACAGTTAAATGTGTATATAAATATTATACAGACATACATACAATGAATTGACATACAATGAATAAAAACAACTTATTGTATGTATGTCTGTATAATATTTATATATACCTTTAAGTAATAACTTTATTCATTGTTAACAAACATACGAAAATGTTTATTCAATGTACCGGGTAATCCATAAGTGGCCTAAAAATTAAAAAAAATGTACATAATTCGTACAATATAGGTAGTAGTATGATACGGATTTCCAAAAAATACGGATAAAGACACGGGTATTTCTCTGTATCTCTCCGTACGGGGTGGAAGAAAAAAATTAGCGAAACGATTGTTACAAAGTTCACCGAAAGTCATCACTGTAATGTCGCAGCTGTTGCATGTCACTACGAACTTTGCCTTATTAATTTATATAATGGCCTGTTCATTTCGCCAAAAACTGCCGAAAAAGTGCAGCCGGGTTTAACCACATGGTTTAGCACGAAGTCTGCCAAATTGTCCTTGAATAAACTGACACAGGGTCAGGTTTGATTTCAGGGTTTGCACGATTGGTCAAAATTTGCTTGCGCAAAAACTCACTGTCCTCGGGAAATTGACTTCATACATTAAACACCAATGGGCTTGCCTTATAGATTTCTTATGCCTCGCTACAATAACATCTGATAAGAATTACGGTAAATCATTTCCAATACTAAAAAGGAAAAATGAAAAACCGAGGATCTTATTACGCATTCTATACAAAGTCACGGGTCTCATTACAAAAGAATTATTTTATTGCCCCAGAGAATCAAGTTTGTACTAAAAAAAAAAGAATAATAATAATTAGAAAAAAGTAAAATTTCACAGCTACCCAACCTAAAAACAAAAGAAATGCTCCAGAAAAAATTAAACATACAACTTATTTAGTAAAATAATCCATCAATTTTAGTCTTTTCGAACTGTTATTATTCTGTAAAATTTAAAATAGCAAGGATGCCGTACTGCGCCGCCGACATAGTTAAAAATAAAAACATGTTTAATCACATACCTACTCATACATACATAATTTTAAAATTTAAATCAAAGATTTAAAAATACAATTTGAACTGCAGATTTCCCTTAAATTGTGTAATTAATTAATCACAGATACTACTGTACTAAATGAAGTATCAGTTCCAAATCTAACAAATGATGGTTGCTAAACTTTTTTAGTTAGTATTTGTCAGTACAATCTTTGCAAATTCCAATTTAAATATAAATGTCTTGTAAATCAATTTTATGTTTATTGTATTTTCTGTCTTATTTTATGAAATTTGTTTACGACAACTACCATCGTTGTGTTCGCACCTTGTATTCATGGGACTGTGTGCAACAGTAACTTAAAACTCATTCATTCCTAGTGGCAGCGTCACACATTGCACTCCGCCGCTGTGCAAATCATCCCCATAATAGAAGCTGCACTTTATGGTTTAACTAGACGGTTGTGAAAATCCGCAATTTTCTTCTATCTCATACTTCCTGAAAATTTCAGCACATTAGTGAAACCGGTTAGGTGATTTACACCAAAATCTAATCAGCGACAACTTGTGTCAACTTCTAACAAAATCTGAAGTTTGGTGAAAATTCATGCATTAGTTCTTGAGATACAACTACTGATGGAATCGTGAAAAAATGCAGCACAGCAGCGCATCTGTTGGGCGATTTACACCTTCAAAAACAAAACACCATTAATATATATCACGGACAAACTGAAATTGAAGTTTGATGAAAATTCGTGTATTAGTTAATGAGATAGAGCTATTGAAATAATCACGAATAATGCGTCGTATCAGCGCCAAGTGTTGGGCAATTTACACTAAAAAGGAATCAGCACCAAATTATATCAAGGACTACTGGAATATGTAGTTTTATGAAAATCCGTGTATTAGTTCTTGAGATATAGATAATGCGGAAACCGTGAAAAATACATCATAGCAGCGAGATTGGGCGATTTGCACCAAAACGTAATCAGCACCAATTTATACCAGGGATTAAATGAATCTAAAGTTATATTACATTCCGTTCATTAGTTCTTATGATAGAGCACAACAAAATGTGTGTCAGACTCGCAAACATCAGGCAGACAGTCTCACAAACAGACTCACAGACAAACATTTTGTAAAAAGCTTTTTTTCGGAATCTCTTACCCTTAAAACGTGCAAATCTGTCGAAAACCGGAATTCGAAAATTTCACGAATCCAATACTTTCTTCTTGTTATGATATAAGAAAATAAAAATTATAACAATTTTGACAGTAAAAGTTTCTCTATTGAAAAGTACACCCTACAGTTTTTTTGTTCCGTAACCTACTATTGGCATTACTTTTCGAATTATTAATTTTTTTATATTTTTCGATTATTTTTGGTTCACTCTTAAGAAAATTATAAACAAAAACTAAATTAAATTTCAGTTTAAAAAGTTCTTTAACGTATAGAGAGAAATTCTCCACAAAACTTATTTTATACATCAGACTATCTTTTGTTTGCGAATCGATTAAGAAGTTTTCAAATGATAAAGTATCCCCTTTTATTTTTTCATCTCTACAATAAATCAAACTTTTTGCTGTGTCGAAACAAAACTAATCCATTAGTTTACTGTTACAGTCCTCGATATCCTAGCTTATTTTCTTTATGAAATAATTAAAAATATTGACTAAATTTCTTTTAAATTAATGTATGTGGTACTTATAATTAATTTATAGGAATGTTAAAGTGTCAAGCAGTAAACAGCATTTATGCAAATCTACGCTTTTGATAGTGTTTGTATTTTTTGAAATTGTTCAGACATTATTAGAATATAGCGCTTATAAATTCATGCTTCATTATATAGCGTCAAAATACTTTTAAGTATGTCTGTCTTTACCAATAAAATAGTAAAAGCATCATGCACCTATGATTTTACAAAAACTATAACATGATAATTAATGTGCAAATGATATCACTATTTTTTCAATTTGTCGCTTATACTTATAATGTTATTCATATTTTTTGCTTTAGTGAATAATTATTCTTTATTATTGAGAATGGCACTTACATTATCTGGCCAAAAATACCGTACATTTTCATTTTACGCGTTTTGTTAAAGAATACTTGACGAATTTTTCTAGAATTTCAGAAATATAAAATGTTCGACTTTTGATGATTCAGCGAAAGTTTGATCAAACAGTTATTAAATGGCCCAACAACAAAGGAAACCAAACAATATTATATGGGACACCCTATAAAATTAAATTTTCCAAATATTCTGTAGCTGCAGCACAGGGCTATGTGGATACTCAGTGGTCGGAGCGTTCCTAAAACTATTTACCTTTACTACCACTATTATAAAACAGTGAAATTTTGATATATTCTTAATACAGATGTAAAAAATATCCACTAGGGAAATTTCCACTTCAAAATAGTGATATCAAAATCGAAAAAAATTAGGAACGCTATGAGACCTGGGAATTGTAAAATAATTATGTTCAAATGTGTAAGAATCGCATGTATGTTGACGGAAATTTAATGGTTTCTTTAAAAAATTCAAGAAATTTTCGTAGGTTTTTATCTGTATAGTATGCTAGTTTTTAAATCAAATTTAACGCCAATTTCAGAAATTTGAAAAAGTACAGTAGGAATATCATAGTATTATTCAGAACGTGAGTTTTAAAACTCGCCTCGTACAAAATTCATCTTATTTGTTAGTAAACATGCACTGTAAAATTACTGCGATCTGCAATATAGCTAGTTTTATCAAGTAATTCTGGCATTCTAAAATTTAGAAGTATCTATCTAAATCACAAAGTTCAGGTTTGCCGAAATTTAAGTTTTTCTGAAAAGACTGGCATAAATGAGACCATTTTTTTAAATTTAAGGACATAAATAATATTTTAGATTTAAAATTGAATGGCATTCTTTAGTGATGATTATAAACGTTTCTTGATTCTTATGTATGAAAACCATAGTATTTTCTGTTGTTCTAATTCCAAGATGTATTAATAAAAAGCTAGAATAATCGCGTTCAAAAGCAAATCAACAGAATTAAAAGATATACACATTAAAAATACACTAATGTCTCAAAATATCTGTCAAAAAGTAACAAATACATTGAAACCTTATAGTAATTGAGATTATTTTGAATGTCTTATAGTTGAAACATTTCTGGTGAAATGCTTACTTTTAATACAATAATATAGTTTTTAAAAAATGGTTATTGTATTCGTGAACCTTCTTTGTTATTAATTTTGTACGTTTTATCGTTTCTATTAAATTTCTGATAACATATGAATATACAAAAACTAGTCAGATGTGGCAATCCGAAAACTTTAGTCTATCTCATGCATGTTAATACTTCAAAATTCGCTATCACAGTACCAACATTAAATGACAATCTATGCCCATCATGAGGATTCTAAAGATATGAAATTCCGTACATTAATTCTTCAGATAATGGTGAAAAATACTGCATAGCACCGCCACCTGTTGGGTGATTTAAACTAAAACCTTATCAACAACAACTTATGTAAACATATAACTTAATATGAAGTTTGATGAAAATCTGTGCATTAGTTTTCGAGATTGCGAAAATCGTGAATAATGAAGCATAGTAATGGCACCTGTTGGGCAATTTACACCAAGACATAATTGCCACCAATATTCAACAAGGTATATCTGAATCAGAAGTTTGATGAAAATTCGTGCATTAGTTATTGAGATAGAGCTACTGCAGAAATCGGGAAAATGCAGCAGAACCGCGCCACATGTTGGGCTATTTACACCAAATCGTAGTCAGAACCAATTTATATAATCGAAGGACTAACTGAATCTGAAGTTTGATAAAAACCCTTGCATTAGTTCTTGAGATAGAGCTGTTGCGGAAGTCGTGAAAAATGCAGCTTAGCAGCGCCATCTGTTAGACGATTTACGCCAAAAATTAATCGGCAGCAAGTTATATAAGGGACTAATTGAATATAAATTTTTATTAAATACCGTGCATTAGTTCTTGAGATAGAGCGCCCACAAAATGTGAGCTACTTGCAGACAGACAGACTCACTTTTTTTAATCTCTGACCCCTAAAACGTGTAAATCCAAAAATCGGAAGTCAAAAATGTTCAAGAATTTAATACTTTCTTCTTGTAAAAACAGAAGAAATTAAAAGGCGAAAGAAAAGCAATATATCTAAGATTTACATAAAATCTTGAATTCTGAATCAAAAGATTGATTAAAAAAAATAAATAAAATATAAAAACCGAATAGGGTAAACGCACCGGTAGTGGACCACGTACCTGTAGTGGGCCACTAACTTTCAAAGTTTAAAAACAAGCTCACAATCCATTTCAGAAAAACGACTGAAAGAAATCTGATAAGTTAAAGTCCTTAAATGTTAACTTTCCATAAACAGTTTGGAATAATTGTTATTTTCCTGTAGACATATTTGTTTATCTTCTGGAATGTCTTCAAACACAGATTTTTTGGCAAATTCTTAGTGATTTCATTAAGAGATAAGGTTTTATCTAAAGCGTTGTTTCTTGAATATTATGTTTTATTTTGAATTAAAGTGCCGTTGATATACTCGATTGCATTGTAAATAATTTGTCAGATTAGCTGAAAACTTAAAAATTGAAAATTATATTGATTTTAAGGGGCGGCCCACTTCTAGATCACAATTTCTTAAATTGTACCAATAGTGGGCATAGTGGCCCACTACTGGAGCACATGCCAAAAAACATTTTTATGTTTAAATTATTTTAATTAAGTATTTTTTGAGGTTCTAAGACTTTGTATACAATTTATTGAGTATTTTGTTCATCAGAACCAGTAGTGGGCCAGGTTGCCCACTACTGGTGCACAAGTGGCCCACTTCTGGAGCAGCGAAAATACAACTTTACTAAACTATCAGACATATGATTATTAAAAGAAATTAATATCTAAAATAACTTATACTTCAAAGGTTCAATACTAAAAAAAGGTTCAATTTTTTGAACCATATTAAATAAACATTACATAGAAAAACCTGTAGTGTTATTTATGGATGGACATACTTCTCACATGTCTTTGAATCTAAGAATCTCCTGTTCGGCTTATGGAGTTAAAATGGTAGCTTTACCCCGAAATTCCACATACCTAATACAACCAATGAACATTTCTGTTTTCCATACTCTTAAAAGTGCTTGGCAACGGGACGTAGTGCACTTCAGAATAACTCATGAAGGCAAACAGATGCAGAAACATGAGTTTCCACCAGTCCTAAAATCAGCACTAGATCGTTTAACTCTTGCAACCATTGTGAAATGTGAATGGATTCAAAGCAAAAGGACTAGTTCCATGGAATCTAAAGAAAGTAAATGTTGAATCCGCACTAACATCAAAGAATGTGATAATATCACCAATAAAAGAGTGAGAAATGGCTTCTTTCTTGGAAGTTATTGAAGATAAAATTGGAGAAGAAAAATAAAATCTTTCTCAGAAAATAAAGAAAAATTGAAAGGTTCGGTGGAGCAAACAGATCTTTACTACTTATGGTTGGAGATGAAGGAGACTTTGAACATGGAGCCAATTTCTCAGGTAAACTATCGCAAAATAATTTGGGTATTTATTGAGTATATATTTTTTACTATTATTTATTCCATTTTTACATTTTACTGGTTATAGGGTACACCAGTCATACCTGTTGAGGCGGCATACACTGAATAGCCTATTGACACTGTTGATACTGAAACTATTGATCAGGAGCAAAGAGCAATTGTTGAAGATGCTGAGGTGAACCTTTTCATTCAAGAAGGATCAACTGAGATTGGGAGCCATTCAGTGCTTTCAAATGGTGGACCATCTAGAAATGTACCATCTCCCTTCAAAAGAGTTCTATTTTGGCCAGAAAGGGGAGATAACACAAAGAAAAAGAGAAAAAGAGAGAAAATTCCTGTAGTTGTGGCTTCTCCCTAAATGCTTCAATGTTATTAGAATAGAGAAGGCCTTAAAAATGCTAAAGATGCAGAAAAAAAAACTGAAAGAGAAAAAAGAAAAAAGAAAAAAGAAAAAGGAAGCGTTAAAAAAATAGCCGATGGGAAAAAAGGAGAGTCAAGAAATTATCGCCCCAGTCTGATACCTCTCTTTCATTGTAAGTTTCAACCTAAGGTACTCTTTGTAATAAATTGACTATAATCCGTTCTCACATTTTGAGATCATTTTCGTTTTTGGATAAATCATTTTGTTTTGCAGTCATTTCAGCTTTTAATCGTCCTGTTTACTATATTTGTCTTATTATTTATCACCACTGCAAAATAACAAATTGGGCGGATTTTTTTAAGTTACAAAATACAAGAGGCTGTTATTTAGAGAAAACAAAAACTATGCATTTTGATTTTTAAAAAAGCTGCTAAATTGTCTACTATTATTGTGGATAAAAACTGATATTTTTTTTTCTGTCATTTGTATCATTCTGGTACAAAACACAGAAAATGAATTTTAATGTCAGAAATCGCTGAAAATTCATAAAATTAATTGTAGCACAATTCAGAAAGTCTTGATCACAGAATATGGGAATATTTACTGTTTAACAAGTGAAAGCATATAAGCAGTTTTCTAAATATAACTTATAGATCACAAAAACTGTACAAAAATTAAATTTCGTAACATTAAGAAAATGCAACTATTTTGATGGAAATGGATTTTCACATGATGAAAAACATGTGAAATAGTTCAGCAATTAAAATTATACCTCTAAAACTAAGCTTCTTGGGAATTAGCTATATTTAAACGATACGAAAGGACACCCTGTATGTAATCTAAAAAAATTACTTTGCAGCTTGTAGGACATTAGCATATGTAAAGTGAGATAAAATTAAAATTGATTTACAGAACTGAAGTTGGGGCCCCTGATCTGCAGATTTACTAGTGAGATTATTTTACGTAATCATCTAAACTTCTATGTATGATTTCATTATTGTTAACATACTATTCTAGAACTGTAAAAAAAAAAAAGTATAACTTCAGTGTATTCACACTAAACTCAAAACTGGAGTGGCCCACGTCTGGGGGGGGGCCCACTACCGGTGCATCAAAAATTTACTATGCCCACTACTGGAGCATCGAGGAAGGTAACTTTTTTTATTTTTCATTTTTTCCAAATAATATATTATGAAACTTTGAATGTTTATTCCGATGCATGAAGGTTAGGACTACGTTAAAAAATATATATATCATTTAGAATTCATAAATACTAATTCATAAATTAATAATAATAAGATAAATGTCCTTAACTGGCCCACTACCGGTACGTTTACCCTAGTATTCTAAGAAAAGTTCGGAAATAATTTCATTATTTATCGCGGATTTTAATATAGATAAAACTGCCAACTCTCCAAAATCTCTTACTTTTTTAAACTATTATTTTGACATAGACATTTTTGACGTTATTAGAGTTAAATTAAAAAGGGTTTTTTAAAAAGTTTATATATAAAACACTTCTTTATTTTAAGTATTGGATTTTGATTTAATTTGAAAAATAGCTTAAAAACATTTAACACAAAAACTTTGATTAAATACTGGGTACTTTTAAATATTAAATACATTTTTTAGTTAAGAAATGGTGCACTTTTCTCTGTTAAAATAGAAAGTAAAAAAAAAAAAAAAAATTCTTCATCATATTTTTCTTAAAGCAATTTCTAAGCTTAAAAATTAAAAAAGAAATTCAGCATAACTTTGAGAAAAAAAAATTAAACCATTATAGCTATCGAAAAATGTATCGAGTTTTAAAAGCATAAATTCGTGACTTGTGAAGCAAAAATGTGATCTAATTAATTTTGAAGAGATACAATAGAGACCAACTTGATTATTAAATTAATTAAGGGCTCACTTAATAAAAAAATTCCACAAGCGAAAAGCTAATTAGTTAAAAAATATATAATAAGTGCTCCAAAAGTTCTATGTTTTAATGCAAGGATGCCCTTAATTTTTTTTAACAATGTATGTCATTGTATGAAAAGAGATTCTCAATTGTGTTATATTTTGTATAACAATGTTGTAAGTTATCGAAATGTTTCAAACATTATTTATCAATAAATTCACATAAAAAATTAGTATTCATATTGTTATTTATGCAAACTGAGTGATTTTCACTTTTCGGAAGAAGCACTGTTGATTAGAGTTTCTAACACAATGAATTTTATTTCTCTAACTCGAATTTTGTAGAAATAAAATAATAATGAGAAATCAGCTTTTTTCAAGGGATGTTTTCTTACTTACTGTACTTATAACCACTTATTTCAAAAGAGTTTGCATTGTTTACACTGTAATAAAAAATATGTAAATCTCAAAACTAATTTTTGTGAAATCTTCAGAAATTGTGTGTTTACTAAATTTTTTCTGTACACTGTACAAAAAAAAAAAAAAAAAAAAAAAAAGTTAATCTACAAGACTAGGTTTGTAAAGCTACAGAAATCTGTAATGCTAACTAAAATTTTATCGGTAACCCAAGATAATTACATGATTTTTTTTTTGTTGTTGTTGCAGTTACATAAAAAGTTCTAGGCATCCAAGATTCCTAAAAAAATCTTATTAATATTACAGATTTTTTTCTTTTTCAGTGCCAACGTGAATCTGTTACATGGATTTCTTTTGTTGCAGTTACATAAAAAGTTCTAGGCATCCCAGTTTCCTATAAAATTCTTAATAGCCTTATAGATTTTTTTTACAGTGTAGCAACATTTGTTTCGCACAAAAGAAAATTTATGTGAAAACTTTTTATTTATATCCAAATTCACTTAAAATCTCATTGCTTCCAATATCGTTCATTTTGTCGAGCAGTAGACAAATGTATATTGAAAGTTTGACGTGATCGTGAAAATTTGGATGAACGTCTCAAAAAGCTAAACTTTGGTACTGTGTACCAAAATAATTCATTAAAATTTCGAGATAATTAAGCAACTATTACGATTATTATAGTTGTAAAGTAAAGAACACAACAACAACAACAGAAAAATAAACAGAAAGAGGAATATACCAATTCAGTATCTTAATGAAGATAAAATGGGATCATCCCCAAAACAACTTCTTTAAAAATAAATAAAGTAAAAGTTAATAAAATTGGACTATCCGTTTCAAAAGTTATGATTTGGACTACATAAAACAATAACATATTCAAACGAATGGCAAAAGCGCTTTTGTTGTAAGTACTGATTATAATTTATTAATGAAACTATATTTATTCGAATGCGCAAAATGACGCATGACTTCAATTCACGTTGTTCCAAATGTCTTTACTTTAATTTGGTATGGACCCCGATTATTAGAAATTCAATGACTAATGTACGCTGAACAAAAAGCGGGATGTAAAATTTATAAAAATATGTACAATTTTTTGTCTGTTTCTTTTTTAAGTTATGGCAATAGGGAAAAAAAAATTTAAGCTGTCTTAATTCTAAGTAAAAATTTATTAAAAAAAAGTACCCGAGTATTACTACAAATTATTATGTCTAGTGCAGTATCTCTTGAATTCGTTATGTTTAGTGAGTAGGTAGAAGTATCACTTATAAAATGAAAGACTAGTTAGCAATTTAAAATATAACTACTTTAAAAATTATTATGTATAGTTAGCAGGTTATAAGACTTACGATACTATAACGTATTAAGAGATTGTATACACTTAAAAAATATATTTGCCGTAATTGGCGCTTGAAAAAAAATGGATTTTTTTATAATAACGTTTTCATAGTAGAATGATTCTACTAAATTGGATAAAAGGTGCAGTGCTTAACATGGGCTATCTCAAAAACCCAATTTGTGAAGAACATATGATAATCTGATGCAGCTTATTAAGGATGATGATATCAAGCTAGGGAATCAACGGTAGCCTTTTATATATATTATGTGTGTATGTAAATAAAATATTTAAAAAAACACAATAGCGTCTGTCTACAGTTAGTAGAAGATTTGCCTAAATTAATGTGTCTGTTATGAAAATTTATAGAAAACAAAACTTATTTAAATTAATTGCTTTTATTATTCTAATATTTCTACTCTTTCTTTAATTGATGCATGTAAAAAATGTCAATAAATTATTTGTTAAATGTTAATAACTTTCTCCTCATTATTTATGTCTATATGTAGTTTAGTTAATTAATTTTTGCATAAAATTTGAGAGGTATGTTATTTATTAATGTCACCCATCCTTATGCAGGTGTCAGGCTGCCGTTAAAACTTAACCTCCTAGATTTTTACAATTTTAAATTCTAGTGCAGTCTTTTCCCAAAAAGTTGAGAGTCGTCAAAAAGAAGAAAAAAATTAACACAACGCTTTGGCTTAATTTAATTTAGTAATTATTAATTATTAATTTTCTTTTATGCAAAAATTTAATTACTTTTCCCTCTGAACTAGGGTCTTATACTATCCGTATTATTATTTTTTTTTTACCTCAATTGATAAAATTAAGGTAAGAAAGGTGAGTTTACCCGTTTACTCAACCGCTTATGTTTGGGTTGCTCATTACGGCCGAAATCGAGTTATAATTGTAGAACTTGCCTAGAAATTTCCAGCAGCTAGTAATAAAAATACAGCACGTTTTTTTATAAACTAAATAAAATAAAATAAAATAAAATAAACTAGAAATATCTATAGATTTATGAATCCAAAGATTAATTTAAAATCAGTTGATTAGTGAATAAACTGTTATCATTTGATCTTCAAATTTGATAACATATAGTGGGAAAGAGCGATAAATTAAGAGACATGATTCGACAAATTGGACAAATAAGTACACATAATCTAGAATTAAAACTTAACAAAAAAAAAAGCATACAATCAATTAAAAGTAAAAAATAGTGAATTAATTATTCTAAATAAATATCACAAATTAAAAACCGTTTTTTAATAATTATGAAATCAAATAATATGTTTAAAATAATTAGTTTGTAAGTGGGAAATTATGTACAATTTAAAACAACTACATTTATATTTTAACTATTAATCTAAATTTAAAAAATAATTTAATATACAAGATACATCTATAGTATTAAATACTTACTGTAATATGAATTATTTCAAACACTAATGTGTTTAAAATACTGAAAGAAATATTAATAATGAAATACTGAAATAATAATAAATGAAGTAATAATGAAAGGTATTTTTAACATGATACATTTGATCTATTATTTATTTTAAAAAATCTAGGCCACGACACATTTTCAAGATTTTTATTTATTTTAATAATTCCGATAAGAATTGTTCTGATATTGCATTATATTATTCAGTTATAGCACATTTTGAAAAATAAAATATTTTTAACGGCGTACTTTATTTAAAAAATAATTTATTATTTTTCATCCTTATTAACTTGTATAAATATTGACAACTGCGATGGAATTTTTTTACATTTATTCAAATATATTACGCAAGACTGCGCATGGATTATTGGATGCATTTAATATTATATGTATTATAATTTGTTACTGTACAGTCGTGGAAAAAAAAGTAAACACCCCCTACTAACTCCTCAACAAATTATCGTAGAAGAAAGTTACTGGTACCGAACGATTGGAAATAAAGTCTACTTTTAAATGATGTATATAAAATTTGTTTAGGGGGCCATCTGCATATTAAAACGAAACATAACTTTGTTTTTTTCAATAGCAGTACACAATTCTGACAGCATAAATGAACTCTACACCCTTCAGATAGTCTAAAAACAAATTTTTATGCAATTCGTACCATAATTTTCAGAGAAATTAATTATTTTAAAACGAGCGTATTTTAAAGGCAGTATCCAAATTGAAGTTCAATACTCCATTGTTAACCGAGAGAGCTCCCTTCTTGATTAAGGCACCTTAAGCAGTTTATTAAGCCTGTTAGATTACAGGATAGCATAAGAAATTTCAAAATATTTAGTCACTTCTATCATAGACGGCCCCTTAAAATATTATTTTGCCGTTTTTTAAGCATAATTTGAAAACTACTTGAAAGAAAAATGTGAAATTTTGGATTTCCATAAAGCAGGACTTAATAAATCTGAATCCATGAAAAAAATTGTAGGTTGCGATTCATAACTTTTTTTTTATATTAATTTCATAATTCATATCAGAAAATTATAAAAATTGTAAATTCAACGTACAATATGTTCAGGTATATTAGTATTATTGAGTCACAAAAAATTAAAACATTAGGATCATAATTTCAGAAGTTATAAATAAAAATATGAAACTGTAATTTAACATTAGAAGCACTAAATTTTGAATGTTTATAATTCTGAAACTTATCATTCAAATGACTTGAAATTTGGTGTCTAGGCATAGTTTGAACCAAAGATTTGAAATATCTCATTAAAATTGGGTATTGTTATTGAAAAAATGAAATTTGGATTCGTTTTAATATGTAGATGGCCCCATAGGCAAATTTTATATACGTCATTTAAAAGTAGACTTTATTTCCAATCGTTCAGTACCAGTAACTTTCGTTTACGATAATTTGTTGAGGAGTTAGTAGGGGGTGTTTACATTTTTTTTCCAAGACTGTACCTACTTGTACTGTACAATCATATGTAGTTACAGACATTCAAATCTGTGACTTCTTCATGTTAAATGTTTTACAGATAAATACTAAAAATCAGAATATTCCTTTTATGAACAGTTTATAAACATATACAATAAAGAATACGTGCAAAACATTATAAATCTCTGTATTACATATAAAAAAATAATAATAAAGATTACTTATGTCAAGTTCTGACAAAATATGAAGTTTTGTGAATTTCCGTGCATTAGCTATTGAGATATAGCTATCTCTTTAAGATCCAACCTGCACGATCGTGCGGGTCAGACATTCATTTAAATTGTTGTTTCTGAATCAGATGTAATAAAATCTCGAATCGAACGATGATTCTGGTTTGCAGATAGAGTAAAGTATCATTTTTTATCAACAGATAGCGGTTGCAGTCCATGTTTTACTTTCTACAGGCATGACTAGCTTTGTTTACAAATACATCGGTTCTTAAAGGGCTATAGCGCAAATCTTGAATAATTCAAAGGAGCAGCGCAATCAGCTGGGTGATAAGTACCCAAACCTAATAAACACCAATTTAGGGGAGACCAGTCCTATTTGGACTGCCGTACGGTGGGAGATTTACCGATTCTAGCTGGCCAAAAGTCGATTTTTAAAAGTTTATTGTAGCGTAATTTATTTTTTGCCTGTTATAGTAAAATACACTGCAAATAAAGGGGTATAAAAAAAATAAAGTCTAAAGGAGTCTCTTCTGTAAAAAAGACAGAGAAACGACTGAAAAAGCATTTAAGACACGTAAATGTCTTAATATACAGCTTAGACATAATAGATAGGGTAGGGGAGTTCATAGTGAGACATGGTACACAGTGAGACAGCAGCCATTTTGACAAATAGTTATAACTTTTTCTCTTAACTGGAACACACACTGAACCACCTCATCTTATGCAACACGTGGATGTAGTTTCGGCACTCGTCCAACAAAATAGTAAGTAATTATTTATTTCACAGGGGTTAAAGTTACATAAACGTCCATTTTAGACTTTATTTCTTTCATTATAGCATATATTTACTTAAGCAAACCTAGTTATATCTAATGATAGACTATGTCGACAATACGACACAAGCTTTCAAAGCTGTGAAATTGATGATGAAAAATATATGGTATCCATTTTGTTACAACATAACGAAAGTACAAAGTGAGACGTGCCCCAATGTGTATCTACAATGCTGTTTTGATATAAAAAAAATATTTATTAATAAACGAAGGTTTTCTCTCTCTCTCTCTCTGTCTGTGTGTGTGTGAGGGGGGGGGGGGGCGTGAGATGGCTAGTAAAATCTACTAAACGTAAGAGGCTGAAAATTTGCATGAAGGTAGCCCAATATCTGCCATTGTTCACCCGAGACTCATATTTTTAAATTTTTTTTAAATCTAGAAATATTAATTAGAAGTCATAAAATGCAGAAAATTATTGATAGAGTGTAAAAATGTATAATTTATGAAAATATATACATTGTCTCACTGTGTACCCTAAATGGTACACAGTGAGAAAATTTTCGATACTCCGTTATTCTGCTTCTGTGCTTTTATAAATAACTTTTTTAAAACCATTTACACATTGATGTGTAGCTTAAAGATGTACCAAAAAAAATTTCAAAAGAATAAAAATCGTTGCTATTCATTAGGTAATAATAATTTTTGTCTCACTGTGTACTAACCTCCCCTACCTTAATTTAAGATATTTGTGTGTCTTAATGGACTGGTAGTAGAAATGAACTAATATAAAGTGTCTTAATATGGTGAAATGTCTTAAATTAAGATATACAATTGCTTACATTCACTGCACTGCATTTTCACCGCAGTCGCCCGCCATGTTTTTTGTTGTGAAAACGAATTCCTTCTATGAATGCCAAAAAATCACTGTGAAATGCCAATAAACGAACAGTGGACAAACATTTCAATCTCTATTGTCGAGGCCTTTCAGGTGAAAATGCAATACCCTTTTCTGACAGTTCAGAGCCCAGATTATCCTCTGTGGAATGCAGTGGCACATGTTAAAGAAACGCAAAGTATCTTAACCTCGTGGTAATTCTAAAAGACTTTAGCCTAATTGTGTTTTCTATGATAGCTGATAATTTAAATGAAATATGTATTAATCAGTTCTCTAGAAATCATTGTTGGGCACAAAAAATATTTCCCCCTCTAAACAAAGAAATACAAATTACTAGAAAATGTATACTATGCAAAAAGGGTAAGTGACTTATAAAATATAATACTCCATTTTGTTCCGCTAATGTTTTCTATATGTTATATTATTTTTAGAACAAATTTGATTTTAACAAATATTAATGTTATCTATGTTTTTATGAGATTCCATTTCTAAAGTATACATTTATGTCTAAGATTTTAAATTAATATTAATCCATATTTACGCTATTGGTTTCTGAGGGGTTTTTTTTTTTTCGTACTATAAAATGCAGTACAGTATTGTTTAACTCGGAATTTTTACGCAGTTTATTTTCTTATGTAAAACAAACTTTAATCATATTCATTTATTTATTTATTTTTGCGTATAAAATAATGATCTCATTTTTAATTATATATATTATTGCAACAGTCGTAAACATTTATTTTATTGTTGAAACACACTGAATTAAGAAAGCTTTTTTCCCTCCAATGGAAACATGAATGAATTACCATATAAATTTTTGACAACTTTAACTATTAAATGCGCTTATATGTTAAACTGAAGCAAAAAGACATGCAATGTTTTCAGATTTTTCTAATTATCTGATGGAAAATATTTATATATGAACGGTGAATTTAATAATAATTTGAAAGGCTGAGTAAAATTATTTAAAATATTTACTCCTGTTTAACAAGCACATTATTAACTGTTGTATCATAAAATGATTTCGTAAGTGATTTTAATATTTTAAAGCAAGATAATTTTGAATAATAAAATCATACGTAAATGATTATTTTTAAATATGCTTCAAATTTTTGTTTATGAAAATGTGCCCGGATTTGTGTTTGTGCAAATTTTCCTTGAATTATAAAGGAAATTAATTTTTTTTTTATGATTTACCTTATGAAGCATAAAACATTTTCATAAAGAGGGGGGCGGGGTGTCGATATCAAAATAACATTATATTTATCTTGTCTCCAATGTTGAAGGTATGAGGAATTTCGTTTTTAATTACATTGAATCTATGGAAAAATGACATAAATAATAATCCCAGATATAGTTTGTATGTATGTCTAATAATTTAAATTGACTAAATGATTAATAAACTTCTTCAACCTTTTTCCAAAGTAAACAAAGAAAAATTAATATTTTTAAATACTTGAAAATGGACTAATATGTCTTGGCATCGAATCTGATGAATGTAAATCTCCGGATGAATATCTACTTCAATTCTTTATATATCTTTAAAAAATCTGTCATAAAGTTTCATATTTTAAAAATTCGCATCAAGTTGACAATTTATAAGGAATAAATATATCTCCACTTGATGTCAATTTTCCGTTAATAAAAATCATTTTTTTTAAATAGATAAAAGGTGAGTATTCACATAATTTTCTTCATAGATTAACATGGATTTTCGTAATCATGTTAGGGTCACTTATGTAAACTCTTAATAAATGAAAAGAAAACAACAGCAACAACAAAAAAATAACTGGAAAATGGATGGACTGACAGAAAAATGGACGAGAGAAGTTTTATTTAATAATTTATGAACAATAAGCTGAGAAAAAATATTTCTCTGTTCTCAAATACACACCATGGTTACATTTTGACACATTCCTAAAATTCAGTTTTATACTTTACTTATATTTCAACAATTTTTTGGGGAAAAAAGCTATTTGAATACAAAGCACTCTATCTGCACCTAAAAATGAGCCCATGAATGTGTTTTGGATATTAACCAGGAAAAAACATATTTTGAAAGTACTTAAAGAAGATTGTGTAACTTTTATAAAATAATTCCAATTCCTAGAAAGACAGGATAGGGAATATCCTGCAGATTGGGTCCTTTCAAAAGAATAATGTCCTGCCACAGATATGTAAGAATAAAAATAGATTAATTTAAAATTGTAATTTTGAAAAAATTTCGATGTTTAATTGGTAATGTTCTCATCATTAAAAATGAATATAAAAGGTTAAGTGCCAGTATGTTAAAAATATATTTGGCAACATTGCACATGGCCTGCTGCAATACAAAATAAATTATGACAGTATAGTATGCAGTCTGTTGTAGTCTTCCATAATTGTCAAACATTTATTTTGCTTTGTAGTTTGGCTGTGAGTCTAAGTTTTAGCCTGCTGTCAATGAGACAGTGTAAATAAGAGAAAAAAAATCTTCCAAGATGTTTCAAGTGTCTTAAAAGACCTCATTTTAGATATTTTAAATGTCTAAAAAATTGCGGCATTTTAAGACGTTTCAAGTGTTTTAAAAATGACAGTATTTCAGATGTTTCGAATGTCTAAAAAATGGCGGATTATTAAGACATTTCAAGTGTTTTAAAAATGGCGGCGTTTTAAGACGATTCCAATGTCTTAACTTCAGATGCAAAAAGGTGTCTTAAAAAGTAAGACACATTTTTTTTCACTTAAAATGTGACCATCCAGTTAAGACACCTTTTTAACTGAATTTCAGACGTTTGCGTTTACAGTATAGTTCGGGTGTTGTACACTGTTATTGGTTTTGCTATAAATATACTTGTATGGTCCATAGACTAGTGCAATATTGGTACTTCTTAGTTGGGAATAATTTAATCAGTTTGTGTATAGTTGTTTAATCTGTTACTTGAATCGAAATAAAATATACAGCTCGATTATGGACTCTTCCAAACAAAATATGGACATTATTTTATCGGATATATGTGCATAAATTTTGCACGTATCAGCTATAACTTCATATTTAATATCAGAAAAAAAACTCTGTATTTTTTTAAATTTTTCATTTTTAATGTAGAAAAAGTTATATGATAAAGCACGATTAAGCTGAATTTGGATATCATTAAATAGTTTAGATTATTATATTTTCGTTCCAATTTAATTTGTTTGCCTTTAAATGCCTCACCAGTTTTTAGAATTGTATTTAGCTTATTAAGTCTAAATACATTTTTTTTTAGTTCAAGTAACATTTGGTTTCTATCAAAGCCAGGAAAATTTAAGTTAATCATATAAAGAAACATCTGTACCATTATGCAACGCCAACAAGATTTAAAGTGAATTTGGTTGAATATGTTTTGTTTATAGAGGAAAATTACAATGAAGAGCCCATGAAGTTTTGAAAGCGCGAAATGTTTAAATTTATGAACAAATTTGGAAAAAAGGGATCAATTGTATGCAGATATTTCAGGACAAATTGATGTAAAATATATTACTTGGCTGTAAATGTTGAGGGGTTACAAAATTAATTCAAATTCTCAAAATGCAGATGGAATACAGTGCAAAACATGATGTAGATCTTTCCCCATTGTGTCTTATGATTCCCATTCTTTACATAAGTCTTCGCTGTGCAGAGTTAAATATAATTATACAATAGAATATACAATGCAGCAATTTTAATTAAAGCTGTCGAATGTTTGTTTCCTATCTTAAATTTTAGTAGAATTTTAGAAAAAAATATTTTTTATGATTTGTTATTATAACAACACAAAAATAGTTTTATCATTTTATATTCGATACCGTTAAGAAAGTATCATTAACATTATTGACAGGAAAGTAAAATCATGCGTCAAACGGATTGTGAAAAATTTTTCAACGCATTCAGATTATTATAATAAAACTTCATAGTTTAATAACGTGAAAAACGATGTCTAAGTAATAACATACAAAACGCAGAACACGAATGAAACACAAATTCAACAAAAGTCGGAAAAATATCAAAACATTTTGTACATCCCTAAATATGAACTATAGATTTATCATATGCATAATATGCTAAAACTTAGAACAGTTAGGGAACGCATAGCAGAGTTGAAAATTCCCCTTTAGCAATTTCCGTCTATAAAAAGAAATGTACTTCAGATGTTTTGTGCAGCCCTGTGTATGATTTATAGAATTTTTACACACTAAATAATATGCAATTTTTTTTTACATTTAAAATAGCAATCCACAAGTGAAAACGCACTTCCAGCAATTATTTTTCATAGAGATAAATATAACTGATTAATTATGTGCGTCCTGTATCTGAGAGATGAATGCTATGCACATCATATTCAATATTAAGTATCTTATAGAGCACCTCGGAGACATATATCAATTTAAATATGTTTGAAATATGGTAAAATAAACAAAATGCATCAAAAATCGATTTTTCTTCATAGGCCTTAATGTAACGTAATTCTTTTAGGTGTCCCTGTAAAATATCGATAAATGTTATCCATACCGTATTCTGTAGAAGCACCTTGTATTGCACTTCCTAGTTATGGATGTAAATTTCAATGTGTTTGAAATTATGAAACATCTTTAAAAACCACCGCAAACGATTATTCCCCATAGACCGTAATGTAATGGAATTTTTTTTAATATCCCTGTAACGGAATTATAACTGCTACACGCTTCATTTTCATTACCGAACATCTCATAATGAATATCAATAACATTTTTCAATTTCACTGCGAAGCGACTATATTGATGCCAAAAGTAATTTTGGCCAGCTAGAATCGCTAAAACTCCAACCGTGCGCTGCTTTAAATGGACTGCTGCAATTCTGACGTTAATTACAGAAAGATGCGCCATCTACCGCTGGAATCCTACTTATCATGATGACGTCATTTATTATTAGAAGAACCCGCCTTCCATGTGTTGTTATCAGACAATTTTAAGAAACCTAAAATTGGCTGTTTTGATCTATTTTTCTCGTACTAAACGTAAAAAAAAAAAAAAAAAAAAAAAAAAAAAAAAAAAAAAAAAACAGTAAAACTAAGGTAAGTTGTTGTGTTTTCATATACATATCTAAATTCATGTGTTTACTGTGCGTATTTTTCATGCGGATTTATTTGCTTTCGTTTTTGTTCTTAGTCTTGAGATTATCTGTTTTAAAAAGGCGCAGGTTTTAATTGGATCGATTTGAGTTGCTTAAATTGGACCAGATATCCAATCATAAATTTGAAAAGTAAGTAATGAATTTTGAATGCTACAATGTATATCATTAAACGAGCGAGATCAGGTATTTAACTGGACATAAACAAAGCTCTTGGTAGACTGATCGACAAATCAGATACCAGGTACAGCAATTCGAATAAATTTCTAAAATGGAGAAAACACTGTAATGAACATACGAAAAGGGCTAATGGGAAGCCTGTAGTGTTGTTGCTTGACGGCTATTCAACACATAGCCCTTGTCAAAATCAGTTAAGTCGAAGTATAGATCAGTGATGAAAGACTGAAGCACCAGAGAATCAGTTGACACCACTAAATTCTAATAGAATTCATCGTCTTATTTCAGATCGGAATTTCTGAGATTTTTCGAGGCGAATAATGCAATTAAAATTTAGTTTTGACAATCTCTCAACTGCTGCGCCACTGTTTCATCACTGATAGATTGAGCCAAAAAATAGCTGTGTTAATATTTTCGCTATATAATGGGAAACTTGAAATGAAAAATAAAAAAAAAAAATGATTAAAAGGAAGGTTTCAAAGCACAAAAGCAATTGAACATCAAGTTTTAAACAATAGGCATAATTCAATTGAGAAGAAAATGATGGAAGAGAAGAACTACAGGCATAAGTTAAAGAAAGCTTCTGTATAAATATATATATATATATATATATATATATATATAGTGATTCAGAATCTAAAAAGTCCTTCCGGCCAGTGCCGGGAGGAAGAGGTAGCTTTCATTTTCCTTATTTTAAAAAAGCCAACTTACATTATTCAAACACACGAAGTTCAATTTAGTGGAAACCGAATATAGGAGATTCAATACTAATTTTTAACAATACTAAATCATTATGAATGAGAATTTCGGGAAATTAGTCAGCTTTGTCCAAGCTGCTTTTATTTACACTAACTTATATTTGGCTGCCAAATTCGGCGATTTCTTAAAGTTCGTGCCATTTTCAGACAACATGGTGGATGAGGCTAATCAGTGAACTTGGTCGAGACCTTAGTAATGGCTGTGCACATGCTCACTCACATCGGAATCGGTTGATATATACGAGTTCTGTCGCAGGCAAAAAATAAGTTTTTCAAAATGTCACCCACATTAGAAATTGAAACTGCTATATCTGAGTCATTTTTTAAGATAAAGACAAACAAAAAATGCTCGTGAATGCTTATATCAAGGTCAAATACTTATGAAAGAAACCTTTTTTAATTTCTATTTTTTTTTTTTTTTTTTTTTTTTTTTTGCACCTCACTTTAAATATAATTTTTTAATTTAATGGCCGCCATTTAGAAACAAGATGGCCGATGAAGCTGGCAGCGAACTTGGTTGAGATATTGATGTATACTATCCACATGCCTTCTTCCATCGAAATAGGCGAATACGTGTGTTATCGCGTGACAAATACAAGATCGTTTCAAAGTGTTAGCCATGCTAGAAATTTAAAGTGCTATAATTCAATAATTTTTAAGATATAAACAAAAGAACAAATTTTCAGAAACAAAAACTGCTCCAGAATCTTTGTATCAAGGCCAAACACACAAAAATTTTTTTTTTTCATTTTCCAATTTTTTAATACTTCATTTAAAATTTGAAATTACTTTTTTTTAAATGGCAGCCCTTTTGAAACAGGATGGCGGATGAAGCTGGCCAACGAACTCGGTCGAGACAATGGTGTGTACTATGTACACACCGAATTACATCCAAATCGGTTCATAAATACATGTGTTATCACGTGACAAAAATCAGGACACTTCAAAATGTCAGCCATGCTAGAAATTCAAAATGCTATAACTCAGCCATTTTTTAAGATATAGACGAAACAAAAACTGCTCCCGAATCTTTTTATCAAGGTCAAACACATAAGAAAAAATATTTTTTCAATTTTCATTTTTTTTGGTACCACATTTCAAATTTAAATTTTTCTTAAAAATTTAAATGGCCGCCATTTTTAAACAAGATGGTGGATGATGCTGGCCAACGAGCTCGGTCGAGACATTGGTATGTACTATGTATAAACGAAGTTACATCCAAATCGGTTCATAAATACGCCTTTTATCGCGTGCCAAAATTCAGGACGTTTCAAAATGTCAGCCACGCTAGAAATTCAAAATGCTATAACTCAGCCATTTTTTAAGATATAGACGAAACAAAAACTGCTCCGGAGTTTTTGTATAAAGGTCAAATACATAAGAAAAAAATATTTTTCCATTTTCAATTTTTTGGTACCACATTTCAAATTTAAAATTAAAAAAAAAATTTTAAATGGCCGCCATTTTGAAACAAAATGGCGGATGAAGCTGGCCAACAAACTCGGTCGAGACATTGGTGTGTACTATGTACACACCGAATTACATCCAAATCGGTTCATAAATACGAGAGTTACAGTGTGACATAGGTCAGATATATATATATATATATATATATATATATATATATATATATATATATATATATATATATATATATATATATACATGGATATATATATATATATATATATATATATCAATTTTGAACGGAGGGTGGTTTCGGGGTCTGGGGGTCATGATCGATGAAAATATACCAAAATTTTTTGAAATCGCTTTCCTCCGAACGGCTGCAATAGGTAGCTTTTTGTAATGAAAGCTACCTAAAAGAAAAATCAAGACAGTGATTATTGGGTTTACCTAATTTGTAAGAAAAATATAATAGCAGAAATGAATCAGTGTTCAGCTTTCCAAACATGGTTCCATGTTATGTGTGGTGGAATAAAAAATGAACAAAATAAATCCATACATAAGCCTTGCATCACATCTAAATGGTATTCAAGTAACTGGCAATTAGTTCCATTATTTCTATTCTTAATTACTTATAACTTTAATTTATTTTTTGAATACATTTTCATTTAAAATAACTAGGTATTCTTACTTTCAGACATTTGGTTTCATTGTATTTCATTGCTGTTGTTTTGTTTGATTGTTTCATGAATTGCAAACTTTACTTTTAATGAAATTATCTGTATCCCTACTCATTAAACCATCCTAATATTGTTTGGTCCAATTTAGGAGACTGGGGGTTCAACTTAGGTAACCAGTCACAAAATTTGGACCACTTTTGACAAATTTTTCTAATTTAAATAAAGCTCAATATTTTCAAAAAGAAATTGTTCTAAAGATTTATTTAGTTTGTAGAATAGATTGACCACGTGTAATGATATTTTGCGGATGTTCTAAAATGAAGTGAATTACACCTGCAAATAAGTGAAGTGATCCAAATTCATCTACTCTCCCCTATATAAAGGTATAATTTAATCTAAGGTTTGATTATTTCCATGCATTTGCTCTTGAGATAGAGCACTCGCAAAATTCGTTTTACGTGCAGGCAGACTGATTCACGGACAAGCATTTTCTAAAGACTGTCCAATCGTATTCAGGACGTTTTAAAACGCAAAAATGTGTGGAAACCGGAAGTCGATATTTTTCATTAATTCAAAGCTTTCTTCTTGTGTAAATTGAAAAAAGGAGAAAGATTTAATGTTTTTAAAACATAAAAAGAAAGAAAAGTGAAGACAGAGAACAAACCATTTAAAATTTTCCTTTGTAAATAACAGCTTGCTGAACTGCAATCCTATACATAATACACAATGTGTATTATGTATAGGTATTATGTGTATTATACACATGCAAAGAAAATGCGTTTTGCACAGGAAATGACTATATAAGGCAATTGTTTTCAACTTTGATGTCTTAGCTTTTTTGGAATAAATGTCTTTGCGAATGCTCTACGACTGCCGTAAACTAAGGTCTTGGTTCACGATGTGTGTAGTAATAGTAAGAAGTAAGTAAGGAAATACATAGTAACATAATATTTTATAAGCTGATGATATATTCCCGCATTGTCTTTATATTTTTAAATATTCTTAACTCGAAATGATACTTAATTTCCTATGACAATAGGCATGATATTATGAAAATTTGGCAATACTTAAAAAACCTTTCAAAAGTCCGTCTCTTTAGTAATTTGTTAAATGCTGTCACGCTACTTTTGCAATATACAAAATTTACTGTATCCTTCGCAAATAGATCTTGTTTTTTATGAAATTTTCAAATAAAGATAATTTATTGAAAAATAATTAAACCCATCTATTTAACAAAGAACATTTTTTTTGTAAAAATAGGTACATTGTTTTTTTTATTATTATTAAACTTTGAATAATCTTCATTTTTAAAAGTATATTCACCTTGTCTCACCTACGCATTGAATTGTATCCTATCTAACAATGTCAAAATATTTTTACAAAAATTTAAAGTATTGGAGCAATACACGCAGTTATATATGTATGAAAAATGAGATGAATATTTCAAAGCAGTTTTCTTAGAGAAATGTCGGCGAATGTTTAAATTGATTTTGTTTTATAAATTTAACTTAATTCGATTTTTTCAAAATTGTAAATTCATGAAACATTAAAAAATTCTGATTAAAGTAAAAAACTACAACAACAACAACAATAGTATTTTAAAGATGGACTTCGAATGAGAATGTAAAATTTTTAATGGAAATTTTTCTGTTACTAATGCTATGAATTTTTCTAACAAATATCATTATAAAAATATTTTATAAGCAGTTCAGCGTAATATAAGTTAAATTAATATGATTACCTTATGTTTTTCTACCAAGGAACCTAAAGTTTGTTAAAATGACGTCGTTTTTTTCAAAATCAGAAAAAGTTATTTCTGATTCGTCAATACAAATGCATGTTTTACAAATGAATACATTTCCAATGAAAGGAGCATCTTACATGTATTTTTCGAAGAGGAGAAAAAACCCCTCAGAGTTACCAAAATTCATTCATTTAATTTAACCATTCAATCTCGTTTTTTATTTAAATTTATTGATTGATTCCCGCAAGTTGGGTATATTTTAAACAGACTTACAACGATGGAGGTTATACAGTACGTTTTCATATATTTTTCAATGCATGCAATACTAATAACACTTGAACGGATAGCATGATTTTCTTACCTTTTTTGGAAGGGTCTTTTTCTGTAAAAAACCCGTTCTAATATCAACGTTACAAAAATTATCTGTTTGTCTGCTTGAGTGCTTATGTGCTTTAATTTCCGCAAAAAAAGACTAATCTTCACGAAATGTGAGTACTTTGTTAAGGTATACAGTATTAGTTTACGTTTTCGAATGAGTCGTCATATCGTCTATAGCTTTTTTACATGGATATTTCAAACATCTCTGTATAAGAAATGTATTTTATAAACTTGGGATTTCCACGGGAGGATGGATATACAATACCTTTAAAGAAAAAGCAACTCAAAAGCTTATACACAGAAGTCGTTAATTATAAAGATAGTCAATTGTAGTAGCTTTCCCATTCTAACGAACAATTAAAAAATTTGCTTATATGTAAACATTGATGCATTATTACTTTTACCTTAAAGAATACAAACAATTACATCACACATTTTAATAAAATACGCGTTTTTTGCTTTTCTACCATAGTTGTTTAAAATTGTCTTTCAAAAAAATTAGAAAAAAGGGGAAAAAACATTTATTCCTTAAATTTCACTATTCTTTCTCCATTATTGGAGGGAAAATGTTGCAAAGACGTATTATTGTCATCTATATTCGTTCTGGAGAAAAATTAATTCTGTGTTCAGAATTATTGCAATGTGCATTTGAAAAATATTTACAGTAATAAAAGTGCTCGTTTTTCTAATTTCTAAAGTACTTAAGTAAAGAATAATCCAAAAATTATTAACGAAACATTTATTCATTAGCTATAGATACCTGGTTGAAAACTCATAGATTTTTATACTATTAAGATATTTTTTCTGGTCTTCATACTCATTCATAAAGGCTATTTTTCATTCATTTTATAACCAAACAGTTGTAAAAATATGGTTTTTATAAAGAAACAATAAAAAGTTTATACTAGATTTTCTTTAAGGTTTCCTGGTGATCTTTAGACTTTTATGCAATGAAGCTTAAGAAAGACGGATGTCTTTTAAGTAGTTTAGATGTTAAACATCATTAAAACTGGCCTCGACATGCCAACCTGAAGTCTCTTTATCATTACCCGAGGAATGGGCGTAGGTCCCTTCGCTGGTTCCGCCGTTGGGTGAATTAGTGCAGCGTCAGATAAGGATGATACATGACTGAAAGTTATAGTTGTAAACAACATAATAAGTAAGAGATCCATTTTCTGATTATAAGTGAAGGAATGATGGGGAATCTCTCAAATTCGTTCTAAGGAGAGGTTCTACATTCTACAACGTTAGACCAAAATTTTTGATTTTTTTTTTTTTCAATTTTGCATTTTTAAAATTCTTCAAGTGTGTAGGTTGTTGCCCTAAAACAGTTTTGGAATACTCCAATTCCTTATAGTCATTTTTGCTCGTTGAATGTGACGCCGTTCGTTAATAGTAATGCTACTGCAAAACTTTAAACATATTTTTCTCGGAAACACAGTTTTCAAACTGGGCAATAATTTTTCTTTAGAATTATTCGATCGATTTCATTCATTTTTCAACATGTGAAGGTTCCAATTCCAAACAGATGAATTCGTCTGTTTGGAATTGGAGACTTTGCCTGTTCAATTTTGAAAACCCTTGATGATGACCAAGTGGTTTAAGTGAAACTATTGGGTATATTTTAACATTTTTTAAGGTTTTAAATGTCATACATATTTTATTTCTCATGGTACACTGCTATACCATACATATATTTTACCTATTTCTGAGTTTTAGCTTATTATTTATATATTATTCACAGGGTAAAGTCCACTTTCAAAGTTTTTATTTATTAAATATCAGTTTTAAGGTAGATTTTTTTTAATTGCTTTATATATCACTCAACACAAATAAAAGATAGCCAAATTTTAAATTGAATAGTTCATTAAACTTACATTCTATTCAAAGGCGACTGCAATCGCTAAAAGTTTCATTAAAAGTTTTTTTTATTTTTTCAGATAAAGTTCCTTGACATTTTCCCTTCTTGTTTTTTGCGTTCTTTAATGCTACCACAAAAACATAATCAACTTGATTTTTAGTCTTTATATGTTTTTTAGATAAAGTGCTAAGACGCCATTAAAATAATTCCTCAAAACTGTGTCAAAATATAAGCTACTGTTGTATAAAAATTTCAAATTGCTCATAATTCTTTCGACATATAATTGCAAAAAATATCCAAGTCGTAAAATCACAAAAACATCTTCCTAACTATTAAAACTTTCAAAAATAGATGTTTCCCTTAAATCCACATCATAAAAAGAAAATTAAAAAAGAGTACTTTATGTTTTAAAAACTTTTAAGATATTTTGAATAAAACAAAAGCACGAGAATGGAAAGAGATTAAGAACGAAGATATCTACATTTAGGTTTCAACCTGATAAATGAGCACTTGGATTCTCTGAATAGAGATAAACTTGTTACATTTTTTTTTTTTTTTTTTTTTTTTTTTTTTTTACGAAAGGAAATCTAATTTTCTTTGTAAAAGAAAAGCTTTTTAAAAGTAGTTTTGCAAAATGAGAAATAACTTAAAAAAGGGGGTTTTGTAATGTTTATATTGCACTTAAAAGAATATTTTATACTTATTTAAAAAAAAAATTTCGGGTTCATAGTATTATATATATATATATATATATATATATATATAGATCTTATTTTATAATTCCGAATTTTACACTGGCTACAGTTTGACAGAGTGTTAAAATTTGCAATTAACATGCTCAGTAACTGATATTTATTTAGTTATACATTGCAATTATATACAAAATTTATTATTTCTGTTTTCTTTCTCAAAGTATCTTGATTAAAATCTATGTGTGAATGACTGAACAAAAGTGCAGTAAAGCAAACACTCACTAACATTCAGAAGTGACGTTTATTATTTATTTCAACTGTTAAAGAAGCAACATCAGTGGTAAAATGACAGGCGAAAAAACTGACATTGGTGTACTTTTCTCGAGAGATACTAAAGCGATTTCACTATTAAAAAAAATAGCTTTGGTAGTTGAAAAAGTATAAATTGAACATTCAGAAAAAATAAATATAAAAATGCAGTAGTTATTTTATATAGAGAGGAAGTTCGGGTGCAATGGAGATGTCGGATAACATGGAATACTTCAATATCTGGGCCATGCGGCTCTGCAGTCAAGCGTAAAACTGCCAAACGTCTTCCTAGCACTCCAATGATGCACTGAGTTGAGTTCTGTTTGGATACCTGTCGTTGAAGTGACGCAGTTAAATCAAACCTTATTCTCGATTGTTGCAGCTTTTTGCAGGTAAGTTAAAAAAAATTCTCATAATTATAAGACTTTTTTCGTCAGTGACGTTAACCAATGTCATTACTAAATTGTACAGTTATATTTATTGCTCTGTTAGTCAGTTCACCTCTGTGCTAACAAGATGGCGTGTTTGGTAATATGGCATAGCAGCTAGGCAATTGTTTCGAGACGAGTCTAGTGAAGATGAACAATCGCTCAACTCCGATGTATCATCTGAGATGTGCTCCCCAGATGAGGAAGATCTGTTTTTCTATTGAGATTTCTCAAAGGATGCAATAGGGTAGGAGTGGATAAAATGCCTGATGTATGCGATGTCGGCCGATACGGACTGGGATGGAGTCGAAACAACAGGTTAATTTTGATTTTTGCAAAAAATTTAAAATAAGTTTTCAAATACTCTGCTGATTTGTAGATGATGTACTAACTGTTTACTCATTAAATAAACTTGGTTATTCTTCTTAATCTTGATTTTTTTTTTTTTTTTGCAATTTTAGTATTCCTTATAATCTTACTCCACTTTAGCGGAGTGGTTCATATTACCCAAAAAGTGTAATTATTTTTTTAATCTAACATTCTTATGGATTTTCTCTTCCGCTTTAAATGCCTAAAACTTTTTAGTCAAAGTTTGTACTTTAGTAACATTTAATGTATCTCATTTTTTTGCGTTGACTTACAAATCAAAATGTAAATGGCATTCCATAATACAAGCACTCCCTCTATATATATTCATATACATTTTTTTTTTCAATATGGCGTTTCTGGTAATATGGCATACCAGCTAGACAACTGTTTCAAAATGAGTAGTGAAGACGAACAAACATTCAACTCCAACTTATAAGCTATGATCTGCTTTTTACCATGTTGTATACTAGATGAGGAAGATCTGTTTTGCCATAGAAAATACTCAGAGGATGGAAGAGGGGACGAGGGAATAGAATTTCTGATGTGTTCGATGTCGACCCATGTGGACTGAGATGGAGCAGAAACAACAGGCTACATTTGTCATTTTTGTGAAAATTAAAACAAATTTTCAAAGAGTCGGTTTATTTGTGGTTGATGCATTACTGTTTACTAATTATATAATCTTGGTTATTTTTGTAAATCGTGGTTTTTCGAGCGATTTAATTATTCCTTATAATCCTACTCCACATTACCCGACTGGTACATATTACCCGAAAAGTATATATATATATACATTTTTTAATCTAATATTCATACGTACTTTTTTCTTCCACTGTCAGTGCCCCAAAAATTTGTTAAGAAATAGCCAAAGTTTGCACTTTTCTAACTTTTAATCTATCTCAAAATTGTTTATGTTGATTTACAAATCAAAATGTAAATGATATTTCATAATACCCGAATTTCCTCTATATATACTTCGAAATTTGTACAGCTATTCTACTTGTTCTTTTTCCTTGCCCAACGATATATTTATCGCTTCTCTCCTGCCACAACTATCTAAAAAAGTACTGAAATCGATTCGTTAGTTCCAAGGGGAAAAAAAAAATACATGAAAGACAGATTTATTTGTTATTTCGCAATTGTAGTAGCCACCTTAAATATTTTTGAAATTGTGAATACGAAGCAACTGAGACACAATTGCTGAGGCACAAATGCAACTTTCCAGTAAAATTTTACTAATGAAAACCCAAGTAAAAAATACAATATAAGCAGCGTAAATAAAATATTGAGTGAACAAATCCGTTCTGAATTCTAATGAACAATAGCAAAATTCAATAAAGCTGTAATTATTAAAATTAAAATAATAACTATAAAAATAACTTACAAACCCTTTTTCCCCTCGGAGTTATTATTATTATTATTATTATTTTACGTTATTATTATTTCGAAGCATTTATGTTTGTGTGAATACGCAGTCTCTTTCCGTAAATTTAGACTAAAAACAATAGTTATCTCTAAACAAGAATGAAAAAACATACGTCCATCATAGATTATGTAACACATTCTAACACATTCAGAATACACAAACAAAACTTCACAGGTTATTAAAGTGAAACATAATGTTTAAATAAACAATTTGAAAAACTCATAACTCATTTGAAATCCAATTTCTGCTATTAGAATCAATAGTCGGAAAAATACCCATTTTTTGTTTGTGTTTTTTGTGCAGACCTGTATATGATCGATGGATTTGTATGTATACTACATAGTATGTTAAAAGCTAGTTCATTGAAACGAATAGGACAATTGAAATTTTGCATTCCGGAATGGCCGTGAAAACACGAAAATGTACTTGAGAAATTTTGTGCAGTATACAATCCTGTATATGATCTAAGAATTTATCTACGACAAGTAATCTTTAAAAAAATAGTTCAATTTAAAAACGCGTAACACAACTGAAAACGCACTTCTGGCAATTATTGTTCATAGGCTTCAATAGTTCAATTTCTTCTGTAACCAAAGTCTAGTGTGTGTCCTTGTAAATGTACGATATAGTCTATGCTCCCTATATTCTACAGTTGTTGTCTCTAATGTTTTTGAGAGTAATCTCTAATGTTTTGAGTTATAACTAATTTAAATTACCCTACTTTAAAAAAGTAATAATCATTTAATTCTTTTTTTTTACTTTATGAGAAATTTTCCGGATGGAATTTTGTTTGCAAATTATATGGTTAACCTTCATTAAAAAAAAATTAAATTCTAACTCAATAAAAATATTTTTTACATGTTTCCCGAACCCGTTAAGGTAATTAATTTAAGGGGTAACATTGTTTCTGGAATTACCCTCATTTTAATTTGTGTCTAATCCATTAAAACCTGACGATTTATTTAAACGGGCATATCTCTTTAAGTTTTGTCAAGATGTAATTTCAAGAATATCAAGATGTAAATTTTTGTGTTTAATTCAGAAATAGAAAAGGAAAATTTTCCTAATTGGAAATTTTACCCTACGGTACTGGATAAAAATTTAGTTTTCTTATTTTCTGAATGAGCCCCCCCCCCCCCCCTTCATGGATTTGCAACTTATCTCATCAAATTTTGCACCTTTTTTTATGAAATTTTGCAAATGAAAGTATGTGTCTATCGGCAATATTTAAGGAAATAGGCTATTGTTTCGATGTTTCTGAATCACACTGTATAAATGCTATATAATGAAATATTCAAACTTCAAGAAAAAAACACGAAACATTTTACTTGATTAACCCCTTGACTGTGGAATATATTTGAGAAACACGTTCCAATAAGGGAAAACAAAAATTCTTTTTAATTTTGTTCGGTGTTATTATAAAAATGTTAGAAGTATATTATTTAAAAAAAATTAAACTAAATAAATACTATATTAAATTTTTTCACATATATGGGGAATGTTAATGGATTACAGTAATTTTTGTTCCAATTACAGCAAAATAAATCAAATGACATAATTTTCAAGATAATATAATAAACTAATACAACTATATTATTACTTATATCAACTGTCATGAATTCCATGTCCGTCAGATTCCTTTGAATTTCACAAATCCTTAAAGTATGGTATATACGAAAACATGGCACATCACACAATCCTACATAACAGTCTTTATAACATATTGGAATCTCACCTCGTATCCTCTTTCCCTTTTCATCAGTTTTACGACTACACAGGAAACATTGTCTGGTTGGTCTAATAAATTACATATTATGCACGCTCTTAGAAAAAAATGTAAATTTATGAGCGTTTGCTTTTCAATTTTCACGGACAACAGCCTTATTTAATGAAAAACGGTCTGATCCACTAAAAAAATACGGTACGACCACATACATTTTTATCCGCTAGGGTGTAATCCTTCATTTTAGTCGTGTTTCGAAAAATAATGTCTCTTAACCATGACCGTAACGTATTTTTACATATTTTTTAACCCGCCAAAAAAGCGATTCTGTGATAATTATCTAACGTGCTACGGGCTACGGAACAGTAAGTAAAGTGTCATTCTATTTTGAAGTGCATTATATCTTTGTCCCGTAAAATTATGGGCTGCACAAAACGATGGGCATGGATTTTTTTAACGAAGTATGACTGGAATCTATGTTGCCGACCTCTGCTCGTAATTTTACAGGGATATTTTTAGATACTTAGAAAATTAAGGGCAATCCACATATTCTTGCAGTTCTAGCCCATCTGTTAGCAAAAATACGGGTACGACCTTATACATTCTCCTCCGTTAAGGTGTACACGTTGACACAAAATGATGGGCATGGATTTTTTTTTTTCTTTGTTACGGTATATGACTGGAATCCCTGCTGCCGGCCTCTGCTCGTAATTTTACAGGGATATTTTTAACAGTGCATTAGACATACTGAGTTCGGGCTTCACGGATCTGAAACACCCGAACTCCGAAACACTCGATTCTTTTACTCGAACTCAAATGGGGCATTCCAAAATTGGCGCATTTGCATTTCCCGAATTGAGTTCGGGCTTCATAGGAAAAGGGTTAAAAACGTTATCTTTAAAAATATTCTACCACAATACATATCGTTCATTATTCATCGCCCCCATAATTTCCTAAATGCGACGAATAATCTCGAAAATGGATAAAAATTTCACCTTTTTTTAAACTTTTTATCAAATAACTGTATCAACATCAAGGCCTTGGACATCTGTAACATTTACCTTCAGAGGAAGCTCGTTAAAAAGCTATACGTTTTAAAATTCGAATTCTAAAATATTGACCGCATTTTGGAGATTTTTTTTGAGAGATCAATTAATGTCGAACACTGCAAATAGAAGCGTCTTAAATTTAGACACATATGTGACTGAAAAAGAATTTTAGACACTTAAGTGTCTTAATCTGAAAATTAAGACACTATAGATGTCTTAATTTAAGATACATAAGCGTCTTACTATGACCATGGTGTAAACGAACTCAGAATAATGTCTAAAATATCCGCAAACGTCTTATTTTAAGACACTTCATTGCTTTAAACGTGTCTTAATTTAAGATGTTTTGATTCTTCCGACGCAATAACCACCAGGGGGCACTAGCACTCCCAGCTGCGCATGCGTTTTAGATGTCTTCGTTCGAAGTGGTATACGTTGTAATTCAAACAAAGTTTGTTTTTATGTACGCGTGTATTTTAATTCGTTTTTTGCGAAATGTGAAGTACTGTGATTTTAATTCGTATTAACTTGGAGTATTTATTTATTGAATACATACATCTGACGTGTGTGCTCGACATCAAATGTCTCTTAGAAGCTGTCGTCGATACAAGGGCGGGATAGACACAGAACAGAAGTAGACGGCGGTTGAAGATTACACCCGGAAATTCTACAAAGCGTGTGCAATGGGCTTAGTGTTAACTCGTATCAATTTATATCAATAATATTGTGTTATTCATCTTCGTCCTGTCGAAACTGGCAAAAAAAAAGAAACTTTTGTCTGGCGGGTCCTGTTTTTAGGATGAAACATCTCATCCTTTAAATATGGCTAGTCGGATGTATTATGGATTACCTTTTAAACTGATGAAAGTCTTTCTCCCTCACTGTGGTTGTGGTAGTTTTTAAAATTTCAAATCGAGGAATATTTCTTACCTCTTGCAGCAACTCAAGTAAGTTTCTTTATAGTAGTAAAATTAGTGTATTTTATGATTTTATTTATTGTACTAAACAAAATCCTGCATGAAATTTAATTAGTTTTGAATCTGTTCGCAAAAAACCCCACTAATTCTAGAAGTATATATTTTTAAACTTATGACGTTCTTTTTTATTACGAATTATATATTCAATGTCAGTTCTTAGTTTCAAATGGATAATTTTTATCTCGCAGTAAATGACGGCCACAAGGAAGTAAAGAAAAAAAAAACTTTGAAAGTTGACCTAATGCTTTCTTACTTCCTGGCATAAAACCGCAGATTAAAAAAAGATAAATAAAGTAAATGAGACTGGTCTATTATATGAACCTGCCTGTAAAAATATACATATGTATTTGATTTGCAATCAACTCTAATACTGATTTTTTTATTATTTTTAATAAAAAAGTAATTTGAAATTTATAATGGGAAAAAGTAAAAACCTCTAACTAGATTTCGTATTTAAAATTGTGGTAACTTTATTTATATGCACTTATACGAAAAATACAAAAATGACAGATGTTACTGTATATATTTAAGACGAAAGAAGTTTGGAAATCATAAGTTATTTTTTCCTCATGTTTTTAATATAGAATATGTACTTATTTGTTTTTATTGATAGTTGAATAGCTTTTGTGAGTACCCTCTGATCTACATAAAAACTTGTCCATGTGGAAATATAAATTTTTTAAAAACATAATTTTTAAATAAGTATTTTCATTTTTTGGGGGGGGGGAGGGGGGGATTTTGCATGAATTTTTGTAAAGCTGATATCTTAAATCTTGCACTGATTATAATGAAAGTTTTGAACTTTTAGAGTAGGACAAGTTTAAAAACGCAAATATATTTAACAAAATACCAAAGTCATTTTTTCCCCAATGTTATTAAAGTAGAATATTTATTTATTTATTTTCATTATTCATAGTTAAATGGCTGTTGTGATTATCAAGTGATGTATATGTAAAATTGCCTATGTGGCAATATATTTTTTTTATATTTTAATTTTTTGGGGGGGGGTGGGGGGTGGGATTTTTGCAATTTTCGTACATCTGATATTTTAAATCTTTTTCCACATTCAACCGAGTATAATAAATATTTTGAACTTTTAGAGTAGGACAAGATTATAAAATATATATATATATTTATCTATGTACCTTAAAAGCCCTTAATAGCGAACACTTCGGGACCGCGGAATTTGTCCGATAATTGGAGATGTCTACTTTTTTGAGGTAAAAATATACAAATATGTATGTCTGCTGATTAAAAAAGTATTCGTTAAATAGAGGTGTTCGCTATTCGAGAATCTCCATTAACCTCCACAACGGATACTCCCGAATACCGGACATCTCAATTTAGACAACTATAATGCAGGGTTGCGTTTTTTGCAAAAGTACTTCTTGATTAAAGGAAGGGCAAACTGGGAAGTGCCCCGTCCCCCTACGACTGTAGTGCCCCCAAATTTGATGTGCAATATTTGTAAAGCTTATATTTTAAATCTGTTTCGAAATTGTACTGATTATAATCAATATTTTGAACTTTTAAAGTAAAATAAGGTTAAAAACAAAATAAATTTTAAAAAATCTAATATTTAGATAAATATTTTTTGTTTTTTAATCTTGTTCTACTCCTGAAGTTCACGATATTGATTATAATCAGTACAATGTCGTAAAAGATTTAAATTATCAACGTAACGAAAATTGTATACCAAAACTGAGAGCACCAAAAAAATCAGGCTGTATTGGGGGGGGGGGGGGGGGGCAGGACCACAGCCAAATATTTTTCCAGGATTCAACGTGGTCAAACATGGCTACGTATGATGCTTACAAAAAAATGGATGCGATGCAGACGTTTGAAGTGTCTGAAATTCAGACGCAAAAAGTGTCTGAAAAAATTCAGACATTTTAAAATGTCTGAAAATTGAACACTCCATTTCAGACACTTAAGTGTCTGAATTTCAGACATTTTAATTTAGAGTGAACCGAATCCACCAAGTGCGTAGAGATTTACTGAAGTAATTTTATGTGGGAATCTCGCATATTATATTAAATTGATGTTTAAAGCAGAAATTGTGTTCAATTAAGCTTTGTTACCTTAATAAATTAGTAACTTCTACATTGTCATGCAATAGTGGTTTCCTTTGACCGGGTACTTTTAGTGTTTTATAGAAGTTATATCAAAAACTGATTGTATTAAGCGCTTTTAACCTGAAAATATTTGAAATATCTAAACGAGGTACTTATGAAACTAACAATATCACAAATAGACATTATAGAAGGTAGTGGGGTAAATTATTATGTCTCTGGAGCAGTTTCATACATAGTAGATAATAATAAATAATTAAATACATTTGAAATTTAAAAACAGAATATATTTGAAATATTAGGAAAGGAAAAGCGTCGTAACAGAGAAGGGTACTATGGTGGGAAGGAAAATTGGCCAATTAAAACTGACAAAGATGATAATCCAAAAATGCTTCTTGTACATTGTAGTAATTCACAGAGAGATCTTGTTAACCAAAACTTTTTCTCTTGTTCTTGATGAAGTAGTATAATCAATCAAAACATTTTTCAAATGTGAGAGTCTTTTAAAATAATAAGAATGGTGTATAATTTACAGAGGGGGTGGGTATCATAATTTCAAAGATGATTAGATGGGGCATGGTTAAAAAATGTTTAGGAACCACTGATCTATATCCATACCTATCAGAACAAAAAAGAAAATATTGAGACCTACACGGAAGATAAAAAGCAAAAATGAGTTAAAATAAAAATTAAAATAAAAATATTTTCTTAAAATATATAGTCAAATACATTGCTTTGATATAATTTATGTTGCATTGATCAATCATTAGTTACTTTTTCTTTTATAATCATCAAATTTAAAAGTGTTGAAAGTATGAATGTAGAATTATTAATTATTTATCCATTATACATTCAGAATTCTGTATATCAAAATTATATTTTGATTAGGTTATTATCAAACTAACTTATTAATATATTAAGTAGTTAAATATTAAGTGTTTCAAATTTCAGTTATAACTATTTAATTTTTTTATTAAGTATTTCAAACATTAGTAGGACTTAAACGAATAATTTAAGATAAACTGACATGCATGAAACGAATTGTCCCATTTAGGTACTGTGGAAGCATCATTTAGGTTTTAACTACTGTAAATGCGACAAAATGCGTCAGTGGCGCATTGATTACAGATGATAATTCCATTTCTACAAAACAAGTCAGTTTAGAACTAATGGCACCGTATATTCAATCATTTTCTGATTCATAAAAAAATATTTTTAGTTAATAAAACTTGAAATATACCCTAAATGCTACAAAACTATGGGGAATCATGCCTCATTTAGGTACAATTGCTTTACATGTCACGTTTTCTTCATTTTCGCATGTTATAAAAAAGTAGAATGTGAACTATATAAATGCAATTTTTATCATGCACTGGAGACCACACATCTCTACTTCTAGCATTAACAGTACATAAATCTGAAGATAACCTTAAAAAAATACCACATTTCAGATTTATCTAACCCCAAAATTTCAGTTTTTGTCTCAATAGATAAAGGAAAAAGGTAAATATCTCACAATTTCCGCCGAAGAATTTTCCACTAAAATAAACTTTGGGTAAAATAGATTTTCTTTTGAGAAAATAATAAAACTGACTCTAAAGGAAACTGAAGATGGCTAACAGAAAGGATAAACATACAATTTTTTAAGACATGAAATAATTGAGGAGGTTTTATAAAATTACAGATATTTTTATATTTTTACCTAACTTCAATGTGAAAGTGGAAGAAAATTAGTAAAAGATAAATAATTACATGTAGTTAAACAGTCAAATTTATTCGTTTGATTATAAAATAGTAAAATTCACAAATTTTACTTTCTTTCTAAGCATTCCATTATTCCATGTGGTTACCATACGTTACTCTGCAAATATATCATGTGATTACTACTGTCATATGTTTGTGAGCATGTTCACGTCATTAAAGCCAAATGCCGTTCTGATGCATGATTTCAATTGAAAAAATGGATTTCGGTAGCAGCGGACTGTCACCCTGATTAAAAAAAAATAATAATAAAACACAAAAATACATAAGCTCTAAAATCTAGGGGTAAAAATACTTATGATTTTGGTGACAATGGAACAACACCTCCGCTACCTCAGAGTTCAGCAGATAGGTAAGAAGTATATCCGCAAAGTTAAGATATAACAAATGTAATTTTAAATTGTACTGATAGCATACAATTGATATTTTAAAATTATTCCTTTTCGAAATTGTACAATTAATTTTTATCCACTCCATATATAGTTATCGTTATGTAATTTTTCAAACTTTCACCATTAACCCTCTCGCTGCGTAAGTAATTCTTCGCGATGAGCATCTTTTACAGAATTTTTAATCTTTTATCCCCGGTTCATTAAAGCAGAAATTTTTTACTATCGTAATCGTGAAATGTGTCTTGATTAATTAAAAGTTTTTGGTAAAAAATAACAGGTGGGAATAATCTAATAGCATTAACACTAGAACCGCCACAGCGGTCATTTTGACCGGTAAAAAGTGAAAATATTTCGATTCGAACCAGAATTTTTTTTTTCTTAAATAAGTTAAATATGTACTACGGAGAAATAAGTGGAATAAATAAGTTAAATAATTTTAAATAAAAATTCTGGTGTAAAATAGTTTTATAACACTTGAGTAAACTTTCAAGCGGTTCTAGTGTTAATTAGACGGGAAAATGCATGCCTGAGTATTTCTCGGGTTGCACAGCGAGAGGGTTAAAGAGGTTTCATTACTTCATTAATCACATTAATCATAAAAGTGAGAGACTTAAATATAGCGCAAAACTATTGCTAAAATTTTACTTTTACTTTTAACTCACATATTTTTTTTTAACAAATGTAATTTGGGATTAATTTTGTCAAAATAATTTTATTGTTTTTATTTTCGCTGTTATCTATACTTACACCGTGTCTTAATAGTACTTACAATCCGGAAATTTATGATTTCAATGAAATTCATTTTAAATGTGCATAAAATTTAGTTATTTATAATAAATGTAAGGACAGAAATTGAGCCAATATTTATAGGACTCCGGCCTATCCGGCTTTTTTGTTATCCGGCCTACCCTTCCGCCCTTTATGCCGGATAGTCGGAAGTTTACTGTATATGGATCAGCTCAACAGAACAAATCGCAGGCAATGGAAATGCATTAAACGTTGGATACGTACTTACAGTAGATTAATTTTATCACAATTATTCTAGGTAGTAAATAAATCATATGAGTTGTAATTTTCCAATTATTTTTCATTAAGTTGGAAAATTACAACTTATAAAAACGGATTAATAAAACGTATTAATCTTTAGTAATTATCATACTATAAATGAATTCTAGGATTGATTATCAAAGCGAATGAAATATTGTCACATCCCAACAATATCCCAAGTTCAACTAGAGGCATGGGTATTTTTCACCGGGAATTAAAATATTTTCTTATGTAATAATGCACATCTCTATTATTACACTCACATTTAATTTTGCATTTAAAAAATCGTGATAAAAATAGAAATTTATTTAGACCTAGCTCGACCTATTTAAAATAAAGGAAAAGGGATACTTCTTTAATGGTGAAATTTGAACATTGATTAATGAATATCCATCAAATTTTAAATTTTTTAATAATTAAATTTCTACTCAAGAAGAAATCAAAGAACATATTTTTGTTACTGTTGTTATTCCTCTTATTAAGACTGCGATACATTTGTGAAAAACGTGACTTATTACCACAGGAATTTTATGTAAATTGAACATTTGTAAAAATTTGGTGCGTAAAGGAATTTTATATCTATGAATGGAGTGCATATGAATTAACCATTTGTATCACTAGCGCATATATGCACGGAATGTTTCCGGTCTGTATTACCAAAAGCGCATAATATACGGGAACAATTTTTTTATCAGATTCTAACCAGAAATTAAGTGCAGTAAATGATAAATCCATGGGTAAGAGTAGAACATTTTTGCCACAAATTCGTTTTGTATTATACTTAAATTTCTTAACACCTTCGAGGGTGGTGGTTCATTTTTGGACCACTTAATTTTAATTTCTAAATCCACATAGGCGCCAGAATATTGGGATGAATTTTTTTTTTATTATGTAAGTGAACAAAAGCTTTTGCTTATTTTGAAATAAATTTGTTTGTAAATTCTGGTGTCCTTCACTCATTTCGGCATTTTACGAATAGAAGTACCTTGCCCCTGAAAGGGTTAACCCAAATATTTAATTTAATTATTTTATATTTACCCAACAAACATCTATGGGTAATATACCAACGTCGATTTTCTGAAAATTCAGCTTTGTACTTACAAAAAGTTACTTTTCTGCTGAGACACATGAAAAATCTCTTTTTTATGCTTTAACATGTAGCTAATGTTTCAGAAAATCGATGTTGCTATATTACGATAAATAAATGGATGTTAAACATCAACATTTGTAATTTAAAAGTTTGGGAATTAAATACAACCAATTAGCCAATTAGACCTTTGAACCACCTCCTAATTTTCAATATTTTTGACTCTTAAAGACTAAATAAACTCCAGAACTGTGCTCTGTTGACAAGGTTCTAAACTAGGATTTCTACTCCTTACTTTAGAAATTAAATTAGTAAAATTATGTGCAATTAATTGCATCATCTAACTATTTTTGTGAAGTACTGTTTTCAAGTTAATTTTGAATGCTGTTTTGTAGTTGTTGTAATCCAATTAAATTTTCATAGTGAGTAACAATATACTCATTTATCAGACATATTATTATCTAAATGTTGTAAATGTGTTAATATTTTGTTATTATTTATTTATTAATAGTTAATAAAATGTAAAATAAGGAAGCACTAACATTTTACCTCATTTTCAGGGTAAGTTAGAGCCGGCTCAAAGTTACACTGATGTTTATAATTTACTGATTATAGGTGCTACTGTAAAAAATTTCCCATATTTGCACCTATATTTTATATAAATGACGAAAATGTAAATTAGATATAATATGTGTAAAATACATAAAATTAATTTAAAGGCGTTATTCGGGGAGGAGCTACTCAAATTTGACATTTCATACATTCGACATGTTTTATTCTTGTTTGAATAATACTAGTACTAGTATGTATTACTGTAATTATGGATATATTATTGAGTTAAAACATTGAAAATTGTTTTTCACTGCATTTTTAGGCTTTATGAACAATAAACAGTTTCTTTTTATTTCTAAATATTGATGGTTCTCTTCTTCCACATTTCTTATGCATAATATTTGTTGTAATATCATAAATTATACAAATCTTGTGACGTTGGGAAATGCAAATTCGGCGTCTTTACATATCTGAAAACATTTTTTTGGGTTCAAAGTTGTCCTAACTATAATCCTTTTTTTTTTTTATAATGAATTATTTTTGGTAATATTTATCATATGGTGCAAAGTTACCCTAAATTGCTTGGTAACTTTGAACCAGGTTAAAAGGTCATTTTTTATTGCTTTTATCAGTATTATTCCTTAATTTTTGATAGTCATACAATAATTTAGAATCCTTTCTTCTCTTTTATGCCCCTAGTTGCAACAATATTCTTAAAATAAGAGTTTGGCATATGAAAATAGCGAAAATGCGGTTCAAAAAGTTACCCTGAATGACTGTAATTTAAGGATAAAGCTCCTTTATTGGCAAAAGCGTGAAACACTCGTCCATGGATTTGGCGTATATCGACTTTATTGAACTAAATAGAATTATGAATGGCTATTATGGCTACGCCATTTGATTTTTAGTTTTCGGTACATTTTAAATTCATTCCATTGTGATAAAATAAGAAACGCTTTTGGTGATCAGGACCAACTTATTTTTTTTTTCAAATTATGCTAATTTGTTTAAAATAGTATCGTTTTACAAAACACAAAACAGCAGTTTATTTCGCAATTAAAATATCAGTGTTTAGTCATTTACGCCGCATATCTCAAACAAATATTGAAAAACGTAAAAACTAAGGAAATTACGTGCACGAACTCCTCCCCCCGTCCACAAAGAAGAAAAAGAACTACTGTGTTGACTGTGTTACACTTATGTCCAAAATTAAGGACCAATCACAAAATGCTAATTTTCAAGTACCCGAATACTCAAAAGTAAATAATATAATTCGAATAATTACTATCTCTACAGCACAGTTAGTCCATATAACATCTCATTCATTTCACACATGGTCACAAGTGTCACAGTCACTGCGGTGGAGCAAAAAAATTGGAAATTCCATACATCTAATTATGAGTTTCAAATGATCACTATAAGTGACTCCACTGAGAGATCACTATGACTGCGGCTTTGTGACGAGTCACCATGTGACTTTACAATGTAGTTACATTGTGACTCTCATGTAACTGTCATCTGCAGACTCAATTTCAAAGTCCTCGTGAACGCTGCATTGTGATAAGTTACCAAATAATGTCACATTAAAGTCACATGATGACTTTCAGGTGACAGAGAGACTACTGTGAAGTCACCATTGTGCTCTTTTATGAAAAGTCATCATGTGACTATAATGTGATATTATTTGGTGAATTATCATAATGCAACGTTCATGATGACTTTGAAATTGAGTCTAAAAATGACAGTCACATGAGAGTCACCATGTACCTACATTGTAAAGTCACCTGGTGACTCGTCACAAAGCAGCAGTCGCATTGACGTCTCAGTGGAGTCACATATAGTGATCATTTGAGACTCATAATGAACCGTGTGGAATTTCCTATTTTTTGTTTCACCGTAGTAACTGTGACACTTGTGACCACGTGTGACATGAATGAGATGTTACATGGACTAGCTGTGCTGTAGGGATAGTAATTATTTGAATTATATTATTTCCTTTTGAGTATTCGCTTACTTAAAAATTAGCATTTTGTGACTGGTCCTTAATTTTGGACACCAGTGTAGTTCCAAATCTAATGAATGCACAAATAAACGAAAAATACCGCTTTAATTCGTTTAAAACTTTTTATAAACGTATATGACTTATTTTCATATAAGGGATTGTTCACTTATTAAAAATTGCACTAAATTTTATTTTTGAAATGGTAACGTATTGTTTTGACACCATATTATAACTTTTAGGATGAAAACAAAGCAGCCTAACGAGAGGTAGCATTTATATGCCTTTTTTTAAATATCCCTATCATTAGAAGGAATGAAATCCTATAAGGATGTTAATGTTAAATCCAAATGACAAAATTTAAGCTATTTCTTTCAAAAAATCATCTAAGTGAAATGTTTCTGTTATAATGAGGATACACCAAAATCACACAGGAAATCTGGGCATTTTAAAAAAATGCAAAATCATGCTAATTTATGCAAAAATATTATGAATTTCATATTTAACAATTATGATTTACATTAATTTTTACATAAAAAGAATCATCTTGTAACGTTTCTGGTGATCCAAAACAATTTTCCGTTTCTACAAATGATCCAAATTTGTTCAAAACAGTGGGATTTTTCACAAATAATATATCAGCGTGTAGCCAATTAAGACACATATCTCAAGCATATATTAAAAAAATGGGGGAATTACATATACAGTAATCCCCCCCCCTCCATATTAGAGGAATAAAAGAACGGTGTGTATGTAGTTCTAGATTTTATGAATGCACAAATAAATGAAAAATACTGTTTTAATCGGTTTAAATTGTTTCATAAACTTATGTGAATTATTTTCTCATAAAGATCGTCTACAGATTAAAAATTGCACAAAGTTTCATTTTTGAAGCGATGGCGTACAGTTTTGAAACCCTGTTTTACCTTTTATGATAAAAGCACTCTGAAGATAAGTAGAATACGTACACTTTTCGCTAAATCTTCCTATAATTAGAAGATTTAAAAACTTAAAGATGCCCATGTTAAATCCAAGTGAGAAGCTTTAAATTCTATCTTCCCCAAAAGCCTGTGAAATATATGTTTCTTACACTGAATGTACCAAGGAATCTACGCACTTTTTAAAAATTCGGAAACGGTTTAACTTAAAACCTTTAACTGATATGACGCGGTCGCACAGACTGTGTGACTCCCAGCTATACTCACCTCCACCCTTTAAAAGTGCGAATATTACTTGCGCGTACCAGTACCTTCTTCTAGCAGCTTGCCGAGGTCAAAGCGAGAATTATGTGAATTGATTTTAAACGTGTTATACGTTACACTGAGTTCCTCAGCTAGAAGGAAATAGAAGATATTATGAGCAACTGGTCAGATCAAGAATATTCCGCTACTGAAAGTTCTGACGATGCAGAAATTACTGACGATCACGATACGAATTATGAACATTCCGATGGTGAAAATGTAAATATTTTTGATAGAGTTTAACACAAATTTATTACGGAAAGAAAAGTTTACAGAAAAGCATCTTATCATAGGCTTTCATGCCGAAAGCCAGTATACATAGAATGTACTTGAAAAACATGTGCTGACTGCAGTAATGATGTATTTTGTCTCTTGCATATTCGTAGGGTAAATATTATTATTTTTTTAAAAAATAAACACTGCATTTCAATTTTCATACTTTGTTGCAACGATAATTTTTTTTTATGTACACAATTAATTTTTATATTTAATTAGCAAAGTTAACAAACTATTGTTTATTTTGAAAAAAAAATTGTATTGAAGTTAAATAATATGAATAAAATTCTTTTCTTTTATTATTTACTTAAAATGCTCTTAAGAGAAGTACAACGATCTTGTTAGGACAAAATTTAAGTAAATTCATTTAAGTTACTTTTTTTTATTAATTCTTTTCGAGCGTTCTGTGAGACCGCATCAAATCAGATGTGTGACAAATTTTAGTCACATCAGTTAAAGGTTAAGAAAACATATTAATAATTTGATATTTAAATAATTATGACTTAGATTATATTTTACAAATAAAGAATCAATGCGGTCTAAAACATAGCTGTGTTATCGACAACTCATTCCTATCGATAGTGTACGAGATATAGAAAGAATTTATTTTTTGACGGTCTAAGGCTCTGTATAGTAAATAGTCTCTTTCGTTTGTTTTGGTGGGGACACTGCGGTCAGCTTTTGAACGCGAAAGTTAAACAGACCGGGACGTCCGTTTAAAGTGAATCCGGACCACTAGAAACATCCACGACTGGGTCGGGATTCGAGCAATGGACAACTTTAGTAGCGGCTTAAAAATTTCATGTTTGTTAGGGCGGTGACGCAGGAAGGAGTTTATGACGTCAGATCACGTGATCTCCACAGAACAAATAAACAGAGTAATCTGCCATGTCCTGCGAAGGGGACACACTAACAAGAGATTTCTAGTCCGATTATGTTGGCTTTATATCACGTGATCTTACATCATACAATCAGTCCTAAAGCGGGAGAACAAAGGTTTTTTCGGCTGCTACCGATGTTGGCCATGGTCGAACATGGCACTCTTTGTCCAATAGAGAGTTAACTCAGTGTTGCCAGATAGTCAAAAGTCAATTTCCCCAAAATTTCTGAAATTTTTCCCAAATCAGTGGGTTTTTTCGCTAAAGTCCCCAACTCAGTTTTTACTCAAAAAGGAAATTTTTAAATTTTCAATTTACAACTATAAAAAATATTTAAGCAACTTAAGCTCAAAATTTTTCCCCAAATCCAGTCTTTTTTTGAAAAAAATCCCCATTTACTAAAAACAAACTTTTAAATTGGGCTGAATGCATATTCTGTAGCTACATTAAGAGAATGAAAGGTATATTTTGCAGTGACAAGTTATTTTACGTTTGTTTTTAAAAGTATAGCCTAAAAATGTTGGACTATTGTTACATTAGCTCCATAGATTTAGACAATCTCTTATCAGTTGGGATTTGAATGAATCCGAGATGGTACGCTGTTTTAATTTTTTTGTCATCCCTATACTGAAGTACATAATCATAATACAAAGTATTTTCGCTGTATCAATCGGTGTGATTTTGTATATTATAAGAGAAAAATATTTGCTTTCCACATATTTAAATTTTTTTTTTTTTCAAGTATGGCGAAAAAATTTTTCCTACAGATTTAGTCACGTGCAGATTTAAGCTGCTTAAGACTTTAGAGTCTGTGTATCTGTAATACGTGTAAACTGTAATGTAGTAAATAACGAACCCAAGAGAATAATGATTGATTTTTCCGATTTCTGGATTGTATTTTCGTTTTTCGAATCAAAATTGAGTTCCAGACAGATCCAGTTTTTCTACAGGACTAAAAGAAATCTTTACGGAAAATAGTAAAAAAAAAAAAAAAAAAAAAAATCCCCAAGTTTTTCCCCAAAATTTTTGTAGTCTCCAAAAATTTCCCCACGAACTGCTTGTCCCCCCAAAAATTTCCCTAGAGGTTCAAAATCCCCCAAAATGGGGACAAAATCCCCAATCTGGCAACACTGAGTTAACTACCTCACAAACACGTGGGACGCTATCATTTGAATCTACGGAAAAGAAAATCTAAAAACTCTGTTCCAATGATTCCATAGAATTATCTTCAGCGTGCAGGGGTTTATTTTATTCATAAAATTTCCTTAGAATTTTTCTGGTAATCATTTGAATGGTCTTGGTACTTATTTTTTAAGATTGTAAGTTTATTCTTGTAAATTTAAGGAAAAAACACTAAATACATTTTCTTGTATGACATTTACTAACAGATCACCATTGGGAAGATTTGAGAGGAATATAAAGTAAACCTTTTTCCGGGTTGTATTTATCCAAACAATTCAAATATGGTTTTAGAAATGGATGTTTCCATTTTAAAAATGTAACTATGTGGAATTGTATGCTTGTAGAGGGTTCCTTGCGATAAAAATAAAGCACTTATGATTAAAAAACTTCAAACGATTTAAAACAGTTATTTTTTACTTTCATTCTTGTAGGTGTGATCTACATGCGTAGGTGACATAGAACTATATTTATGTAAACAAATATATTAAAGATGAATTATATTACTATCACTAATTACTATGATTACTATTAGAATGTATAACAATGACTGCTCCTCATATTTAAAACTTCTAGACATTTCCATAAAACATTTGTGTGAGAAGATTTATTGGTAACAATTCATATTTTTTTACGAAAATTAAATGAAAAAAGTTTTTAATATTACACAGGAAATCCTTTAACGTAATTTCTCTGCATCGTTAACTAAAATTTACTGGGATTCCTGTTCATTTAAGGGCATTAGCAACGTAAAACTAATCGCACGTAAATGTGTTTCTATAATGAATGTGCTTTCGGAAAGGTATTTTCCGAACACAAGGAAATGCATTTTAAGATTAGGAGTCAAAATTAAGACAAATAAAATATTGCCAGCTTTACACAATTTTCATTTTTACAAATTCCTTTAATGTACCGGGTGAGCAAAAAGTCCGTATAAACTTTAAAAATTCATGAAAACCGAAAAAATAACCGAAATGAAAAACTGTTTGCAGCATTAGCATCTATAGGTCACGGAAATTTTTTTAAGACAGAAATAAAAAATAACTCAAAAAACAATCGACAAATGGCGCTGATTCGTGCGATTTTGGTGGAAATATGCAAATGAAACGGCTATAAGAACTTGCGCTCCTAATCCAGAACTAGTTCACGTAAAATAAATTCACCGACAAAGCTTTTATCCTTCATACTCAGTATCCTTGATCAAGTACACGGCTCACAATTGTGAATTAGTTCTGGATTAACAGCGCAAGTTCTTATAACCGTTCATTTTTATATTTCCACCGAAATCGCATGAACCAGCGCCAACTGTCGGCTGTTTTTTGAGTTATTTTTTATTTCTGTCCTAAAAAAAATTCCCGTGACCTATAGATGCTAATCCTACAAACAGTTTTTTATTTGGTTTATTTTTTCGATTTTTATGAATTTTTAAAGTTTATACGGACTTTTTGCTCACCTGGTATAAAAATTCTTTAATGAAAGAAACATCACTTGTGTAATCGTAAAAGAAAAAGATAATACACACCATACATATTAATCGACACATTTCTTCAGAAAAAAAAAACAGAAACAGCATTCGATCGGAATTTATGACTTTTTCAACTTCTGATCAAAAGAATGAGTCTAGGGGTGGTCCTCACACTGAAACTGCAACAAACTCTTCATTTTTCATGACAAACATCTAATTTTGACGTCATATTTGTTTTTTCTGTAACTTTTTACTGAAGGATATCAAACAGGAAATCATTCGGTAGGATACCAAACAGGAAAACGTCCGGTCAAGTTGTTTAGAAATTTCGAAGGTTTAAAGTTTGGATTTTATGTTGCAAAATTCATTTGTAAACACTGCTGTAAGTTTTTAAAACATAATTTATGAAATATTTACTTGGCAGAATGAGCTGTAATTTTGTATTCGTTTGAAGCTTCTATAAATTCAATTTCCGAGAAATATTATAGGTTACGATTCATACTTTTTTGTAAGGTAATTAAAAAATGTTACTAATCTTAATAACGTCACTAATGTTACTAATTTCAGTAACGTGATTGATGCTACTATTGTTGCTAAATGTTACTAATTAATTAAAAAATGTTTCAATAAAAAATGTTATTAATGTTGAAATTCCAAATGTTTTCCAAATTATATTTCAGAAGAAAGTATGAAATGTAACCTATACATGTATATATTTTTAGAGAAATAAGCCAATCCAAAATTACTGCACATTTCGCCTAATAGTTTTTGGGATTTTCTTAACAAAACTATCCACACTGTAATCTGTTTTTAAATTTTACAAATGAATTTAACATTACGAGTTCAAAATTTTAAACCATTTTATTTTCTAAAGTACTTCACCGAATAACTTCCCGTTTGACGTCCTTATGTAATATTTACCGAAAAATATTGTTAAAATTAGATATTCCTAATGAGAATTTGATACAATTTTAGTATGAAGACGACATTTTAAAGAGTTCTTTAAAAATAAATTTTAAAAACCCTCATTTCTAGTCGAATGGATATTATCTTTTTATATTTAGCCGGTTGTACCTTTTATCAAAAATTACGTATTAAAAACAACTATTGTATAAAATCCATGAATATTTATTTTAATATATCCCATAAAGTTTCATCATCTACATACATTGTGTTAAAAATAATAGCAAACAATTTTTTAAAAAGAATTTCCGCTTTTTACAGAAAAGGAAATCAAACATTTGTCTTGCGTAATTTACATTTCAAAGACTTTTGAAAATTTCTCTTTAACGTTGATTTTATTAATTAATACTGTTCAAACAAATTAATGCATTTTCTGTTTACAATCAACTATTTGTTTAGCATACCACCTATGTATTTTAAAAAAATGTACGACGTAAATGCCAAAATAATTCCATCGTGTATAAACGTATTTCTGGGAATAAAATGTAAAAAAAGATTCATTTAAAATTAAAGAAAAAAAATTAATTCAGATGATTCTAAAATTCTTCGGTATTTAAATATATTTCATTTTTCACGACGTTTAAATTGCACCACAAAAAAAATAAAATAAACCTCTCCTCTTTATGAAGAATTGTTTAATCAAAAAACTTTTGCAACAAATCTATGAACAAATATTTGAATATTTCATATAGAACTTCACTACATATATTAGAAAGTTAAAAGTAATACGAAAATAATTTCTTATAAAAGAATCTCTGCATTAAACACGGAACGAAAACAAGAATTTATTATAAGGCAATCTCAAACAATTTACATTTCAAAGAGAAAGATTTCTCTTTGATCTTTATTCCAATGCGGGTAAATAACAATTTAGTTTGTTTAATTAAACTAGTAACTAAAAAGAAATTTATTGGTATGGAAATTTAAAGTTGTGTTATTTACTTCATTTTATTTTAGATATTGTGTCTGCTTGTAAACTTAAAAAAATAATAATAATGTTTAATTACTATTAAGAAAGTGAAGAAAATTCAAACTGCAGCTTGTTATCATGAATATTGAAAGTAATTTTTTATAAATAATAGTAAACTATGTGATTAATAACACAGCGTTAAAGCACACTTTTTAATATTTAGCTAAATTATTATAACTTTGTCGGCTCGCTTGAAATAAATTCACACAAATTTCACATATAATTTCAAACTATCTTTTTAAATATTTTTTATTTCTTCTTAATAAGATGGCACATAACAAATAGAACGTGACATAAAGACTTATACACAAAAATGTCGCTAATATAATTTTTACATTCTTCAGTTAGCACACCTTAAAAACAGAACTGAACGAACAGCATTTCTATAAGGCGAAGCTCACGCAAGCCGGTTACGTGATGCCCGGTAAAGCCTATTTTTTAGAACGGGTAGTCCGCGTTACAATTTTTTAAATATGTCATATGATAAATAAATTTCCTTTGAAAAATTCATACTGCCCGAATAAAGCAGCCAACTTTACCGCTTTTGTAATTTCAAGAAAACATATATAATGTAATGTGCATTGTAAAAAGATATGTTGACTTTAAACGAAAGAAAAACTGCCCGCCGCGACGTTAGTAAAAAACTGTTTTTTTTCTTATATATAATCTACATTCATTACGGATTTTCTGTTATTTTAACGCATTTTCCCGAGAAGTTCGTATTAAACAGTACAGTTTTTTTCCTTCAAAGACAAAGTTTTTTACTGTCGTCTTGGCTCAAAGTTTTTTTTTTTCTGTAAAACGAACAGATTTTTTTTACAGTGTAAAAGTGTTAAATGGAACCAATAGAAACAAAACAATGTAAATTGTTGTTTTTCATTATAGCATTAAATATTGTAGTTTACATTTATTAGTTACTCATAAATTATTTTTGGATGTTGTATACATTATTTTGATGAGTGAAATAAGACTATTAGAGCAATAATGTAGAATAATATTACCGTAAAAAGAGTTCATCCGCATATTCATTTTAAGCTTACATACATATGAAAATGAAAAGTTTAGTTTCGATGAGATTTTAAAACTTTGAAAGGAATAAAACAGAATAAAAACTATATCCACTATTAAGAGAAGTTTACAATTTTATATCTAGGAGAGATTGGTATTCTTATCGAGTTTTGTAAAACTACTGAAGTTATTCTTGTTTCAAAATTAGAAATTCAAAAATTTGCGGAAAACAAGACAGTTTATTTGCTCTGCCATCTCCTCCGACTTCAATAATTTTGCCTATAAATCGATTTTATAGAAAACTTCTCTTTTAATTGTCACCCCGCTAACAATAAGCGTTTTGTTTATAATTAGCTGTGTTTTTGCATGACATATTTTGATAATGTCTTCTATAAACCTAATATACTTAAACGTAAAGTAATTTTAACCCTTTTTAACACTTTCCAACGTAGTTGAAAAGGTTTGTCTGGCCGTCTGTTCTGTCCGAGCTCTAACTCGCGTAAATATACTCGGATTGCCATGTAATGGATATATGTATTGCGGATTATCCTGGCAAGTTCTATATAAAAACTTAAGTGTGTAGCATTAATAGTTTACTTACAGGGTCACTCAAAAGTATTTCGTTACATTATAGTCTATTGGGGAAAGTCGTTTGCAGTATATTATATTTGTGTTACACTATTTTAAGAATATTTCATGAAAGTGATATGCCTTGTTCAGTGCACTAGAAGATTATTACTATATAATTAGTATTTAAATATGTATACAGGGGAAACCAAAAGTATTCCGTTATATTATGGTCTATGAAGAAAAAATTTTTGCGGCACATTTTATGATATTACTGCTTTACAACCATAATAAAATTGATATGAATTGTTGAGGTACACTAAAACATGCTACCTGTAGAATATGTGGTGTGAGGTATTTATCATTCACTTACAGGGTCACACAAAAAAAAATTTCTTTATGTTTTGATCTTCGGAGAAAAACTATTCGCATTTAATTTTTTTCCATCATTTCAAACATGATGAAATTGATATACATTACTGAGATTTACTACAAAATAATTGCAGAGGAACATGTTATCGTTAATTTACAGGGACATGTAAAAGATTTCAGATACAAAGCTGTATTAGAGAAAAATAAGCTACTCCTCATACTATCACATTTATGTTTGTTATTCATCTGTATGTAGGAATGAAAGTCATTGTCTTTCAGTAGATTTCTACATTGTTCTATTTTTTTGTACCACATTTAAAACCTTTCGCTGGAGTGGCGTGCTGCACACATCAAGATGATTTTGATAAATAGTTGCATAGCTGTTTTGAACCATTATTTTTATAGTAAAATTCGTCTTTATTAATGACAGAAAGTCTGTAATTAAATTATACGAAATTTTCTATTAAAATAGTGGTATTAGATATGGTAATTATGCAAATAATTCACATAAAGTAAGTTTGAAAAAATGTGTTTTTCCAAGGAAAGTGGTAATTAATTAGAAACGTGTCGTATTATAAACATTCTGTAATATAGCAAAACATTACACTGAAAAACACATTTTCACATTCATATAATTCCAAAGTATCGCTATATCTGTATCAATCTATTTAGGCTTCAAAATATCTTTTACTGAGTTCTACATAAATCAATTCAGTGTATTTGTTTTGCCCGTATCACAATAATTTTAGAAATAATTATTTATATTTAGAAGAATATCAAAGTAACCATTGTATGTTTTAATGTATTTTTCCTCTTCAATAAAAAGTATAAGGTTTATATAAAAAGAAACGTTCGTTGCTTCATTGTATTTTCACAAACTATTTTTATATGTTTCATCATATATGCCGCATCATTGTATTTTTGGAATCTTAAAATGCAAATCCTACGTTGTATTCTGTTAATCATAATAACTGATAGAATACATTAACAAAATTTCTATTTCATGCAAAGTTTATAAACATGGAGATAAACTATAAATATTACACGCATGTGTTTCTGAGAAATAAATGATCAATCATTTCCACACGAAATAATGCTGGATTTCACGAATGCAAAGTGCCAAAAAGTATGATGTATTGACGAGCAGTGTCAGAAGAAACATTATATAAATTTCGTTCTTAAATAAAGTGAATATTTTAAAGCAAAGTGTAATAATTAATTATTCTTTTAATACCACTTCTTGTTAAGATAAATAAAATACATAGAAAGAAAGCACGGTTTATTTTGTAATGCATTATAAAAGATAAATATAAAGAAACAACTTTTTCTTGTAAATTTTACCTAAATAATTCACTCCTGTTAGTTTCGCTTTATTAAATGATTTTCTCTTAAATATAAAATGCATATAATTTAATATATTTGTTTAATATATGGATAATATATTGTTCCGTTTAATATAGTGTGCGTAGAACATTATTCAATTCTAAACATGTATAACATTAATATCATACAATTCATTTAATTATAATGATTTAATATCGTACAATTCGTGGCTATTTTACAAGGACACGCAGGTTATTTCAAAGAGGTTTAAGTCTAAGGACAATATATTTATAAAGACATTTTTATGGTAAACTATTTAATATTAAAGGAAATTGGCAAAGGATATACATTTAGTGCACCATGCTCATTATTCAAATTGCTGTGATAAGTAATAAGTTAGAAATATACGTGAAAGTGTTCATTACGATCTATTGGCGATAATTGTTTGAAATGTTTTTCAATAATGCTGAAATAATTTAAACAGAATGAAAGTAGAATTATTTCATAGAAATTTGTGTCAGATCAATGAAAATAATACATTCGACGTTTAAAGCTATGTTTAAACACAACTCACTGCCTGATAATGCATTAGTCTTTATGAGGTAAGGTTTTTAACAATTTGGAAAAATGGTTATTATCCTCGTTCAGGATAGGAAATCAAAAACATATCTGAAGCGTTTTATTAGTCAAATCCCGCATGTTATTCGTTTTCTGATTGGTCTATACAGTAATCTGTATTTTCCCTTTACTTTTAACAAAGATGGATACTTCTGTTGCCCCTATGACAAAAAAGTAATAAAAACTACAAAAAAAAATTAATAATTCAGAAACAAATTGAGATACAGCTTTCAAATAAATTGCATTTAAAAGAACATTTTTTTATGTTAACGACGGTGTAAAAAGTAATATTGTAGGATGTTTAGAAGTTTAAAAATGAAATTTCATTTAAAATTGATCCATGAATATTAATGTTTAATCCATGGCATACGTAATATATGACCAGCTCCGTAGAAGTTTAAAAAATTATAGTACCGAAAATTGTAAAACTGAAATTTCTTTTAAAATTTGTTCATGATGGTCCAGGAATGTTAATGTTTAATTCATGGCGTACGTAATGGCTAGAAGAAAACCACGAAAACTCTGAACAATTAGGCCGACGGGCGCGATTCGTTGTAATTTGTTAAATTGCTTTATTTTTATTTTTATTTTATTTATTTATTTTTAGTTGATTTTATAGCCATTTTAAAGTCATAGGAGAAAAAATGCGCCAACCGTTACTATTTCCCCACAAAAAAGATACTGCTGGTAATGGGTCTACTTTTGAATAGGAATAATGAAATTGGTGAAATAGAGGTCGTCAGAATATTCAGAATTGCATCAATTTTCATTTTTCAATAGGCAACTTTCACTTTCGAAAATTTATTTAAGTTTTTATAATCAAAGCAGCCGTGAAAAAAAAAATAGTTTATAAACATTTTCTTAATATTTATCGCGTTATTAAAAAATGCAGGATTTTATCCGTAAATTTTAAAAATAACGTATGAATATTAAAATGAAATGTCAGTTTTAGATCTTTTCACCATCTATGTTTCCTGTCTAGATCACATTTTAGATCAGTTTTTCAAATTTTGCTCAGCTGAGGGGCACATGGCAAAGACCTTCTACTCCTTGAAGAAGCTTAGCTCCCGTAGGCTTGATGTAAATGCGCGGAATCATGTTGAGGGCTTAAGAATGATGTGCACGACAGGTAGCATTACAGTGAAGAAGCTCAAACTAGCGGCATCAACATTCAAAATCAAATTTTTGAATGTGAAAAACATTGAGACCATTTCATAAAAAAGATAATAAGGAATAGTCTACGAATTGTAATATTTTGTCAAAAGATCAAAATATACTTATTTTTAGTTATATAAGGAAAACGATAACACTAACTACACATGAACATTTATAAGTAGCGTGAAATATATGAATATATGAACTATATGAACAACATGAACTCCATTAAATCACTTTTATAATATATATATAGTTTAAGTTACACAAGTTATATTTTAATGGCCATATCTTCCACTAACTTTTAGATATTGATTGAAATTAAGCCTACTTTATTACCGAAACCTTTCTGAATTTTCACAATATTAGAGTACACTTTCCTACAAATATTTCACGAATACAGTCAGAAATTAAAAAATAAAAAGAAGAATAAATTAAATAAAGAACAAAACGAACTTAAAATAGCAGAGTACAAAGAAAAATTAGAATGTGCTCTGATGAAAAGTGACGAAATTGAGCAAAACTTGAAGGAAAAAGAACATGAAATAATGGAGTTGAAAGAAATCGTAGAGGAAAAAGAGAGAATCATGATACAACTGGATCAGACAATCAAAGAATTAGAAAATCAGTTAATAACTGCCCAGGCGACTCCAAAGCCACAGAGAGTAAAGGATCTTGTGGAGCATGAAACTGAAGGATCATTTGATTCCAGTATATCAATACACTCAACACCAAGATTAAATACTAAAGACCTTCCAAAAAATCTGACAACATATTCAGAACTCATGGCAAAATTAATGTCGCTGGAACAATTGATAGATAGCTACAGCAAGACGAAGAGTACTCATGCTAAAGGAGCGTCTAGTATGGCAGAAAAATATCTCATCAAAATAAAACAAAAAATAAGAGAATTAGATGACAACAAAAATAATCTGGAAAAAAGAGCGGAACAGCAGGAAAAGATGATTAGAGAATTAAAGGACAAGAGTAGAAGAACGGGGACAGGAAAATCGGGCAGACATGACTTAAAAACTACAGAAGAAAGAGCAACTCAAATATCTATACAAGAAGACAACACACAAAATTCCTCAATGTCGACTCAAGATCCTCCGGAGGAAGTAGCCACGCCGAAGTATGGTGAGCTTGCTATAAAGAAGATGACAATGACTCAAATGATAGAGATTTATAAATCACTTACAAGAAGTAGAAGAAGAGGTGATTGTGAAGAAGCTAAAAAATACCTAGACAAAATTATCTTTAAAGCAAGTGAAATGGTGAAAGACCTTGAAATACAAAGAGAAGAAAATAATAGAATAACGGCGAATCTCAACACCGTCAATAAGGTGACGTTAGATCAACGTCAAAAAATCCTTGAACACGAACAAATCATAAAAGATCAATTAGAAACGACTAAGAAGTTGCAAGAACAGCCCACTCTAACAAATGAATTGAAAAAATGCAATAAAGAATTGAATGAACTACTAGAAAAAGAATTAAAATACAAAGAAGAAATAGAAAAACAATTAAAAGAAATTAGAAACAAAAATAAAGTAATAGAAGACTTAATTCAACAGCAAAATACAGAAGAAACGATACCTTATACTAGAATCATCTTGGAAGAACTTAAAAAGATAAGAGAAAAAATAGAAACAGTAGAGGAACAACAACCAATCATAAAATGCAATAATATAGAAGAAAACATACAGGCAAATACAGATAATTCACTATATTCGGAGGTGGCTGCAATACCTAAGAAGACAACAATTCCAACGGTACATGCACAGTATTCAAAAGCAGCTATCCTGATAACTCGGCAGAAAAACACGAATATGTCGCTCAATGACATAAAAACCATGCTAACAAGAGAAACTAGAAACACAATTGAATATAAACAAATATATTGTGAACTTGCCAAAAACAAAAATACACTAATAATTAAAACGTTTAGTGATGAAAACACGAATAAGCTGCTTGAGACGATTGAGAATCTAGAAACCCTAAAAGATATTGTGGATATAGAATATAAAGCTGCGGATCTCCGAAAACTGATTCTTTTAGGGATCCCGACATATATGGATCCACAAGAAATAATAACCAATCTAAAAAATCTTTATGATTCAGATATTCCAATAAACTACATTAATAGAAAACAAAGAGAAAAAGCTTCAACATACCAACTAATTTTTGAAGCAGAAGCTCCAGTTGCGATTCATCTACTGAGACAACGAAAGATCGTCATGGGATTTACATCGGTCAGGATTGCACCTTACCAACCTATATTAAGATGTAAGAACTGTCAATCTTTCGGACACGTGGATCAGAATTGCCGACAATCTCCAACGTGTGAATACTGTGCAGGACGCCATGATCAAAAATATTGTTATTACAGAAATAAACCACAACAACACAGATGCAGAAACTGCATGGGGAGTGCGAGTGACTTCCCGCATGCAGCTAGTTCTAGTGAATGTCCGACTTTACAATATTTAATACTACAGCGAAGCAATCTAGCACAAATAAATAAAATAAATTCGATATAGGCAGAAACTGTGCTGGAACAAATAGCGACTTCCCGCATAGATCGAGTTCATCAGACTGTCCAACACTACAGTACTACCTGTCACAGAGAAATAAAAATATACAAATTAATCAAGAAAGTTCAATCCGATAAATGAAGAACTAAATAATTCTAATAACTCAACAAACTCAAACAACTCCAATACTCAAAATGGAAATTTAACAGTAAACCAAGAACAAATAATAACAGAAATTCTGAATAACCCTGCAAAACCACAGAAAATATATATTCCAAATGAACTAACCTTTATTCAAATTAATCTACAGGGATCAAGTTCTGCAACATCAACCCTAATGGGATTTGCAAATCAGCATAAAATACTAGTTCTTCTATTACAGGACTTTTACTACTTTAACGAAGCCATATGGTCAATTCCGTCAAATTGGCAAGCATTTATCTCAAAAAATAAAACAGCGGCAGTTGTGGTAACTCGAAAGGACGTGGAAGTGATAGAGACATATAAAGACGATAATGCAGTATTCGTCAATCTTACTGCTGAATCCGGCAAGATCACAATAGGCTCTGTGTATGCCAGACCAAAAGGTGATTTCAGAGGTGATATGAAGTGGCTGGACTTCTTCGAACCATTGAATCACATCATAATGGGAGGAGACCTCAATGTCCACTTGTCACTTTTAGGATATCAGAAAGAAGATGAACGGGGGAAAATTTTGACATACTTACTATTATCTAATAACTTAACTCTGATCAATGATATAGAGGCACCTCATTCATTTATAGGACAGCCGAATCGTCCCATGAAGGGGAATCCAGATGTAACCCTTTGTACACAAGACCTGGTGGACTGCGTGGACTCATGGTATGTAGATGACACAGTAGAGAGCACGTCGGACCACAGGTATATCAGATTCTCATTAAATCTTAAACCAGTTATTCTAGACCTTAAAAGATTTAAAACAAGATACTCAAATTTAAAAAAAATTAATTACATCTTGAAACCGAAAATTAATAATTTACTTAAATCCTTATCTGATACTAAAACTCGACTAGAACTGGATGAATGGCTTGATGGTTTTAACCAAGTAATTCCAGACACCTGTAAATCCTCACTAAAAACAAAAAGTTTCAAATTATATCCAACATTTGACTGGTGGACGGCAGAGCTGAAGGTCCAGCGAAATAAAATCTCAGCATTACGGAAAAGATTTAAATCAACAAATGACCCAAAGTGGAGAACCCTCCTACAAAGAGAAAGAACAATATACAAAAAACGTATAAAACAACAAAAAACTAAATCATGGCAGAGTTTCTGCTCTAAAACAAAAGACAAATTTGGCCAAGCCTTTAAAATAGCAATGAATAAAAGACTCAAAAATAATCATTTCATGCACACAACACTACAGGGTTCAACCCCATATACTACAAAATTAGACACTTTCAACATATTACTTAACCACCATTTCCCAATACATCAAAACCCGCATCCACCTCTCATGGACCCAGCGGCAGAGGAAGATCTTCCCCCCCCCCTCTCCCCCTAATATCTTTTAAAGAAATAAAATCAGCACTTAATGAGCAAAATAATTTAAAAGCCCCTGGATTTGATAAAATTGATGCATTTATTATTAAAAACACATACAATAATTTTAAACATCTAATACGTGACTTATATAACAAATGTCTTACTCTTAACTACTTTCCTAAATCATGGAAAATAGCCAATGTGATCTTCTTCGCAAAACGTAATAAAAATCCACGCCAACCTTCCTCCTATAGACCCATTTGTCTCCTTACCATGCTGGGAAAAATCTATGAGAGGATCCTAAAACAAAGAATTAATCACTACTTAGAAAAATTAAATGTTCTTCACGGGGCCCAGTATGGCTTCCGTGAGAACAGAAGCACAATTCAACTATTAAACAAATTAAAACATAAAGCAAAAACGTATCTTGAAAAATATAAATACTGCAGCATTATCTCATTCGACATTGTAGGGGCGTTTGACAATATCGATTGGGTCACTTTGGGTCAACAAATTAACGAATTACCAATTCCGCAATATTTAAAATGTATCCTTCTTAGCTTCTTATCCGAACGAGAACTAATAACAAATTATTTATCAAATAACATTAAAAGACCAACTTATCAAGGCTGTCCACAGGGGTCGTGCCTTGGGCCGCTTTTGTGGCTAATCATAGCAAATATAATCTTAATAAACTTTTACAGTAAATTCGAAGACCTGTATGTTTTTTGCGATGACTTCAATGTGGTTGTCAAAGCGAGGAGCAGACTCATCTTAGAGACCGAAACCAACCAAAAAATAAAACTTTTTTTATAATATTTGCAATAACTTAAATTTACAGATTTCAAAGGAAAAAACGACTTTTATTATGTTGGGGAAAAACACTTTGGATAAACGTCCACCAACCTTTAAATTGGGTAACTATACCATCAAGCCATTAAAGGAAATAAAAATTTTAGGGATAATATTCCAGAGTACTTTAAAATGGGACAAGCACATAACTAGCATAAAAAACAAAATTTTACAGCTAACCTCATCCATTAAACGGGTCTTCTCGGCTACTTGGGGGGTGGACAGAGGCTATCTTAGAACCTGGTACATAGCAGTACTAGAAAAAATTATAGATTATGGTTCGGAGGTGTGGTTTGGAGACCTCAGGATAAAAGATAAACGCGCTCTCCAATCCATCCAAAGAACTTGTCTCACGTCAATAACCAAAACATATAAAAATGTTGCAACACATACGTTACAGGTCCTATTAGGAATACCACAAATCTTAATAACACTGGAATGTAAAAATCTAAAATACAATATTTTACACAATAAAAACTTATTACTTAAAGAACCCAAACCAATATGTAAAGATGATATAGAAAATAAAATCCTAAAATATGAAATAAATCCGGAAATTCATTTAAATAACTTAATAGTTACAGACAAAATTATCACAAAAACTAATCTTATTTCGATTTACACAGATGGTTCTAAGGTGGACTCTGGCACAGCATATGCAATGGTAGCCTACAATCATAACATTAAAATTTATGAAAAAAACAGTCAAACTGAGAGCAGAAAATTCAATCTTTCAGGCGGAGCTGCACGCAATAATTTCGGCAATTAATTGGGTCATTAACTCCCCTTATACAAAATTCCAAATATTAAGTGACAGTCAATCTACTATTAAAGCCTTAGACAATTTATTTCCAACTAACCCCTCAGTTTATTACATCCATAATTTAATTAAACAAAATCAAAATAAAATTTTTTACATTACTTGGATAAAAGGCCACATTGGCATAGCGGGTAATGAACTGGCGGATGAGCTGGCGAATGATGCCGCCCAGTACTGCGACCTACCAGTGGATCGAGGAGTTAAATTGCCTCGGTCCTATCTTATAAAATGTATTCGAACCCAATTACTGGACAGGTGGCAGTACAACTGGGATCACTCAGGGGGTGGCAGATATACGCACGGGCTGGTACCAAAAGTTCAGAACCAAATAATTTCAAAAGATAAAGTATCTATTTATTTTTAACAGGCCGCGGCAGCTTCCCGTCTTTCCTTTATAATATCGGCAAAAAAGATGACGACCTTTGTAAATGTGGTGGTCGAGGAGACCCGATGCATTACATTTTCGGCAACTGCAAATTCATGAAGTTTAAATTTCACAGAACAGAAACGACAATCCTTCAGGACATCCTAAAAATAATTAATGACCCGGCACAACTTAAAAAACTTTATGCTAACTACGATATTCTCAATAGCCATTATTCTTTTATTCAATATAAATACATTCAATAATTACCTCTTCTGATTGCCTGTGGTGGACATGTCATGGGTCCACGTGGTGTATGGAAGGGTGTTTTTGAGATTGTTTTATTTTTAAGAACTTAAATACCACTAGAAATATTGTAAATATGTATAAATATTTTTGTTTAAAAGGGTGAAAAAAAGGGAAAAAAATATTTCTTATCAAATGAAAAGATGAATGTAAATACTTAATTTTTTTTCAAATAGTACGTAAATTCCAAAACATATAAATCATAATCGTAATATATTTCTAGGCTCGCCCTGAAACAATAGGGTAGCCAATTGTGATTGGTAAAGAATCGCCATCCTAAATAATCATAAATTTTCACAGGCGGTCCGGAGACACGGCACTTGCCTCTTGTGCTCTCTTCGGCGTGTCAGGCGGGTCGTTCTGAAGTCTTCTTTCCCGGAGACTGGGGTTCTGGGCTTGTTTCCGCAGGTAGTAAAACTTTTCCCTGCTCTGGGCTTGGGGGTTACACCTAACCATAAGCCAAAAGCGGGTTCCCAGGGTGGGTGCTTACTTACTTACTTACTTTTATTATTAAATTATGAGAGACTATTTTCACGTATAAATAAATAAAAATTATTTCTATAAATACTCACATCTCCCGGAATATTTTTGGTATTTAATTAAAGTTTCAGTATAATCATTGTTGATATGCACAGAGGCCGTTCGTGCTTTTTTAGCGATTTTCTTTTGTGTAAATATATATATATATATATATATATATATCCAAAAACCATTGTTGTTATACTTTACAAAAACTACTGAACTGATCTAAAATTAAAATAAAGTAAAATAAACAAAACAATTTGAGAACAAATTAATTAACTGAAAAAACAACCCGTCCTCCCTTAACACCAAAACTAGCAAACATTAAACTATATAAAATATCTTAAAATGTAAATAACTTAATTAAACCATTGGAGACAGGTGGGGAGAGGCTTGTGACATGCTCTGCTGGGTTAAACTAGTTTTGTGTGCACAACACTCCCCATGCCTGTCGAGACCAAATAGAAAAATAAACTAACCCGTTGAAATATCAAGTTGGAAATTTCACGTCAAATGTGGCAAATGCGGTGCGTTCGTACTATAACTAGTTCTAAAGATATTTTTTGCACCGCATGTTGTACTGAATGTATATTTTAGTGCCCTTCATAAGTGCATATCAATTTCATTCTGTTCGAAAGGCTGTAGCATCATTAAAATGCACTTGAAATAATTTTTTCCCATTAGCCGCAATGTAATGGACAACTTTTGACTTCTCTGTAGTTAAACTATACATCCGATTTTCAAAAAACTTGAAAAGACTCGACAAAATTTTGCAACAATTATACTTTTAAAATTTCAGATCATTCGGTTGGGTAGTTTTTGCTCTGTTATATGCGGAAGAACGGATAGACAGACAGACGGACAGGCTGACCGAACGACGACTATAGGCGGTACGTACTGATACTCGTATAATTACGAATGCACCTAAAAACTACGAAAAAGAACAAGCAATCCACGAACCACCATTAAACGTGCACATTACCTGTAAACGGGTAAACTGACAGTTTATGCATCCCTTCGCTTCAATAAATTATTTATATCATTGCGAATATATTTATATATACAGTCAAACCTTGTTAAGGCGAAAATGCTTAACACGAAATTTGGCTTAAGACGAAGGGAAATAGTTTCCCCATCATGTTATCTTGAAAACAATAATGATTTCATCGTTTAATACGAACATGAATACAAAATTCTCCCGTTTAAGAAGAAGTAAATATTGCTTCTAATAAAAAAAAAATCCTCGTTGCAATCTTTGCAGAGACCTCCCAACTTGAAACAAGTTTATTCTTTTTCCTGAACTGGACGAGGGAGGATATGCGTTTGTTCTTGAAACTTTTCCGAAAATCAATGGCAGCAAACGAAACTCTGCTTTAAAAACAAAAATCTTTAAAATATATTGGTTTCAAAGGTTTCAAAAGATAAAGAACGCTTTTCGAAAACATGGGTAATTCGGAAGAGGTTTTTTTTATATTTTCGTTTGTGGTGATATTACGATTTCATTTGTTGTGAAACATTTATATTCTCATACAGGATGGAGGAAGTTACCAGACAATTGATATATAATTCCTTTACAAATAGAAAAAAATCCATATGAAAGTGTTTGGCAACTTTTTGCTATATACGTAGCAGACTTTTAAACAGTTGAATGAAGACATTTCAGTAATGAATGTAATTCATAATATAGATGTACGTTAACTAAATATGCGTTCATGAATGTAATTCCTAATATAGAAGTACGTTAACTAAAGATACGTTCAAATACGTTGCTCATAATTTTCTTTTAATTTATGGTTATTCATAAGGAAGTATAAAATATTTGTATGCAACTTCAAAGAATAAGTCGTAAATAAACTGCAACTATCGAAAAGTATTTTCCTCAATACATCTTTATTTGATTGTAACAAAGTTTTAAAACCCTCTCTAATCTTAAGTCTACTGATTTGGCCTTTACATCTCACACTGTTCTGTAATGTATGGAAATAGAATTCGTGTTTCCTAATTTCTGCATACTTAATACCTATCGATTGGATGATGCGTCGTTTATTTATGTATGTAAATATCTTACGAAAATCTCCAAAGAGCGTAAATATTTATTTTAATATTCTGGAATGATAATGAGGTACGTAACTGCCATTTAAATAATGATTTAGATTTCAGCCTTAGTACATCTGATTAATCTACTTAATTTTTGCAAATTCTTATTATAGTTCCAAAAGCTTTGGAGCTTACAAAATATTGTTTAAAAATATTTCATTCCCTTTTCAAACATCGGTATCAAATGCTCAGAAAAGTAACATCTACCGCAATTAAAAATAAAGTTTTGGAAAGTTTTAAATTTGCTAGTTATCAGAAAATATACTGATTGTTTTATCTTAAATTCTTAGAAGCAATCAAAAATGGCTTCTTATAGACATGAGAATGTTAAAAACTATTAGTCAAGAAAAAAAGATGAAATTTTTTACACAGAATGTTTCAAGAAATAGGGAAGAAATTTTAAGAGATGATAGAGCACAAAAAAAAAAAAAAAAAAAAAAAAAAAAAGCAACATTGAAGTGAGGGTCGAGATCAATTTTGTAATGGAAAATTACAAACTTTTCCCATTCTTTTGCAAACCTGTATTTTGGTTAATAATTTGGAATTAATGAAATATTAAAACAATGACAGTAATAAAATCATTTCAATATTTCCAATAGATTAGGGATGAACAACCTGTGGCTCACAATGGGTTGGCGTGTGGCCCGCGAATTTCGCTAATTTAACTCTGGGAAAAATTGGAATATTTGTCTATATATAGGTCGCAGGAAATAATCGTGAATTTCGTCAATTTGTCGCGAGAAAAATTGAAAATTTCGTCAGCCGTTTAAGATTCGGGAATTCTGTCGACAAGGTGCCAAAAAATGGCGAATTTTAGCGATGAGGGGCGGAAAAAATAGAAAATTTCTCCGATCGGCCACGGAAAAATTGCGAATTTTTGTGTCGATCGGATTCGGAAAAATTGCGAATTTCGTTGGTTTAGCACGGAAAAATCACAATTTTTTCTGTCAGGTTCGGAAAAATCGCAAATTTTCTTGATCGTTCACTCAAATATCGTCAATTTTCTTGATGATGCGCAGAAATATTCTAAATTTTATTAATTGCCTGCGGAAAAATTGTCAGTTTCGTCAGTCGCAAGAAAAAACCAGTGTGGGAAAAAAATTGCAAATTTTGTCAGTCAGTTAAGAATCGCGAATTTCGCCGATCGGGTGCGGAAAAATCACAAATTTTGTCGATTAAGAGAGAAATAAACCACAAATTTCGTTCATCGGCTGCGAATAAAACCCCGCGTGTTCGTCCATTAATCGCGACAAAAAATCGCAAATTCTGTCAATTTCCCGAGGAAAAAAATGCAAATTTCGTCAAAGTCATTTAAGAATCGCGAATTTTGCTGATCGGGCGCGGAAAAATCGCAAATTTCGTCAATTAGGCTCGGAAATATCGCCGATCGGACACCGAAAAATCGCGAATTTTTTCGATCGGGATTCGAAAATCGCAAATATCGTTGGCCCGGTCGGGCACGAAAAAGTCGCGAATTCTGTCAATCAGGCAGGGAAAAATCGGAAATTTCATTGATCTGCAGCGAAAAAATCGTGAGTTTCGTCAGTTTATCACGGGAAAAAAACGCGAATTTTGTCAATTTGCCGCTGGTAAAATTTCAAATTTCGTCAATCAGTAAGAATCGCGAATTTCGTTAATCGGTTACAGCAAAATCGCAAGTTTTGTCAATAGGACTCGGAAAAATCGCGAATTTTGTCGACTGAGCTAGAAAAAATCGCGAGTTTTATCGATCGGACTACGAAAAATCACAGATTTCGTTGGTCGGGCGCGAAAAAAATCGCGAATTTTTTTCGATCAGGCGAGAAAAAATAAAAAATTTCGTAATCTAGCTCTGAAAAATAGCGAATTTTCTCAATCTGGTGCGGAAAAATCGCAAATATCTTCGATCAGGGGCGGAAAAATCGCGCGTTTTCTCGATAGGACTCCGAAAATTCGCGAATTTTGTTAATTGGCTCCTTCTCTTTTCTTCGTTCATAAAGTTAAAAAAAAATTTTGGCACTAGTCACTTTCATGTCTATGTTTGTATTTTAGATCTTATAATAAAACAAAATTTACTTCCCGAATAATGTCAAGAAATATTATCACTGCTTGGAAACAATCCTTGGTATATCTCTGTTTATATACAAACGTAAACTGTTGATATATCCTTGCTAACTGAATTGGATATATTGACTGGGTAGGGGAACCTACAGGTGTAAAACTACCCCCCCCCTCCCTCTGAAAACATATTTTTTTTTAATCTGATTATAGGACACAGAATCACCTCTACGATTTACACCTCCCGAAATAGAATTCTCTCTGTGTTACTGATGTGGCCCTCGACAACACATATATTTTTGTAAGTAACCCTTCTCTAAAAAAGGTTGTGCACCGCTACAGTAGATCATATCATTGGCAATAGGAAAATTCCTAAATAAATGATTTAAATACATTGTTAAATAATTGACGTCAATAAAATTGTTAAATAATTGACGTCAATAAAATTGTTAAATAATTGGCATACAATAAAACCTTTGAAAACGGAAAATGTCCCTAACAAAAATCCCGATGGAAGGAATATCTCATCAGGAATATCTAACTGTTTATACGAAAATCTGCCTAAAACAGATTTTTTTTTGTTTTTTCCAATTCCGTCTTAACGAGTTTTACTGTGTTTTGTAATTAGGTATCATAAAGTTATATCTTTTTCTTTGAATTTAAATTTATTAAAGTAATTGTGGTGATAGTGTTTTAAGAATAATATGACTTGAAGTCATTTAAATACATTGTTAAATAATGGACGTCAATGTTATGCAATAAAACCGCTGAAAACTGAAAATGTCCATAACAAAAAAATTATAGACCCGATGGTAGGACTATTCACATACTTGCTTAGACGAAAAGCTGTATAAAACGGAATATTTTTCGGCCCCTTGAAATTCAGCCTTAACATGTTTTGCTGCGTTTTGTAATTAGACATTATAAAATTATCATTTTTTCAATCAATTTAAGTTTAGTCAAGTTATTGTGGTGATGGTTTTTTAAGAATAATATGAATTCGAGACTGGGTTAAGTTTTTCTACACACATTAAAATGATACACATTAAGGATAAATTTATCAATGGATATTTGTACATTACCCGTTATATATCTACCCTATATATATAAAATCCTAATGAAACGAATTTATGAAACGAATTTATGAAACGGATATATGAATCGACTGATTAAACAACTGATTACGTTTCAAGCGATTTTTCCTAAAATATGGAATACTTTGCGATGAAATTATCACCAAACATCAGCATTGATCCGCAGACCTCAAAACTGGTATTGGAATTTTTAAATTCGAATTAGTTTTCGAAATATTAATATTTTTCTAATTTTATATACATTTTTTAATGATGGCAACTCAAATTTTAATCAAACAGACTTTTTTTTCATATTTCAGAAAAGGTTGACATAGTAACCCGGCTATTGTTGTTTATTTGATAATAAATGTTTATTTACTTTTATTTCTTTTTATAAATTATATAAATGATTTTGTTCTATAATTATTATTTTTTTATATATATTTCCTTTAGAAAATAATAGAAAATAATTAAAAAATACGGTACTACTTAGTTTTTCCGTCGACCCATTTCGCCAAATTATATAAATCGCCAAAACACTCGCCAAATTATACAAATTGACATAATTTTTATTTTAAATAACGAAAGAACAAATAAATTAGTATAACATTAATAAATATACAAATAAAAAGGCGAAATAAAAATCACTTGATGACGTAAGCACGTGTAACTTTTTTAAAGTCAAGTGAATGTCACATTTACAATCAACCATTATTGGCATTTAATATTATAGTTTGGCGATAGGTTATTGGTCGACGGGATAACTAAGTAATACGGAAAATGCATATGTAACTGGTATTTGAAAACGAGGTTTTCGCCGAATTTTCGTAAAAAAAAAAAAAAAAAAAAAAAAAAAAAAATCACGCCAAACTTGCTGTGCGTATATGGCATCTTTTTTCAGTATAATTCAAACTTCTCTAATATTTTTAAAACCCATCAGATTACCGTGTTTTTAGATTCTGTGGCGTCTGAACGGGGATTGGCGAGCATAGCTTGCAGGGTGCAGAGCCCACTAGTTTCTATATATATTTCCATGAATTCATAATTATTAAAATATTAAATGAAGATAAAGCTGCCATAATACTACAATAACATTATATTAAAATTCCTATCAAACTACTGTATGTACATGATGATTAAACTCTATATGCAATGTCCTTTGTACAACGAGTCTGACATCGGTATTTAAGATTAGAATACAGATTTAAAATACAGAATTTGTAATCGCCTTGTTTATTAACAGAATTTGTAATATTTTTCTGCTCTTAAATAAGGCAAAATTATTATATTAACAAATTAGGCTAAAACTGCACACACTATATATAGATAGTTTATGTTAGTACTTATTTTTATGTAGATTTTTACAATATTTTCTAAGGGTCAGTATGCTGAAAATAATTCACAATATAAAAACTGAAGATAAATAACCAACTTATAACAAAAGACGATTTAACGAAAAGAAGAAAGAAGTTTTGTGAATTCTTACATAGAAATTTCAGTCCGTGGAATTGCGTTTGGTTAAGCGCTAACTATTTTATCAAAATAGTTTCTTCTTCTAATTTTCTTTTCAGGCCTTTTTTTTCTCTGAAAGCGTGATTTATCTCTGATATTGTACTGCTCTTAACCTCAACCGTGACTTTTCCGTTTTGTGTGACTGAGATTAGGCTTAGAGATTATGATAAAATAACATAAAAGAGTCTCTTGATTTATTTAAATGGATTTAAAAACCAGACATAGCAGAGCGATAAAAAAGTTATGTAATAATCCGAAATTTTTAAATTTGCTTTTTATTTTATTCGACTGAAGTACAAAAGAAACTTTATGCTTAGCATATATTGCAGTTAAAATTTATCTTATTATTTTACATATTTATTTCAATTTATTTTTGCTTTTTTATTATTTTGTATTTTATCGAACTTTGCTTTTCATATTGCATATATGCTTTAAAATATCTTCTGTAAAAAGCATGAGATTCAGATTTTATACAAAATCAAATGTGTAGTTTTTAGAGAATTTCAGAATAATTTAATTAAAATATCAAACGCGTTAAGATGAAAGATTAAAAAAAAAAAGAAATCGATCATTCATATTTTCTTCTACCTTCAATAGAAAAATGTATTGTAATCGAAATTTTCGATAGATTTACACGATTTAGGGGTCAGAGAAAGAAAAATATGTTTATACAATATGTCTCACTGTTCGTGTGTCCGTGTGTCGCCTTTGTACCATCAAAAAGTTTATGAAGTTATGTATAGAATTAAACCAAAATTTTTTGTGTATGTTTTTAAATATGGCAAGCAGGTCCTTCTTCAATATGGAAATATGCTGCCGGAAGGATTATTTGTAATAGCATTTTTTGTGCAATTTTCATTATTGTACTATCGAAAAGTGTATGAAGTTATCCATAGAATTGAACCAAATTTATTTTGTATGTTTTTGGACATGGCCAGCAGATCGTCGTTCAAATGAAATATTCCTCCGGAAGGGGGCTCTTTAATAGCGATTTTTGTGCCATTTTTATGATTGCGCCATCGAAAAATGTATGAAGTTATGCCTAGAATTAAACTAAATTTCTTGAGTATGTTTTTGGACATGGCCAGTACGCCCACCTTTAAAATATTCAGCCGGAAGAGGACGCTGTAATAGCAATGTCTGTGCCATTTTCATTATTGTACCCTTCTTGAATTTGAAAATATTCCGACAGAAGAAGTTGCTGAAATATTGAATTTTGTGTCATTTTCTTTATGGTACCATCAAAAAGTGTATGAAGTTATGCATAAAATTGAACTATTTTTTTGGCTATGTTTTTGGCTAGGCCAGCCGGTCCTTTTTGAATTTGGATATATTCCACCGAAAAGGGGCACTGTGGTAGCGATTTTTGCATACTTTTATCGGTTTTTAATTGTTCTATTGTTCATCGGTAGCTCGTGCAGCGACGGGAATTCGTACCCTATTAAGTCGTCTATTCTCAAACAGTTGATTTACAACATATTTTAATAAGTATCATGATCTAGATTAACTTGTTTTTTCTCCGATTTATTGACTGAAGCAGAAATTTAAGATGAAAGTCTAAATTGGTATAGTATTGGACTATTAATATTGAACGATTAATATCTGTAATCATTTTAAGAAATATTAAGATGTATGAGATTGAAGTTAATTTTGGAATTGGCATATCCAACTAGTTTTAAAATATACTAGCCAAATCTTTCTCTTCACGAAAATGAATAAAATATAAAATTATAAATTTGTAATATTATAATGTAATTTTTATTATTATGTTTTTATAATTGTAGCATTAAAATTAAATTATTAAGAGTAAAGTTACAATTAAAAAAATCATTGCTATAATTCTAATGAAGATCTTTCTTTTAATATTTTCCTATACGAAATGTCACAATAAACATGTAAAGGTTAAAAATAGATACTAAACTGCAAAAGTGAAACCAGGAACGTCAAACATAATAAGACACTCTACAAAGAAACTCTATAGTAAATAAGTGTCTCCATATTTAATTTCAATTATAAGAAAAAAGTTAACTATACTTTGACATATAGGCATGTTACGTATGAAAAATTATTTATAAATTTCTGAAAAAAGATTTTCTCCAAAGCCGTAAATAATTTCACGCGTATTAATCAACAATTTCAGAATACTTACATTTCCCTGCGTTAGAACCTTTGGCATTTATGTCATAAATGTCATTTGTAACATTTATCAGAAGATCTTTTAGTTGTGTTTGGTAATCTAATAATTTTTTAATGCACCGTTATTACAAAAATGAAAACCTTTGTCAGAAAAACACCATATAAATTGAAAAATGCGGCAAAAGGTTCTATATCTTTTAATTTAGCAACATACACTATACGGCCATTAATGACCAGACACTTTCAATTTTAGACATTTTGTAAAATATTTAAAGATATATTTGTCGGGATTTTATGGGAATAAGTTCTACTTCATATTTATAAACTGCGGTTTGATGGCAAGGGCAATTTGAGAGCCAAAAAAAAAAAAATCAATTAAAAAGAATAATGTTTGGGATCACCCTATAAAATAAAATGCACGATATGATCTATCGGTGTAGCTTATGAATATATGGATATTGTACAATCTATGTATTCATTTGTGGAAGAATAGAATGTATATTGATGGAGATATATTGATTTTTTAAAATGTCTTTTGTTTTTATCATTCAAAGTTTTTTACCAAATTTCACCCCAGTTTCAGAAAATTTGAAAAATGTAGTAGAAATAATATGGTGTAATTGGAATGTAAATATATTAAATATTTGATTAATCATTAGCAGTTGCATGAAATATTATTTATCTGCGCATGCGCACACGATAATGTTTGTTTCATGATTTGATAGTCAAATCTATGGAGCAACTTTTAGAAAAAAGGCCAATCACATATCGTGAATATTCAGAAAGATATCGGCAAAACACTGAGCATATTTCTAGTTGTTGTCTGAAAACAGCTAAATGATAAGGGGTTTTCCATACACTGTCGTTTTTTATTTTTACTTTTAATTTTTTAGACTATAGCGATAGATAGATTTCGTGCATTTTATTTTACAGGGGGATCCTAAACATTATTATTTTTCTTTCGTTAATTTTTGTTATTGTTGTTGGCTCCCTAATTGTCCTTCTGATTACATCGCCGTTGATATTTATAAAGTCGAACATATTCTTCATAATCCTGAAGTTCTAGAAAATCTCATTAAATATATCTCTAAATATTCAACAACATGTCTAAAATTGAAAGTGTCTTATCTTTAATGGCCATATAGTGAATTTCAGTTACATCAATTGGAATTGTTTTGGATATGAAATGTTCTTAACACGATCGTAATTTTTACATATTACGTTCTTCTTTAGATATTACCATATGTTAAAAAATATGTATAAAGAGGTCTTGATATCAATAAAAAGTGATATTGATTTAATCTGAATAAAATTAAATTTTGCTGAAGAAACCTTATTCCTTAACATTGTACAACCCATTTAAAAACATTCAAACAATATCTAATCACACTCGTAGTAAATATCCATCCTAAATTATCTATATTATTAAAAGAAAGATGTATGTCTGTGTTAGTGTCTGTGTTAGTATATCTGCAAATTTGGTTCCGGATAGAAGAAGACTGGTTTGGTCAGAGTGCGCCTGAGACTCAGATTTGTACTTTTTTGATAATTATTCGCGATATTAAATAAAACACCCAATAAACAAGCTTCAATTGTTCTCATTTCGCCGCCATCTTGCTCACGTGTATGAATGTTTAGAGAAAACGTGGTTTTCAAGAACATAGCTCGCAGACGGAAGGAAAACATTCCATTTTTCAATAAGCTTAAAATCGCGGTCGCTTGGTGCCCAAAGGAAGTAAAAAGGAAATTCGTGCACCTGAAAATTACCAGCAACTATTCGGTAACTATACTTTTTATTAAAAAATATCAATAGTTTCTTTTTCGAAATTACTATTTTCTGAAAGTCTTTATCATATTTTGTGTATTTTATGCATTTTAAGATCGCAATCGCCGTGTTCCAGATAGAATTATAAAAAAATAAAAACCCTACATTTGTACTGTTCGTCCGTGATATTGTAGTTTAAAACTGCAATTGCCGGAGCACGGATAAATCATAAATTAGACAACTGCTCACGGTACATTCTTGTTATTGATTCATTTTTATTTTTAAAATATCTATATTTTCTGAAGGTCGTTTTCATAGTTTCAGTTTTTTTTTTCATTATTAAAGCGCAATTGTGACTAATCGGAAGGATTTATAAAAAAGTAAATAAATACCTATTTGATGTCAGAACTTTCAGGTACTGATGGTACTTTTTATTTTTAAAAAGTATGAAAATTTAATATTTCAAAAAGTTTCTGTTGGTCGTTTTCATATTTTCTGTTTTTTCTGCAGTTTTAAATTGTCATTCCGCATTTCCGATAGAAAAAAAATTATGAATAAAAGGTACATTTTTACATTTGACGGTACCTTTCATTTAAAAATTATGAATATTTACTATTTAAAAAGCAAATAATAATAATAATAAATAAATAAATAAATATTCTGAAGGTCATTCTTGTATTTTTCCCTTCATTCTTTTCCATATGATTTTTGCCTTGATTAATTTTTCTCGGCAGACAATGACGGCACAGCACAGGGCGGTTTATTCCAGTATTCAAATAATCAAAACATTTTAGAAAAAGAACAAAAGATATCTCCATCGGCTGGCCGAAATCAATATGCTTAATCGCATATCTCGTTTTGCATTATTTACATCTATACTAATAAAAGAAAGTTCCGCTCTGTCTCCGTGTGTGTGTCTGTCTGCCTGCGATTTCTAGCGAAATCTACCACACGTAGAAGGAAATAATTCAAGTTCGGATAGTCCAAGCAAGGTTCTGGTGCAACTGTGGCTCAGATTTTTAATTATTTAAGGCTCTCCCCCACTGGGCCCCTTTAAGTTTTATGTCCTAATTTCCTAATAACATTCTCCCCTTTTATCGAACGTCTTCGTTTTTGGAGCACATTTTCCATTTAGTTATTTCCCCACACCTACATTTCAGTTAAGACCCTGGCCGTATGGGACCCGGTAGAGGACCCCTCGATTTTTTTACGCCATAAATTGTTAAGAATTTGCCCCCTTTTAATCAGATCTTCCTTTTTGGGTCCCTTTTTCCATTTAGTTATCCTCCCGTTTCTACATTCCATAAAACCATAGCCCCTCCCCCCCCCTCTCCTAAGGCCCGGCCCGGGGGTTCTTGAACTTTTTGTGAACCATGTATTTTTTACCTTCTCATTTTGTCACCTTCTCTCTGCATAACTTTAAAGTTGTGTTGTGGACCCCTCTCCCCGGAACATCACCCTCATTTTTTGGGAGGGTGTGTGTGTGGTGGGGGGCACTTTTTCAGCAGCTCCATACTTTTCTGCGTATTTCTTTAAAATTATATTCTAATGATTAATTCATGCTCCTAATTTCGACTGATTAAAGATAAGAAGAGCTACGTACTAGGACCTTTTAACATGTTTTCATCTTAGGGCCTGCTTTCAACTATCATTTGTCCCCTTTCGGGGATCCTATATAATGTCTCCCTTAAAAATTTTCCTATCTACTTGCCTTTTTTTAACAATTTCTTAGGTCCTCCAGATACTACATGAACCACAAAAAAATTCTCAGACGTCAGCTACCAACAATTTTGAATAGTAATTGCACTCTTGGAGCCCTTGGTGCCGCTTCTTTAAAAATGACCCGATGCATTTGCATATTTTCTTTAACATAGTTCTCGGTTCCTATGGCTATTTTATAATCTGCTAAAAAATTTCTTAATACCAAAGCTGCCACGAATTTCTAATATTAATCTTCTTTTTCGGAATCAATTTTTGTTTCCGCACTTCAGCCATAAATTAAAATTCGCGTTACTGTTAGAGGTAAGTGATTAACTTTAGAGGTGTGGGCGGGATTTCATCCGTAAATAAAATCGTGTTCATGTTAAAGTTAATTCGTTAAATTTACACTGTGGGGGTGCACCGCTTGGGAGTGCATTCTTTCCATTATGGGAATTGGTTCATTCAACTTAGATAAAAATTCATCTACTTTCTGTATTATTAAAGTTTATCTTAAATTTCAATTATCAACATTTTCGAACATTAACAGTGCGTTATTTTCTCTGGTTCTTTGGGACAGATTATTACAGTGTTTGGCTCATACAACTTGGTTTTTTCCGGCCCGTGCGGAGCACTTCCGGTACATGCATGTAGCCGATGACATTTTGTCGGTACATGCTTCGTATGTCCGGTACATAGTAGTAGGAATCCAGGTCACAGGTTTGTTCTGAAAGAGGTTGCCGAGAACACACTAGACGCTGGCGAAGGCAGTGAGGCCACCGAAACTAGGCTCATTTTAAGATTTTGCCAAATATATAAAATTATACAAATTTGAGTTTTATTTAAAGTTGTTTTAACTAGCCGACGAGTAGTTAAATAAAACAAAAATGAAGTAAATTAAAGCAGTGAAAAAGAAAGACTGTAACGATAGTCATAATTTAGTCATAATTTCAAATTTATTTGTTTATTGTTCATTTGATAAATAAGATTAGTTGATTTTTTTTCTTTTTTAAACTAAATATTTGTGTATTTTGCTCCCGAATAATTCAGTGATAAAACAAATAAATTTAAAATAATGTGATGATGATAAAATTAGAGGTGAAAAAAATTCTAATGTTAATCATTAATTTTCTAAGAATTAAAATGAAAAGATCAGTTTAATTCATTATACAGTATAAAGTATACAATAAAAAAATTAATTTTTCACAATCTGATTGCATTATCTTCTATTCAAACATTTATTCTTTTTTTTCAACTAATTGATAAAGACATCAAGATAATAATTTGTTTTAATACTTACTTTGGTTACGGAGCATTTATCATCTTATCTAAAAGCTTTAAAAAAACGCTACATGTATTTTATGTATTTTAAATAGTTATTTTAACACGATATAATAAATTAATTACATTTTCGTTGTGAAGGGAAATGCTTGTGCGTAGATAGTATTAATTTATACACAATAAAAACACCTTGATTTTAAAGTTTCGCTTAAAAAAATACTTTTTTTAAAAGGAACTTTTGAAAGTTGTTTTGCTAGTCATATTTAATGCATTCGCCTGAATCAATTCACTGTAAAAAAATATGAAGAATCATTTAAAAATTTTTTAACAATAGCTTATATGTTTCTTTAAATTGTGTGATAAAATGTTACGATGTTCTAAAGTGCTTCAGGGAGCATTATATATTATTTTAAATATGTCGAAATTAATTTCAGTTGTTTATGTAAACAAAGTGTTCATTCCAGGATAAACAGGCAACCGTCTGTAAAGCGTTTTTCTATGTTCCTAAGATAAAACGTGAAAAATTATCATGTTGTAGATCATTAGCCATTTGGCATATTTCAATTTACAATTGAAAGTACAATACTTCAATTTCAAAGATCCCCTTTATTTTTAAAATAATTAGCGGTTAATTAATTTACTAGAATTTGTTTTTTATATATCATAAGGTTATCTTTCGAACGATCTCGTAACACTAAACTAAAAAAAAAAATATATATTAAAATTAATTTTAGGTAATGGCTTTCCGGTGACATCTTCAAAGAAAACAACATCTTTGAAAAATAGTGGGCTGAGGCGAAAATATCCTCAGCCCCCTATTTCCGAATCTACTGAAACAAAAATAAGGAAAAGATTCTGCTAGTACAAGTTTATCTAAACTTTCCAACAAAATATAGCGATTATCCTAGGTCACAATGTTTTCCATAAAATTACAATTCTCCGTTAGACACAAACATCAATTTGCGGGTGTTCAGCTATATAGAGCTGAGAGGTGACTTATCGACGCGGAATCATTCAAGGATTGTTGAAAATTACTGTCATCGTTTTTTTCTTCCAAATGAATGTAATTACTGAAAAATAAGTCATAGAATAATTCCAAGTTTTTTACAAAGTCTTATTATTCTTTTAGCCAAGATTTTTTGTAATATTGCAGTTAATAAATTTATTGCACGAAATCCTTTGTGCGCGAGTACAACTAGCACTTGAATGGTTATTTAAAACACTTTGTTAGTTGGTCAATTATAGAAAAGATCTTTTTTATAGACTATTTTCGAAATTATATTCACAAAAATTAAACCAACATTAATTTTCTAAAGAACTTTTTTCATTATATACACACTTTCTTCATGATATTGCTAATGTATTTTGTTATTCTTGTATGATAAAATTGTGTTTGAACCATACTGAAATTGCGTCGCCTCCTTGGTCGGTACCGCGTTTTTCTAGGCTTTCTAGGCTTTTGACTACTATGTCGGAATGAACGTGTATGAATCAAACTGCAGACAAATTCTTTGCCTTCTTTATCGACAATATTTCTTCTTTATCCCTTTTTTAAAGGAATCTAAATATATGTTATTCAAAAAATGAGAGGTGCAAAGTATTAAGAATGTAGTCAAATGATACACAGTAAGATTTCTATTTCGTTATATCTGCTGTGGAAGGAATTGTAGTGTGTTGTAGAACATGAATATTCGGAACACAAGGTAACGTTTGGGATCGAGGGGCTGCTATAATCTTCCGTGAAAAGATAACATCACTACATTGCATCTTATGTATGACGTTGATGAAAAAATTGGCTCACAAAATGTCCCGTCATTCACAAAAATTATAATCGAGAACTTTATTAAATTTTGTTTCAAAGAAACAGTTTCAGTTTTTGCGCGGTATTCCATATTCGTTCGCCTTATTTTACGTCCTTCACACTTATTTTTAAACAGCTTATGCCACTTGCATACTTGAGGATTTGATTGAATTCACTTCTAAACTGTACATTGAATACGTAATAAATTTCAATATGTTTGGCAACGTAATTAGTTGAAAGCTTTCTAATTATAATTCATGCAACTGCATTAAGTACTTTGCCCATATTCAGAACTCCAGCGACTAAATAAGTGAGTATATGAGGAATAAAATGTAACCAAACAAAATTTATATTCTTAACAGCTTACCATATTTTCCATTACAAAAGTTATACAAAATTTCTATTAATACTTAAAAAGTATCCTTTATATTTAATCTACCCTCGTAATGTAAACGCATTTACAATTAAAATAATTATTAGCTATTAAGTTTATAAACATACTAAATAGCTACTACATTTTGAAACTTATTAAACATTAACGTATTAATTAAATTTAAACCTAGATACAGTTCTTTAATCTTTTATAATTTTTATACACAGTTAATATTAATAATGAACATCGATTCAATAGGGTAGGCCGGGGCATGTTTACGCATGGGGTTATGTTAACGCAGTGCGCTTTTTCCGAAACGAGTTATAACTGGCGCGCCACCAGTCATGACAGATTGATGCCGCTCCCTAGTGGGTATTCTCACATGTTTTTGAGCGTCAGCATGAGGAAAGGATAATCTATTTACTGTCAAGGTGAGTAAATTTTGTGTTGAACTTATTGAAACGTATTGTGAACTAATAATACTTAGTTAAGGATAAACAAATATATGAACATTAGCAGAATTTTATCCTTTTTGAGAACTGTATTTGTATGAACAGAAATGTTATTAGTTTTCGTTGCACGTTAAAAATAAACACAAACATGGCGGCGGGGCACCTTTACGCACGTTCAAAAAGAAGAAATTACCTAAAAATTTACTAGTTTCTGTGGAAGCAGAACAAGAAGACAGCAAAGGAAAAAGTATGAAACCAAAAACTGCAAAAGGGAAAAAAGTTTGTACACTCCGGAATAAAAAAATTAGTGAATGAATCTGATGACGAAGATGAAAACTGTGTGTGTCTATTTATTGTTTGAAATCATACAATCAATCCAAAAAAGATCAGTACTGGGTTCAATGTCTTAGATGCAAAAGGTGCTTCTGTGACAAGTGTGCAAAAGGAAATACTTTATTTTTTGTTTGTAAAAACTGCAACAGTGATCATGAAGATGACTAAATAGTTTCTGTTTTTAATTAGCAATAAGCCCTATGTTTTCAGTTTAGCCTATAAAATGTTCTTTAATTAATTATCTTTGATTTTTTTAAACAGTGTTTTAAGTTATCAATAAAACATTTCAATTTCATTAAATATTTATTTCACTTACTCCTTGGTATCATTTATAATATGTGTAAACGTGCCCGGCTGGATGCGTGCAAATGACTTGCACCTAAAAAAATTTTTTTAACTGTTAAATACACATATAGGGCAACAACTGAATGCACAAAATTTGACTTTATTAACTGCTTTATAAAACCGCAATGTCTAAAATTTCCTAAGTTGAAACATAAAAATTAGAAAATTCATTGAAAAAAAAAACCTCGTAAATGTGCCCCGGTCTACCCTACAATTATTTACAAATCTAAAATAAGGTACAGATCATGTTATAACTAATTTAAAATTAGTATATTTATTATTTATAAGACGAGATTACTTAGAATTTTATTTAAATTTATCTTATAGGGGAGACCGCGGTTAGTTGTACCAGGTGCAAGTTGTGCCATCGAGCTTCCTGACTGAACCAATAGGTTGCAGCACCTGTGGCGTCATGTGAGTGAAGAGGTTGATTGTCTCAGTGTGCTGCGTATGTCTTGAAGTATAGCGTTGCGTTGTTTTCGAGATAAAAATATTTATCTTGTTTTCTATTGTAAAAGTAAATTTTGCGACCTACGTTGGAATCGTCATTGCCACTAGCAGTACAGAGGTATGTAAACTTCCCGAACATTATTTAAATGCTTATATTTTGAGCTGTTATTCTATGTATTTCATTTGTTAATTATGCCAACATTTCGGAAACTAATGAATAAAGTTCAAAATGGCGTAACGCTTGGCTACTTGTGACGAAGTCTAAGAGGCACGTTGTGACAGTGCCATTACTTACCCCAGCATAATTGTTAAGGGAGGTTTTTATATTTCAGGTAAAATGATGCGAAATTACAAGAGGCGTGCTGAAAGAGCTAAAGCTACTTTAGTAGATTATGATAGGGCTGCAATAGAAGTACCTCACACGAGTCAGAGATCACAGCCCCTTGATGTGTCAGTATACGGGCCGTTCAAAAACTTCTACAACCAGGCTGTATGTCGATGATTGAAATCGCATCCTGGAAGTACTGTGTCGATCTACGGCATATCAAGTATTGTCAAAATAGTCCTTACTAGTGCTGCCACTCCAAACAGTATTCAAGCAGGATTTCGTTGCAGTGGAATTTGGGAATTTAAAAGGAACTTTTTTACAGATGAAGACTTTCTATGTTTCTCAGTAACTGATCGACCGTTATTCATCAGAGATAAGAGCGTTAAAGACCAGAATAACAATGAAAAGAAGTTACTAAATATGAAACTGTTAATAAACCAAGGACTTGAGCAATAACTTTAATCAATGATGATGAGATTGAGGGACCGTCTTCAGATGTAAGAAATCTCATTGAATTAGATGATTCTATGACAAATGATAATAGCAATATGTCAGTAGTAAGTCTTACAGAAATAAGACCACTCCCTAAAGCAAGACCTCGAAAAGGCAAGAGATCTATTCGTAAGTGTTTGAAATCTGCCATTCTAACAAGCACACCTGTAAAAGAGAAAATTCGAGCAGAACAAAATGCTAAAGAACGCAGAAAACAAATTGAAGAAGAAAAAGCAAAAAACAAACTGCATGGAAAGGCCAAGCAGTGCATAAAAAAATTACACCTAGGTTATTGAAAAAAGGGAGAAGCGAGGATTGGATAGCTCTGAAGATGACGAAAATTGCTTATGTCTAGTTTGCTTGAAGCAGTACAAAATTCCTAAACCCGGAGAAGACTGGGTGCAATGCGTCATATATAAAAGATAGGCGCATGTCAAATGTACCAAAAATGAACCATATTATAATTGTATTAATTGCAAATCAGACGCTGAAACAAGCGAAGACAATGAGTGATTAAAAATATAGGATATAGGCCTTTATATATCTTACGGCTACACGTTGTAGAAGGCTACCGAGTCAAATATCAATATGGCCAAAGATTAGTGTTGGCTTACTTTTTATTTCTTTCCTGATTAAGGCAGTTTTTTTCTTCTTTTTATTGATAAGTGTGTTTAAAAGTATATTTATAAAGGACTAAGAGTTTACAAGTGTTAACAATTTAACTATTTTATTTTCATTTGATTTACAATATTATTAAAACATGAAAGTGTTTTATTGTGTTAAGAACGTTATAAATGAATAAATTTCCCATTCTTGATTTAACATATCCCATTTAATCGCCTTTCTTACATAATTTGTATACGTTACAATGTACTTGTTTGTGTCATTTATGTGTCACAATGTGCCCCAAGCCTGTCACAACTTGCTCCGTAGCGGGGGTTAGTAGTGACAAATTTCGAGGTTACTCAGAATTCATTTTGTGATATGAAAAACGTTAATAATGTTAATAGTAGTTTTATAAATATGTTACGCAAGATTTACTCTAATCGAGGCTAACGGGAAAGACTGGCTACCGCGGTGGGTTCGATTCTTCTTTTTTTACAGACCGCTGGAGTCACGTGATGCTCGAATGCACCAATGAAGGTGCGCGAAAAGAGCATCACGTGACTCCAGCGGTCTGTAAAAAAAGAAGAATCGGGCCCACCGCGGTAGCCTGTCTTTTTCGTTAGCCTCGTACTCTAATGATATGATACACCAAATGTTTCGCTTCAGTTAAAATCTTACGGCTAATATAAAAAATGTCGAAAATGTCACTACTAGCCCCGGTCTCCGCTACATAAAATGTATATGAAAGTTTACTTTTTGTGGGTACATAATATGAAGTTTAGCGAAAAAGCGAGAGAACATTCTACATATTTATTTTAATTATTAAATTGTCTTGGTAAAAAAAAAAAAAAAAAAAAAAAAAAAAAAAAGAAAAAAAAAAGAAAAAAAAACTAGTCAATCAAATGGAAATTGTGTCTTTTTTTTCAATTCAAGTTAAAACAAATAAGCTTAAAAGTCATCTTCATAGTGCAATTGCACCAAATTCTAGAATAATTTTGACATCATATTTATCTTTTTAAGTAAAGTTTAGTATATATTACCGAACAGAATGTCATTGGATCAAGTATTAATACAAGTATTTCGGTATTATGAAGATTTCAGATTTTGGACACCTAATGTTAAATTCATTCTGTAATTGATGCAAAATTGATTGCTGTGCGGGAATTCTTTCAAGTATAATTCAAATACTACTTAGCTAAATCAGTTGTATATTATCAATCGCATATTTCCAGCTTCTAGAATTGAATATCTGTTAAAATGAATTTCTGTAACCTTTTTGTAAAACCTTGAAATATGCTAATAGAAAATTACAGTACATTCTGCTAAGTAGTTGATTAAAATGTATGATCTGTTCTCTTTTTATTTTTATTTGGAAGGGAGTCTTCTGTACAATAGGAATGGCATCTTTTTACGACCACGTGATAATTAAAGGGTGTCCCAAAATTCACGCAAAGGAATTTTGATAGAAAACACAGGTTTGTAATAAAAAATTATAATTATTTTATTGAATCATCAATATAGTACAGGGTTATGTATGGAATATCATGTAGGATAAATGTCCTCCGCGGCTTTTTTTTTGGCACATACGCGCTCTTCTGTTGAAATTTTCATTCACTGTTTAGATCATTGAGGATGATTTTTGTTGATACAGAGCTGAATTTCCTTCTTCAAGGCATTGTTGGTCGTGTGCATGTTGACATAAACCTTAGACTTCAGAAAAATCCTTTGCTGGGTGTCCCAATATTCAAGCAAAATTTAATTTTGCTCCATTTTTGCCTAATGTTTTGTTACTGATTTTCAAGATATGGATGTGGAAGACATGTGGTTCCAAAAAGATGCCACATGCCATACAGATCGAGAAACAATTCAATTACTACATGAGTCATTTCCTGGTTGTAGTTTCCTCTTTTGTGATCTGAATTGGCCGTCCAGATTATGCGATTTAACACCGTTAGGCTTTTTTGTTTGATTGTTTTTTTTTAGTCTAAGGTTTATGTCAACGAGTGCACGACCAACAATTGCTTGAAGGAGGAAATTGAGCGCTGTATGAACAAAATTCAGTCACATTTATGCAAAATGTTCATGGAAAATTTAAACAAAAGATATCGTATGTAGCAGCAAAGCCGTGGATGCCAATTACCTAATATGCTATTCTATAAATAACCCTATATTGTATACTTTATGAAGCAACAATATATTTACAATTTTTAATTATAAACATTTGTTTTCTATCAACATTACTTATTTCGTGAATTTTGGTTCACCCTTTACTTAAAAATTATATATAGCAGCACTGTATTGTGCCAAACGTTTGATGAAAAAAATATTGTGGCGCATACGAAAGATTAGTTCACAGAATTACATAGTTAAAAAGAAAAATCTAAATTTCACATTTCTTTATATGAGCCGTTCAGTGCTTAAATCGATTAACTCCATCAAATGAAAATTTTAAGCAGTTAAAGTTATCGTAACTATAAAAATATTGTATCGATATGATGTTTTTTCTCGGGATATTTTGATTGAACTCGTTAATTTTCTTTTAATGAAAGGTAACTTTTTATCTCTGTATAAATAAATAGAAAATTTTCAATGTTCGTTTGTTTAAAAAAAATGCCACTTAAAATGGAGTTAGTCGGATCGTCTTCTGAACGCCCCATATGGGAAACTGTCTTTTTTTTTTTAACCTTTAAAGACATGAAGGATTTGTAATAACATGAAAACACGATTACTTGCACTGTTAAAACACTATTCCTAAAAATAAGTAAATAGTACTAATTATTGAGAACTTCCCGATTTTAAAATAGCTCCGAGTACTTAACTCTTAAATTTGAAAAACGCATGTACTCATTTTTTTTAGTACATACAGAGACTCGAAAATAAGTATGTATAGAAACACACATACACTATAAGAAAAAAGGCGAAATTACAGAGAACCGACTAAACACCATTTTTAATTGCGAAGAACTACAATCTTTGGAGTAAAGAACAACGACTTTACTATTTTAATTATTGAAATTTTGTGTATAAGCCGCCCCTTGATTTGAACCCGAGCCCTCTAGGTAGAAAATCAGTATTGCGCTGACTGCGCTATAAGAGCAGCTACCAGCTACTTCCAAATGACACCTTTTATGAATCTCCGACGGAAGATCGCTAACAGCAGAGATGAATTTTACCTTTCTTAAATATTCTAGTTTCTAACAAAACAATTTTTAAACTAAATTTTCTTCTTTACCATTTCTAATGAAACTGTAAATAAATTTGAAAAGTGTGTATTATAAATTAAAAATTATAACAAAGATAGACATATCTTTAAATAAAAGCTTGGAAATCCCTACTGTCAATTCGGTATAAGAAAAGGGTTTATCAAAAAACTCATATTTTTGAGCAAATAGGATTTAAACATGAACATTAAGACTTTAAAATACAAAAATGTGTATTCATTTCTGCATATATTTATAAATCAAGTATAAGTATACACAACTTCAAAATATCATGTACTCATTTCTGAATTAATTGTGCTTAAAAAAATCGAGTACAAAGAAATTTTCATTTTTAAGTAGATTAATGCTCCTTTCTGAAGCAATTGTACTTAAAAAATATTAGTACATAGAAATGCTCATTTTTAAGTAGATTATTTTTAACAATGTACTTCTTTTTGAAACAATTGCACTTAAAAAAATACGAGTACATGGAAGTTCTCATTTTTAAGTAAATTATTTTTGAGAGTGTGCAGTATGCGTCAAGGCATAATCCTAATTTTAAATCCTAAATAACAACTTTTAATGATATCATTGTTTAATGCAATGTCCAGTAATAGTATAAAAGTAAAAAACACCATTTTGTCAAAAAAGGCTAACTTAATTAGAGTTAATATAACTCGGACAGTTTATAGCAACATAAAGTTCCGGGCGGTGTACGCGACGTGCTAACGCCTTTTTGAGCCAAATGTCGAAATTTGATGTTAAAGAAGAATAGCATCTTATGACTGGTAACAGTATAAAAATACTAAACATCACATTTATCAAAAAAGCAATTTAAATATGAAAGAAAATTGAATACATTAGAAAAACACATGGGCGGCGTATTTCGTACGTCAGTGGTGACTTACCCAAAAAAAATAATGAAAGAGGGCATAAGAAATTGCAAACTACATTTCTAAACATTGGTTAAACATTGAAGACTGTTTTGGAAAAAAATAACTGAAATATAAATGCTAATCACCTAAACATTATTTTGTCAAAAAAGGCTAACTTAATTAGAGTTAATATAACTTGGACAGTTTATAGCAACATAAAGTTACGGGCGGTGTACGCGACGTGCTAACGTTTTTTTTTTTTTTTTTTTTTTTTTTTTTTAGCCAAATATCGAAATTTTATGTTAAAGAAGAATAGCATCTTATGACTGTTAATAGTATAAAAATGCTAAACATCACATTTATCAAAAAAGCAATTTAAATATGAAAGAAAATTGAATACATTAGAAAAACACATGAGCGGCGTGTTTCGTACGCCAATGGTAACTTTCCAAAAAAAGATAATGAAAGAGGGCAGAAGAAATTGCAAACTATATTTTAAACATTGGTTGAACATTGAAGGCTGCTTTGGAAGAAAATAACTGAAATACAAATGCTAATCACCTAAACACCATTTTGTCAAAAAAGGCTAACTTAATTAGAGTTAATATAACTTGGACAGTTAATAGCAACATAAAGTTACAGGCGGTGTACGCGACGTGCTAACGTTTTTTTGAACCAAATATCGAAATTTTATGTTAAAGAAGAATAGCATCTTATGACTACCCCAGTAGCAAGAGATATTGGATAAATTTCGGCCTAATACCAGAATTGTCGGCAAATGATGAGTAGTCGAATGGAGAGCTTCACACAATATCGTCTGAACAAAATCTAGCGATTTATCTAGACAATGTCGTGGGAAAACGTTGGCAGGAAATCGCATTATTACTACAAGTCAATTAATTGGGCTTTATTCTTATGCATGTGATCGGCCGGCAATCGGAAAGTAATGAAAAACGAATCTTTTTACTGAGGTGTTATTGTTTGTTTCCGCTGTATAGATACCCCCTGCAGTGATGATAGGGGATGTGTGTCACGTGAATAAACTGTCCAATGCCCTACAATATCTTATCTCCCTCCCGCTCAAAATGCGTTTTCACGTTTCAAGGACATCATTTCTAAATGGACAATCGGAGGAATATAAGGGAAAAATATAATTTCCAAGAAATGTTCTTTAGTGAGAATACATTATTATTTACAAATCAGTAAACTTAAATCAATGCAAAAACCCTTGACGGGTTAAATACTGATATCAAATTTTGAGTGACGTTATGCTATTTCTTGAAAAATATATTTGTATTTATTTCATCATTTTATTTTTGTTTTATTTATAATCGCATGTGCAAAAGTTATGTTCAACATGAAAAGCTGCATAAAATTTTATTCGCTGTTGCTTTATCATTTACATCTCTCATAAATTCAAAATATGAGCTTTAAAAGATATGATATAAAATTTAAGTGACGCCTTTATGTGACTTTAAAAGGTTTGTTTTAAAATTCAATTTGAATTATTTTTGACTTGGTTAAAATATTTTTTTACATCTACACAATACTCTTAATTTTCCAATTCACTGTTAAATATATCACTTTCATTGAATCTATACTATGCATTGAAATGTATTTATTTCAATAAATTGATTTATCTTTTGTGTCATGCTATTCAAAATTGTGAGTAAGATTAATGTAAATGGTTTATTTGCGTCAAACTATCCTTTTTCATACATTTCATGTAGTTTGGACACAATGACGCAAAGAAACCATTTACATAAATCTTACTCACAATTTTGAATAGCGTGACACAAAAGATAAATCAATTTATTGAAATAAATACATTTCAATGCATAGTATAGATTCAATGAAAGTTATTATGATGTGAAGTTAGTCAATGAAAGTTATTTAACAGTGAATTGGAAAATTAAAAGTATTGTGTAGATGTAAAAAAATATTTTAACCAAGTCAAAAATAATTGAAATTGAATTTTAAACAAACCTTTTAAAGTCGCATCAAGGCGTCACTTAAATTTTATATCATATCTTTTAAAACCCATATTTTGAATTTATGAGAGATGTAAATGATAAAGCAACAGCGAATAAAATTTTATGCTGCTTTTCATGTTGAACATAACTTTTGCACATGCGATTATAAATAAAACAAAAATAAAATGATGAAATAAATACAAATATATTTTTTAAGAAATAGCATAACGTCACTCAAAATTTGATATCAGTATTTTTAAGTTCCATATTTAAAATTCTTAGAGCATAAGATAAAGTGCTGCGTCAGAAACTTTTAACCCGTCAAGGGTTTTTGCATTGATATCATTACTTTTTTGAGGTTAGTGATAAAATGATTAAAAAAAAGATACTTATGGAATTTAATGCAGATTTAATTTTTACTATTTTATTACAATTTTCCTTATAGCAGTTTGTATATAAAAACAAGTGGGTAAGTATAATCGCAGATCGCACAGAGGGTTTCATTTGATATTCCTTTAAAAACACTTTATCCTTAAATTAATAAATCCAAAATGTTAATTTATAATTATTAAATCCTTACATAGATGGTGCACCAATAGTTCCAATTTTCATGGGGCAGGGAACGCACTCTTTTAAACAAACCACCTTCCAATTGAAGTCATCAAAAACCAAGTTGAATAAGCCAGACCCCGTTGTGTTGTTTGACAAACAGCAGTCTCATGTCCCCTCCTTCCCCCCCTTTTCAAAATTTTTCAGACCAGTACATAAGAATGGAACCGAAATATTTTTTTCTCTTCAGAAATTACGATAAAAAAATAGTATGCAGTACTCATAAATTTACTTTAATGCTATATAGGGTGATTATTAAGTTAATTATAACGTTTGGAATCTGTTGCATTGATGTCCGAAAGGTAGTTTCTGAGTTATGGAAGCTGGACCCATAAGGCGCCATAGAGGGGCGAAGCCCGCTAGTGTCTATCATAATTATATCTGCCATGTGGACTAATTGCGATATTTAATCAAAATAGTCCCCCCCCTCCTCATCCCCGGATATATAACAAATACAAAATGTGTCTTTATAAACCTATCGTCAAATAGGTTTTTATTTCTTTTTCCCTTAAAAAAAAACATGATTTTTACATCTGTAACGTAAATAGCGGACGAAGCCCGCTAGTTCCTATCATAATATATATTTTTAATAATTTTATATAGTCTATAATAAAAATCAGACTTAAAATAGTCTAGTTCCATGAGTACTTGTAGTGTCAGTTATATGCTACGATTTTTGGATACCAGTATTTTAGAACGGGAAAATGTGACTTATTTCATCGGAGATATCTCATTAATTGAATAAGGTGAAGCAAACTTTTTGAAAAAAAGGTGGCCATCAAGCATGGCAGTTATCAGCTATGTGACTTTGTGCTAAAGTCCATTAATTTGATCTGCTTTAAAAAGATTACGGAAGATTGAATTATAGTAGAACCTGGATTAACCGAGCTTCGATTAATCGAGGTTTCTGTTAACCGAGCCGATAACAAAGTCTGATTTTTTTTTCCTTTTGAATGAGCCTTAAAAATAACCACACTCTTTAGCTCACTGTCCGTGCTATACAGGCCCTTCTGCCCCCAAAAGCACCCAACTCCAAAGAAACATTGGACCCTGAGAAGTCAATAGCGAACAATGCTTTGTTTCCAGCGGCTGTGTGAACTTTCGTAAATTTTTCAATTTGCATTTTAAAATTTACTACTGGTAGTTGATTTTCTTTTTAAATTTGTTAAGCTGTGAAACAGAACTTTACATATATTTATTTTTATTATTTAAAAAACGTTCTATATATTTTTTTAAAAGAGATGTTAAATTCGCAAGCACGGCGAGTTTTTACACACAGTTTCTATTAACCGAGATTTCCGATTCCGATTTACTAACAGTCCCAATTAGCTCGGATAATCGAGGCTGCTCTGTATAATTAAAAAATCAATGGCGATCTTACTGCAAACGAGTTTCCCTTTTACTGAGGGATTTCAAGACCGAATCAGCTGATGTTAGTTGCTGTTTCCTTGCTTGATTAAATAAGATTAGTTAAACATTTGAAAATTACCAAATATAAAATGAAAGTCAACAGAGTCTTTGCTTTATGGTATTTTTTAACAACGCTATAAGAAAAGGATTTTAAATAAGAGATTTTAAATGTAACGTTTTAAATCTGACATAATTTTCACCAAACTTTCCTTTCTCTTCGTAACATTCAACTGAAAATATTTTTATTATTAGAAAGATAATATTATTATTTGCGCTACCTTAAAATTGGCAACTATAGTTACTTTAACTATAGTTGCCTATAGTTTTTAACTATAGTTAAAAATATCATCTCGAAATTTGAAATAAATCTCCCATATAAATATATTTTTTTAATTTAAACTGTTTTGCAATATTATTATTTGGCCACTTTGGCCAATATGACGTAATTTCCTCCATTTACGACTTTTAACATATATCAATGAATTTATTATTTAAAAATTTTCTTTTTCTTTTAATATTCACGTGTAAATATAATTTTTATGACGTAATTTTCAATGTTTCCCTGCTTTTAATGCGTAATCATTTAATTCTAATTTGAAAATAATTGATTATTTTATAATTTTGTTTCATTTTAAGTAAGCATGTGTAAAAACAATTTTTATGACGTAATGTTTAATATTTTCCTGCTTTTAACACGTTATCATTTAACTGTAATTTAAAAGGATTTTTTTCTGTTTATAATAGTCACGTGTGAATATTTTTTTTATTTAAAGGATATATTATTCTTTGCGCTGTTTTAACAATTGGCAACAATTTAAAATAACCTTTTCTAAAATATGTAAAAAATATCGCTAGAAATTCTGAAAATTTTAATTTAAAAATGAAATAAACCGTCAAAAAATTAGGCAAGTTAAAAATAATAAATGCACTCTGCAAACTTCAAGTTTCTATTGAATGATTAAATTGAATGAAAATGATTAAATTCCCATGTATATATTTTTTTTCCTATGAGACTTTTTTAATGAGACAATTTTATCCAGATTTAACATTAAATATCTCTTAAAATAATTCTTCGATTTAAAAACTGTCTACTTCAACGTTTTTATCAAACATTTCTCTATAATACTACCCATTTTAATATTTTTGTATGCAGTAATTTTCTTAATATTTGCGAAATAGACCTCTAGTCACAAGAGATTCTTTCAAAGCGGCGAAGAGCGTTAGTTTTTTTTTTCCGAATAAGAGACAAAATGTAGTACGCAATTGCGTCAAAAGATGGCGACACCAGAATTCTGATATGCTTATTATGTAAACTGTAAATATTGCAAAGTTAAATAAAAACAATTGTCTCGGGGTTATCAGACTTCATTGATATTTATAAATAAAACATTTCAACTAAATTATTTATTATAAAAGAATTATTACATCACAATAGTTTTTATGCAAGGAAAATAATAATTATAATAATAATAATATTATGGATGTCAGTGATTATATATTGATTGACCGTCATAATAATAAAAAATGATATTATAAAAAGAAGAGCTGAAATGAATTATTTTTTTACGTTTCTGATCGTGTGATTTATATTCAAATAATAATTATTAATGTATATTTTTTGTAAAGTGATTGAAATTAAATATATTTATAAAATTTATGGTAATGTTTTTATTGTTGAAAAATTGCCAAGAAATAATCATCATCAAATTGGCGTCATTATAATTGTAATTTCATTTAACTTAATAGCAATTAAAAAATTACAAAGGAACTGAGAATAATGGTCAACTAGCAGACTTTAAAAAAAAAAAAAACATTCACATGTGAAAACACGTACAGAGAGTATCGAACTGCCTATCTTAAGATCAGTAGACGATGGCCCTTAACCACTCAGCCAGTGGGAAGACAAAATTTTTCTCCCCAAAAGTGGTTAAAAAGAAAGCATGTGTATGAATACAGTGTCATGCATTTTCGGTGAAATGTCCATAGAATGGCGAAGAAACATAGTCCGATTTTTCATGCGCATTATAAAACGAACAAGAGTCTTGCTGGAAACAAGTAAATTGTTATTTGGTTCATCTGAAACATATTTATTTGATTTTTAAAAAATCGCCCGTGTCATTTTCGAGAGAAAAAAAATCGAATTATTTAACGAACGAGAGTTTTCCCAGAAAAAAGAAAAGTGTTATTCACCTCGCCTTAATCACATTTATATTATGTATTAATTTAAAAATAATCGTTAGAACCGTTTTCGAGATTTTCAAATTAGGAACTTCCTCGATATCATACCAACGTTTTCACTTTAAAAATGGCTATTTAGATCTCAAAATATACTGCACGTAGAAATGTAAAAATTTCAGTATACGATTAGACTGCAGATATAAGACTGTTCTAAAAAATTCAGAACAATAAGACCTATATCTGCTGAGTTATTAAAAGGCGGCTTTTCGCGTTTTCTTTGATGTCGAGTTAGCTGTATATATGAGTTCCGCCATCTACGAATTCTATGATACGATACGATACGATTTTAACGATACGATACGATACGATTTTATGCTTAAGGCTGCGTCACTCGGAATACAACCGTCTTCCATGATCTCTTAAAAACTTACAGATAGCAGGGCAATTAGTGTAAGAGTAAACTAACAATTTAAAAGCGTTTGTTTGTTCTTTATTTCTTTTTTTTTTCAATTATAGCGTATAGACATTCATACGTAAAATGATTAGAGATATTTGCTGTTTTGTTGACTTAGATAACTAAATTAAAAATTATAAGATCTGAAATTTAGACTATTACAACAACAAACTATTTGCTATAAATATATTTTCGTAGTTATGAATTAGAAATTTTTGATTTAAAAATTAATTTATTTAGAAATACTTCAGGTAAAGTTATTGTATAAATTACAATGAAGTTGATCATCTTTTTTTCCCCAAAAAAGTAAAAAAAATGAACTTTATACCTTTTAAAAGTTTTTAAAAATGTCTGAACATTTTTTTTAAATTAAAATTATTATTAGATAAATAAATTGAAAATTATAAGATCTAAAATTTAGATTATATCAGAAATTTAGACTATTAAAATAATAAACTATTTCTTCTGAATGTATTTTCTTAATTATGAATTAGAAATTTTTGATTTAAAAATTAATTTATTTAGAAATAGTTCAGATAATGTTATTGTATAAATTATAAAGAAGTTAATCATCCTTTTCCCCCCTAGATAGTGAGAAATATAATTATATATATTTAAAAAGTTAAAAAAAGATGACTGAACATTTTTTAAATTAAAATAATAATTAAATGGATAAATTGAAAATTATAAGATCTGAAATTTAGATTATATCAGGATAATGTCTGAAATTGCCTGATAATGTCTGATAATGTCTGAAACTATTACAACAACAAACTATTTGCTCTAAATGATTGTTTCGTAGTTGTGAATTAGAAATTTCTGATTAAAAAATTAATTTATTTAAAAATAATTCAGATAATGTATTGTATAAATTATAAATAAGTTTATTATTTTTTTTTTCAAATAGTGATAAATTTAATTTTATACCTTTTTAAAAGTTAAAAAAATGACTGAACAATTTTTTTTAATTAAAATAATTATTGGATAAATAAATTGAAAATTATAAGATCTGAAATTTATATTATATCAGGAAAATGTCTGAAATTTAGACTATTACAACATCAAAATATTTGCTCTAAATGCATTTTCTTAGTTACGAATTTGAAATTTCTGATTAAAAATTTAAAATTTATTTGGGAAAAAAAATCAGATAATGTTATTGTATAAATTAAAAAGAAGTTGATCTTTTTTTTTTTTTTTTTTTTTTTTTTCTCCAGATAGTGATAAATTTCATTTTATAGCTTTTAAAAGTAAAAAAAAAATGATGACTAAAATTTTCTTTAAATTAAAATAATTATTTAGATATTGAAAAAAGAATAAAAGAAATTTTTTCCATACATAACCAAAAATTAATGAGACGCTTTAAATACAGGAATTTTCACAGCTAGGACGCAATGTTAAATGAGAATATTTTACATTGTAAGATGCAAAAATTATCAAATTAAAATGTATCAAAGTTCGTTTTAATTCAAACAATAAATATTGTTAGACGGAAATATTTTCCTCTATAAAGTACAAAAATGTTTTAATATCGAGGGCGTAATTAATTAAAAGGTAAGACATTTTGTTTAATTTAAATTCGAAATATTGCTGATCATGGGATAAATATTACAGTTAATTATTCTTTGTAAGATACAATAATATTTGTATATCAACAGTGTGAGTCACTTATAAGCAAGAACATAATTTTTAAATTAAATGTAATTTTATTTGTATCTTACAATAGAAAATTAATTATAATTTTAATTGTAAAATTATTTAACAGCAATATTTTGACTTTTAACAAAACAAGATTTATTACATTTCAATTAGTTACATCCTCGATATGGACATATTTTAGCATCTTATAGGGGAAAATGTTCCCAATTAACAATATTTATTTTTTGAATTAAAGCGAATTGTTTTACGTTGTTAATACTATTTTTGCATCGTACAAATTCTTCCATTCGATATGATTAGCTAATCGGCAAAAGATCATATGATATTGAAATGTACTCGGTAAAATATTACCAAGTGACCAAATTATCGAAAACTAATACGCAAAGGCTGCAAAACCAACACAATTGTAGTCGGGAGGCGATGCTCGAAGGGTGATTTGCCTTGCGGACAAGAAGTCAAATCTGCCGACCCCAGAAAATGAGATCGCCAGGACGAAATATAGTCGAGTTAGGACTTTCGGCGGATGTTCGGCCAAGGATTATTTGCTGTTTGGGTAGTAATAGTATAAAAATACTAAACATCACATTTATCAAAAAAGCAATTTAAATATGAAAGAAAATTAAATACATTTGAAAAACACATGGGCGGCGTGTTTCGTACGCCAGTGGTGACTTACCAAAAAAAAAAAAAAATGAAAGAAGGCAGAAGAAATTGCAAACTACATTTTTAAACATTGGTTGAACATAAGGCTGCTTTGGACGAAAATAACTGAAATTCAAATGCTAATCACATAAACACCATTTTGTCAAAAAAGGCTAACTTAATTATAGTTAATATAACTCGGACAGTTTATAGCAACATAAAGTTACGGGCGGTGTACGTGGCGTGCTAACGCCTTTTTGATCCAAATATCGAAATTTGATGTCAAAGAAGAATAGCATCTTATGACTAGTAATAGTATAAAAATACTAAACATCACATTTATCAAAAAAGCAATTTAAATATGAAAGAAAATTGAATACATTAGAAAAGCACACGGGCGGCGTGTTTGGTACACCAGTGGTGACTTACCAAAAAAAAATAATGAAAGAGGCCAGAAGAAATTGTAAACTACATTTTTAAACATTGGTTGAAAATTGAAGGCTGGTTTGGAAATAAGTAACTGAAATACAAATGCTATTCACCTAAACACCATTTTGTCAAAAAAGGCTAACTTAATTAGAGTTAATATAACTCGGACCGTTAATAGCAACATAAAGTTACGGGAGGTGTATGCGACGTGCTAACGCCTTTTTGAGCCAAATATCGAAATTTGATGTTAAAGAAGAATAGCATCTTATGACTGGTAATAGTATAAAAATACTAAACATCACATTTATCAAAAAAGCTATTTAATTATGAAAGAAAATTGAATACAATAGAAAAACACATGGGCGGCGTGTTTCCCAGTGTTGACTTACCAAAACAAAATAATGAAAGAGGGCAGAAGAAATTTCAAATTACATTTTTAAACATTGGTTGAACATTGAAGGCTGCTTTGGAAGAAAAAAAACTGTAATACAAATGCTAATCACCTAAATACGATGGAAAGTCAGTAAGTAGGCCATAAACTGATATGACTGGTCGGAAATTGGTAGTAAATTATTTCCAAATATGCCAATAGATGACAGCATAATCCAACTATAAGATGTTAGTTTCGAATTTATGAGACAGCAATTGTACAAGATGAGTAGGGTTGTTCAAATGTTGTTGACGAAGAGTGAAATGGTCGTCCAGTTGAGATTGCAACAGAAGAATCAGTTCGGAAGGTTGAGGAAATGGTTAGAGCTGACATGCGAACAACAATAGACAACAAAACAACTATTTCCTCAACATTTCACATTGATGCGTCAGTCGCAATCTCAACAGAACGACCACTTCGCTTTTCGTCAACAGCTTTTGAATGACCCTGCTCATCTTGTACAACCACTGTTGTACAATATGAGCAGGATGCGTCTCATAAATTCGAAATTAAGATCTTATAGTTGAATTATGCTGCCACTTATTGCCATATTTGGTAACAATTTACTACTAATGTCCGACCTCTCATATCAGTTTGTGTCCTACTTACTTTCTCTTGTATTTTGAAATTTGCAACTGTTTTTTCACTGCATCCAGTGCGCCATCCGTGACTTTAAAGCTTAATAAAATTTGGACAACAAACTTAATTCATTTAAATGCTATGTACTATAATAAAAAGAAAAAGGGCAAATTCATATTTTAGTAAATTGAAACTTGTATTAGTGCAATATGGAACTGGTAGTAATCCAAGTTGCATAAATACATGTTAATATTTTATTAATGATTTTTGTTGTTGCAAAATCAATAGAGAAGCTTTATATCTCATTCATATTTTGGAATTTGTTGCAATATAAATATCAAAGCTCGGCTCACTCGTAATTTGTTACATTGACTGTCTTAATAAAAAATAATAAAAAAAAAACTTTTAAAATTCTCATTGAAAGTCAAAATAATTACATTTCGATGACTAGAATTACTTGAAAATAAACTTTTTTAATGTATTAAAATGTGTCATGCAAAAATAATTGCATTACTTACGATAATCTGTGCACGTTAAACAAAATCTTACATATAAAATAAAAATAAGATTATTTACTATATTTAGAGCATCGAAGTTTGCATATCAAAGTTAGAGTATCAAATCTTGTGTGTTCCAGAGTTCCATTGTTGTATGTATGTCATAGGTTAGGTTCCCGTGAAATGACCGTGTTTCAATACGACAATATTCGTAATACAGTCTTTCGGACGACTATAATACAACATTTTACTATTTTGAGAACTTTATTGTAAATAAATAAATTTTGAGGAATTTATGTTTTAGCCGGTGATAAATCACCAAATATTCTTTATAGTTACAACTGCCTACGAGTTAGAAGAAAGAATGACCTATTTATGCGTTAAACCACGCTCGAAAAAAAAAACTGCCACTGAAATTTCAACAATGAAATATTTTAAACACTAAACAGTAGAAAATGAAGTCTGTAATACTTTAAATGCGCTTTTATCTATTAAGAAATTAATATTAATTAATTTATCATTATACGTGTAGAAAAGACTTGATAATTTAATAGGGGAGAGTAGCCGAATTTGGACCACTTCACTTATTTTCAGGTGTAACTCACTTCATTTTTGGAATATCTGCAAGATATCACTTCGATACACAATCTATTCATCTACTAACTAAATATTTCTTTAGAACATTTTTTTTTTAATCTAAGTTTTAATTGATTTGAAAAAATTGTCAACAATAGTAGAATTCAGCGACTGGTCCCCTAAGTGGGACACCCCAATCTCCTAAATTAGACCAAACAATATTAGGCTGTTTTAATGAGTAGGAAATATAACTAATTTTATTAAAAGAAAAGTTTGCAATTAATGAAACAATCAAACAAAACAACAGCAATGAAATATAATAAAAACAAATGTCTGAAAGTAAGAGTAGTTATTTTAATATTTTAAATCAAACAAATTCAAAATATAAATCAAGATTATAAGTAATTAAGAATAGAAATTATGGAGCTAATTGCCAGTTACTTGAATATCATGTAAGAAGTGATGCAAGGCTTACAGCATGAATTTCTTTTGTTAATTTTTTATACTAGTGCACACAACATAGAACCATATTTGACAATTTGAACACTGTATCATTTCTGCTATTTTCTGCTATTTTATTTTTCTTACAAATTAGGTATAATCAATCATCACTGTCTTAATTTAGATTCTAAATCATTAGATTTTTTTGCGACAGAAGTTTTCTTTCCCTTATTTATGCAGTTCTTCCCTTTTATAATTTCTTTTTCCAATTGAATTACACCTATTTTAAAGATTAAACTAAAATATTCCAAAACTTGCATGGCGATAGTAATCCGTTATAATGTATTAAAAAATTTTAAAAATGGGTCCAAAGCATACAGCCCTCGATATCCATTACATACTTTTCAAATTTATGAACATATATCCGGTCCAATTTCAGCAATTGAAGTTGATTCAATTACGGCACCCGTGCCATTTTTTAAAGTAGATAACCTCAAGATTAATAACAAAACCTAAAGCAAACAAATCCACGTAAAAATTATGCCCAATAAACAAATGAATTTAGATATGTATATGCAAACATAACAACTTAACTTAGTTTTAAAGTATTTTCTTACATTTACTAGGAAAAAATCAGATCAAAACAGCTAAATTTAGGTTTTTAAAAAATGACAGAAAACAGCATGTGGAAGGCGGGTGCTTCTTCTAATCACAAATGTTGCCGTTCTGATGAGTAGGATTTCAGCGGTAGATGGTGTCTCTTTCTGTAATTAACAGCAGAATTGCAGCGGTCCATTTAAAGCGGTGGTCCAAATATGGCTACTGTCCCCTAAAGCTTTTTTTTGTGTTCTTGCCATATCTTAAATTGAAAAAAACAATCATATATTTAAAAATAAATTCGGTAATTTGCGCTTTCTGCCAAGCGTAAATCAAACAGCGAATTTTTCATAATCGGGTTACACGCGAAATTAACGTATTGAAATCTAATAATAATAATAATAATAATAATAATAATAATAATAATAATAATAAACATTAACTGCAGTCATGAAGTCAAGCATAATTTTTAAGATAAACATAGATTACTTATAGAAGAGTGTCAATTTTGTTATGCCTAATTTTACCATCTGAATAATAATTTTATAGGATAGATACTGAAGTAAAATAATATATATATATATTTTAAATTACAATTACTTTTTACACTTCTGGCTTTATTCGTTATCAGCCAGATGAAACGCAGATCACAAAATGTAAACTTGTTCTTAGTGTGTATTTTTCTTTATTGTATCCATACCATAAATTTTGAATTAATTTCTAGAAAAAAAAATTCAATTATTGAAACAACCAATTAAACATACTTTTATTTTATCAGGGAAAAAAATGTTTATATTTTCTTATGCGCAGAAATTGCAAACACGGTTAATTTTAAAGGAATGTTTGCTGAAAAAATATAAAGCTTTTAATCCCTAATGAATATTCTGTTTTAAATTTTTACATATGCTTCAGCCAGCATATTTGTCATGTTTAAACACAATTTGGAAAAAGGAAGTAGAAATAAGTTGATTTATAAAGAAGAAAGAAAAATAATGAAAAGCAGAACTTACAAAAGTATAAAAAAAAAGGAAAATAATTTCATTGTTTAAGGAATGAAATTTCAAAATATAAAGTTTTGCAATTTATTAAAATCATTTAAAGTTTTTTTTTCTTTGAAAGAATACTTTTTTTCTACGTTCTATAAGTTGCGTTCCAAGTTTACTCACTAAATTTTATGTTATTTTAACTGGATTCTTTTAAATAAATTATACACCTAACAGGGGATAGATAAACTAAATTAAAAAATAAAACAAGTAAGAAAAATCATGAGATAATCATAGATTATGAAACACTTTCCAACATTTTAAAATGTATGCTTTAAAAAAACTTCGTTATTTAGGGAAATAATGTATATAAAAGAACTAAGTAAACATTTTAGATAACACAAAAAACATTTGAAAAACTGATTTCGGCAGTTACCATCCATATCAAATACGTATTCCAATACTTTTGAACAGCTCTGTATTTTATCTGTAGGATGATATATATGCTATATAATGGGGAAATTTAGTTTAACAAGAAAACGAATAACAGGTTGAAATTTCTGTTTCAGCAATGTATACCAATAAATGGAAACATACTTGTATACTTTTGTACAACACTGTAGTTAACCTAGTACCTTAATTACACGCCACTATTTAGCTAAAGTTTAATTCAAAGTAAAACACTCTTAAAACTACTGGAATCACATTTTCAGAAATTATCATTTATAGGCGGCCATGTATCCAATACTTTGCGTGACCCTGTATATAATTTTATCTAAGTTTTATAATTTTATCTACAAAAATGTCTTAGTAAACAAAATGCAGTTACTCATTTAGCAAAAACTCATTTAAAAACCACCTTTAAGCAATTTACAATCATACCCAGTATCCATTACGAATTCTTTTGTGTAGCCCTGTATGTGAATTACAGGCATTTATACACATCATATACAATGCATAAATATAGTGAAACATAAAAGCGCATAACATAATTAAAAATGCATTTCCAGCAATCATCGCTACCGTACAATACTTCGAAAACAATATAGTATCTGAAATCTTTTGTGTGTAGTAAACCTCAGCGACGTATATCAATTACATTATACATGAAATAATTTAACATAATTAAAATACGACAGAAAAAAATTCCTCCACAGGTATATCATTATGTAACGGAATTCTTTTGTGTGGCCCTGTAAATGAATAATATTTATTCTTTGCAGCGCATATTCTACGGAATGCATATTTTAGTGCACTTGATAAATGCATATTAATTTTATTATGTTTGAAAGCATGTAACATTATTAAAAATCATTTAAAAAGATTTTTCCCATAGCGCGTAATGTAACAGAAAACTTTTGACTGCCCCAGTAAATTAACTAAACATGCTACAAACTTCATTTGCAATAGAGTTTGTGCTATGGTAGAGGTCACTAACATCCAAAAATTTAATAACGATCCGAGTATATTTACGGGAGTTAGAGCGCGTACAGACGGCCAGACGGACAAACAAATCGAATGCATAAACACTTTTCAACTTTGTTGGAAAGTGTTAAAATGTAAAGAAAGATAGGTTTTAATATACAGAGTGTTCTAAAGATGACCTGGATGTCTTTTAAATGGAATAACAAGCAAACGTTAAAGTTAATCTTGCAGGGGATTAATGTGTGGAGGGCGAGGAATGTCTTTAACATTCTTCCTTCTTTTAGTGCCATATGTCACACACAGATAACACTATTCTCTCATATATTGTAAAATTTCTCATACTAACTTGTAAAGCTTGATAAAAGTTCACTCATTTTTTTACTCTACATTATGAGCATTTGTTAAAACGTGAAAAGAAATATTTGCGTTTGAAACTGTGAGGATGCATTGAGAATTCTTAGAGTCTGAGGCAATGCAATATCATCTGTCACTGACATTTGATACTAGAACATAGAAGCGCAAGAAAAGAAATTACCGACTTCACATATTAGTTTCCTGAAAGAACAACTTTAGCCTCTTTCCATCCAGATGAAATAACTTTTAAGAAATAATTCAAAAATTATTATTAGTCCAGGCAATAGGGAATTTTACCTAGCAAAATTAATGGTAGTTCTGGAAATCGGCTTACTTTATGTTTTTGGGGTCGCTGAATCCGAATTTGTAACTTCCCACCAAAATTCCCCCCGGCAACCCCACCCCCAAATTTTAATAAAAAGCCCCCCAAAAAAAGTTTTTATTAAAAAAATTAATTTTTTTATTGTTTTAGGGGAAAAGTATCTAGAAATTCAGAAAGTAGACAACATTTTCAAGAAATTAGATATATGACATTATTACTTTGGATGAAGGGGAAGAGGGGATCTGCCACAGAACATGCAGGTTTACTTTAAGTTTTTTGGGTCGCTGAATCCGAATTTTTAACTTCCCCCGAAAAGTCCCCCCCCCCCCCCCCAAAGAGTTCTTTTTAACTTAAATTTCTTATTTTTTGGGTGGAAAAGCATTACGAAATTCAGAAACAAGGCAAAATTTGCAACAAATAGGATATATGACATTATAACGTAGGATAAACTAGAAGAGAGGGGGCTGCCTCGGAACATTCCCCTCGCGCTTTTCTCAAAAAATCAATTTTTTGGGGGGTTGCCGGTGAAATTTTAGTGGGAAGTTGGAAATTCGGATTCAGTGACCCAAAAAACATAAAGTGAGTCGAAATCCAGAACTAGTATTAATTTTTACAGGTAAAATCCCCTATTGCCTGGACTTCATAACTTAGTGGACGTACTGCCGCAGTGCATGTTCAGGGGCAGCCCTCCCCGTTCATCCTACGTCATAATGTCATGTATCCTACTTGTTGCAAATTTTGTCTAGTTTCTGAATTTCCTACTAATTTTCCCCTTAAAACAATAAGAAATTTCAGTTAAAAACAACTATTTGCGGGGGGGGGGGAAATTTTGGGGGAAGTTAAAAATTCGGATTCAGCGACCGAAAAAACTTAAAGTAAACCTTATAGAGAAAGTTCGGAGGGGAGATGGGAGGGCGAATGTAAAAATGTGAGTGGTTAAGTGGAATTTCGCAACTTTGTTCATGCAGCACCGCGCGTATGTTCCGAGGCAGATCCCCCTTCCCCTTCATCCTAAGTCATAATGTCATATATCTAATTTGTTGCAAATTTTGTCTACTTTCTGAATTTCTAGATACTTTTACCCTAAAATAATAAAAAATTGAATTTTTTAATAAAAACCTTTTTTGGGGGGCTTTAATTTAAAATTTGGGGGGGGGGGGGGGTGCCGGGAGAAATTTTGGTGGGAAGTTAAAAATTCGGATTCAGCGACCCAAAAAACATATAATAAGCCTTTTCCAGAACTACCATGAATTTTGCTAGGTAGAGCTGCTATACGGTCTCTATTGCCTGGACTATATAGTAGCTCAAGCTGTTGGGAGGCATACACAGAAAATAATTAACATCTATTCATGACAAAGTCAAAAAGAAAATGCATTTTTATGAGATTATGTTTTTTTCCGTTCTTGAAATATAGCTATAATGGAAATCGTGAAAGCTGCCGGACAGCAGTATCACCTGTTAGGCATTATACACTTAAAGCTAATAAACATCAGTTAGTGTCAATGTATAAGAGAATGTAAAATTTACGGAATTCCGTGCATTAGTTTTTAAGATACAACTATCACGAAAATCGTGAAAAAACGACGGTACCACTTGTTGGAGGGCTACATTTTTCAAAAATAATCAAATCGTTCACAGGACATCCTGAAACGTATAAAACCATAAAAAACGGAAGTCGAAGATTTAGCAATTCAAATACTATCTTTTCATGTATATAGAAGAAGAAAAAAAAGTATCCATGAGTCATATTGATGGTGACACTGACCTTAGCAATCAATTTTGCTTTTCTCTGATATTTATAAGTCTCACAGAGTTTAAATTTTACGCCGTTGAAAAGGGATTGTTTTCCTCCACGTGCAATTTGTTTGAAAACTGTAACTCCGTTTACATATTTTCAAAAATGATTTCTTTTCATTTATCTTTATTGCGTGCAGCCTGATTATGAGTAATATTCTATAACGAAATTGAAACTTTATCAATACATAACTAAATAAAATAAAATACATTTAATAACATGTAATTTAAACACTGATAGAATCATAATCAAAAAAGCGAAATCTTTCAATATTTTTTTCATTTTTTTCTATGCTAAAATGTTTTGTGATGGCATGAGGCTTATTCAAAAATACCGTTTTTAATAAATTTGAAATCTTTATTTGAACACATAATTGATTTCTACTACATCTATATTATATATGACAAATGTTTCAGTCCACAAAGCTGACGTCATTTATAAAAGGTGTAATGTGACCCTGGGATATGTAAATTTGAGCGAAAATTCGATTAAAAATATTTAAATCCAACCGAAATAAATCCAATTGACATCCCCCAGAATCACACTACGGCCGTAAAGCATAGTGGATAACAAAAATGCGTTGTAATTAAAACCATTTAAAGTTGATTAATTTCCAAATGTTAATAAAATGTCATTGATAAATAGTAATCACTTTGATATATTGGCCTATTAATAAATGAATTAGATTTAAGTGACTGGCCAATTTCTATAATAAAATTTGTGAATCTGAAAAAAGAAAACAAAAGGATTACTCATCCCTTGAAACACTGTAAGTATGGAAACATAAAATGAAACAATATTGCCAAACTAATTATTTTATTTATATAAAAATATAATTAATCGCGCAGGATCCTTGCGATAAACAGAAATATTAATTAAATTAACTTCATTTTGTATAACACTCTTCCATAAATAATTGCATCTGATATAAAATTACACATTCCATCGGAAGCAAGACTGAATAAATGATTATCTTTCAATAATGTAATTGTTGGCACTAAATATGAGAGTATAACGGTGAAGAGTCAGCTTGAAAGTTATATAGTCAGAGTTATTTATGAGGAAAAGTTATTAGGGTTCCAGAAATCAAAATAATTAAAATCGTATCACGATGAAATGTTATAGTGCACTCCAGAAATATTTGAAGGATATTTAATGTACTGACTTCGAATATTGGCTTGATTCAGGATAAATAAATTCATTTTCCGAACCCGAGTAATTTCAAATCAAGAACCGATCGGGGTACATGAGTGCAATTCGAAAACTGCAATACATGACAGAAGAAGCAGGAACAATCTGTTAAGATTCGGCAGATCCTATGTATTGGTAGGACACATCTTTTAAGTTGATTATCTATATCAGGAAATTGATAATAAAAGACTTGGCAATTGAAACCACCATCCGTATTTGCAAGGTTTCGTCCTGGATGAACAGTCACTTCATAAATTTAATTTCTAAGATGATAATAGGTTGGATTAATAAAGTTGTTCTGCAAATTTTATCAAAACGAAATCTTCTAAAAATAATATTGATGAATCTTTATGAATTATTTCCTTTTTGAATAATTAATATATTATTAACAGGAAACGAACGCCCGTTGGGCCAAGGGGCCAACGGCAAAAAAAAAAAAAAGAATTGCCGATCACAAAATCGGTCTGGTGTCTTCAGACAAAACTCTTAAACTGAAAATTTTTTTGAAACGTCTGCCAAGTTCTGGGTACACTCTCGGCGAAAAGGGCCAATCAGAATACTCCAAAAGACGGTCTATCGATAGCAAGCCGGCGAAAAATGTTTTTGTGTCAGAATTATAACCGTGGAATGGCAACACTCTTACGGGCAGGAGAAAGGGACGCTTGCTTCTTGTGACTTCTGATGACGTAGAATGGAATTTCTGGCGCATTCCAATGATACGAAACGTTTTGAACTAAGAGATTGTTTTTTTTTAGGTAAAGTATGAATAGAAAGCAATTATAAATAAAGAAGAGTCTAGAAACCATTTTCTCGTTTATCTGGTAAACTATGAGGATAATTGCGTTGAAATTTTACCAGAGGAATGAGAAAATAATATAGAATACAATAAATGAGATTTCAAATTAAAATAATTAAGAATAAAGATTTTATATTTTTAATAATTAAAAACATAGTAAAATTTGCTGTCAAATTGAAAGATCGTAATTTGAAGTTGTTTATTAAAATAAACAAAATATAAAAATTTAAATTTATGTAAATTTTAAATAGGGAATGTTATGTAAAGCTTTTAAAACATAACAAAAGGCATGAGTGGTACAGACCCTGAGTTATTTATTTATACCATAATAGTTTCAAAAAGTAATAAATTCAGATAAAAATTTCGTTGCCTTACCTTTTACAGAATTGCTATTATAATCCATATGTTACAACCAGATATCCAAAGAGGCTTGGATATACTTGGAGCTGAAAAAATAAATTTGTTTGTGTTTTATTAATTAGTAGATGAAGTATAATCCAGGCATCGCTTGAAGTTTTCATCTATTTAATCATGAAGATAAAAATAAAAATTAGAACTGTGAAAATTACATATTAACTTAATTATTTTAATAATTAAATATGTTTAAAAAAGGTATCAAGTTTTTCTAGTGTTTCTTTAAGTTTATATTGTGTAAAATACCGGAGCTGAATAGCTTCCGTTTTATCAGTTCAATATTTCTCAAACATCTGACGTAATAACAAATTTTTGTAGAACAGGAACGCAGAAAAAATGATGCAATTAAAATGACGAAAAAACAATGAACGATTGCATCAGCCAAAGTTATTTTAGAATCTTTTTGTGCGGAGAAGTTTTTTGGTGGCGACATCTATTGCAGTCTTTGAAAACAAATCTTTAGCTTTGCGATTTCACCAACACCCCCCCACATTTGTTTTCAAAGCTGTGATCTCAGCTGCAATTGAAATCTTAATTTTTCAAATTGTGGTTTAGCTAGGGGTTTGGTAAGAATGTCAGCGATCATTAGTCTGGTGGGTCAATAATTTAGCACAATAGTTCCACATTCCAGTAAGTGTTTGATGTTGTTGAACTTCACATCTATGTGCTTGTTGCGGGACAAATGTTTCTCATTCGTGCACAGGTTTATGCAGGATAAATTGTCTTCGTACACTACAATAGGCAATGTTTATTTTAAGTCAAGATCTTTAAGTAGCATGAACAACCACTGTATTTCCTGACATGCACTTGATGCAGAGATGTACTCTACCTCAGTTGACGACAGAACCACGCTTGTCTGCTTTTTTGAGAACCAGGAAATCAGGTTATCACCTAATTTAAATAGATTGCCCGCTGTGGATTACCTATCAACTTTATCACTTCCCCAGTCACTGTCACAGTAGGCTGTTAGTATTGGTGGTTTACGAGTATTAATCACAAATTTTAAATGTTTAGTGGTTTTCAAATATCTAATTAGCTTCTAATTCGCTAACCAGTCAACCTCTCTAGGTTTTTCATTTCTTCTTCCTAGGATATTTACACAAGCAGCTACATCCCGTCGGGTGATAGCGGCTATACACAGTAATGCCCCCACTGCTTGCCTGTATTTGGTATTATTGCTCATTAATTTGCTGTTGGGATCTAAGTTAAAGTAATCTGTAGTCATGGGAGTATAGGTCGGTTTAGAATTTATTAGATTAAATTTTCTTACAATTTCATCAATTTTATTCTCTTGATCTAATATCAGACTTCCGTCGTCCGAATGTTTGATATTTATCCCTAGGTACTGTGAGACTTTACCTAATGTTTTTATCTAAAATTCTCGTGACAGTTCATTGTATATTTCGACCGTATCTTTTTCCTTTCCCGCAACTAAAATATGGTCTACTTAAACTATAATATATGACATATTACCGTTTTTATTTCATTTGAATAAACATAAATCCGATTCGCATTGATTAAATCCCATTTTTCTTAGCGTTTTACTTATTCTTAGGTGGCAAGCTCTTGGCTCTCTGGCAATCTCTCTGGCTGCCTGTTCGAGCCCATAAATTGCTTTCTTTAACTTGCATACTTTGTTCTCTTCACCCTCTACGACATATCCTTCGGGTTGTGTCATTAACACTTCATCATCTAAGTTCCCGTGAAAAAACGCTGTTTTCACGTCAAGGTAGGTTACATCTAAATTTTTGTATACAGGGGCATATATGAAACATCTTATGGTGGTGTATGATACGACTGGCGCGAACGTTTTGTCGTACTCGCTCCCAAATTTCTGCGAATATCCTTTTCCGACGAGTCTCCATCTCTCCACCTCACCAGGGGCATTTAATTTAGTTTTAAAAGTCCATCTACATCCAATAATATGTTTCCCCGGGGGTGGTTTTACTAAATCCCATGTATTATTTTCTTTCAGTGATTTAATTTCATCGTCTGTTGCTGCTAGCCAATTATTTTTAAGTTTTGGATCTTTGATGTTTTGTATATCTTCCCACGTTTTCGGATCCTCTACCTCTCATATGTTTGCGCTAATTCCGAATATATCGGGAGGTACTTCCCTGTTTTGTCGTAAAGATCTCCTAGGCTCTACTGGAGTTTGTTATGGAATTGCGTCCGCGTCATGTTCATCACCGCCTAATTCTACTCTAATATTTTCCGTAGGTGTCAGAATATTGTTTGCGTCTTCTTTAGTGTTATTTAACTTATGTTCTAAAATTTTTACAGTTCTAGATATCATTACTCTATTATCACCAACCCATATCCAGTACCCCTTGCTCCTATTATTATATCCCAAGAAGATGCCTTCAATGGCCTTCTCATCGAATTTTCCTCTTTTAGATTTTTCTACATAAGCATAAGCTTTGCACCCGAATGTCTTTATATGTGACAACTTCGGTTTTCGGTTATTCTAGAGTTGAAAGGGTGTTGTATTGTTGTTTGCTTTAGTTGGTACCCGGTTTGTTAAATACGTTGCAGTAAGAATCGCTTTGCCCTAAAATTGTCTCGGCAATTTTGTGTCCGAGAGCATGGTACGTGCTATTTTATATATATAAGTGTGCGGTTTTCCTCACCTCGAAGCCACTCTGGGGTGAGCATATTTTTTCAGAACTTATTTTTAAGCACAAAGTACAGTTGTTCTAACAATAATCATAAGAATCCAAGATTTAAAAAATTCAAAAGTTAAAAATCTAGTTGATAAAAAAAGATACATTTATTTCACTGTGAAAAATAGTGGCTTATTTATGTAAATAACAGTAAATAAATTTTAAAATTAGCTTAATATTATGGTCTATAAAAGTTCCAATTCACTTTTTTTTTTAGTTTGCTATTATTATTATTTAATTATTTTATCTTTATTTTTCATTAAATATATAATCATGCAAAGATTCGCAATTTAAAATTATATTTATATAATTAAATTGCGTTATATAAAAATATTAAAAAAGTAAAAAAAAAATGATTTCCAAAAGAAATTACTTATTATTACGTAGATACAAAATTATTACATAGACATTTATTCTAATTAAAAATCCAGAATCCCAATCTTTAAAAAATAATATTAAAAATGTAAAAGCATATTTTTAATAAACCATCAAATATTTCAAATACATTTGAATGAGGAAAGAAAATGAAAATAATATATTTGCTCACTTGTTTTATTTCTATGTTAAAAATTCTAGATATTCATTGAAATAACTGTAAACAATTTTAAACAACAACAGAAATTTTCTGGTCTATAGACATTTAAAAACTTTTTTTTTTTTACACTTTTGATTATATATTTAAACATGCAAAATTTCGTAGTTAAAAAAGCACTTATATGCTACAAAACATACATTTAATTCATATTTTTCGTAAATTTCAATTATCACACACATCTTTTCAATTCCGGTTCCAAAATTATTGATAAAAATTTTCGTTCCGAAAAACAAGTCTGAGCGGGATTAGAACCCGGGCAGAAAAAATCTCAAGTCCAGCATTCTGCCAACTGCTACGGAGCCGCTTACCAGCAATTTATCCGATTATAAACTGTAGCTTAAACTTTGCTACATATTTTCTCAAGACCAACTGGGGGTTGCGCTTTATGACGCTCATATATTTATATACTAACTGTACTCTATCAATACACAAATGCTCATCGCATTCGGTGACACCAACTTCAGACCCTTCTTTCTTGTTAGTGAATATGCCATAAAAAATAAGTTTAAATTGTAATGGGCTATAAAAGATGCATATATAAAAAATTTATCATCTCACAAGATATCATATGCCAGCGCGTCCTGTATCACGTTTGTGTCCAGGATCCCAAAACGCCATAGTTGGTTCCTGCTAATTAACTAATGAATCGATTTGCTAATTTATTGTTTTTTACTCATCATCTGGAGAAATAAGATCTAATTCTGTACTATTTTTCTCCAGTTAATTTATTATTGTCGTTTTTACAATTGCTTAAAAAAGCATTTTGATTTTTACTTAATGCATACTTTTTCTTTATTTAATACATAAATGTTTCTTTATTTTTTAAACATAATTAATCGTATTTTCTAATACGATTGCCAGGTTGGTGAGATCAAATTATCTGTATCGTGCAAAAGTGTCTATGCTGAATTTTGTATTGAATTTCATATTAATTCGCATTAAAGAGAAAAACGTGCATGCGTATAATAGGAAAGCAAAGAGAAAAAGAGAACATTTATAAAATGAAAAATACAAAGTGTTTAATAAAAAATAATTTGCAATTAAAGAACACATTAAAAAATAGTTTACTGATAGCTTATATTTGATTATTATTGCACTTATCCTTCTAAGAAATAAATGTAAAATAATTCATAAGCTCTTACTTCATAAAGAAGATATGCCTCCAGCAGTAAAATTTAAAAAAAAGTATTTTCATTATTAAAGCCGTAAAAATTTAGAACATCTTTAGGTAGATTTCATTACAAAAAGCTATGCAGCCGTTCGGAGGAAAGCGATTTCAAAAAAATTTCGTATATTTTCATCGATCATGACCCCCAGACCCCGAAACCACTCTCCGTTCAAAAGTTAATATATATATATATATATATATATATATATATATATTTTATTTCAAAATTAATGAAAAATTACCGCATGAATGGCGCTACAGCAGCACATATCAAATGCAATAAAACATATTACATCATTTCAAAATGCCTAAACACCATAACTCCAAAAGGAAGGTGTATATCTGCAGAAATTTTTTAACTATAAAATACATAAAAGAACAAGAAAGACAGGTAAAAAAACAAAAACAGTCTGTTCTTCATCAGTGGCAAGACAGACAAAAAACTAACTCCACCCCCACTTTTAAAATTTGCAGATTTCTGAACACACGCTCACCCTGCATTCAATATTGAAAAACTAGTCATTTTATTAACCAAATTCCATAAAAAACTAATATAAATCAAAATTAAAACTAACAAACATAATGTTAACAGTACAAAAATTATCATACAAAAACAAAAAAGCTTTAATAAAAAGTTTTTTAGAGAAATACTTAAAAAATTGCCATTAAAATAAAAACAAAATAAATTAACTTAACATGCATGAATGCAGAATAAACGTGCGCCCCCCCCCCCCCCCAAACCCGCAAAATAAAATTTCTCAAAACATGAAAAACAGTAATACCTGTATAATGTTTCTCACCCGTCAACGATAAACAAATAATTTTTCTTCCAAAGCCATTGTCAAATACCAGAATTCCAGGTCTGCAACTTTTTTTCGTTTCAATTCATCAATACACACCCGTTCTTTTAACAAGACTTTAGGATGCCTATTTCATACAGAAAGTTCCAGAAAGCTGCCATCACATGTTCACGCCGCTACTCCACATCGTTGCCATTCACTTTTTAGAACTGTCTTTAAATAATATTTCAAAAACTTTATAGGGTAAAAATTATTGTAAAATAAATTAGCCAACAACTTAAAGATCTGTTTATAAAAATTATTGTCTCTGCCACAAATTTTATTGAAACGTATTGATTAATGATAATATTTATGTAATTTTTTTAATGTAAATTTGAAAACCAATGTGGCATGCTTCTAGTAAAAAATTGAAAACTATTTCTCTTATCGTACAAATCCAATATCAATTTATTATCAATAATTTTAAATAAAATATCCAAAAATTCTGCATTATAATCATCACTGTTTGCTCTATTCAATTTTAAACAATTTGGATATATAATATCATATTCATTAGAAAAATCAAAATTAAAAATCAAAATATCATCAATATACCTAAAGACCTTTAAAGACCTGTTATATTTTATAGTATACTTATATTCATAATAACACAAAAATAAATTTGCTGTTGTACTAGAATAGTTTGTCCCCATCCCTATACCACATATCTGATTAAAGGTATTATTGTTAAAAGTTACATAATTATTATAAAAACAGAAATGACATAAGCTTAAAAATAAATCTCTATTTATATTTAATTCATCATTTATATTAAAATCATCAAAAATATTCATTAAAACATCATAAAGTGAATCAATAGGTATATTTGTGAACAGATTTTCAAAGTCGAATACCTGCATTTTCAGAGGAGTCAAAGGCAATTTGTCCAGAATTTCAACACTATTATCAATTGACCAGAAATAACTATACTTCTTAAATTTATATTTTAAAAAATCATAAATCTTTTTTTGTAAATTCTGTAAACCAATATTAAAATTTTTATTAACGCTTTTAGAAGTACTACAAATAAATCTAAACTTAATCGGATCTTTATGAAATTTAGGCGTTAAGAAAATAAATGGCAAACAGTGATGATTAGAAACATCAAAATTATAATTATAAGAAAACATACTTTTAACTTTCTTTTTATATGCAAAAAATTTTTTAACAGCAGGATTTCTGTCAATATTAACTTTTGAATAAAAATTTTCATTACCTAATTCACCCTCTATTTTATCAATATAAAACTTCATCATATTATTGCATAATTATTAACTGCTTTGTCCACAGGAACTATAACAAAATTATTTTGTAAACTTTCAATAAATTTTACATCTTCATCTTTAAAACTTTGATATTCATACTTATCAGAATTTAAATAATCTTTTAAAAAACTATTGAAATGCCCCAAAATTTGAGACTTCCATTCAAAAAATACCTCTAAAGGCATACTAAATTTATAACTATATTTCTTTATAAAATTATTGACATTATCCTTAAAAATCTTTAGTACCTTATTGCTGCTAATTTTACTATTAATTCTAAATTTTGTACCAAAATGCATTAAATATTTTACATTTTTATTCTTGATTATATCAAGATTACCTGTAATTATATGGCCATGATAATTATCTATAAAAACTTTAAATTCTATATTATTACAACAACAAGATAAAACTGTATTAACATTTGAAAAAGCTATTTGTCTGTAATTGAAAATCTTATTACTTAATGGTTTAGGATAACTATATGCAACTGAACACTATAATTCTGGACAAATTGCCTTTGACTCCTCTGAAAATGCAGGTATTCGACTTTGAAAATCTGTTCACCAATATACCTATTGATTCACTTTATGATGTTTTAATGAATATTTTTGATGATTTTAATATAAATGATGAATTAAATATAAATAGAGATTTATTTTTAAGCTTATGTCATTTCTGTTTTTATAATAATTATGTAACTTTTAACAATAATACTTTGAATCAGATATGTGGTATAGGGATGGGGACAAACTATTCTAGTACAGTAGCAAATTTATTTTTTTTTTTATTATGAATATAAGTATACTATAAAATAAAACAGGTCTTTAAAGGTCTTTAGGTATATTGATGATATTTTGATTTTTAATTTTGATTTTTCTAATGAATATTATATTATATATCCAAATTGTTTAAAATTGAATAGAGCAAACAGTGATGATTATAATGCAGAATTTTTGGATATTTTATTTAAAATTATTGATAATAAATTGATATTGGATTTGTACGATAAGAGAAATAGTTTTCAATTTTTTACTAGAAGCATGCCACATTGGTTTTCAAATTTACATAAAAAAATTTGCATAAATATTATCATTAATCAATTAACACGTTTCAATAAAATTTGTGGCAGAGACAATAATTTTTATAAACAGATCTTTAAGTTGTTGACTAATTTATTTTACAATAATTTTTACCCTATAAAGTTTTTGAAATATTATTTAAAGACAGTTCTAAAAAGTGAATGGCAACGATGTGGAGTAGCGGCGTGAACATGTGATGGCAGCTTTCTGGAACTTTCTGTATGAAATAGGCATCCTAAAGTCTTGTTTAAAGAACGGGTGTGTATTGATGAATCGAAACGAAAGAAAGTTGCAGACCTGGAATTCTGGTATTTGACAATGGCTTTGGAAGAAAAGTTATTTGTTTATCGTTGACGGGTGAGAAATATTATACAGGTATTACTGTTTTTCATGTTTTGAGAAATTTTATTTTGCGGGTTTGGGGGGGCGCACGTTTATTCTGCATTCATGCATGTTAATTTCTTTTGTTTTTATTTTAATGGCAATTTTTTAAGTATTTTTCTAAAAAACTTTTTATTAAAGCTTTTTTGTTTTTGTATGATAATTTTTGTACTGTTAACATTATGTTTGTTAGTTTTAATTTTGAGTTATTTTAGTTTTTTATGGAATTTGGTTAATAAAATGACAATAGTTTTTCAATATTGAATGCAGGGTGAGCGTGTGTTCAGAAACCTGCAAATTTTAAAAGTGGGGGCGGAGTTAGTTTTTTGTCTGTCCTCCCACTGATGAAGAACAGACTGTTTTTGTTTTTTTACCTGTCTTTCTTGTTCTTTTATGTATTTTATAGTTAAAAAATTTCTGCAGATAAACACCTTCCTTTTGGAGTTATGGTGTTTAGGCATTTTGAAATGATCTAATATATATATATATATATATATATATATCGTAGGCTAATTGAGAAATCCGGCTCTTTGCAAACAGCCTAGGCTCTCTGCAAAGAGCCGGGCTAATTAGAGAATCCATCTCTCTTTTTCCAATTAGCATGATATTTTTCAGGCTTATTGCAAAGAGCCTAGAAAGCATTAGGCTAATTGAAAAATGACCACCTATTATCCGATCAGGGTGATATTTTTAGCTCACAGGCTATCAAAGCCTGAGAGCTTGTGTTCCCGCCGATTCTGTATGTACGTGTGTACGTACGTGTGTACTTACGTATGTACGTAACGCGATAACTCTTGATAGAAAAATCCGATTTGCTTCAGTTTTTTTTTCTAGGTTCATTCTGAAAAGGTGCTTCCCTGATTAGTTTTTGGGGTTCATTGGTTAAGGATAAAGGGGGAAAAGGGGCTAGTGCCCCCCCCCCTTAAATTATATAAATGGGTTTTTCATGCAGAAATATTCGATTTGCTCCAATTTCGGTATACCGGTTTATTGTGTTAAGGAGCTTCCCTGATTAGATTTGGAAGCTCATTATTTAAGTATAAAGGGGGGAAAGGAGGGCTATCCCCCTTAACTTAGATAAATCGTTTTTCATGATGAATTATTCGATTTGCTCCAAATTTGGTATACCGGTTTATTAAGTTAAGGAGCTGCCTTGATTAGATTTGGAGGTTCATTCGTTACATATAAAGGGAGAAAAGGAGGACTCCCCCCCCCCTATAATTTAGATAAATGGGTTTTTCATGCAGAAATATGCGATTTGTTATAAATTTCGTATACCGGTTAATTATGTTAAGCAGCTTCCCTGATTACATTTGGAAGATCATTATTATGTATAAAGGGGGGAAAGGGGGCAATTGCCTCTCCCCTTAATTTAGATAAATGCGTTTTTCATGTAGAATTATTCGATTTGCTCCAAATTTGGTATACAGGTTTATTATGTTAAGGAGCTTCCCTGAATAGATTTGGAGGTTCATTAGTTAAGTATAAAGGGAGGACAGGGGGTCTCGCCCCCCCCCCTTAATTTTGGTAAATGCGTTTTTAATGCAAAATTATTCGATTTGCTCCAAATTTGGTATACAGGTTTATTATGTTAAAGAGCTTCCCTGATTAGATTTGGAGGTTCATTAGTTAAGTATAAAGGGAGGAAAGGGGGCTAGACCCTCCCCCCTTAATTTCGATAAATGGGTTCTTCATGCAGAGTTATTCGATCTGCTCCAAATTTCGTATACCGGTTTATTATGTTAAGGAGCTCCCCTGATTAGATTTGGAGGTTCATTAGTTAAGTATAAAGAGAGGAAAGGGGGGCTAGACCCCCCCCCTTAATGTAGATAAATGGGTTTTTCTTGCAGAGTTATTTGATTTGCTCCAAATTTCGTATACCGGTTTATTATGTTAAGGAGCTGCCTTGATTAGATTTGGAAATTTATTGGTTAAGTATAAAGGAGGGACAGGGGCTAGTGTCCCCTTAATTTAGATAAATGGGTTTTTCATACAGAATTATTTGATTTGCTTCAAATTTGATATACCAGTTTATTACGATATCGTTTCTTTCATTTGATTTGGAGGTTCATTGGTTAAGTATAAAAGGGGGGAAAGGGAGGCAATTGCACCTCCCCTTAATTTAGATAAATGGGTTTTCATGTATAATTATCTAATTTAGTTTATTTTTTTTTTCTAGGTTCATTCTAATAAGGAGCTTTTTTCTGATTAGATTTGAAAGTTCATCGGTTCAGCATAAAGTGAGAAATGGGGGAGCTAATACTCCCCCTTAATTTAGTGAAATGGTTTTTTCATGCAGAATTGTCTGATTTGCTTCAAATTTCGTATACCAGTTTATTATGTTAAGTACCTTCCTTTATTAGATTTGGAGGTTCTTTGGTTAAGTAGAAAGGGGTGCAACGGGGACTAATTCCTTCATTTATTTTTCCAGGGGCATTATTCTTTGAAATAAGAGTATAATATACAATTAGTGTGAATAGCCTGCGAGCTCAATGCCATCAGTTTAACTGGGCAATTTTCTTTTTTTTAGGTTTATTAACGCATAACCCTACCCAATCCCCAAAAACAAATTACAACAGACCGTACCCCGATCCGAGCAAGGCAAAATAATTTCAGTCTGCATGCAACCCGACCCGAACCTGAGAGTTCCATTTGAAAAAACCGGAAATCCCGAACCAAATCTGATAACCAACATAAATATTCCAAATATCCATAACCGGATCCGAACAAGACAAATTAGTTTCCGTGGACACGCAACGCTACCAGAACCTAAAATTCCATTCGAAGCAACCTGAAACCCGTCCCGAACCAAATCTTAACCGACAAAAATATTCCAAAGAACTATAACCCGATGCAAGCCAGACAAAATAATCTCCGTCCACCGGCAAACCGATCCGAACCTGAAAGTTCAAATTGAACTCAATCCGAAACCTGGTTGTGGTCGGTTTTCGAGTTGACTTCAAATGGAACCTTCAAGCTCGTATCCGGTTGAAAAAAAATTAAACTAAATTAGATAATTCTGCATGAAAACCCATTTATCTAAATTAAGGGGAGGGGCAATTGCCCCCATTTCCCCCTTTTATACTTAACCAATGAACCTCCAAATCAAATGAAGGAAGCCATATCGTAATAAACTGATATATCAAATTCAAAGCAAATTGAATAATTCTGTATGAAAAACCAATTTATCTAAATTAAAGGTACACTAGCCCCTGTCCCTCCTTTATACTTAACCAATAAATCTCCAAATCTAATCAAGGCAGCTCCTTAACATAATAAACCGGTATACGAAATTTGGAGCAAATCGAATAACTCTGCATGAAAAACCCATTTATCTAAATTAAGGGGGGGGGGTGGTCTAGCCCCCCTTTCCTCCCTTTATACCTAAGTAATGAACCTCCAAATCTAATCAGGGAAGCTCCTTAATATAATAAACCGGTATACGAAATTTGAAGCAGATCGAATAACTCTGCATGAAAAACCCATTTATCTAAATTAAGGGGGGGGGCTAGCCCCCCCCTTTCCTCCTTTTATACTTAACTAATGAACCTCCAAATCTAATCAGGGAAGCTCCTTAACATAATAAACCGGTATACGAAATTTGGAGCAGATCAAATAACTCTGCATGAAAAACCGATTTATCTAAATTAAGGGGGGTAGCCCCCCCTTTCCGACCCTTTATACTTAAATAATGAGCTTCCAAATCTAATCAGGGAAGCTCCTTAACACAATAAACCGGTATACCAAATTTGGAGCAAATCGAATATTTCTGCATGAAAAACTCATTTTTATAAATTAAGGGGGGGGGGGCACTCGCCCCCTTTTCCCCATTTATCCTTAACCAATGAACCCCAAAAACTAATAAGTGACGCACCTCATTAGAATGAACCTAGAAAAAAAAATGAAGCAAATCGGATATTTCTATCAAGAGTTATCGCGTTACGTACATACGTACGTACGTACGTACGTACGTACGTACACACGTACATACAGAATCGGCGGGAACACAAGCTCTCAGGCTTTGATAGCCTGTGAGCTAACAATATCACCCTGATCGGATAATAAGTGGTCATTTTTCAATTAGCCTAACACTTTTTAGGCTCTTTGCAATAAGCCTGAAAAATATCAGGCTAATTGGAAAAAGGGAGGTGGATTCTCCAATTAGACCGGCTCTTAGCAAACAGCCTAGGCTGTTTGCAAAGAGCCGGTTTTCTCGTTTAGCCTACGACATATATCACTTATACTTATATCATTATGAACGTAATTTTACTAATAATAATCTACATTTATATCGTTATATTGATGACATAATTTTAATTGATACTGATCAATCTGCAATTACTCAATTTCCAGTAGATTATCCCACTAATTTGGAATTAACGGAAAACCTTTTATCAAACAATACAATTAACTTCTTAGATCTTAAAATTACAATAAAGACAACAAAACAATCACAGATTTATATGACAAACGTAAAGAATTTAAATTCAAAGTTAATACATTTACAAATTTTAAATCTTGTCTACATCATTCTGTATTTCGAAATATAATACTTAATCATTTATATAGAATAAAATGTTTATGTTCTTCTCCTCTAATTAACAATAATATTAAAAAACTAATTTATGATGCATTAAATCATGGTTTTCCAAAAAATTTCATATATTCATTAATGTACAATTAGTACTTTACTTTCAAACAAAATTACAAAAAAAATTATAAAATAAAAAAAAATATCTATAAAAAATTAAAAATTGTAAAATATATAAAAAAAAATTAGTATAGGTTGGATGGGTGGGTAGATGTTAGAGTACGGAGGAGGGTGGTGTCGTCTGGATAATACGCAATGGTTAATTAAAGAAAAAAAAAGAAAAGGGGTTTTGTATTATTACTATATTTTTGATACGTATTTTATAAGGATGTTGATTTGATATTTTATATGTAATTGGTGACTTTCATTAATATTATATTTAGCTTAATTATTGTTTAATCTTATTTACAATCATTTGTTATTAAATTTTAATTTACTAAGGACAATATCATATCAATTACTAATAGTATGCCATTTTTATAGTGATTAATATACATATAAGTATATTTAATATAAATAAAGTTATACTGTATGTATTAAAATTGGGTAATTATTTATATTATTATTCCTCTATTCTTTTTAATATTGATCTATTTTCACTTTGTGTTATAAAATTTATTATAGGTTTAATGTTTTTGAATGTCCCACATTCATACTTTTAGGGTTTTTATGGATGAATGAAAATAATCCACACACTATATTTGAGATTTTTTGGTAATGGGAATTTAAGTATCTGATAATCTTCTATATACTTCCATATGTTTTTTATTTCCTGTTCATTTTATAATTATCTTATATATAATAGTTTTTATTAAAGATTTTTATATTATTTTTAATAATTATTTATATTAATTATTATTGAATTTATTTTGTTTTACAGCATATAGCTATATGCTATATATTATCAATGTTATAGAATTATTTAAATTCTTAGTGTAGTTTAAATGAGTTAGATAATAGAATATTTTGTATGTTTTTTTTTTTATTTTATTAACAATAGTTTTTTTTTTTTAAGAAATACATAGTGTGGTTTATATTAGGTTTATAATTATCTATATATAAGGATATGTTTGGTTTTGCTGTTAATAAAATTTTTTACATTCAAAAGCTTACAATTGTTTATCTTGTGACATTTGAATAATAAAAGTACTACTAGATGGCAGCACCAAAAATTTTTCTTTTGACGATATGTTATAAATTTTGCTTTTTCCAGCTCCTTTTAAGTTATAATTTACTACACCAGGTGGATTTTTTAGCTAAATTTTGACGATATTGTTAAATAGTAATTAATTAATTTAATTGTGCATTTTAGTTATTTTAAATAATGTAATTACTTTCTATTTATTTTATTTTATTTTATATTAAATGTATTTATCATGGTATTTCAAAATGTATTAACTGCATCCTTTGGTATCAATTACTGTGATTTCTTAACTGTTTTATTCACCTTAATCTTTACGATATTTTGGTAGCCATGTGCGCGTGGATATATTGAAAAATACTGAAATATTAATCGGTATGTTGTTTATTATTTCTATTTTATATCCTATAAATATTTAAACAGGTTTTATTGATTTTAGGTAGCTTTCTTTACAAAAAGCTACCTATTGCAGCCGTTCGGAGGAAAGCGATTTCAAAAAATTTTGGTATATTTTCATCGATCATGACCCCCAGACCCCGAAACCACCCTCCGTTCAAAATTGATATATATATATATATATATATATATATATATCCATATATATATATATATATATATATCATCTGACATATGTCACACTGTAACTCTCGTATTTATGAACCGATTTGGATGTAATTCGGTGTGTACATAGTACATACCAATGTCTCGACCGAGTTCGTTGGCCAGCTTTATCCGCCATTTTGTTTCAAGCGGCCATTTAAAAATTTTTAAAAAATTTAAAATTTGAAATATGGTACCAAAAAATTGAAAATGGAAAAATATTTTTTCTTATGTATTTGACCTTTATACAAAGATTTCGGAGCAATTTTTGTTTCGTCTATATCTTAAAAAATGGCTGAGTTATAGCATTTTGAATATCTAGCGTGGCTGACATTTTAAAACGTCCTGAATTTTGTCACGTGATAAAAGGCGTATTTATCAACCGATTTGGATGTAACTTCGTTTATAAATAGTACATACCAATGTCTCGACCGGGTTCGTTGGTCAGTTTCATCCGCCATCTTGTTTAAAAATGGTGGCCATTAAAATTTTTAAGAAAAATTTAAATTTGAAATGTGGTACCAAAAAATTAAAAATTGAAAAAAATATTTTCTTCTTATGTGTTTGACCTTGATAAAAAGATTCGGGAGCAGTTTTTGTTTCGTCTATATCTTAAGAAATGGATGAGTTATAGCATTTTGAATTTCTAGCGTGGCTGACATTTTGAAACGTCCTGATTTTTCTCACGTAATAACAGGCGTATTTATGAAGCGACTTGGATGTACCTTGGTGTGTATATAGTACATACAAATATCTCGACCGAGTTCGTTGGCCGGCTTCATCCGCCATCTTGTTTCAAAATGGCGTCCATTTAAAAAAATAAAAAAAATTAAATGAGATACCAAAAAATTGGAAAGTGAAAAAGATTTTTTTTGTATGTGTTTGACCTTAATACAAAGATTTCGGAACAGTTTTTCTTTCGTCTATATCTAAAAAAAATGGCTGAGTAATAGCATTTTGAATTTCTCTTGTGGCTGGCATTTTAAAACGACCTGATTTTTGTCACGCGATAATGATTATAATTATGAACGCGTAATTATGAACCTATTTGGATGTAACTTGGTCTGTACATAGTACATACCAATGTCTCGACCGAGTTCGTTGGCCAACTTCATTCGCCATCTTGTTTCAAAAGGGTTGCCATTAAAAAAAAATTTAATTTAAAATTCAAAATGAGGTATTAAACAATTGGAAAATGAAAAAAGATTTTTTTATGTGTTTGGCCTTGATACAAAGATTCCGGAGGTAGTTTTTGTTTCTGAAAATTTGTTCTTTTGTTTATATCTTAAAAAATGGTTGATTTATAGCACTTTGGATTTCTAGCATGGCTAACATTTTGAAAGGATCTTGTATTTGTCACGCGATAACACACGTATTCGCCTATTTCGACGTAAGAAGGCATGTGGATAGTATACATCAACACCTCGACCAAGTTCGCTGGCCAGATTCATCAGCCATCTTGTTTCAAAATGGCGACCATTAAATTAAAAAATATATATTTATTTAAAGTGAGGTGCAAAAAAATTAGAAATTGAAAAAGGTTTCTTTCTTAAGTATTTGACCTTGATATAAGGATTCAGGAGCATTTTTTGTTTGTCTTTACCTTAAAGAATGGCTCAGATATAGCAGTTTCAATTTCTATTGTGGGTGACATTTTGAAAAATCTGATTTTTTGCATGCGATAGCAATCCTATATATTAACCGATTCCGATGTGAGTGAGCATGTGCACAGCAATTACTAAGGTCTCGACCAAGTTCACTGCTTAGCCTCATCCACCATGTTGTCTTAAAATGACAGGCACTTTAAGAAATTGCCGAATTTGGCAGCCAAATATATGTTACTTTAAAGAAAAGCAGCTTGGATAAAGCTGACTAATTTCGTGAAATTCTCATTCATTATATGGATAAAAATTAGTATTGAATCTCCTATATTCGGTTTCCACTAAATTGAGTTTCGTGTGTTTGAATGATATAATTTGGCTTTTTTTAAATAACGATTATGAAAGCTACCTCTTCCTCCCGGCACTGGCCGGAAGGACTTTTGAATTTCTAGCGAAGATGACATTTTGAAACGTCCTGAATTTTGTCACGCGATAAAAGGCGTATTTATGAACCGATTTGGATGTAACTTCGTTTATACATAGTACAGAGCAATGTCTTGAACGAGTTCGTTGGCCAGCTTCATCCGCCATCTTGTTTAAAAATGGCGGCCATTTAAAATTTTAAGAAAAATTTAAATTTGAAATGTGGTAGCAAAAAATTGAAAATTGAAAAAATATTTTTTCTTATGTGTTTGACCTTGATAAAAAGATTCGGGAGCAGTTTTTGTTTCGTCTATATCTTAAAAAATGGCTGAGGTATAGCATTTTGAATTTCTAGCGTGGCTGACATTTTGAAACGTCCTGATTTTTGCCACGTGATAACAGACGTATTTATGAACCGATTTGGATGTACCTTGGTGTGTGCATAGTACATACAAATAACTCAACCGAGTTCGTTGACCAGCTTCATTCGCCATCTTGTTTCAAAATTGTGGCCATTTAAAAAATTTAAAAAAAATAAATTTAAAATGAGATAACAAAAAATTGGAAAATGAAAAAGATTTTTTTTTTGTATGTGTTTGACCTTAATACAAAGATTCCGGAACAGATTTTGTTTCGTCTACATCTAAAAAAATGGCTGAGTTATAACATTTTGAATTTCTATTGTGGCTGACATTTTAAAACGACCTGATTTTTGTCACGCGATAACAGGCGTATTTATGAACCGATTTGAATGTAACTTGGTCTGTACATAGTACATACCAATGTCTCGACCGAGTTCGTTGGCCAGCTTCATTTGCCATCTTGTTTCAAAAGAGTTGCCATTTTTTAAAAAAAGTGTAATTTAAAATTTAAAATGAGGTATTAAAAAATTGGAAAATGAAAAATATTTTTTTTTATGTGTTTGGCCTTGATACAAAGATTCTGGAGCAGTTTTTGTTTCTGAAAATTTGTTCTTTTGTTTATATCTTAAAAAGTGGTTGAATTATAGCACTTTGAATTTCTATCATGGCTAACACTTTGAAACGATCTTGTATTTGTCACGCGATATCACACTTATTCGCCTATTTCGATGAAAGAAGGCATGTGGATAGTATACATCAATATCTAGACCAAGTTCGCTGGCCAGCTTCATCAGCCATCTTGTTTCAAAATGGCGGCCATTAAATTAAAAAAAATATATATATTTAAAGTGAGGTGCAAAAAAATTAGAAATTGAAAAAGGTTTCTTTCTTAAGTATTTGACCTTGATATAAGGATTCAGGAGCATTTTTTGTTTGTCTTTATCTTAAAAAATGGCTCAGATATAGCAGTTTCAATTTCTAAAGTGGGTGACATTTTGAAAAATCTGATTTTTTGCCTGCGACGGCACTCGTATATATCAACCGATTCCGATATGAGTGAGAATGTGCACAGCAATTACTAATGTCTCGACCAAGTTCACTGGTTAGCCTCATCTACCATGTTGTCTTAAAATGGCAGGCACTTTAAGAATTCGCCGAATTTGGCAGCCAAATATAAGTGACTTTAAATAAAAGCAGCTTGGATAAAGCTGACTAATTTCGCGAAATTCTCATTCATAATGACTTAGTATTGATAAAAATCAGTATTGAATCTCCTACATTCGGTTTCCACTTAACTGAGCTTCGTGTGTTTGAATAATATAAGTTGGCTTTTTAAAAATAAGGAATATGAAAGCTACCTCTTCCTCCCGGCACTGGCCGGAAGGACTTTTTCCATTTCATATTATTTGTTTCTATTCTGTTTTCAATTTTAATCAATTCACTTGATTTTAATGGTTGTTTGGGCACAGGGAAAAATGATTTTTAGCTTTAGCTTATTTTTCTCACAGAAAACAACCATATTGCTTATACAGTAGACTCTCGATTTTACGAACCTCTTTTTTACGAATTACTCGTTTTTACGAACTGATGTACTGGTCCCGACCAGCATCCCATTGAACTAATGTCACTCCCATTTACGAACTTTCGATTTTACGAACACATTTTATGAGTCCCGTCGAGTTCGTAAAATCGAGCGTCTACTGTATCATTGAATTCTGTGCCCTTGATAACGTAATTCAATATATAAGCTTTTCCATTATTTGTCGGTGTCCACTTTCTTCTTTTTTCTTCCATAATAATTCTTATAATAAATTATTTGGCTCTTTTTTTATACTTACTGCTTTAATTCATAATATTACGGTTTTTGATGGTGGTAGGTTATGTTTAATTAATGGTTATATATATATATATATATATATATCTGATCTTTGTCACACTGTAACTCTCGTATTTATGATCCAATTTGGATGAAATTTCGTGTATACATAGTGCATACCTCGTCCGAGTTCGTTGGCCAGCTTCATCCGCCATCTTGTTTCAAAATGGCGGCCATTTAAATGTTTAAAAAAATTTTAAATTTGAAATGTGGTACCAAAAAATTGAAAATTGAAAAATATTTTTTTCTTATATGTTTGACTTTGATACAAAGATTCCGGAGCTGTTTTTGCTTTGTCTATATCTTAAAAAATGGCTGAGTTATTGCACTTTGAATTTCTATCGTGGCTGACATTTTGAAACAACCTGATTTTTGTCACGCGATAACAGGCGTATTTATGAACCGATTTGGATGTACCTTGGTGTATACCTAATACGTACCAATGTCTCGACCGAGTTGTTTTGCCAGCTTCATCCGCCATCTTGTTTCAAAATGGCGGCCATTTATAAAACATTTTTAAAATTTAAAATTTAAAATGAGGTACCAAAAAATTGGAAAATGAAAAATATTTTTTATATGTATTTGACCTTCATACAAAGATTCCGGAACAGTTTTTGTTTCGTCTATATCTAAAAAAATGGCTGAGTTATAGCATTTTGAATTTCTATTGTGGCTGACATTTTGAAACGACCTGATTTTTGTCACGCGATAACAGGCGTATTTATGAACCGATTTAGATGTAACTTGGTGTGTACATAGTACATACGAATGTCTCGACTGAGTTCGTTTTCCAGCTTCATTTGCCATCTTGTTTCAAGAGGGCTGCCATTTAAAAAAAAAAAAAAATTAGTTTAAAATAAGTTATCAAAAATTGAAAAATGAAAAAGATTTTTTTATGTGTTTGACTTTGATACAAAGATTCCGGAACAGTTTTTGTTTCATACTATATCTTAGAAAATGGTTGAATTATAGCACTTTGAATTTCTAGCATGGCTGACATTTTAAAACGATCTGATATTTGTCACGCGATAACACGCGTATTTATTAACCTATTTCGATGGAAGAAGGCATGTGGATAGTATATCGTAATGTATCGACCATGTTCGCTTGCCAGCTTCATCAGCCATCTTGTTTCAAAATGGAGGCCATTAAATTAATATATATATATATATATTTAAAGTGAGGTGCAAAAAAATTAGAAATTGAAAAAGATTTCTTTCTTAAGTATTTGACCATGATATGAGAATTCCGGAGCATTTTTTGTTTTGTCTTTATCTTAAAAAATCGCTCAGATGTAGCAGTTTGAATTTCTAATGTGGTTGACATTTTGAAAAATCTGATGTTTTGCCTGCGACAACACTTGTATATATCAACCGATTCCGATGTGAGTGAGCATGTGCACAGGCATTTCTAAGGCCTCGACCAAGTTCACTCGTTAGCCTCATCCACCATGTTGTCTTAAAATGGCAGCCACTTCACGATATCGTCGAATTTGGCAACCAAATATAAGTTACTTTAAATAAAAGCAGCTTGGATAAAGCTGAATAATTTTGCGAAATTCTCATTCATAATGATTTAGTATTGATAAAAATTAGTATTGAATCTCCTATAATCGATTTCCAGTAAATTGAGCTTCGTGTGTTTGAATAATATAAGCTTGCTTTTTAAAAGTAAGGAATATGAAAGCTACCTCTTCCTCCCGGCACTGGCCGGAAGGACTTTTTAAAGTCACATTTGTTAATTTTATGTTTCACCGTTCTAACATTAAAGATTCATATTAAAAAATCATTTTAATTTTAATGGATAAGGAAGCTACGCAGATTCTTATTAAAGTGTAAGAGTAAATATGATATTTTTATCACGCTAAAATTTTTTCGTTAGATTTCTTTTAAACTTATCGGATATAAAGATGTTACATGTATATTATATTTTTTATAAACACATTTTCCATTGTACAGCTATATATACATTGCATTGTTTTATGAATGTTGTATCGACAATGGCTGAACCCTTCAATTCAGGTTCAGATACAAATTCTATAAATAACTTTAAATACTTTCATCGTCAAATAAGATAGTTATAAAATTACAAAGATCTTAATTTTGAAAGCAATTTTAATAGAGGCTCTTTGTCGTACATGTCTAAGTGAACCCATCCGAATTATTTTCTGAAACAAATTCACATATAAGAATAAAATATTTTTAAATGGATTATATAAGTACATCATCCTTCTGCTCGTATCATAAAATCCTAGCTTTTATCGCATTTTTTGATCGTTCACAAAATCGAAAATTCTTTTATTTAACCATATTAAAGTTCATTTAATTTGTGATAATTTAGGCAAACAACACACCCAAATTTCATTAGAACAAAAGTTATTGTAATAAAGAACGTCAGCAATAGCGCGGATTCAATATAAGGGAAGTTCGACTTCAATGTCGTTTTATTCTTAATAACTTATACCCACGATTTCGAGAAATTCACTTGCCATATCTGCATGCTGTAGTAAATAAACGTTCATGAAATGAAGAAAAATCGTTGACCTTTTAGTTAATATTACTTAAAGCAGATTTCCTTATATTTTTATAAGGTTTCCGAATTTCCAACTTATGTGAAATATTTATAGTTTATAATTCAATCAACAGAATAAATAAAATATTTTAATAGCACATAATTATATTATTACTAAATGAGGCAAATATATTATTACTAAATGAGGCTATCTTCAAATAAAATTTCATGCAATAGTTGATCTTGACCCTCCGGCGTTTTCCGGGACGATCATAACATCCTTACATGCACACTGTAAAAAAAAAAACGACATTTTTACAGTATAAAGTACTGTTCATCTCGCGCACAAACTCGATCACACTGAATGTGCTGTATCTTTCTTTGGTTTCCTGACTATATTAACATGGAAAATACAGTAGTTGCATAAAATTAACAGCACAATGTGATGGCAATTTGGACACCAGCAGTTTGTGCTGTAAAAAAATGCGTCCAAATTGCCAGCACATTGTGCTGTTAATTTTACACAACTACTGTATATTTTATGTTAATATAATCAGGAAACCAAAGAAAAATACAGCAGATTCACTGTGATCGAGTTTGTTCTGGCAAATCTACAGTGGTTTTTTTACAGTGCAATCAGTGTTTTCCTTTACGGACATTTTTCCAAAAGAACCTAATGCTGTGTCACCACTGTCTTTGGATATGTCCACCCTCGAATTTGTATTATTAAGTGGATATCTATCCAAACAAATCTAGAAAGTCGTTGTCCCCACTGCTATCTGCCGTTTACATCAGGAGCGCTAAGCACGATAAGAAATGTTTTCTTCTCACTTTTCTTTCACGTCGGGACATTTAATATTTAAAAAAAAATTAATATCTTCCAAACTCTTAGAAATTTTAAACAGTTATAAATGTAATGTTTCCGAAACATTTGTTTAAATCTCATTCAGGTGAATGCGGATGAAAATAGGAATTCTTCGAAATTTAGGAAAGGAAAGGGACAATTTCGAAACTTATGGTTTTTTTTTTTCTGAAAGGCTTAAAATGCATAATCTTTTATGCGGATTGCACAGTTTGAAAGCTAAATGCACAACATTAAAGAATATATTTATACTTTGTCCATATTACAAACGGATTGGCCTATCCGTGTTTTTCATAAAGGCCGAAAAAAAAGAGCCTTAATCGCTTCTCTGCTTCAGCGCTTTGAAAAGGGTTCTTCAAATGCACCTGTGTGGAGATTTTGTCGTCCGACATTTTCTATTTCTAGGTTTAATTAATATCTTGACTAATGATCAAATAATGGAGCTCATGTGTATTAGGACTTACCTTGGACTATACTTATTCAAATTTTCAGACCTTTACGTGCGGTAGATTTTCCTAACCGTCACACACATACAGAGAGAGAGACTTATATCTTTTTTTTTATTAATGTAGATTATTTGTTTAAGTACTAGAAAAATAGACTTACTGGAAACTAGACTTACGAGTGTGTTAGGTGTGTTATGTTATATTCCACGCAATACTCAATCCTTTAAAAAATGTATGTAATTATGACCTAAATATAATATATATTATTTCTTAAATCACAAAATTTAAAGGAGTTTTATCATTTCAAAACTTTTTTTTTAAATTTTGGTCCAGTATGTCTAATTGTTTTTAAAATTACAAGTTTAAATAATTTACCTTTTATATCTCACTGTTACCTGAAATTTTAAATTAATTTTCATTATAAGTAAACAACAAATTTTACTTGAGATTTTCGCGTTTTCAAATTTGCATCTAATTGTTATATGAAATATTTTTTTTCATCATGTATAAAATATTTTTCCTTTAGAAAAATAATAGTAACTTTTTGGTATGCATTAATATTCTCCTCAACTTCATTTCTCTTTTCAAATAAATTCATTTCGACCTTATTTAAATGTCAAATTAAGCAGTACAAATCAACTTCAGACAAAATTTAAATACATTATGTTTTTAAATTTTAAATGGTTTATTAATTCTAATGTGAATATTTAAAATATTTATATTACTCTACACTATTAAGTTTGGTCTTCGAAATATGTAACCTCTGTTACTGACTGCATTTTCATTTAATAGAATAAATGGTAGATCTATTTCTGCCAGAAAGAACTATTAATTTTTATTGTAGTAACCATCTCCTAGAGAAACATAGCTGCCAATCATCTTATTTCAATAAACTTATTTTAAGTCGGGTAAAAATATTTCAACCAAAAAGTTGATATGATGATTGAAGTGCTACATAGAAGAAATACAACAATTTCTTTTAAAAAAGGATTCATAATATGCATATCTGATTTTGGAATGCCAAAAGGTTGGCGCTTATGTAGAAAAGAAATTTGGTGACATTTTAACGTTGTTCATCACAGATTTAGAAGTTAATCTGAAAGTTTGAACTGTGGGTATTTTTTATTTGCTATATAATTCTGTTGCAGCAATTGTCGATTAAAATAATAGTTTAGACAAAATTTTCTTTCATACTTTCTAAAACAGGCAAAGAAAATTACAAAAAAATAGTTGCATAGAATTATGAAATATAAAATATTTAGTTTATTAATTGGAACATCTCTTAAAAGGTTTTTGCCTTTTTTACTCGAAATACAAAAAAAAAAAAGTATTTTAATTTCAAAAATCAATTTTTCCATGGTATAGATTTTTTAAATATTACACATTTATAAAATCAGAATTGTATTCAGTAAAATCTTTATTTTATTAAAGGCCGAAAAATATGTCCAAAAGCTAAATATGAAATTGGTTTCAATCTTAAATTATCTAAGAGGAATGAAAATGTAGAAATGTCTTTTCTTTACGACACAATTGCATGTATTACATTGTCTTAAATAAATAGAATTGTTGTCGAAGTATAGATATCCAGGTCCACAAATTGAAAAAAACAAATGATTTAGACAGAATCAAACATATGGTCAATATTTCTGAAACAGTTTCAATTTTGAGAATTGTTTTAACTAAAGAAAGTATTCCAATTTTCAAGACATTGCCAGACAGCAAAGAATATTGACATGACAAAAAACATATCTGTTTATTTTAATTTGCTATAAAATTCTAAACAGATTATCGTTAGTGATTCATATTCATTTGATTTCATTGCCTGGTTACCTTATAAATATTTTTTTAGGTAAAAAATACGCAATTAATATTTAAAAAGAAACATCATAAAAATTAAGTCGCGTTTTCTCAAAACTTGATTTTTGATTAAAAAAAAAAAATTATTTGATGGAATAGCTTATTTTTTTTGCATGCATATAACATCATTATCTATAGAATGAATTAATATATTTTAGATAGCTTAATATTTTGAGTATTTATAATGGAAAAAACTTGCATTTTTTAGGGTTTTTTAAATTTTCAAATGTGAGAGTTTTTTTAATAAGGTTTCCTTTGAGTGATAGTTATATCCTTAATTCATTCTATAGAGTGAAGTTTCCTGATCATTTTAAAGCAAAAATTAGGTTATTCTGTCAATTCAACGTTAAGATATCTTACGGATGGTGATATGCACCAAGGGCCCCAAGGCGATTTATATTCAAAATTGGTGGTAGTTGCAGTCTGAAATATTTTTTGTCGTTCATGTAATAGCTGGAGAAACTAAGAAGCTGTTAGAAAAGAAAGCTAGTGAATTGGACTATTTTTAAGGGAGCTATAATAGGGGGCCCAAAAGGGGCCAACTGATAGTGGAGAACAGGGCCCTAACATGAAAAATGTTACAATGTTTTAGTACTTTGCGTATTAGATCTTCGATTAATCAAGATTAAGCATAGGGTATGAATTAATCATTAGAATACAATTTGAAAGAAATGTGCAAAAAAATGGGGAAATGTTTAAAAAAGGGCCCTAGGGCCACAATAAAAATATGTGAGTGTTGGTCTAAGGAGAAGATTTCAAGACTCAACTTTAAAATTACGCACTGCGAAGGTGAGAAAATTATGATGTGAAAAACGCATGGCACACAAAAAATGTAAGGGGCCCTGGACCGTGCCGTATGGGACTTTAGACAGGCCCATGGTCTTAACTGGAATGGAGAATAACTGAATGGTGAAAGTATCCCAAATATGAAGATCGGATAAAAACGAAGCAATTTATTAACAATTTAGTGCACTAAAACTTCAAGTGGGCCTGTACCAAGCCCCTTCAAGGGTGCCAGGGTCTTAACTGAAATGCAGAAATGGGATGGAAACTGAAAGGAGAATTCACTGCAAAAACGAAGAAGATCGGATAGAAAAGAGGCATGTTATTAACAATTTAGTGCACTAAAACTTCAAGAGGCCCAGTACAGGGCCCCTTGCAAGGGTGCCAGGGTCTTAACTGAAATGTAGAAATGGGGCAAAAAGTGAAAGTAGAATTCACCCCAGAAACGATGAAGATCGGATAAAAAAGAGGCATGTTATTAACAATTTAGTGCAGTAAAACTTCAGGGGGCCCTGTACTGGGCCCCTTGCAAGGGTGCTAGGGTCTTAACTGAAATGTAGAAATGGGGCAGAAACTGAAAGGAGAATTCACACCAAAAACGATGAAGATCGGATAGAAAAGAGGCGTGTTATTAACAATTTAGTGCACTAAAATTTCAAGGGCCCTGTACTGGACCCCTTGCAAGGGTGCCAGGGTCTTAACTGAAATGTAAAAATGGGATGGAAACTGAAAGGAGAATTCACTCCCAAAAACGAAGAAGATCGGATAGAAAAGAGGCATGTTATTAACAATTTAGTGAACTAAAACTTCAAGGGGCCCTGTACTGGACCCTTTGCAAGGGTGCCAGGGCCTTAAATGAAACGTAGAAATGGGATGGAAACTGAAAGGAGAATTCACCCCAAAAACGATGAAGGTCGGATAGAAAAGAGGCATGGTATTAACAATTTAGTGCACTAAAAGTTCAAGGGGCCCTGTACTGAGCCCCTTGCAAGGGTGCCAGGGTCTTAACTGAAACGTAGAAATAGGGCAAAAACTGAAAGGAGAATTCACCCCAAAAACTAAGTATATTGGATCGAAAAGAGGCATGTTATTAACAATTTAGTGCACTAAAACTTCAAGGCGCATTGTACTGGTCCCCTTGCAAGGGTACCAGGGTCTTAACTGAAATGTAGAAATGGGACAGAAACTGAAAGGAGAATTCACCCCAAAAACAATGAAGATCGGATAGAAAAGAGGCATGTTATTAACAATTTAGTGCTCTAAAACTTCAAGGGGCACTGTATTGGGCCCCTTGCAAGGGTGCCAGGGTCTTAACTGAAACGTAGAAATGGGTCAAAAACTGAAAAGAAAATTCACCCCAAAAACGATGAAGATCGGATAGAAAAGATCGATGGTATTAAAAATTTAGTCCACTAACACTTCCAAGGGGCCTGTACTGGGACCCTTGCAAGGGTGCCAGGGTCTTAACTGAAATGTAGAAATGGAGCAGGAACTGAAAGGAGAATTCACCCCAAAAAAGACGAAGATCGGATAAAAAAGAGGCATGTAATTAACAATTTAGTGCACTAAATCTTCAAGGGGCCCAGTACAGGGCCCCTTTCAAGGGTGCCAGGGTCTTAACTGAAATGTAGATATGGGGTAGAAACTGAAAGGAGAATTCTCCCCAAAAACGAAGAATATCGGATAGAAAAAAGGTATGTTATTAAGAATTTAGTGCTTAAAAACAAAAGGGGCCCTGGCCCTTAAAAAATTAAAAAACTGAGCCTCAGGTGCATCACGACCTGTCTTGGGCTATTCACATCTAAATTTTCAGACTTCAACGCGCAGTAGTTTTCGCTAGCCATCGCACACACACAGAGAGTGATTTGTTCTTTTATAATTAGTATAGATACAATGACTAAAAACTAAGCTACTATAATTTACTAGAAAGGTAGCCCGTCAAAAATGACGGAGATTTAGATATAAAGATATATACAACTCATGTGCAAGAATATGAGTTTTCTCATTTGTTCCGCAGTGATAGATGAAAATAACACATTTTAAGAACGAAACACATTTATGAAAAACTGTGTACAGTTAGAAGACCACTAATCTGCACAATTCCAAGTTTTCTGCAGATTTTTGCGGTCATGTCTATTCAGTCTTTGTTTACATTTTTTTTAAATTCATATATTGGACAATTTAGATTATTAAGCCTTAAAAATAAATAAATTACACACTTGAAGTAAGGTAAAAACTATTAAATTATCGTATACGATTTCATAAAATGGTATTATATGGTATTATATGTGTGTGCTTCACGATCTTGGTTACGACTTTGGCGAAATTGGCTGCAACTTGTCATAATTCTAATAGTGTGGGCCTCTATAACAAAAAAGTAACCAGTTTTTAGTAAAATTTCTGATATAAAGTAGTTTTCAAAAACTTGTGTAAAATTCCAGGCCGTTCTCATGTTATGCCAGTCCTGGGAATAATATTTCTAACACTGAAGAGTTTCCATGTATATGTGGAATTTAGAAAAGCTTCTCCAAAAGAAAGGTCCTGAAATGACATTGTAATTCCTCTAACTTCAAAGTTTAATCGGGCCTGATGTTGTTTACTGAAATCTAATAAATACAGTTATTTTGAATATTACAACAGAATTAAACAGCTAAACTTATTTAACTTAAACTCGCTGTTACTTCCCGATGTTATTTTTTAGTATTAAGAATGAAAATTATTTAAATTTTTCAAATCATGCACATTTATAATTTTTTATCGTCTTTAATAACTAAATAATGAAAAAATATGCTTTTGTTCTGATCTCATAAATACGACAATAAAATAATGTAACTAAGAGACATAGCAAAATTAAATCTTTGTGATTTCAAACCATAAACAAATGATACCACCACCATTTTACATACTATGACGTCATTAGAATATTGTCCATTGATTGTTGGAGAACATACTTTGTGAATGATTACCTCAATAATTTAATATTTTTTACGGTTCACGATGGATGAATCACTTGTGTTTGCTTAGGTTTATGGAATGAGATATTAAGCCGTGAAGCAAATTTCAATTAAAGTTATCCAAAGATATATGTATTTTTAATCGAAATTAAAAACAATGCTTTAATCTCGAAATAAAATGTTTTAGTTTGTATAATTGGTTATTTCTGTTAATTATTTATTTAGGTACTTTTCCATTATAGCGCATTTAAAAAAAAAAAAAGCTTGGCGTAATTCGGGCATCAGAAAGTGAGATATGTTGCCAAAATATACAGCTATGAAAACAAATCTAATGAATTTTTATTTTTGTTTATATATGCACTTATATACATAAAAAAAAATCGTTTCTAAATATATATAATATTTTTTTATATACAAATTACGGCACAGATTTCAGATATGAACCGGGATACCTTTGTTGCTAAAATGATGTTATTTTGCCGGCTATTGTTTTTTATTTATTCATAAATTGTTTAGGCACAGATGTCATATTTGCCCCATATTGGCGCGATTTTTTTCCGACGCCGATTTGGCGAAAACATCAACAGCATAAGCAACAACATCCGGGTTACCATATCAAGCAAAATAACGACACTTTGGCGCCGGTTAAGTATACATTGCGTATATGACATTGGCGTCAGAAAAAAATCGCGCCAATATTTGGCGAATATGACATCTGTGCCATTGTTTATTTACTTTTATTTTCTGTTTTTAAATTATATAAACTGTTTTGTTCTATAGTTATTATTCAAACTTTTATTTATTTATAGTTATTTCCTTTTCAAAATGATAGCAAATAATTTAAAAATATATAAGTAACTGGTATTCGAAAGCGAGATTTCTGCCGAATTGGCGTAAGAAAAAAATCACGCCAACCCCGATGCGTATATGACATCTGTGCAAAAAATACTTCTGTTTCTTTATAAAAATGGATAAATAGTTTTTTTACATTAAATAAATTATATACATATGCAAAAAATTGCTTGTGAGTATGAAGCAGTAAATAGGTTGTCAGAAAATACGTTGGCAAACTTCTTTCTCGCCAAGAAACTTTTCTCCGAAGTATTGTACGTACGTAAGTAATGATTGCTAGAAATGCATTTTTAATTATGATATGCGCTTTTATGTTTCACTACATTTATGCATACTATACCGTGTGTATAAATGCTACAGTTCATATGCAGGGCTACACAAAAGAATTCGTAAGGGTTCCTGAGTATGAGAATAAATTGCTTAAATGTGGTTTTTAAAGGAGTTATGCAGTTTTACGCTGAACTGCATTTAGATTACTAAGAAATGTTTGTAGAATATAGATAAAATGATATACAGGGTCACGCAAAGAATTGGATACATAACCGTCTATGGATGATAATATCTGGAAATATGATTTCAGTAGCTTTAAGAGTAGTTTAAATTAAATTTTAGCTAAATAGTGGCATGTAATAACGGTACTATTGCTATGGACGGTAACTGCTGAAATCATTTTTTTTAAAAAATTATGCGTTTTCTAAAATGTTTACTTAGTTATCTTATTTACCTTATTTCCCTAAATAACGAAGTTTTGTTAAAGCATTTAGGATGTGTTGGAAAGTGTTTCATATTCTATGCTTAACGCATGATTTTTCTTTCTTCTTTAGTTTTATTTTGCATTTATTTTATTCTTAATTTTTAGCCTTACACTGCTTTATAGAAACTTTGGCACGGTTGTCATATATACCCCATATTGGAGCGATTTTTTCCGACGCCAATTTGGCGAAAACATCAACAGCATAAACAACAACATCCGGGTTACCATATCAAGCAAAATAACGACACTTTGATGACAGTTAAGTACCCGTTGTGTATATGACATCTGTACCGAAACTTTAATATTTAATGTTTAAACTCTTCGCTCCACTCACCTTGCATATAGTATAAACTATAACACAGATAGCGCAAAATAATAGACAGTTTGATACTTTTCCACTGTAGGGGCTTTGGCATTTTTAAAAAAAAGTTTGGTGTAATTTGGGCATCAGAAAGTGAGATTTGGGTACTTTTCCGTTATGCGGATACCATTGTCGCCAAGCGTAATAGTTGGCGCAAAATGAAAGTCACGTGAATTAAGGCATTTGAAAAATAAAAGAAAAAATATTGTCGTACTAAAGTGAGCATTTAAAAAATATAACATTTGAAAATTCCAGACTTTTACGAACTATTTCATTTAATCACAAATATATACTTAAAATAATTGAACAAATAACTGTTATAAAATAAAGCAATAAAATAAAACTCATATTAAACTGCTGGCATAAAATTACAAATATCTTTTGCCTTTTTGAAATAATTGGCGCATTAGCATACATGGTACTTTTCCTTTATACGGACAGCATGCTAAAATGTATGCTAATGCGCCAATTATTTAAACCTTGATCGTAGATTTTTATTGTAAACCATGCGAAACATTGTGATTTGTTATTTATGAAACGTGAATCACATGAATGATTATTGTTTAACCTTAACCTTGGAAAGCTTTTTAATCTGCTATTAATCGAATTAAAAATGCTTTTTTTTTTTATAAAGTTGTAGTTTACTTTTACTGCTGATGCTGAGATGGATTTTATCATTTGGCAATTACCCGATGATGAGAAAGTTGTGATAAAACTGTTTCAGGAATTTGGAATTCTGCATAATAAAAGATTGTGTTCAAAAAATCATGAAATGAAATTATGGATGAGTTCTGGAAATCCGAAATTGAGTTGTAGCTTACGATCATGCGAAGAAAGCGTAGAAATACGACAAAAAACTTGGTTTAAAGGATCGCGGGTGACTTTTCTTAATGCTTTGAGGTTTATATATTTATAGTGCAAAGAGTTGAAATCGATTGAGTTTTGTGAGCTGCAACTTGATATGAACCACAACACAACAGTGGAATGGAATAGTTATTCGAGAGAAGTTTGTGCAAATGCTTTATGTTCTCGACCGAATAGAAAAGTCGGTGGACCTAATAAAATTATAGAAGTAGATGAAAGTCATGTATTATTTATACAGATTGTTGGAAAGGATATAAAACAGATGAACTGCTAAGTGCTGGTTATGATCATTTCACAGTAAATCACAAATACAATTTTGTCGACCCTAATACTGGATGTCATACTCCAAATGTTGAAAGATTATGGGGCATCGCAAAATGGTGCAACAAAAGACATCGGAAAGCTGTTCGTCATCATTTAGAGTCGTATCTCATAGATTTTATGTGGCTACGCCTTCATTCAAAAAATGAAATGTTTACTGCAATGCTGAAAGATATTTATAATTGGTACAGATGTCATATTCGCCCCATATTGGCGCGATTTTTTTCTGTCGCCAATATCATATAGGCAACGGGTACTTAACTTGCGCCAAAGGGCTTGATGTGGTAACCCGGATTATGTTGATTATGCTGTTGATGTTTTCGCCAAATTGGCAACCGAAAAAAATCGCGCCAATATGGGGCGAATATGGCATCTGTTCCTTATAATTTTATGGCAGCAGTTTAATATGATTTTTTATTTTATTACTTTATAGTATAACAGTTATTTGTTCATTTATTTTAAGTATATATTTGTGATTTAATAAAATAGTTCGTAAAAGTTTGTAATTTTCAAATGTTATATTTTTAAAATGCCCACTTTACTATCGAGAATGTTTTTTCTTTTATTTTTCAAATGTTTCAATTCACCTTATTTTCATTTTGCGCCAACTATTGCGCTTGGCGATAATGGTGTCCGTATAATGGAAAAGTACCGCATACATTTGGGGGAACAGATGTCATATTCGCCCCATATTGGCGAAATTTTTTTCCGTCGCCAATATCATATAGGCAACAGGTACTTAACTTGCGTTAAAGTGTCGTTATTTTGCTTGATGTGGTAACCCAGATTATGTTGTTTATGCTGTTGATGTTTTCGCCAAATTGGCAACCGAAAAAAATCGCGCCAATATGGGGCGAATATGACATCTGTACCCAGTTTGGCATGGTGTCCGTATAACGGAAAAATATTGAGAATTGTTGTCAAATCATATAAACAGCTATGAAAACAAACTTGATGAGTGTTTTTTTTAATATGTTTATTTTATATGTATATTATTCATGTTTTTATGTACAAATTACATCTGTTTCTGTATAAAATTAGAGAAACGGCTTTTTTAATCGTATAAATATATCGTATAAATATCGAAAAAAATGCATGTGTATATAAAATGAAACAGTGGATAGGTTCCGGGAAAATGTTGCCAAATTTCTTTTTTCGCCAAGGCACTTATACTGGAAAAGTACCTAAAGCACATTAAAATCGCGCAGTTAGGAGCTCATACAGTACAGCGTCGTCTATTGGCGGTTATTTTATTAGTAGCATCGGGAGGAAGATGTAAAGATGTACTTTATATTCTCAACCATAGATTTTGTAAAAATATCTTAAAAGAGCGGAGTTTAAATTAAATTTTGGTGACCTCCTTTATGAAAGATTAATAGTTATAAATGGGAATTTCACCAAATCAGCCAGCTATTGCCAAGTTGGCCAACATTTGGCGCTACTGTGGTAACCCTGCATTAGTATTTTTCAACAATTACTCATTTCAATGAGGTGGTCCTACCGGAATCGTGAGGGACACACAGAGACTTGGATTTTATATAAATAGATAGATGTTACAAATAAAATATTTGGTATAATGTTTCTGGGAATAGTTTGCAGCATATATTTTATGAAATGTCTGTGTACAATAAAAGCAACAGTAAGAGACATTTATTTTCTATCAAAGATTTACATTTACATTTTACATTTCAACATCAAAAATTCTCGTAATAATTTTTTTTTTTTTTTTTTTTTTTTTTTAATGACATAATCGTAATTTTCTGTTCAAGTAGATACTTCTACTTTCAAAATTTGCAAACCTTACGTATATGTAGATAACTGTAACATCGTGAAAAATTTATTACCTTATAGAGTTATCTATGTATTTCTGAAACAAAACGTATAATACAGAACATAGAGGCCCCACCAGTGGCTGAGAGGTTCTGCTTTCGAAGCTGGTAGATGGAAGGTGCTGGGTTCAATCCCAATCGCGCCCGTCGACCCAATCGATCGGAGTTTTCGTGGTTTTCTTCGAGCCATGGATTTCCATGCGTAAATACGGGTTAGGTTCCCTTAGAAAGACCCCCACGTTGGGCACCCCCCCCCTCGAGCCTATATCCCTAGTGTAGATAATCGGTCGTCAAAAAAATCAACCAATCAATCAACCAACCAGAACATAGAGGTGGCTGAGAGGTTCTGCTCTCGAAGCTGGTAGACGGGAGGTGCTGGGTTCGAACTCAATCGCGCCCGTCGGCCTAATCGTTCGAAGTTTTCATGGTTTTCTTCGAGCCATGGATTTCCATGCGTAAATAGGGGTTAGGTTTCCTTAGAAAGACCCCCACGGAGGGCACTCCCCCCTCGGCCCTATATCCCTGGAGTAGATAATCGCCGTCAAAAAATCAACCAGAAGATAGAGAGAACAGTTTTCGTGATATGTATTGTAAGTGAAAAGATACGCGGACAGTGTAAGAACGAATAGTCTAAGTTCCATAGGGATATATATATCTAAATCGTTATTTAAAAACAGTAAAATTTTGTTGTAATTAATCGTTTTTTTTCTCAATGATAGCTAACAATACAAGCACTCTCCAAACCTTCTTTGTATATTGCTTAAAGGCACAGTTTACCTCAAAATTGATCAAAAAATCTATTTTTATTTTTAAATATTAAATAAAAGCCTATTTAATTGTGAATATTTTGACACTTCATTTTTACCCATACGGCGATTATATAGCAAAATATTGCACATTTTGTTAATACACCCAGCGTAATCACCCACACTAAATAAAATTTTAAATGACTTCCTCTCAATTTTCACATTTTCTTCACTTGCATGTTTTAAAAATGCTAAGGATTTTTTTATATTTGAGATAGAGATTTAAGCTTTTTTGCACATGTTCTTTATTATATATGTTATAAGTCTGCGCATGGAATTATCCTTCAGATTTTTTGAATTTTTTTTTAAATGAAAGTATTTGAAGATGATTTCAACGTTTAACACTATATATATCAGCAAGAAAAATAACATTAAATGTTACATTAGATGCCAAAGTCATGCGCTGTCTTGTGTAATACACATTTTAAAATCTTCAAAAAAAATTGCGCAAAAATATCAATATTTAAAAAAGTAGTAGGGATTTTAAAAAATTAAATTTCTTTTTATATTATTAAAATTTTAATTAAATATGCAGTTATTTTTTTCAAATGTTTTTTTATTTGAATATTGAAATGCAGTGAGTTCACCAAATTAACAATATTTTTTTTTAAATAAGAAAAGTTGTTGAAAAGGTTTAATTGTACATTTTCAGCAAGGATTATTTTACTATTTAATATAACTTCTAAAGTAAAATATCTCAGCTAAAGAAAATCTCCGGCGATTAGCAGATAATTTTTAAGTTACGCTCATAGTACGGTTTTATTTTGTGTGTATTTTTTATGTGTGTGTATTAAAGTGTTCATCAACATATTTTTGCTTTTATAATTTCAGAATGGAATATAATACAGCTTTGATACCTTCTTCCAAGAACTATAAAATGAAAATGCATGGTAAGGCTAGAAAAAGAGAGACAAAAAGCTGATTTCTTTATTAAAGAAAAAAAAAACATATCTGATGTCTGGAGAGTATGGCAATATTCTGAATCTATTTGTTCAACACGAAATAAGTTGAATTAAAAACTATGACTTTGTATGGCAATAATACATTTCGTAATAGTAATGGCATCAAATGGTAACCTGTTGGAAAAGTACCTTAAAATAAAATGTACCTATCATAATAAAAACCTTAACGAAATATTGTAATGTAATAGTTGTAATATTATATTATTCTAGAAAGATTTGTTTGTAAATTTGTATACAAAAATTCTGTCGTTATTGAAAATTTCAAACAACACATTATGTAATTACATAGATATATTTTACGTTTCTTGTAATTATACATGATCATTTAAAAAGAGAGATTTAAAGATATTAAATTTGGAAATAAATAAATAAAATAAGCTTTCACCAGTACTTACTGTATTTTTTGTATTTTCTCTATATTTTAAACAAGTTTTCAAGCCGTTTATAATCTAGAAAAATTATAGTTTATAGCTAGTTTGTGTTTATGACGGCCAATTATCAACACTAGGGATACAGGCCCTAGGGAGGGGAGTGCCCTTCGGGGGGTCTTTCTAAGGGAACCTAACACGTATTAACGCTTGGAAATCCAAGGCTCGAAGAAAACCAGGAAAACTCCGAACGATTAGGCCGACGGGCGCGATTGGGTTCGAACCCAGCACCTCCCGTTTACCAGCTTCGAGAGCAGAACCTCTCGGCCACTGGTGGGGCGCTAGTTTGTTCGAGAGAAATTGTCTTGCTGTATTGGCGTGATTTCGCAATGTTTCCAAAACTGTCGTTAAAATTGAGAGTAAAAACAAGATTCCTCATATTTAGATAAGATTTTAAAGAATAGATTTTTCGCGGTCTGTTCAAAATATATGCTGTAAGGAAAAGTGGTAAAATTCACCTTAATTCCCTCAAAATATTCCTATAAAATTTAGTCTTATGGAGGGTATTTCTTTCAAATATATTAGCATAGCTGCATCATATTTTGTTGTAAAATTTCAATAAAAAATATTAAAGTTGTAATTTGTTTTTAATTTCTAGTAAAAAATGCTGGAAATTTAAGTGCGTTAAAACAGAAACATTTTCTGTAATTTATACCATTTTTACGAAATGTGCCCATTTTAATTTGAATAATTTATACCATTTTTACGAAATGTGCCCATTTTAATTTGAATTACCTTAATGCAAAAGGGCTTTTATCAGATGAGTGTTTTTCAATTTCATAAGACAGAACAGGGAATAAATTTGAGTTTCCCGGAAAAGAGGCGTTACAACTGAAATGGCAAATGAGGTTGCTAAATTCCGCGTATGTTAATGCACTTATACATCCAGTATTTCAATTTGTTTAAAGCAATCTTACAAGGAGAGGGCCAACCTTTTTAATCACAGATTTTGATTAATTTAATATATGTTGTACTGTAGAGACCCCTTAGTCTCAGGTTCAAAGGATTTTATCCAACACTCCTTAGTTCTTTAGAAACCGGGGGGGGGGGGGGTCTAATAGTAGTACGCAAATTAAATACTTACTTCGTAACGAAAAGAATAGGTTGGTCGTAGTTCAGTTGGTATGGCGTTTGCTGGCTAATCTGTGAGTTCGGGACCCGAACGCGCTACATTTGTTTTTCTCGTTTTTTGTTTTATAAATATACTTGTAATTATGATTTAATAATTTAAATTAAGAATTTTAATATCATACATTAATTATAATGTTAACAAACTTAAATTTACCATTTTTTATTTTTAAACTATTATTTCTCATCCTTTAAACAGGTTTAAAAAAGAAATTGGATCTATTATTGAATGATGAAAATTCCAAAATCGTGACAAAACCTGTTGTGATGCCATCTAGTTATGATAAAATAAAAGAATATTCAAATAAAACAAAAATAAAAGCAGAAAGAAGATAAAGGGGATAGAAAAATAATTGAAAGTGCAAGCATATGTATTACAAATTTAAAAATCTTTAATATGCAAAAAATCGGTTGTAATTTAATTCTGATCTAATTTTTAATATAATTATGCTTGTTACTTTAAAAACAGAAAAATAGTATTATCGCATTGACTTCCTTTGTTAAAGCAATGCGTAAATGATGTTTCTTTAAAATCACGATTTGACACAATTGCTCAATATCATTGCAGCGATAAAGAATACATGAAATACATTTCAAAAGTGATTTAAAAAAAATAATAACAATTTAATGATGTTTTATACAACTATTTAGTTCAAAGTAAAAAATTAAATATGTTAAAATAATAATTGATATACAATATTATAAATTTTAATTGAAAATGAGATTATTAAGTTATACTTACAAATATATTTATAAGGCAAAAAATGAGAAAAACAAATGCAGCACGTCCCGGTATCGAACCCGGGCCCGCGGATCAGCCAGCAAACGCCATACCAACTCAGCTACGACCAACCAGTCCTCTAAGTTACAAAGTAAGTATTTAAGTTGTGTAATACTATTAGACCCCCCGGTTTCTCAAGAACTAGGGAGCAATGGATAAAATCCGATGAACCTGAGACTATGGAGTCTCTACCCTACAGCATATATTAAAATAATCAAAGTCTGTGATTAACAAGCTTGGCCCTCTCCTTGTTATACAATACTTTTTACTAAGCCTCACATCACCATATAAAAAACAAAGTCACTTCAAAATGGAAGACCGTCTTAGAAGTAAAATATTTAATGCCGGTGAATGTTGAAGACTGAGTGGGTACAGATCAAACCATTAAACTGGATAAAATGGAGCGATGAATTTCTAATCTATTAAAGCATACGCGGCACACTGAGAATATATATTACAATAGAGTGATTTTGGACCTGAAAAAAATATGAAAAAAATTTTCTTTTTCCATAAACAATGGCAGTGTGTCTTATAAAATGTTTTAGAACTGTACAAACTAAATGCAACACCTTTCCTGCTCAAAACTTCCTTTCCTTCGTATGAATGAGAGATAAAAATGGAGCTAAAGTTTACATTTACTTATCTGTTCAAGTTCTAAAGTTTATAATTTATACGATAATTGAAAAAGAAAAAAATGTCTGAGGTTCTCTTTTGCAGTCAAAAGAAAATCATTTATAAATATTTTTGGACATTAAACTCGTATGTTAAAAAACTTTTATTCTTTTCTCAAAATACAATCTAATTTTATTTTATTTTCTATTTTAAGATTACACAATTTTATTTTTAAATTTTTAAAATTGTGATGCGGATATTTTCCTATCAGAGGTCTGTGCATAAGCCTTTTCTTATGAACAGACCGAACATTGATATTCCATAAAAATACGAAAAACACAAGAAATCCAAAGACATGAAATAATCCTTTGTGATAGAGATAAAGTATTCTTCGCAACACATCTGTCAGGAACTTTTTACACAACAGTATGTTCTTAAAGACAGAATACGAAATACTGTCTCCAATACAAACTTTATGGTAATAAGCTATAGTTTCTAGAATTTTGCGAAAAATGTGGAACAATATAGATAGAAAGTGAGTTCAAATACTGGTAGATCAGTAGAAAATATTATGTGGAAACTTAGCCTTTTCACAGTTTCCACACATAAAAACCCTCACAAATGCTACAGAATCACGGCCTATTGAAACTCCATGTATTCGGGAGTGACACTAGAAAATTCGTCTAAGTCTCAGAATTTGCCGGTAACTTAAAAGTAAATAACTTCAGTGCGATCGATCTTATGAAGATGACACTTTGGAACATAGTACATAAAAAGAGGACCACTGGTTCCCACTTTGTAACACCGAAATATGCCGCTAAGTGCTTTTTGACATCGCATACTTTGACAGGAGAGTGCCGTGTGCAAAAAGGGGGAAGGGCCCCCCGACCAGCCACTAGAAGGTCGGCTGTCAAAAGGGTCTTGACGGGCGAACCAATAACAGCGGATGTTGGAAACTAGCATTGTTTTCCGAGAGAGAAATGAAGGATATATACGAGATCTCTGAGGAGATCAGGGGGATTAGTTGACTTTTAGAAGAGTTTAGCAGAAGCTAAACGTGAAAAGAGGTTCTTCAACCTGAAGGAGAAAAAAGTTTCTCTCCAGGCTTTTCACGGGATTATTTTTCGGAGGTCGCTCCGAGGAGAGGGGAGACTTGTTTCTCTCAACGGCAACAATAGCCGATCAGCTGGGCCACAGCTGAGAGCATCAGCGGAAAAGCTGAACGCACGGGCGAACGTTAGTCCGCACCTTTAACGGACATTTGATTACTTCGAAGGGACCATAGTGTTTCCCAGAGATTCTTGAATATAACTAATCTGGACTCTGATTTGTTATCCGGTCACGGACAATTTTAGATATTCCTACCTTACAAGACTTTATTTCATCAAATTAATTTCCTAAGTATTTGTTGTGTTAGTGTAGACATTGTATTTAGCCAAGATTTCTTGTTGTTTTGCGAGAATAAAACCTTTAATTTTTCATCTTAACTAAAACCTTTGTCATCACGCCTCTGAGGAGTTTACGTCACGCTACTGCCCTCATCTGAGGCCCCACATATTAGTTTAGCAAAATATTTCATTTATTTTTGCTTTCAGAGTAATAAGAAAATAAATAGCTTTTCACACAAGTTTATATGCGTTTTTGCTAATTGTTTATACTATTAATTACTTTTAAAAAATTCATTTACCTCAAAGTCATCATTAACACATTTTAAAACGTATTTTAGAATATTGGAAATTTGTTTAATTGATATCTTTAAAATTATCACGATCTAATTGATGCTAGTGATATTTAATTTTCAGATGCTATAATAGAATTATAAAACCTTGTACAGGTGAGCCACGAATTTTAGGATTAAGGAATTCGAATACATCATCGCGCAGCACGAAAACACCTAGCCAATTAATTATGTTTGCCATCATAAGCGTAGCGTAACCATAATTTTTTTTTTATTTGGGGGGGGGGGGGCTGGGGGAAGATGCACAAACACTTAAACACATACAAATATATATATATATGTTTTCCCGGATTCTCTTTCCAGGTGGAACGTATAAATCTGGCAAAACTGCTTTATTTTTATGTACTTATTTTTATCCTTTCATATATATATCATAGCAAACGCGGCAGCGTTAAGCTATAATATGATTAAGAAATAGATAATGCAAACGACTTTCTTAAATTTCTCGCGAACCAGTTGACATACGACAATGATTTTTCTTTTGAAAGATAGAACTCGACGAGACAAATAAACTGATAGCATTTAAAAAAATACTGTAGCTTTCAGTAGTTTTTTATTTAATCTTAAACGAAAAAATGAAGACACAAAATTCAACAAAGTGTAGCTAACGTTCCAGTGGGTGGATTAACTTCGTTTTTGTTTTATTTTGATCCTCTTGTTAAAACTTAGAATAGGTTTTTTTTTCATCTTTGTATGTTTGACGGTCGCTGAGAAAATCGAATGTCTTTTATAATGTCTCCACAAAATTATAAAAATCTCTCCTTTTCATTTTCTAATTTTCTAATTCAATAATTTCTTTCGTGATGCCACTCCTTAAAAAACAGTACAACAATTAAAAAAAAATGGATAACACGTGTACTTTTGTTTTTATTAGTCAACAAAAATTGAAATTCAACTGACAGATTTTTGTTCTTTTGAAACTGACGTCAACCTAAGCAGATATATTTTTCATAAATATATACATAAACTTTCTTGATTAATATTTTGAACTGCAGTAATAGACATAATGGAGCACAAATGAATTAATAGGAAAAAAACAGGGTAAATCCAAAGCTTCTGTTCAGGAGGTAAATGTAAGTTTGTTTTTTTTTAATTATCATCATAAAATCCTGACTTACACAAGCGATGGGTATGCAGTAACATAAATACTTCACATACTAAGCATACCTTTAAAAAAAACCATCCCATCTATTTTAAATAAGGAAGAGATGTCGTATACTCACCAGTGTGCATAACTGGCGCGATAATGGTGTTATTTTGCCTGATACGAAAACTGAGCTATTGTTGTTTATTTATCAATTATTTTTTTATTTACTTTTATTTTATTTTTTTAAATTATATAAATTGTTTTGTTCTATAGTTATTAATTAAACTTTTCTTTATTTATTGTTATTTCCTTTTTAAAATAATAGAAAGTAATTTAAAAATATATCTGTAACTGCTATTCGAAAACGCGGTTTTCGTTAAATTGGCGTCAGAAAAAAACCCCGCGCCAAACCCGTTGTGTATATGACATCTGTGCCTTTAGGGTTTCGTTTAACTCTAGGTACTTTTGCTTGAGATATTGTCGAAAAGTACAGCAAACATTTACGGTACTACTTGATTATCCCGTCGACCAATTTCGCCAAACTATTCGCCAAATGATACAAACTGACGTAATTTTTATTTTATATAACGGAAGAATAAATAAATAAGTAAAACATTAATAAAAATACTAATAAAAACTGGTCATATACGCTCCATATTGACGCGTTTTTTTTCTGACGCCAATTTGGCAAAAACATCGTTAATATATCATCTATATCCGGGTTACCATATCAAGTAAAATAACGACACTTTGGCGCCAGTTAAGTACCTGGTGTGTATATGACATTGGCGGCGTCAAAAAAATCGCGCCAATATGCGTATATGACACCTGTGCCAAAACTTGAATTAAAAATCACTTGATGACGTAACAAAAACGTGTATCGTGTTTAATGTCAAGTGAGTGTAACATTTACAATGATCCGTTATTGTCATTTAATCTTATAGTTTGGCGATAATTTTTTGATCGACAGGATAATCAAGTTGTACCAAATATGGTACAGATGTCATATACGCACCACGTTCGCGCGATATTTTTTCTGACGCCAATTTGGCGAAAACCTCGTTTTCGAATACCAGTTACATATATATTTTTAAAAAGGGATTAACAATAAATTTATAAAAGTTTAATTAATAACAATAGAACAAAACAATTTATGTAATTTAAAAAAATAAAATAAAAGTAAATAAACATTTTATTAATAAATAAACAACAACATTCGGGTTACCATATCAAGCAAAATAACAAAACTTTGGCGCCAGTTAAGTACCCCTGTGCGGTGCGTATATGACATTGGCGTCAGAAAAAAATCGCGTCAACGTGATGTTCATATGACATCTGTGGCGGTTCAAGTACACTTTGGAACGTTACATTGAAATCGGTGAATTTCATCGCCAAAATCGCCAAGATGCTTAATGATCATCGCCACTGAATATATAAATGATGCCATATTTGCAAACTTATAGGTCAAAATATAAGTGGAACCTCGGTTCACGACCACCTCTCTTTACGACCAGTTCGGTTTATGTCCAACTTCGATGATCAAAATTTGACTCGGTTGGCGTGTAATATCTCGTTCACGACCAAGGCTGCCGAATAGTTCAGTTGGCAACCTTTCCATAACTGTTGTTATTAGTCAAGTTTGGAGTAAGGTGTGCATATCAGAGTGCTTTGTGTACCTTTATTACTGTAAAAAAATTAACTTTTTGTTTTACTTTTGCTCAGGTTTGCACTAATATTAGCTCTCATTATGACTTCTAAGAATGAAAAAGTGCTTAGTGATAGCAGTAGTAAGAAGCTTAAGCGAATTACTGTTCAATAAAAGAAATTGTAGCAAAACATGAGAACGACATTAGTATAACCGGTCTAGCTAAGCAATACGATGTGGCATAAATCTTCGATTTCCACGCTAATCTATATATGTATTACGCTATCGTATGTGTCACAGAAATCACGATTATTTGTTAATTGTTTAATGGCAACGCTCCAATGAAACGTATCTCATTGTTTATAGAACAGCATTTAATGCATTTCCATACCTATAAGTGGGGTTACCATAGGCTGGCCTCTGTTCTGTCGCCAAATAACGCCATGTTTATCGCCAACTTGGCGATATATCACCAAATACCTATAGACTCCCATTGTAAACCAATAGGGTTTACTTGTTTAGAGAGAATCAACAAATTGAGATATTTTAATGCAAAAAAAACTAATATCAGTTTAAGGAATTATATTAATTATATTTAAGGGAGCCCAAGTAAATTAAATTATGAATAAAAATAACTTGAATTTGATTTTAAAACTTTGAACCTCTTAAAACAGTGTGCATTACTTGGTTAACTAGTGCGTTATTGTGCGAAATAAGATAAAAGTATTGGGAATATTTAAAAGAACTCAGGTTTATTTATCTTCAATATATAATTATCAAAAAATTTAAAAGACTAGTATTAAAAAATGCTCTGACGAGCACCAAAAAAGGCTAATATGTTTTTAAGTATGAAAAAGGGTTTGACAAGTGCTTCTAATTGAGCATGAAAAAGGACAAGGGGTACCTTCTTGGATGCAGCACACTGTCAATGCCAACTTTGAAAAAATCATATTTGCGCTTATTCCATATGAAAAAAAAAAATCAACCACAGTTACGATAAAAATGTGTAGTGTAAAGACACAGACAGTAAAGACGCAGCCTGATTAAATATGAATGTAAGGCGACATAGTACCAAAAATCTTAGTTCCTGCAGCGTATCACACTCATGCAGTGCCACCAAGCACTCCCGCAGTGTAGAACTGTACAGAAAATTGATTTGTAGTGCAGTGTAGACTGATGTAGCACTCTGCATAGGAACAATTCCACATGTGCACGCATTACAATATAATGCATTCATTGATTGTTGAAATTATATCCAAGTGGATATGGCTGTAAGATTTACTATGCAGTACAACAGTGCATATGTAAATTATAAACGAACATTAGACGCATACATCTTTAATACGGTAGTACAAAAGCACAATGTGAGTGTGCACTGAGGTTCAAATGCATAATAGGAATGTACAGTGTAGTATAATTTGTAGAGAAATAATGGTACACAGTGCACTGTACAAAGTTGCATTGCAGACGCATGTGCAGTACAATAGTGGAACAGTGCAGTTAACATGTAAAGCACGACGGAAAATTTTACTAAAGTACTGCGAATTTTTTTTTTTTTTTTTTTTTTTTTTTTTTTTTTTTTTTTTTGTATGGAATAAGCGAAAATATGATTTTTTCAAAGTTGGCATTGACAGTGAGCTGCATCCAAGAAGGTACCCCTTGTCCTTTTTCATGCTCAATTAGAAGCACTTGTCAAACCCTTTTTCATACTTAAAAACATATTAGCCTTTTTTGGTGCTCGTCAGAGCATTTTTTAATACTAGTATATATGTGTGTGTGTTTTTACACAGTCAAATTTCTCAATCGCGGACAGCTAAGGACTGCGGAATTTGTTCGCTGTTCGGTTGTGTCCGTTTTTCAGTTAAAATATAAATCTTTATACTATATAACTGTATATAAAAATGTATATGGATGAAAAAAAAATTATGTCCTTTTCCCAGTATATTTTTTAAGTATTCAGTTTTCACCAAATATAATTTTTTCTGTGTTTATATGTATACAATCTATATAAAATCAGTTCCAGCATAGAAAAATTCATAGTTAGGATAAAAATACAGTCACCTGAAAATAACTTAAAAGTAAATATTGCAACCTCTGTAACTGGACAACATCCACTCAATTTTCATCATTTATATTCCTGTGAAGATGTTATTTCTAGTGTATTATATCACCATTAGTGTACTAGGCTTTAATATGTAATTTTATATTCAAAAGAATACAATAATAGAGATCAATTTATATAACAATATATAACCTCTGTTACTTGTATTCAACATTGCACCCAAAACATTCAGTTACCTGTATTAAATATATTTTTAAATACTCAAATAATTTTAGTATATTAAAAGAAAAGATGCTTTTTTTATGTTTCGGGAACATTTTTAAAGAGCTACTGATGTACAACAAGAAAAATCTGAAGAAAACGTGCGAGTAACAGAAATTATATATAGTAACAGAGGTTACATGTTTGTAACAGAATTTACATTGAGCAGCATAAATTAGACAGCAGAAGTGCATTTAAATTAGTCTAATAGCAATGACACCACTGAAGCACTATCTACATCTGTTACTAATATATAATTACAAATATACAGTTACAAATATACAAATATATAACAGAAGTTACGGGGAACAGATATTATATTTAACAAAGAAAAAAATTGTATTTTCTATAGTTTTATAAAAATATGTAAATCTTGCATTTATTTAAATTAAATTAATATAATTTCTTATAAGAAAAAGAAAACTTTAATTAAAATGACAATATTTAAATTAAAAATTTATGTAACAAATGTGACAAACAGAAAACACACTAACCTGGAATCCAGATGTTTGAGCTCACGGACCACATTTGTGCAGAAAAAATTCAAAATGGTCGTAGCATATCTTTCCCTATATTTTCATTTACAAATAAGCTCGGTAGTATCCCTCTGTTTGGAACAATGGAAGTCACTTCTTTGGTAAGGTAAGTTACAGTAACAGAGGTTATAATTTCAGTGTACAATATTTAATCTTAAACTGTAATTATAAAAAAATATATATATACTTTAGTGTTTCGGGATTAAATAGTTAAAATTTTAGGCTTTTTAGTTGCACAAAACCAGTTAAAAATGTGATTTTAAATATTATTAGATAAAACCTTTAATCGGAAATTATGTCCATAGTTATCTGGACAGACTGTTTTCTTAGTCAAAATGAATAAAAATGGATAATTTAAATTAAAAAATATATCCTTTTAAGCATTTTTTTCTTAATGAAGTCCTCACTGGTTATTTTAATGGAAACAAAAAAAAAAAAAAAAAAGAGTTCTATTCCATATTACCAGAAAAAAAAAATAGTCTAATTGTGTATGTGAAAAGGACATAATTTTTTTATTTTTCCCATATGTGTTCTGGATTGAAACCAGTTTCAGCTAAGAAAAAGATGTTCGTATTGTCCATTCTAGAGAGCCCGTTGTCGGGTTTTTTACAATATATACATTTTATCGGGTTAATGGCGGCGTGAGTCAACTATTTATTTTATTAACGACAAATACAAAAAAATCTCTTGGCTAAAGGCTCCTCAATTCTCCACCATTTGTCCACTATTGTAGGTTTTATTTATTTTCTGATTATAAGATATACATATTTTTAAAAATTCTTTGAAATATTAAGTAAATTATGGTGCTTTGTTACTGAAGAAAAATACAATAAAAAATTAAATGCATTTGTAATGCTATATTTTTAAATTTTATAAAATTTTCAAAAAAAATAACTCTATAGATTGAAAATCGTCCCAGTTATTTTATGGCTTTGTTTTTTTACAGCTTTTACTCCCTTTTTTTTAATATATCATAATCTCTGACTAAAGTTCACCAGAAATATAATAATAGCTGTGAAACAACCTTTTTTATATTATTTCAAAAAGATTTACCAGAAGGATTTAATGTATTACATACTTTCTCAGTCTTTCCGTCCATAAATTTGATTTTCTGATGCTACCTCATTGTACAATGACATAATCATGTTAAAATCGAACTTTTGGAGAAATGTAACAATCTATCCATATGTACTCTTGCATATAGTAGTGTGTGTATTTATAAATCTACTTACATGTATAAACATGCACGCATATACACAGGCACGCGTAATCTGTCACAGAACTGCCAAAGCAGCAAAGTATTGCCAAAAATCAAAGCCAACTTCGCTATCAATGGTGCATTTTACGAAACACTAGCTTTAGACTGTTTATGTGATAATTCTTAATTTTTGTTATCATCAACTAACGTTACTAGAAGTCCTCCTGCTTGCTTCGCAAATTTTAATTGGCTTATATTGCAACATGTATTTATCGGTTTCATTTTTGATTTTGGCTAGTAAAGATTACTATAAGAAGACTTGTATTTATTTTCACAATTCTAGTCAAAAAGCCACATTTATAATTGAAATGTACTACGGATATTTCAAATGTTTTATAACTAACTTTGTCAGTTAAATCTGGAATATTGACTTCAACACGCTAATGAAAATACATAAGTATGGACTTAGGAAACTAAAATACTGTATTCTATTACTAAATATCAATACGATAAACTATATTACAGAGTTTATAGAAATCTAGCCTAATTAAAAATCCAGTCACTTACGAGAGAGATTTTCACCTTTTTTGTTCCAAAACAGGGTTTTTTTCTTATCCAATCCTTCAAAAAATATCCCTATTCTGTTTTTCTCATGTAACGTTTTTCTTGAACGAATAAAGAATATGAAAGACATAACAAATAATCACAACACGTAAACTATAAACAGGCTAGCTGAAAAGCACGTACTCAAACATGAAATTCTTTTTTAAAAGTTTTAGAGATTAAACGTATCAATAAAACACTTTATGAGTAAAATACATAAGAATGAATTGAAGTGTGAAAGAAAAAGATATAAATGAGAAAATAAATTAACGAATCACGTATAAATTGCGACCAGTGTAATTTAAAAATATTGAGTAATAGTTTTATATCGAAAAAGTAGCTGTTAAAAACCAATTAATCATCTGAAGTTTTTCTGTAGTTCTAAATCTGGTTCATAATCCAGTATCATATATGTATATCTAATCGAAATATCTTGAACATGAAATATTCTCAAAAGATATTCTTTCTGACATTAACTGATTACAAGCACATAAATAAAACATATACTTATATTTTTAAATAAAGGTAAAATAAAGTGATCGTAGTAGATAAAACAGTGTGTTTGGTGAATAAAATGTTTTAGCAATAGGAAAATATTTATAATTATAGGAAATATAAGGTATAAAAAAAAAGGTTTCAATTAAATATAAAATATTACAACGGAATTTTTTTTTCCAAAGAGAATAATATTTTAAAATATGATGTCTCTCTCAGATATTTTCAAACCGCACTGTATTCAATTTTTTTGCTTAAGAATGTTAAACATGCGACACGTAGTTCATTTTGCAGCATGCCAATAAGTGTGATCTTATTTTATTCTCAAAGCTGTTCACCTCTGTGTATCATGCTAACAAGATAACAAGATGGCGAATATGTAATAGTATGCTTGTAAAATTATTTAAATTATCTGAGAATATTCTTTTGTTCTTTTATGTTATATATTTAAAATGGTCTCTAACACCCAGTTTGTTGTAACATCAATTTTCTATTCAGTATCACGAATCTTATAATATAGTTCCTGTTCATACCTACATTCGTTTCAGAGAGTGCGCAGTGTGGACATTCAAAGATGAACTACGGTGTAAATCACTCACGAAAAAACCGGGTGTGGAAATCGAAACTCAGCAATTGCTTTTGCTGAAGATTCGTCATGGATTTTTAATTGCACACTGTATTATGGAATCATAAAAACGTTTATAATGTAATGTGTAACTGTGGCGCTTGCATGTTTACTTATTTCAAGTATTTTTCATCATTTAAATGTAGGCTTGTTCATAGTCATTAATATCACGGTAATTAGAAATAAATTTGGAAAATAACATTTTTTATTGTCAACTTTCAGTTATTTTCAATTTCCCGTGATTGATTTGAAAAAAAAAAAATCTCTTTATAGACTCATTTGAGCCAATAATTCTTCTTGGCAGCTTTAGTGTTTTAGAAAGTGACAATTTTATTGAAAAAGCAAAAGCAGGGTGTAATTTTCTCTTGCTATGTAGATAGCCATCAAATGTTTCTAATATTCTATTCTTTACACTGTTAATCCAAATGTTTCCATAAAAAATAAATTTAATATCGTTAACATATTTTACACAATATAAAAATGGCCTTTGTTGTGGTCCATAAATGATGTCGCAATTTTTTTCAATATTTTTCACCCCTCTTCCTCCCTGTGTCACAAAGTGTCACACTTCACCTTGCCCCCCCCCCCCCCTTCCCCCCTCTTGTCACATGTCACGTTATATTACATAAACATATAGTCGCAGTTCAGAGACAAAGCACTGTTTTATAGATCATATTTAAAATTTTGTTTTTAAACTTTAACTATGTGTTTAAATGACATTTGTGAGCATAACTGTAAAAATGATTTGTGTGCTTATTTTGTATGAAATAAGATTGAGTTTTACGACCAAAAACATAATTAACATACTACAGTAAAAAAATATTAATATGACAGAGTAATTGAAAACAGTAGTATTTTGGAATATGAAATAGAATTTAATATGTTTGACTTTAAATCTTATCCTTACTTTATGAATAGAAAATACTTTAATTTTAAAATAACTTCAAAATTTAATCTGCTGATTTTTAAAGCTTTTATTTTAACCAAAATGCGTGATGTCACACATCATCTTACCCCCTCCTACCCCCTTGTCACAATTTTACGAATCCCCCGCCCCCCTCCAAGCGACTAGCGTCTAAATCGCGCCCCTCACAACGGCTCATATCACAAATGCACCCGAGAAGTTCCCTATCCCGGCGCGCTGGCTTTGTTTACTTAAAGCTTAAAGGAGGAGCGTTGCGTATCGTCTTCATAGTTAAAAAAAATCAGAAAACAGCTAACAAATATCATTCATGTATAAGTTAAATGAGCTTTATTTAAAACCGGATTTAAATTGCGTGATATTATCGTTTATTTATTTATTTTTATTTTTTTAATCTGAATAAAATCAGTTTATTTTTTCTTTTGGATTGATTTTAACTCGAGACGGGATTTTTTTATTTATTACTGTTCAATAAAGTTAAATTAAAACAATATTACAGACAACTTAAACATAATGAAAGAGGTAACATTTTATAAAAATTCTGTCTTTTAGAAAAGAAAAAAAATCCCTATTATTTTATGAAAGTAAATACTAGAATACATTTAAAAAAAAATCTGTCTTTTAGCTATTGATGCGAGATACAATATCCTAAAAATAAAAAGCATGGATAAATATTTTTTTTTAAAACTACTTCATTTCCAATTTAGATGATCACTTTATTTTTGTAATAATATAACAAAACTGATGTGCCAAAACTTTATTCTATACATGTTAATAATTCAAAATTCGCTATCACAGTGCTAAAATTAAATGACAATCTCTGTCCATCATGAGGAATGTAAAGGTATATAGGTTCTTTGTATTACATGTATTTAATAAGAAGATATAAGTGTCGCATTGCTTCAAACAAATCATTGAATTTCAGAACTCAACCTCTTAGATGTCCGCAACCAAAATTCCAACCCAAAGTATATAAAATTAACACCTGTTGTTCAATATATACCCAAATCTAATCAGGATCTATTTAAATGAAAATGTAACATAATACTAATTTTGATTAAATTGCGTGCATTAAATTTTTGAGATATAGCTTTTGCAAAAATCATGAAAAATTCAGCATAGCAGCGCCACCTGTAGTGCGATTTACACCAAAAACTAACCAGTAACAGCTTACATCAACGTCTTTCTTCTTGTAAAGATAGAAGAACGCAAAAATGGGAAACAGGGATTTTTCATTTGCAATTTTTATTAGTAATTAAAATCAGTACAAAAACACTCAATGGGTTAAACATTTCTGACACAGTACTTTGCCTTACTGCTCTAAAAATTTTAAATATAGGTCTTAAAAATAATGATATCAAAATTTGGATAACACTATGCTATTAATTAAAAGAAAATCATATCATCATTTTCTTTTTTCTATTTATATTCACAAGTGCAAACAGTATTTTCAACATCAATTGATATATAAACAATTTATTCACTCATACTTTTTCATTCAGGTCTCTCATAGATTCAAAATATGGGTTTTAAATGAGATTATATGAAAATCTGAGAGCGAATTTATAGAACTTTAAAAGGTTTGTTTTAAAATTCCATATTTTTTTTTTTTTTTTTTTTGGTTTATCCTTTTAAATATATTTTCACATCCAAACGATATTATTTATTTTCTAGTACACTGTTAAATATATCACATTTTCACTGAGCCTATATCATACATTGAAATGTATTATTTCAATCGATTGAGTTATCTGTTGTGTCAAGGTATTCAAAAATCATAAGTAAAATTTATGAAAATGTTTTGTTTGCGTCATAGTAGCCAAATTAAATGAAACATATGCAAATCGATAACATGACAGAAAGAAAACCCGACAGTTTTTTTAAATTCTTTATTTAAAGAAAATAATCTGTAACATTTACTATTCAGTAAAAAGAATAAATAAATAATTACTGTTAAGTTTGCAGCTTTTAATGAGCACGAGGAAAGCATGTTCAAAGTTTAGTCATATATGCATTTCTTGCTTTATACTTTGCATTCTCATCTGGAGTCCCTGTTGACTGATAATTATAAATAGTGAAGTTCTTAGCAATAAAAGAAGAGTGTCTCATTTAAGCCGATACAGTTCAAATCAATGCTTAATGTAGAAAATTTCCGAAGAAACAAACGAAATTTTTTAAATACAGATAGTTTCGGCCGAATATTCAGCAGCATTTTTCCCGAAAACGAATGTTTGGCGAAACTCCGATTTTGGGTCGAAAACGTAAGGAATATTTCGGTCGATCTACACTTAAAGTTACTAAAACTTTTAAATCTATTATACGCAACTCGTTAGTCGCTTATTCTCTGATCTCTAATACCAGATATTTAAGATCTGATTGCTTACCTTTATCTGAGAAAGCCATTGTAAAAACTAATATTCATATACTATTTATACATTCCTTTTAAATACTGAAACAACCAGAGATTTGATAAGTAAAAAAAAAAATAACAAAATTAACAAAAATCGTATTAATAATCTAAAGGACAACATATTTATCCGGAAATATTCCTCTACATTCATCTATTTATTTTATTCAGAATCAATAAATAAATATTTAATCCCACTACTATCAAATCTATTTAAAATCATTAAAAAAACAAACAAAAAACCCCCCTCTAAATTCATTTCCGCAGATAAAAAAGAAAAACCATGTTTTCCCTTTAAATATGGACTTTCTCAGTAGCATAGGGAATTTCGCCGGTGCATTTGTGATATGAGCCGTTGTGATGGACGAGTTTTAGACGCTAGTCTCCAAGCATGACATCATTTGTGGATGGCTCCTTTGATAACGGTACCAGGTGTGGACTTTGTACGAGTAGTACCAGTGTTGCAAGTTCGCTATTTGTTTTATTCAGATTGCTCGAATACAACGACTTTTTAAATAGCGCAATTTACTACTTATCGCTTTATTTAATCTTTATTGAGATAAAGTGAATATTTCTACTTCTTAAAAGTGGTGGTGGTCAATTAATCTGAATTAAAAATAATAATAAATAATTTCAAACCTTAACTCTTCAATGGTACGCAAGATTTGGCATAAATGTGATCTAAAATTTTAGCTTCATGTTTAAAAATGCGATTCCGATAAATATAGATACTTTAAAAGTTCCTAAAATTTACAACTGAATAGCCTGTAAAACTGTATCTAGAATTAAATTATTTGAAACAAAAAAATATATATTTTTTTTGTATTACAGCAAGAAATGCTATTTTAGTTTTTCAAAAACAAACTTGCTACATCAACAGAAAAACCGACTATTCATATAACTAAATAAAATCCTTAAAAATGTCTCAGAATGATACTTTGGAAATTCAGCTAGGATCAGCGAAACCTTTTCCGGTGATTCAATTTTGATTGCTTCTTCTCAAAACGGGATCGTATGGAATATTATTTCAGGAACCGATCAAAGATTCTCTTTTCATATCTATGTTAACATTTTTCGCAAACAAAAATCTGATTATATTCCCGTTCTTCTCTCAAAAAGAAAGATATTCCTAGTCTGTGTACGGGGATTCAATACGTATTTGCATTCTTTCGTAAAAATATATCAAAGGTTTGGAAATATCATACTCTAAATTAATGTTTTAAACCTTTTCCCTTTCGGTACAATTGATCTGTATTTTAACTTCTGTGGTAGAGTTACTTGATGAAATGTAAAAAAAAATATTTCTGTTTTATTAAAAAAATTAATTTTAATTGAAAAAATAATAAATAACTGTAATATTTCAGATAAAGAAAGAAGCATGGCGGCCAACTTTTAGACAGTTTTCTACCAGTATTTCTGAACAAGAAATTTCGCCCTATTTAATTGCCTGAAATATAGATAAAATTAGGGAATATTCTCAGTAAAAAAAAATGGTAGTTTAAACCGTAAATAAGTTGTCCGTTATGAGAAAGTAACGAAGTTTTTACAAATATGTTATAAACTATTTAATTTTGAGTTTATTACAGCTTCACATTTTATTAGATTAGCGACAGTTTAGCATTTTTCAATTTAAAAATCTAATTAATATTTGGGGCGAGATACTTTTACTTTTTAATCTTGTTCATAGAATTCTTTCCGTGAATATTTTCTGTTTTTGATATGTTCATAGCACAGTCTAATAATATTCTGTAACGTTTCACTGCCAATGTATTTTACATTCATTTCGGAAAACGGCAGACACAATTAATTTACACAGATTTCGTACAACCAAAGATTTAAAAAATTTTTCATTCAGCGAATTTTCATGAAACTGGTAAAGTAAGCAGAACCCTTAAAATTGCAATTTTTTTATTTAAGTGAACAAAAATACACAATGGGCAATTTACCGCTAATTTACAAAGATTTGTTTAACCAAAGATAAAAACTTATATGTATGGGGATTCAATATTGATTTGCATCCCTCCGTAAAAGTATATCAAAGATTTAGAACTACCATACTATAAACTAATATTTTAAATCTTTTCCCTCAGCAAATTTACATAAATCTGATAAAGTAAGCAGTTTTTTTTTTGTTGTTGTTGTTTAATTGAAAAAAAATAGGCAATGGGAATATTTCAATGTGCAAAGTGCCATAAAAAATATAAAATATATATTTCAATATTTTAGCCGGAAAACAAATATCGGGTTGTAGCTACAAACAAGTTTCGATAACTTTCTTCATTCATACGAAAATTCACAAAATTATTATTAAAATAAATGTTGCGATCTGCTACCATTTTCTTGCACAAGGAGGTGAAATAAAAATACACATAATTGGAAACGACAGAACTTTTATGATAAAATTTATCTCCATGTGATATATACGATGAAAATTAATAGGATCAGCTACACCATTCATTGAAACGTTTTCTGTATTCTAACTGCTGTATTCTAACTTCTGTACTCTGGATGCTTTATTATATAACTATTATGCTAATTACGCTACAAACTCGCTGCGGTAAAGAACATATGATAATTTATTTATTTAACCCCTTGAGGGGCAAGCAAAAATGTCTCTAAATATTGAATTCTCATCGGGAATAATCGAAAATTTTTATTTTTAAATAAGGAAAAGCAATGTTTTCAAGGATTTTCTCCCAAGGTTAAAAATACAAAATTTTGTTAAAATTTTCTGGTGAGAAACTTGTTTAAATTAGGTGGGATATATTTTATACCACCGCCTTTCAAAGGGATATATATATGAGGACGTGAGTTTCAAAACTCGCCTTATCCAGAAAATCAAATTTTGGGAAATCGCGAAAAACCTCTGACTGCGTTCTCTGGTTTACAATGTAAACCAAGATTTTACTATGCCTAAAATACCCGAAAAAACGTGTTTTTTCGATGCAGATTCACCAATAGAATAGATTGACAGAAAAAAACCAATTTTTTTTTATACTTGGGATAAGGCGATTTTTGAAAACCACGTCCACGTATATAGTATACATGTGCAAAAAAAAAAAAAAAAAAAAAAAAAAGCTTTTAACTTCATTGATTTCGCGTTAAATAATTAAGAATAGCAATTTTTAAATTTAATTTTTACGGTTTGTGTTTTCCAAATTATCAGTAATACACCGTTAGCGACTGCACCGACCATCACCTTATCGAGTTGACGGCATAACTTACAGAATTAGACAGAACTCGATTAGCATGTTAAAATATTGCTGATCTGTCAAGTCATATTTTGGTGGAAACAACCTGCAGACACGATTTTAATGGTTGATTGGTAGGTTTATCATTGTGTTTTCCTGCACCGAAATATATGAAAACATGGAGAACTGGGAGCAGGAAAAATTTCGTAAATCTACCAGTCAAAAACTAAAATCCGGTTTACAGGTGTTTTCCATCAAGATATGGCTTGGCAGGACGGTTGCATTTTAATATGTGAATCGAGTTTTAACTAATCCTGGAATTTTAACCGTTAACTCGATGAGATGATGGTCTGTGCTGCCTAATCCCGGTCGACAGGCTCCATGTATTGAAATTTCAGCATACGCTTTAAAATTACTCGTTAATTGTACATATAATCTTGTGAAAAGCCGTAAAAACTGATAATTGCAAAAAAAATGAAAAAAGTATTTTTATTGTATCCATTTTCCTTCAGAATCGCAAAATATAAGTTGATTTTAACTTTTGTATCTTTATCGCATTCACCAGTGATCAAATGACTCGGAGGTTGGAAATTTCTGCAAAGGGTACCAAGCACCTTAATTCAAAAACTCTCCACGTGTGTAAATTCTTTTTCAATTAAATAGTTCTTGTAAGGAAAAAAAGTAGTCCAGAATTTCTTACTTCATAAAATGAAACTTTTTAGTCACATTGTTTCGAATAAGATCAAAACTCTTTATCAGCTGTAAGTTGCTTGAAAACAAAAAGTAAAGAGCTCATGATATTTTTGTTGTTGTTGTTTAAAATCTTTTAAGTTTAGTTGAAATAAAAAACTAAGATTAATCCGAAAGACTTTGATTTCAGTAAAATTTTACTTCAAAAAGATTCTTTGTTCTCCAGGTAATCTTTCTGTCTATTATTCAAAACGTAAAAATTAAGTGCATATTTAGGGGGAAATAGAGAGTTTTATTCTAAAAGGTAAGTGATCCCTTTAAACTTTCTATACTCATGGTAGAAATTTTACTATAATCAGGAATTTATGTTTTCTGTTTGAGAGCTTAATGAAAGGATTTTTTTTATTTTAAAAATTCTTTACTTGTTATAGTTAAAAATACGTCTACCAGTCAAAATTAAAATCGGGTATCTGAATCTAAGGTCACCTAAAAATCCCTTTAATAATACATCAAAAAGTTTTTATAAAATACAAAAATACAAAAATATATATGTATATATTTAAAGTAATATAATGTTTTTCAAAGGAGGATTTCATTTTCATTTTGAAAATTTTTTACTTGTTATAGTTAAAAATACATCTACCGGTCAAAAATTAAAATCGGGTATCTGAAATTAAGGCTATCTAAAAATCCCTTTAATAATACACCAAAAAGTTTTTAGAAAATACAAAAATACAGAAATATATATATGTATATATTTAAATCAATATAATATTTTTCAAAGGGTACCGTGACACTTAACTCAAAAACCCTTCAAGTGTTTAAATTATCTTTCAATTAAATAGCGCTTTTATAAAAATAGTAGTCAAGAATTTCTTTCTTAAAAAGCTGAAAAATTTTAGTCACTTTGTTTCGAATAAGATGAAAACTGTTTATTACGTGTAAGTTGCTTGAAAACGAAAAGTAAAGAGTTCATGATATTTTTTTGTTGTTGTTTGAAATCTTTTAAGATGAGTTGAAAGAATAAACTAAGATTAATCCGAAAGACTTCGATTTAAGCAAAATTTTTCTTCAAAAAGATTCTTTGTGCTTCAGTAATCATTCTGTCTATTATTCAAGTCGTAAAAAATAAGTGCATATTCAGGGGGAAATAAAAATTTTATTTCAAAAGATAACTTCTTCCTTACAACGTCCTATATGGATGATAGAAAATGTACTATGATCAGTAATTTATGTTTTCTGTTTGAAAGTTTAATAACGGAAATTTATTTTGATTTTGAAAATTCTTTTACTTATTATAGTTAAAAATACGCATCAGAAACTAAGTTCTCTTAAATATTCCTTTAACTTTTAACAAAAGAAATATGCATATAGGAAAAAAAATACAGTTTCATATCATTTACCTGTCAATTTTAATCTAAATTTCCTTATGCTTTTTTTCAAAAGCAACCTGAGTGTTATATTCGTCGTAATTGGAGGCCGAAGTTGATTATTTTTTCTGCAACATATTGAAAAGCATCTAGGCCAGTGTTCGAACTCAGAGCCTTGGCTATTCACGCCAAAGCTCTAACCACTGAGCTACCCAGACGAAATCCAGTCTGATAAATTCATTTAAATATTGCGACCATCTGATCTGCCATTCCTGCAGCTTTTTTTCGATGTACATATAAGTAACAATAATCATATTATATATTCATACGAAATTTCATCGTAAATAGTTGGTTAGAGCCACTCTCAGAAATAAAACTCTCCCTTTTGGCGATTCAGAAATCCTCGAGCTGTATTTCGTCGTTTTTGACGATCATTTCCTATTAACATCACCTGACATTTAACGAAACGTAAACCCTCAAATATTTGACGAAAGTTTTGCCTCAATCACGGTCAGACTCAATGCATTTTAAGGAAACATTTCCTCAAATCCTCCTCAAATCCTACGATTTTAGCAAACAGATATTTGCGTGTTTATGTTAGTCCTGTAATAATTTATTTTAAAACAGCACTTAGTGCTTTTCAGAAAATACTGAAATATAGGTAGTTATTGTTTCTTCATTAGTTATTTTTTTAACTGTTAGAATTTTTAGGAATGCTTATTAATATTATTATTATTTTATTTATATGTTGTCGTTCGTTATGTTTTAATTCGAAAAGAATAAATTTCCTGTGTTTTTCAAAACCATTCAATAAGAAAATTAGGTCAATAAAATTTCAAACTTCTAGGATATCTTTTTTTTTTTTTTATAAGAAGTATATTATGTTTTGAATCAAATTAAAAATAAACATAGTTGATCCCTCTCCTCTTTATAAACAGTAAAATGTTCAAATCTTATCCTCCTACTCAAAGTGATAAAATCTCACGCAATATGCACTTCACAATTCATTATTTGTGAGCAACAAATTAACCAGACCATATTCTAATCATCCATTGATCAAAGAAAATTTCAGTTGTAAATTATTTAATCAAGCCATATTATAAATATTCATTGATACGAGAAAACCATAAAAATAAATTAGCTTTCCTTAAAACTTTCAGAAAATATAGCAGCCCGATAAAATTGCAATCTACGTTATAAAAATAAAACACGAAGTAGAATTCATTATACCAGTCTAAAAGCAGGCACTTTCAAGTCCCCAGCAGCCAGGTTGGAAGAACAGCGACCACCCATACGAAAGGTCGTGAGTTCAAATCACGCCGGGGAAAGAGAGAGGTGATTTTTTTTCTTTCCCCGTGTCGAATAATGGAGCTTCCAAACTGATTGAGAGATGGCGCCACCAGCCCTCTTTTGACGAAACTATTGACGAAATTTATATCGTCAAGCAAGTGAAGAAACTAATTTCATCAATTTTTTGAAATGTTCGCTCGGAGCATTTTCCAGGAAACTATTTCGTCAAAAACAAAGAAAATTTCGTGAAATCTGAGTATTCATTTCTGAGAGTGAGCATTGGCGAGAATGGTCAAGGTCCCGGTTTCGAATTCTGGGATATATATTTTTCACTCTGTTGACGAAAAGTTAATCAACACTGACCTCCAAACACAAAGAATGTTAATACTTTGTTTTAAAATTTGTTAGTTGTTATAAAAAAGTAGTTGCAAATTCAGAAAATTGGAATTTTTTGGACGCCTGCCTTTCAAAGAAAAACAAGAAAGGGAAAATCATGCGTCAATCTTAGATTAATAAACACTTTCCAACACATTCAGAGTAGTAAAACAAAACTGCACCGTTTAAAAAATGAAAATATCGCGTCTATTTCAACCATGTGGAAACGCATAACACATTTCAAAACCCAATTTCAGCTGTTCCCACCTACAATCGGAAAACCATCCGATTTTTTTCAGCAACCCTCTGTATGATATATAGATTCGTATCTATTAACTACATGCATGCCAAAATTTAGTTCACTTAAGAAATACACTTCAATTAAAAATTCCCATTCAGCAATTTTCTCAAATAAGGAGAATGGTACGTGAATACTCTTTTGCAGCCCTGTATATGGGCTATAGAATTCATATATAACAAGTAACATGCAAAAGAATTGTTAAATTTAAAAGCGCATACCGAATTTTAAAACGCACACTCCCGCAATTATTACTCAAAGACAGTACTATAATCGATTTCTTTAGTGTGTCCCTGTAAATCAATAAAAATGATATGGATGTCCTGTTGTAACGTAATTGTAATGAAATTCAAAGGTTTATATCAGTTTCAAAGCATTTGAAATAGCGTAATGTCATTAAAATACACTGCAAACGATTTTTCCCCATATACCATAATTTAATGGAGTTCTTTCGAGTGCCTCTGTAAATGAACTATTAAACCTATATACTTCATATACAATACAAAACATGCTTTGGTGACCCTAAATAAGGTTTATCAATTGCATGAAAAACCGAGTATATTTACGGGAATTAGAGCGTGGACAGGCGGACAGACAAACTGAATGCATAAAAACTTTTCAACTTTGCTGGAAAGTGTTTAAAATTGGACCATTTGATTGAAATTTATTATTTTGAAAAGATTTCTTTTTACTTTCACAAATATTTTAAGAAAATTTTACTCCCAAAATGATTCCTGTTCTTCAAGCATTTTCTCTATTCATTATTTAAAGTGCAAAATATGAGTGCATAGCCAGATTGAAAAAGACTGCTTCATTCAAAAAGAAAAGTTGTTGATTTTAACTTTTAATTATGTGATAGAAAAGTTAATATGATCAGAAAGTTATATTATCTCTTTAAAAGTTTAATAATACAATAAAAAAAATGCTATATAAACATCTGTATCAGAAACTAGAGTTATTTGGAAATATTAATTTTTTAGCATTAAAGATATGGATAAAAAATTAAGATTATTTACTAGGATTCTTTGTCGTTTTCCCAGTCTTGCTTTTTCTAGCACACTCTGCCTTGCTCTATTGCCCACTGAAGAGGAATGTCGCTTGTGGGTTCGAAACAGCTGTTTGCTGCCTTTTTGGGTATTATTTGTGCATTTTTAAACGTTGGTTTTCTGCCTTTTCATATTTATTAGAAATTTAACAAAGAAAATATCTGTCACTTTGTGATTTAAATGTCCTGTACCATTTCATAAAATCTATAATGCACCAAATTAAATAAAAGAAGTAAAGTCTTAGCTTCCATTCAAAAATATATATATATAAATTACCTGAAGTATAACATTGTATGTTTAATACATTAATTTTAAAATTATCAAGTGTTAAAATTCTTTTAAAATGTGTTTATGGTTTTAATAATGCAATCGCAAATTCCTCT